>CM029675.1:10629991-11229991 GCA_017311315.1 Dendrocalamus latiflorus
GCAAATCGTCGTGTACGGGCGAATGCAATAACCCTCCAAGTTCGCCATGGGACAGCGTAGCCAAAAGGGCAGAGACGCACTTCGCAAGTTCCAACCAAGATTATTCTTTGCATTCATTAACGACGCTTGCAAAAGCAAATTACAAAGGCGTAAAAACACCTCCGGCGCACGAGGCCGCTACTCGATAGGCTCATCCTTAACACGTGTCCGTGCCGGGGCTCTGCTCGAAGATGCCCGACTCGCCCAAAAATCCAGCACTTCCTTGGCCCTTCGCCAGCACCAAAGACGCTGACGGGTCGTGAGGTCGGAAATTAGCAGCCGGCCCCGGCTGTGTAACTGCTCGCAGCAAGGGGGCAAAGATCAGCACAGCAGCAAAGCAACTTCGTACTTTATTAAAAAAAAGGGGAACGACATCGGTTACAACGCACGCCAACACGTGACAACCTGCCGTCACACCTGTGGGTTCGCAGCGTCGTCCGGGGCCGCAGCACCATCCTCGTCACGTCGCGGGACCTCGTCCAAAAACTGGCCAAGGTTTCCCTCGCCATGCAGGTTATTCCTCAGCTCAACCAGGGCTGCGGCCTCCCCGCAGTACTCCCATATCCGCTCATGGAAGAACTTCACAGCGCGGCGGGCGGCGCGCACGGCACCGGACATTACCCCGTCTCCGGCGGGCATCTCCAGTCGGGGGTCGGCTAGCCCGGCAACATGTTCACAACCACGGGGTCGCAGGAGCACGCACAGCAGGCACGACGCCACGTAGGCGCAGTGGTTGCCAAAGGTCGTCGCGGCACCGCGGGCAACGTCGGCCGCGTCTCCGATCCACCGAAGCGATCGCGACAGGTCCTCGGGCCCAAAGGAGCGGGCCAGCACTTCGGTGATAAGCCCCTTGAGGGTGTCTTCCAGGGCCAGCATAGCATCCCAAGCAACTACCAAAGCATCGCACAAGGCCCGATCCTGCTCCGCTAGAGAGGTGGCAAGCTCGCTGTTCTCCTTCTCCAACGCAGCGACTTCTGCAGTAAGCTGTCCCGCTCCGCAGCAGCTTCTTGCCGCACCGCTTCGGCGGCTGACGCTCGCGCGACAGCGATGAGCTCCTCGGTGCACGCCCGCATCTCCGCGCACTCCGCTTCCAGGTGGCGTATACGAGTGCCCTCGATAGAGCGCGCCCCTGTAGCTCCCCTTCGGCGGACTGCAGCCTACTCCGTAGCGCTCCTTGCTCGCGAGCATGAGCAGCTTGCAGGGCCTGGGCCAACACGAGTGTCTGCGCAGCGGAGGGGTTAGCAAGCGCTAAATGGCTGCAAGTGGTCCAAAGGACAGATGCTTACCCTCACTCCCGACACTTCCAATGCGTCCCCAAGGCGCCCTGACCCATAGGTCTGCAACGCTTGCTGGCCGATGCTGGCGGCCGCGTCGTCCACAATCCCGCGCCATGCCCTCAGCGCATCTGACGGAGGGACGAAGTCTGCCGGGCTCGGGCGCGCGACATCTGTGTCGCTAGCACCAGGACCCCCACGCTCAAGGGATGCCTCCTCCTCTGGGATAAGTGCCACTGCAAGAGGAAGTATACGTTTGTCATGAGGCGCGGAAAAGTTGTGCTAAAGGGATGTCGTCCTAGCCTACCCTCAGTGGTAGATGGGAGACTTCGCGGGGACGCCTCCCTAGCCCCGGACGGGGCGGCAACGACTTTGACCCCAACGGACGGCGTTGACTCGCGGGGCTGGGGAACCTTCGAGTTGGGGCCTAGCGCCAACCGATCCTGCGCCATGGTCATGACGGCCTGAGGGGCTGGGAGGGCGCGGGGTAGAGGAACTTCGGCGCTTGACGCGGAGTCCCACAAGCTCCCAACACCGGTCGCCACGGCGAACCCGCGCGAAGTCCGCTGAAGGGTGGACCGCAGGCGTGGCCGCTTCACCTGAGGTGAAGGCCCCACCTTAGTAACTGCAACAAAAGGAGCCTCTGCGGCAACAATATTCGCCGAAGGGGTCTCCACAGCTACAACGACAGCGGCCGGGGGCTTCATCCTCACAGCCTCCGCGGGGGGCACCTCCGCCTCGGCCGCCGTTGTTGGCGAAGACTGCGCTCCGCATACTCCTGCGGAGGGCAGCCCCACCACGGCCGTGGCCGCAAACGAGGACTTTGCACCGGTGCTGCCAGCCAGCACCACCTCCGCCTCGGCGACTATCGCGGGTGACGAGACCTCCCCCTCCCGGTAATCCGCGGCGGGCCCTCCGCCCCTGGCGCCTTTGCCCTTAGTGCCCACGCCGTCCAAGTCTGAGTCGGCGTACCTCGCCGAATCCGACTCCGGGCTCGCCACGCCGGCAGGAGCTGTGGCAATCGCCGTACAGGGCGTAGTCACAGGGGTCCGAGTCCTCTTGCGGGATGACGCTTTCGCCCCCGCGGCACCGTCGTCCTGGTGTTGCAGGTCCGGAGGGGTGCCTCGCGCCTAGGGAACACCGTTGGCGCCACGCCGACCCCCGTTCCAGCTTCAGCTCCACCGCCCAACGAACTCACGGCGGAGCATACCCCACCAACGCGCCCACGGTTTCGACCTCGACTTCAGCTTCGAGGAGCGGACTCGCGCGCAGGGTCTCGTCCGTCGACATCCCCCACATATGGTACAGGTGGGGGTCACGTCACGCCAAGTTTTGGCTTGTTCTCATAAACAGGCCACCTTCAGTGCATCAGCATTCTTTCAAAGTAATGCGGATGGGCTCGATCAGAAACCCCGACTGAAGGTGGGCCTGTCTAGAAGAATAGGGCAAACCTTGCTGTTATATGCAGAAACACAGCACGACGGTAGGAAGTGCAACCAGTTACCGATAACAGACGCTAACCAAGCTCTCAAGAAAAACAGGCCTCCATTAGTGCATCAACATCCCTCAAGCTGCGTAACACCACTAGGGAATGTGGATGCACTGAAGAGGCCCATTTTAGGGGAGCAGCATCTATCCGAGTGCACACTGCAGGTACAATGCCGCACCAGCATGATATATATACCCCATCAGCAGGGGAGCCAACCGGCAGAAGTCCAACCAGCAGGAGTCCAACCGGCGGAGGAGCGTCGCCGCATCGTACGGCCACGATTCTTCGAGACCTGCGCCGCGCCAAGCATATTTCGCCACATGGATGGCCAGAAGAAGGAACGTCGCAACGCGTCCGCTGTCACTTGACGCGCGCGTGATGACTTAGGGGCCCGCTCCGCCTACCTACACCGATGCACCTGACTCCGCCAACACCTCCAATCCGGCACGGGCAACCACCGACCCCGCCAAATCGGAGGCGACATCGACCTCGTATCCGCCTCCTACGTCGACGTCGGCCCTCCGTCGCAAGGCTGACCTCGACTTCGACCTTCGCCTCGGACAGCAACCCCGACCCCCGCCACAGCAGGACTCGGTGGATGACAAAGACTTCGCCGGGCCGCCCGGCGCCATACCTTCGCGACAGGGCGAACACTACACTTCGACGAACGTTGAAAAAGCTCACATGCCGCAGGGATGGAGGGGGCCAAAGGGCTCGGCAACATGGCTTCGGCCCGTGAAGCCCTTCACCATGAGACGCTCCTGTTGTAGGGGTGGCCCCCCACCTAAGCCCAGCAGGCCTGTTAGAGGAATGTAAGGCCCAAAATGGGACATGTATAATGACACGAATACCCCTGAGGGGAGTACTTGAATGTAAGGGTATAATTGTAAGAGCACTCCCCATGTGGATGTATATATACAACACGGGCCATGGGGAGAGGACCTAAGCCATTACTCATCTAACTCTCCACTACCGTACTCTCTCTCTGTTTGGTCTGTAACCACAACAAAAACTATATCTAGTAAGGTTCCTATGTTCGCCCTTGACCGTGGGCATGGCTATTCGAATAGTTTTAACTCTGCAGAGTTGGTACACTTTACCCATAAGAGACGGTCTACTCGTTGCCTCACATCATTCCTTAGTCATACGGTTGAGTGGACCATCATAGTAACTTTTCAAAATACCTCGCCCCTTCCATCATCTCACCCGTATGGGCTTCTCCCGCTTGTGGCAGGTCCCATAAGTTATGCGGGATGTTCTTCCCCTATGCAGCTAGCAGCTGGACTACCCACATCGACTAGCACCCCGCGGAAAACTTCACCCTTTGCGAGTATCCCATTCAAGTCATCACACAGACAGCCACCTGCACTACCACTACTACAAAAGAGGTTAAACTGGACGCTTACATCACAGATGGTCCTAGGAACCGTCTGTACTGCAAGTATCACAGATGGTTCATACGAATAACCATCTGTGGTATTTTCACAGACAGGTTTTAATACAAACCGTCTGTGATAATTTCATTATCACAGATGGTTTTTAATACAAACCGTCTGTGAAGTATCACAGACGGTTTTAGATAAGAACCGTCTATGATAATGGCAGACATCATAGACGGTATGTATTGCAAACCGTATGTGATAATAAAGTTATCATAGACAGTTTGTATTAAAAACCATCTGTGATATGTTTCCCGCCTTGCAAAAAATTTCATAATTTCCCGCCTGAGTCTGAGTAGGATTCAGTTTTGAGACACTTTTAGTAAAACGGACATAACTTTGCATACAGTGTCCGTTTTCGACGTTTTCGTACTCGTTGGAAAGCTAACGACGAGCCCGATCCAAAAAATGACTAGCCTAAGCTAGTTGCCCTCTAAGACCCTCAAAGTCGGCCATCTTTAGCCCCAAATTTGCACTGCAAGTTTTTGGTTTCTATTTTTGTCAAAATTTTCAATCTTCCCTTTGGAATTTGGGTTTTGCCTCAGCTACAAAGTTGTAGATTTTGTCGAAACCTTTCAAACAAGTATATATAAGCCATATAAAACTTTGCTATTTTATCTTTTCAAAGTAGCTATTTATATTATACCGGTATATTATCTTTGTGATATCATAGACGGCTGTTGTTATGAACCGTCTGTGAAGTCTCTATCACAGACGGTTTGTAATCCAAACCGTCTGTGATGTCCTGCCATGTCACCGATCCGCAGCATATCCCCCAGGATCTCGATCTCACCCGTCTATTCTCTCCGCATCGAATGGTAGGCACCGTTCTCCTCCCCACCTCTCACCCCTTATTAACCCCCTCTCCCTACTCGAAGAACCAATACCACCAGTACTACTCCAACTCATTTGTGCGCGGAAAGGGTAGGAAGGGTTCGGCAAGAGCGACTGAAATTTCACTTGAAGCAAGATAGAAAGGAAGAAGGCAATGGCAAGATGGAAAGGAAGAAGGCTGGCATAGAAGCTATTCATTTTGTCAAAGAAGCTAAAAATGGTGTTCATTGCCTTTTTATTTCTACTACTTGAAAATTTTTCCGCACCACTTGTTTTAGATTATAGTTTAATGTAGTGTAAGCATTTTGCTGAATTTGTAGCCGTGAAGTTTATCTTTGTAAAATTGTAAGTGTCCTCTTATGTATGCAGTGCTATGGGTAACCTACTCGTTATCTTGTGATGTTGTAATAGTGGATTCTAATCTTAATGAAAATAAAATATGTTGTTGTGTTTGCTTGTTTTCCTCTTATGTATATAGTTAACATTTCCTGAGGCTAACCAAAAAATAGAAAAATTTAGGTATAGAATGAACTACAGATGGTTTTGTGGTATAAACCATCTATGAAGAATTATCACAGACCGCTCAAGTCAAAAACCGTCTCTGATGGGGAAGTATCACAGTCGGTTCTATATACCAATTGTCTATGATGGGGAAGTATCATAGACGGTTCTATACACCAACCGTCTGTGATGTGTGAGTATCACAGATGGTTGGTAGCTAGAACCGTCTGTGATAGTGTTTTTCACATGAGGTTCTAATTATAAACCATCTGTGATGTAGTTATCACAGACGGTTCACAAACCATCTGTGATAACTTCTGATTATCACTAACACATCAATTCAGATGGTTCAAAAAACTGTCTGTCATTACAGTTTTGAACCGTCTGTGATGACCCTTTTTGTAGTAGTGTACCTCACCTCCTCCACCGATGAGGTGACTTAGGGTCTAGTAAATCTACTAAGTCAAGTTGTACTTTACAAACTTGTGGTTGCACTTGTATCACACAGGAGGTCATGACAAGATTCGGTCCTTAGGGTTATCTGGGCGGTTCTACCACTAACCACACTCTCGTGCACCGCTGCACCATACCCCCGAACCCTCCACCCAGATAGCTAAGCAATTTGAGATTTTTGGGAACATAAAATAATCATACCAAACTATACCAGTCATTGCCACCATGACTTCCCCAAATCAATTTTTCATGATTTAAAAAGTGATGCTTGAGGCATTTTGGTGCCCCCGATTACCTAAGCAATATTAAGCAATGGCGTATATTTACAGACTTAATTTCAAAAGTTGTACTATTATAAATTTCACTAAGGTGACAAGGCTCAGATATTCAAGGGTTTCAAATGAGGGTAATACTAACAAGTTCATTAATGGGTAAATAACTAGTAGCTTCAAATGAAACATAAAATAACATCATGCAATTTGATAATTTAAAATAAAATTAATTTGCAAAATGTAGGTTTAACATGATCAAAATATTGACTCACCGTGGTCACAATTGGCTTGGTCTTGATCGTCGAGAGTTGATTCAGCTTCAGCTTCTTCCTCCTGGGCCTCGCGCGCTATTTTTACGTTGCGCGAAAATTTGGGTAAAAATTAGCAAACCAAACAAATTCTTGTAAAAATTCAAATGAGATTAAAACATTATGGTTTCAGTTCCATTAGATAGAGGTTCAATTTCGATGAATTTAGAAATTTGTTTCACTCAATTTGGAGTTAAAATGAATAAGTTGTGCCCTTTTAAATTTCTCAGTTTAATTAAATCCGAAAGATAAAAAAAATCTGACAGGTGGGGCCAGTCAAAGTCGGGAACAGAAGTGAGTAGTCAAAAATGGTGAGGTCTACTGAGTGGTCAAAAGTGGCTTAGACGGCGTGGAGTGGTCGAAGACTTCCGAGCACAGAGCAGACGAACTCAGAAGGCGCTGCGTGGTCGTAAACCTCAACGTGGTCATAACCTACTATGTGTGGTTGTAAACGGCTATGCGTGGTCATAAACGACTTTGGAGTGGTCATAAATGACTACATAGTCGTAGGCCAGTGTAACATCCTGATTTTGAGAGCCTTTTCGAAGTTTTTAAAATAAAATTCACCATTTGGATTTTTCTGGAATTAATTAAAGCTTAATTGGAATTTTTAGTAATTAAAAGAAATATTTAATATGACTAAACTAAACATTAACTTCTGTCAAAAACATTTTATTTGAGTTCCTTGAGTCTCAACGAATTTTCTGGAATTTTCTTGGATGTTTCTGGAGTTATTTGCTATTTTCTAGAGCTTAAAAGGATTTATTTGAATTTCTAGAAAAAGAAAATCCTTTAAAATCCCCAAAAGCCTGTTGGGCTGAAGCCCGGTCCAACCACACCCCGACCCATGTTGCTCCACAGCCCGGCCTACCTCAGCCCAGGCCGCGCCCGCCTTGACCTGCTCGATGTGCACCGCATGTCGACAATCCGTGCTTGCCCGCCCGCATCCAAGCCGTCCGCACCGCCATCTCCTGAGCCGACCGTTGTGCCATGCGTCAGCCATCCAACGGGAAGTGCACTATGCATCTGTGCTTTCTCCCGTAGCCGTCTGATCCCTCGTCGAGACACGTGTCACGCATCCAACGGTTCTGGCACTATTCCTCTTCTTCCCGGGTTACCGCCACCGTGTTCATCTCGGTTTCCATCGCTGCCACGCCGTCTCCTTCCTAGACTCGACGTCCATGCCCGCCGTGGACTCCTCGGGGTTCGGTCTAAAAGCCAGTCGCCCCCCTCGTCCTCCGCATCCTGCTCCACCATCGCCCGCAGCCGAGTCGCCTGTGTGCCATCGCCGTTGAGCTCGTGTCGCCAGGGTTGCCTCCTCATCTTTGGCTGCCGTTCGCCATCTTTTTCATCGCCGGTGAGTCGCCGACCATCGTCGTCTTCCCCGGTAATCCCGTCTCGTCCACTGCCGCCCACTCGCTCGCCCGGCGTGCGCCGCCCTCGATCTGTGCGCTGTTGCCTCGGTCGCTGCGTGCAATGCCTCACGCCCCGCGCCCGCAGACGTCAGCACCGACGTCACACAACACCCCGCTCGGTCATCGCTTCGTCTTCCCATAGACCCCGTCCCCCGTGCGCCAAACCACTGCCAGCTGGGTCCCAATTGTCAGCTTGTACTAGTGCACATGTGTCTTGCTACATCACTTGATAGCACTAGCGGTCCCGATCTTTCGATGAAAGTGGTAGATTCGATTTTGGATGGAGATAAGATTGACGACCCGACTACAACCCCCTTAAGGACGTTGCCCCTTAGCGATCGATACACCAACTCCAGATGTTGTTCGTGGCCTTGTCGGAGCATAATCAACCTAACCACAAGGGTACTTGTTCCTACAAGCAATCGAAGAATAGGCAAGAATAAGATGAACAACAACTCAATTGCGAATAAAAGATGTATGTTTCAATCTAAATCAGAAAACCGGTGGGGTTCCGAAGACAAGTATTCGGACGGTCTTGCCGACACGCACGAAAACAAGGCGAAGTAGCAAAGGCTAACATAGTCTATCAAAACCCAAACCCTAGAAGAGGGTGCAGCTGCCTATTTAAGAGACATAGGAGGTGGAGGGTCGGCCAAATCACTTGGATGCCGAACAGGACTCGAATACAAGGCCCAAGGACCACTTTGACTCGGACTGGAAAAGTGACATGACTTGTTTGGTAGTTTCTGACCAGCTCGGATGGAGTTTGGAGATGAGACTGGATCCATCTGAAAGTACACTTCAAGATCTTTCCAAAGAGTGCTTATGGGCCCCGAGAAACCTTCTGATCAAAATTTATGGTCGTTTAAAGTAGACGCTGTTAGGAAGGCCGAATCCGAGTCAAACTCGTGAACAGGACTTGGGTTGCGCTTGACAGTTCCACTCCTATGCTTGAGCTCACGTGGTTCTTCCCCATGGTTCCTAAGGACGATTAAGTCATCACAAGAATTAAGTAGTATTCCATTCTTTGAAACATTTGTATGCAAACTTAGGAACGTATCCACCTAATGGTTAAGTTGACGTGCTCGCGCTCTAGTTATTGGTCCTTCTATCATAGTTTCAGTTTGTTGAGCTTGTTGTGGAGTTGACACAGTTGTATCTATGGAAAGGATATCATCATCATCACTGCCACATCAGCCCTAGCCACATGTCATCAGCTTAGTCACTTGCACTATTCCAAGAGTCGAGTCTACCGTAGACTAGCCTTCTCCGTGCACCGGATTCACAGCACAGTAACTCTTCCGATTTTCAGCCTTTTTCTTTAGAGAAATTTTCTGAGAGCCTGTTCTCCTTCATCCGAACTCCGATTGACCTGATTCTTTTAGCTAAATTCATCTAAAATTGAGATCTATCTTTTGGTTCTGGTTTTGAAGTTTTTGGAGTTAATTCAAATTTTTTTTGAATTGTTTTGTGCTTCGTTTCGTTTTCTCTCTCGTTAGATCACTCGTTCGAAGAAACTGAAGCAGGATTCGAAGATCAAGAGCCGTCAACAGAGCAAGGCCAAGAGAAGTCACGACCTTTGATTATGTGGAACCTAGTTTTCAAATCTATTATGTATTACTTTGCTTTAAATTATCATGCACTGCTATTTTATTATAAAACCTTTGTATTGGTAGTTATTATCCAAATTGATTAATTCCTCCTTGATAATTTGAATGCTATGATTCTATTATCACCACAGGATGGGTAATTATCTATTGATGCAATATTAGTTGTCACATGGGTTGTACGTTTAAACTGCTTATCTATGCTTTTAGTATGTTGAGTTTGTCATCACATGTGATTAATTAATTTTGACTTAACGAGATATTGAATCATGGTGGTAGCCACACTGATAAAATTTGTGTGCCATGACATTGGGGTGTCATTGGTGTTGGTTATACAAACTTGGTTTTCACCTGGGCGAATGATCGTGTAGTAAAGGGGTGCAAATTGCAAATTGGGATGTGGATGTTTCGCCTGGGTAAATATAAGGACTTAACTTTGTGCGCCATTAATCTGAGCCTTACCGTGCAACCACATGTCCAGTATAGAATAGGCCTGGCTGATTAATTTGTGATGTTTCAATTTTAGTTCCATCATTGGGATAAGTGTGGTGTGGTCGGAGCCATGGATCTACATTGGCGCAAGAGGGGGTAATTATCGACTAGGTAGAAGCCTACTCGACGGCGAAACCTTAGCGATGCGGAACTGGGTTGAAATTGAACATTGTAAAGGCCTTGTCATGATCTCTTTGCCGTACACCAAAAAAAGTGTGTTAATCTAGTGGCAATATGAGATGATCATGTCTTGTGGGTAAAGTTGTACAACCTCTGCAGAGTGTAAAACTATTCGAATAGCCGTGTCCTCATTCATGGACAATGCTCGGTGATTTCACACGAGGGATAGAGTTTTCATAAAAATCTGGTTGGGTTAAATTGGGGAGTGAATGGTTAGTTCACTAGTGGTTCATTTCATGAATCTTGGTTCACAGGTGATTCATTGCAGTGAATGGCTAGTACACTTGTGGGTTGTCTCAATTTCTTTGATTACTTATTTATTATCATTTTTAAAGTTAGCTTTTTAATCTATTTATTATATTTACTTTAAATTGTTGCTTTCTGCAAAGTTAACCTTTCAACCATCCTTTGGTAAGCCTTGCATACTATATTGCACTCTTTGTTACAAACGACTTGCTAAGTACTCTATGTACTCACGGTTTCATCCATATTTGCTTAGTTGAGGAAAAAGGACCAAATCAGCAAAAGGTACCATAAGGAGGATACTTTGACGACTTCGCGGATTAGGACTTCACTCCCTAGTCGATTGCTTGTGGACATGTCGAATGGCTACAACACTTATTTCTGTTTTCCGCTGCTAGTTTCTTTAAGCCTTTCAAGCTATTATCTGTAAGCTTGGCCACAAGGTCGCAACTCTGATAATTATTAATAATATTTGGATCTTTTCTTAGTGAATCGTGATATGGTCGATATTTCATTTTTGTTTATACTATGTGCACTAGTGTGATCCTGGACTAGTGCAGGATACACAGGAGAGTCCTGATTTGCATATTCGGGTCTCTAAAGAGGTGGTATCAGAGCTATATCAACTGTAGGACAAAGCCCTAGTTAGAATGGTCAAATTAGCCAAGTTTTCAAAATTTATTTTCTAAATCAAATCAACCAAATGATTATCTAGTAATTCTTTATTCTTACCTCACTCTTAGGATTCTTACTCTTTGCCTCCTCTGAAATATTGTTTTCCAAACTTAATTTGACTTCTTATCCCCATAATGTCCGTAGACATCACAAGTGTCCCCTAATCAAAGAGAAAGTTGGTAGGGAAATTCTTCAAGCTATGCTGTGAAGTTTGGATCAGGGAAGCTCCCAACGTTTCAAGGCAAGATTGAAGATTACCGTGAAGAGCAAGAGCCATTAGATTTGAACCTTGCTATAGTTTTTAGCATCGGCTAGATCGTTTTGCTTCTTATTTGCCGTTGGGTGTGATGTGAGCTGCAATTTTGCTTCTAGCATTATGATGCAGTCATGTCAAAAGTCTTTTTGTGGAGTTTGTTGCTTCTTTTGTTAGCCTATTCGGCTAAGTGACTGCTTAGTTTAGGGTTGCCATTAGTTATCCCCCTTAGACGAGTTTACTGCTTACCTTTGCTTTTCCCTCTTACCTATTGAGCCTTGAGAAGTTAGTTCTCAGCAAGTGGTCTTTTCTTTCAGAGCAGAGCAAAAATGGTTGACACTCAGAACACAGTAGGACACAGTCAGATGAACCAAGACCCAGAGGGCAGCAATGCAAACCAGGCAACTCAGGGACCGCAAGCAACCCCAATGGGTCTGGATCCGATCATGAGTCAGCTCATGGCAGCTCAAACTCAACTCATGAACACGATGATGCATAATTTAACGAATATGATGAATCAACAACATCAGGCAGCCATTGCACCTAAGCCAAATCATCTATCATCCAGATTCGCAGAATTTATGAGGACTAGACTGCCAACTTATTCCAATTCATCTGAGCCTTTGGAAGCAAACGATTGGATTCGTTCAGTGGAAAAGAAGCTAAACCTTGCTCAGTGCACTGATCGAGAAAAGTCTTCTACGCTGCACACCAATTGGAAGGTGCTGCATCCGAATGGTGGGAGAACCAATGCGCTGCGCAGGAGGACCCAGAGAGCATTACTTGGATAGAGTTTGCCGCATCGTTCCACCATGCCCATATCCTAGATGGAGTACTGGAAATGAAGAAGGAAGAATTTTGTGAGCTACAGCAAGGGAGTATGTCAGTAAGTGAATATCGCAATAAATTCACACAATTAGCTCATTATGCTCCAGAAGATGTTGCGACCGATGATGCACGTCAAAAGCGCTTCAAGAGAGGACTTAACCCCGGATTGAAAGTTCAAGTTGTGAGCAATGATTATGCTAGTTTCCAAAACATGGTAGATAAGGCCATACTTATTAAAGAGTCCCGTCATAAGATGGAAGAGTCTCGCAAGCGGAAGATGATTCACCAAGGAGTTCAGTTGCAACAATCACAAAGAGCCAGATTCACCACATACCGGCCAGCTCGTGCACCGCAACAGTCAGATTTCAGGACTCCAGCTTTCAAGTGCCAAGAGCCAGGTCATTTTGCTCGCAAGTGTCCGCAGAAGCGTCAAGCAATCACGCCAATTCCGTTCAACCTTGGAAGTACCCCTACCAAGACCCTAGGAGCCAGCCATGGAACATCGTTAGGTCAGGGAGGCTAGCTACCTCAGAGCATTGCAAGGGGAAGCTTGAACAACATCGTCTCCAATGTCGCACCTGGTAACCTATTTCCTTTAGTAAGCATGAATCTCGGGGTCGAGATTCCGTTAAGGGGGAAGGTTTGTAACATATTGATTTTTAGAGCCTTTTTGAAGTTTTTAAAACAAAATTCACCATTTGTATTTTTCTAGAATTAATTAAAGCTTAATTGGACTTTTCAGTAATTAAAAAAGATTTAATATGACTAAACTAAACATTAACTTTTGTCAAAAACATTTTATTTGAGTTCCTTGAGTCTCAAGGAATTTTCTAAAATTTTCTTGGATTTTTCTAGAGTTATTTGCTATTTTCTAGAGCTTAAAAGGATTTACTTGAATTTTTGGAAAAAGAAAATCCTTTATAATCTTCAAAAGCCTGTTTGGCCGAAGCCCGGTCCAGCTGCTCTGGTCCATGCCACTCCGTAGCCCAGCCTACCTCAACCCAGACCGCACCCGCCTTGACCCGCTCGATATGCACCGCATGTCGACCATCCGTGCTTGCCCGCCCGCATCCAAGCCGTCCGCACCGCCATCTCCCGAGCCGTCCATTGTGCCACGCGTCAGCCATCCAAGGGGAAGTGCAATGTGCATCCATGCTTTCTCCCGTAGCTGTCCGATCCCTCATCGAGACACTTGTCACGCATCCAACAGTTCTGGCACTGTTCTCTTCTTGCCAGGTTACCGCCGCTGTGTTTGTCTCGGTTTCCACCGTCGCCGTGCCGTCTCCTTCCCGGACTCGACATCCATGCCCGCCATGGACTCCTCGAGGTCTGGGTATAAAAGCTAGCCAACCCCCTCGTCCTCCGCATCCTACTCCACCGTCATCCGCAGCCGAGTCACCTGTGTGCCGTCGCCGTTGAGCTCGTGTCGCCGGGGTTGCCCCCTTGTCTTCGGCTGTCGTTCGTTGTCATTTTCACCGTCGGTGAGTTGCTGACCGTGGCTGTCTTCCCTCGATCCGTGCACCATCGCCTCGGTCACCGCATGCGATGCCTCGCGCCCGCAGACGTCAGCACCAATGTCACACAGCACCCGCGCCCCGCCATTGCTTCGTCTACCCGTAGACCCCGTCCCTCGTGCGCCAAGCTATTGCCAGCCGGGTCCAACCCGTCAGCATGTACTGTGTCATAGATCCATGAGCCGACCGAGCTGAGTCAGCAGCCATGTGTCGACCACGTCAGCCCTAGTGCACACGTGTCTTGCCACGCCACTGCCACGTCAGCCCTAGCCGCACGTCATCAGCCTAGTCACCTGCACTATTCC
This sequence comes from Dendrocalamus latiflorus, assembly GCA_017311315.1. Classification (NCBI taxonomy): domain Eukaryota; kingdom Viridiplantae; phylum Streptophyta; class Magnoliopsida; order Poales; family Poaceae; genus Dendrocalamus; species Dendrocalamus latiflorus. Next base: position 10,644,113 of record CM029675.1, read on the forward strand.
ATGAGCCGAGTCTACCGTAGACTAGCCTTCTCCGTGCACCGGGTTCAGAGCACAGTAACTTTTCTGATTTTCAGCCTTTTTCTTTAGATTAGATTTTCTGAGAGCCCGTTCTCCTTCGTCCGAACTCCGATTGACCCGATTATTTTATCTAAATTCTTCTAAAATTGAGCTCTATATTTTGGTTCTACTTTTGAAGTTTTTGGAGTTCATTTGAATTTTTTTGAATTTGTTTTGTGCTTCATTTCGTTTTCTCTCTCGTTAGATCACACGTTCGAAGGAGCTGAAGCAGGATTCAAAGATCAAGAGCCATCAATTGAGCAAGGCCAAGGCAAGTTGTGACCTTTGATCATGTTGAACCTAGTTTTCAAGTCTATTATGTATTACTTTGTTTTGAATTATCATGTATTGCTATTTTATTATAAAACTTTTGTATTGGTAGTTATTATCCAAATTGATTAATTCCTCCGTGATAATTTGAATGCCATGATTCTATTGTTACCATAGGATTGGTAATTATCTAGTGATGCAATATTAGTTATCACATAGGATGTACGTTTAAACTGCTTAGTTATGTTTGTAGTACGTTGAGTTTGTCATCACATGTGATCAATTAATTAATTTTGACTTAACGACATATTGAATCATGGTGGTAGACACACTGATAAAATTTGTGTGCCATGACATTGGGGTGTCATTGGTGTTGGTTATACAAACTTGATTTTCACCTGGGTGAATGATCGTGTAGTAAAGGGGGTGCAATTTGCACATTGGAATGTGGATGTTTCGCCTGGATAAATCTAAAGACTTAACTTTATGCGCCATTGATCTGATGTAACAGCCCAGGTTTTTTTAAAAAATAATAATAGTAAAAATAATTTAAAACAAATATAAGTGTTTTGGTTGCCTAAATTTTATTTTTGATTTCCCCTCATTTTTCTGCTTTTGAAAACGCTGTATTTGAAAAGTAATTTAGGTAAAAATATAAAAATATAACTAAATAAAATGATATTTTGATTTTATGTAAAAATCCTATTTCAAATTAATTATTTAGAAGCATTTGGCATTTATCTGGACTTTCTGTGTTTTTCTGGATTTTAAAAATCAATTTCAAAGCTAAAAAGTATTTTTGTAAAAGTTAAAAGACCAACTTTAAGTTGGAAATGCTTTCCTAAGTCTAAATCAACTCTAGGAATTTTTGTGAATTTTTCTGGAATTTTTAGACTTTATTTCTTATTTTCTTAGTGTTTTTGAAAGTTCATGAAAATGTTAATCTAATTTTAATCCAATCTGCCGCACCCGATTAAATATCGGCCCTCCATCTTTACTTAACCGACTCCATCTCCATCCGATGGCCTGGAGTTAATCTGCGCCGCCCGATTTGATCACATCCCTAGCCTATGAATCCAGTTCACCATGGACCCAGTCCACAAAAGCCACCTATTAGCCGAATATATTCCTTTTCCTTTTACAAAAATAAATCAGCGGAAAAATCATTTCTCCTGCTAGCGTCACCCTGATGTCATAAATCCTTTTTCCCAAAGAAAAATAATTCAATTCCTTACTCATGTCACAATCTTCCTTTTCAGAACAAAAATAATTCAGAAAATCTCCTTTTTCTTTATTCTTGAGTTTCAAAGTTCCAGAAGTCCTAACTCCGTTTGAGCTCGTTAAAATTTCAAAATTCTTCAAAAATCCTAATCTATCCAATTATATCGTCTTTTCAAATTTTTAGAGTCTGTTTGAAATTCCTTCGATTAAATTAAAGCTTAGCAAAGAAAAATATTTTAAACGGTTAAAATAAACTTCAATTAAATACAAAATTATTTTATTTGATCTTTTTGGATTCCAAGAATTTTTGTAGAATTTTCTTGAATTGTTTGAATTTATTTTGTTTTTTAGAAAAAAAAAATGTTTTTTCTTTTCTCTCTCCTCACTTCGTCTTCCTCACGAAGTATTACGTTCGGACCGAGCCAAGTGCCATGAACGCGATTTTGGATCTTTCAAAACTCGTGATTTTCTCATCGGATTTTTGCACAATCAAAGGCATTGAAATCCTCTCATCAAGGCCTTTCCATTCCTGGCCTTAGCCCCCAATTTGGTGCGCCTATTTTGCGGGAATATTCCTTGCCACCGAAAAGACATTCCCTGCGCATCTCCTCATCCGGTCCACCTCCACGCCTATAAAAGGAAGCACCGGGTGCCCCTCCTCGTTCTCATTCACTCCCAAAAATCTAAGTCCTCTCTCCCTTCCTCCTCGCCGCAATCGATATTTTTCTCTCGCCAACCAAACGGCGTTCGTCAGCCATTTGCATTGCCGACAGTGGAGTTCCACCACATTTGACCACATCATCGGCTTCGCCTTCACGCGTTCTACATGGTGCTTTCCTCGCTTTCGCCGGAGCATCGCCAGAGTATCGTGGCAAAACTGTGCCGCCGCTTCTCTCCTCGCTGCAAACTGACCATGCATGTTCCACCACAACTGAGGTGAGCACTGCGTTCCAAATGCTCTCCTCTTCGTTTAGCCACAAACCTCACCCACAAACTCCTCTCCGTTTGCCCGGAACACCGATGTCAACCCGCCGGTCACTGAAGGTCTTCTCCACCGTGTTCCGCCACCATCCAATGTCCTTTGGCTGAGCCGTTTGCACCGTTGAGTTCACCTCGATGTGTTCTACATCGTGCTTCCATCACCATCACCTAAAGATTCCCCGAGTCCTCGTCGACCTTGTCGAGCCAGACACTAAAACTGTGTCTTCACGCGTACACCACTTTTTTGGTGAGCTTTTTGATTTTTTTTCCATGTCATATCGTGTCCTAGCCTCTAAGAAATTTATCTACTATTTTTATTTAATTTCTCGTGGAGCCAATTGTCAGAAATTGAGCTTTCCGCGAAAACGATCGTTTTTGACATCTCGACGTCGACTCGTCGTCTCCGGTGAGAGCCTATACCATCACCTCTGTCATAATTGTCTCATCGCGTTCTAAACTGTGCTTCCCTCCTTTCCTCCAAAGACCATCCACAAATTTTTGCCTTCGACACCTAGCCATAGCCACCTAAGCCATCTCACGTTCCTATCTATCCGGTGATGCTTTCTCCAATTTTTTTACGTCAAAATGTGCCAAACAATTCTAGGTAGCTATCTTCCACGTGGTTTTAGATTTGCTCCACTGAGCACTAAGGTATCAAGTTTTTCCTTTTTCTCTACCGTCGTCATTCAAACGTCGATTGTATCGTCTCTGATGAATTTTCAGCTTACCCAATAATTTTCCTAATTTTACCATACCGTGTTCTACCTTGTGCTCATCTTACATCTCTATGTTCCATACCGGGTACTACCTCTCTCCAACCTGTCGTTGTTGCTACCACGCCGTCACTGCCGTTTTTTCCTCACCACCGGTGATTACCGCCATTCCTCGCTGCCGTCCCCGCGTCACCACCTTTGCCTTGTCATCAGGATTGCATTTTGCCCATTCACCAGCCACCTCGCAGCCAACCGACATCGTACTATTCAAAAAGTATTTCTCGGATTCTGTTATCATTTCATTTGATATCCAAAACTTCCAGATATTCCTTCTCCCTCATACGAACTTCGAATCTATTGATTCTTTCTCCTAAATTAATCTAAAATCATAATCTATCTGTCAATATATATTTTATAATTTTTAGATTTTTTAGATTTATTTGAATTTATTCGCTTTGGTTCTTCGCGTGTAGACTAGATGATTCGGAAGAATTCGACAACGACTCACAGTAGACTGCAGAGCAAGGCAAGTCACACACCTTGATGACGTTGATCCCATATTGTAAAATAAAATTATGTTGCTTTAAATTAATTCGGCGTGCATATTTTTATTCACTGTATTTCAATTCAGATTTAAATTTAGTTAATACCTGTTTGTTATTACCTCCTTTGACATTGCAAATCGTTATACCTTGTCACCCTAGTATCAAACTCTAGTTAGTACACTAGTATTGGCTAGAGAGTTTTTACATCAAATGCTTAGATCTGCTTAGACATAATATTTGTTTTGGGATACCTTTTCACATAAAATGATAAGTTTTTCAAATGTATTCTTGACTTTGGTGAGTCAAGAAGGATTATGAAATATTTTGAAATAAAATACAAAACCTGGTTTAGACTTAGACTAATGGTTAGGTGGTGGGTGCAGGCATGCAATGTTGTTCGTAGACACAGTGTTGATTGTCGAGCACAGGGGGTATGTGGTTGAACCTAAGTCAATTAAGGACCGGTTTGTGAGCTACTGTTGTAAAGCCCTATCGTACTACCACAAGGCTGGTATGGGACAGTCATGGCTGATTAATTTGCGGGTTCCAACCTGAGTCATGTCGTAGGTTGAAAGTGAGCGAGGCGTAGGCCAGAGAAGTCTCACTTGGCTCAAGAGGGGGTCTTGGTCCGGTGGATTCCTTACTGGGGTGAAACCTTAGTGTTGGCTTGGCCAGGTTGAAGGCTTTGCATTGTAAAAGCCTTGTCATGATCTCCTCGCCGCATACCAAAGGAAGTGTGTTAATTCGATGGCAATATAAGATGATCATGTCTTGTGGGTAAAGCTGTACAACCTCTAAAGAGTGTATAATCTATTCTGGATAGCCGTGCCCACGATCATAGGCATGCTGAGTAAAGTTTTTCATAGATTAGACTTTATTTTTCAGAATGATTTATGAAAACCGTATGGATGGATGGAATCCATGAGAGATTGAAAGCTTGTGGATGGATGGAATCCGTGAGTGATTGGAAGCATGTGGATGGATGGAATCCATACGAGATCTTTTGGAAAAGATGGTCTGAGTGGGATGCCCGTGGTTAGGTTAGTGTTTGGTCGGAGCCTGCACTAACGGTATTAATTTCATTTACAATTACTATTTTTATTTACTGTATTAAATTCAGCAACTTTTAATCTATTTACTGTATTTCTTTAAATACTGTTTTATGCACAAATAACCCTATATGCCTTCCTTTGTTGCCATTATCATTATATTGCATTTCTCATGTGACTTGCGAATTACAAGTTTGTACTCACCTTGCTATCTCCACACAGAGGAAGACGACTTCGACTACGGTGAAGATCTGGACGAGTAGGCCGTGTCTTACTATCGTTTGCCTGTGGGCAGGCTCAGTAGGCTTCTTCCGCTTTGTTTTTTTCTTCCGCTGCTTATGTTTAATTTCGGCTTATGTGCCATTGATGTAAACTTTGGCCATCAGGCCCATATTCAGTTAAATAAAGTTTGTCATTATACATGATATTTGTCATTGTTATCACTGTGTGCACTAGCTGATCCTGGACTAGTGCGATTTACATAGAGGATCTAGGAGTTGTTGCTCCGGGATCCGACATCTGAGCCTTACCGTACAACCACATGTCAAGTATGGGATGGGCCTGGCTGATTAATTTGTGATGTTCCAATTTCGGTTCCATCATTGGGATGAGTGTGGTGTGGTCGGAGCCATGGATCTACATTGGCGCAAGAGAGGGCAATTATCGACTAGGTGGTAGCCTACTCGACGGCAAAACCTTAGCGAGACGGAACTGGGTTGAAATTGAACATTGTAAAGGCCTTGTCATGATCTCTTCACTGCACACCAAAGGAAGTGTTTTAATCTAGTGGCAATATGAGATGATCATGTCTTGTGGGTAAAGTTGTACAACTTCTGCAGAGTGTAAAACTATTCGAATAGCCATGTCCTCGGTCATGGACAACGCTCGGTGATTTCATACGAGGGGTAGAGTTTTCATAAAAATATGGTTGGGTTAAGTTAGGGAGTGAATGGTTAGTTCACTGGTGGTTCACTACGTGAATCTTGGTTCATAGATGATTCATTGGAATGAATGGCCAGTACACTTGTGGGTTGTCTCAATTCCTTTGATTACTTATTTATTATCATTTTCAAAGTTAGCTTTTTAATTTAATTATTGTATTTACTTTAAATTGTTGCTTTCTGTAAAGTTAACCTTTCAGCCATTTTTGGTAAGCCTTGCATACTATATTGCACTCTTTGTTATAAACGACTTGCTGAGTACTCTATACAGTTACAACTTCATCCATATTTGCTCAGTTGAGGAAGAAGGACCTGATTAGTAAGAGGTACCAGAAGGAGGATACTTTGATGACTTCGCAGATTAGGACTTCGTGATGTGACGATGGCCCGATCTTCCGAGAGGTACTGATAAGTCGATTGTGGAGATCTCGACGTTGATGATCCAAAGGCTCCGACCAAAATAGATCGAACCCCTCGCAATCACTACACCACTGCTCCGTTGGTTATCAACCGTGCCGAACACGATTGACCTCGCCAAGAAGGCTATCTCCTGCAAGCGAATCGAGAACACGAGCAAGAGAGTAAAAGATGCAATCTGTATTGCGAATAAAGATTAAGTTCACAAGTTGGGGTTTCTCAACCGAACATGCGGCGAAACTGCTAAGCAGAATAATCTCTTAAGAAAACCCAAGGAAAACTAAAGGGGTGCGGCCTCCTTAAATAGGGGAGGGGAAAGCCTCACTTATCTAACGACAAGGGATATGGTACTATTCATGGTTACTGTTCATGTGACCGTGGTACTGTTCATATGACCAGTACCGGCCCAAATAGCCCAAGTTACAAGGCCCTCGGCCCACTTTGACTCGGACTGGAAAAGTGATGTGATTTGTTTTGCAGTTTCTGATATGCTCGGATGGAGTTTGGAGGTGAGACCAGATCCATCTGAAAGTAGACTTCATGAGCTTTCCAACGAGTACTCACGGGCCCTGAGAAGCCTTCTGGATCAAAAGTTATGGCCGTTTGAAATTGGCCTATCAAGCTGAATCCGAATTGATCTGGAGGCCGAATTGGATTCCAAAACCTGTCCAACTTGAACCCTTGCTTCAATTGGTTCCAAAGTGATGTGGTGCTACAAATATATATTTTTTCATCATTAGGTAGCATCATATTCTCATTTAAAATGTGTTGAAGTTGAAGAAACGAATTCACCTTTAGTTCAATCTTGATATTGACCGCTATGGTCGTATGTGTTGGTGGCGTGGTCACATCATCCTCCCCTTCTTGACAGAAAACCGTCCTCGGTTTTAACATAGGTGTAGCATCACGTATTGCATGATCTTGATCATAAATCTTGGTACATGATAACAAACGCAACAAACTCTCATTATGTAATATCATAAGTTCTTTATCAAATAAAGTAAAATCTCTTTGAAACAAGCTCACCTCATAATTTAAGTGATGTGTAGGAGCTCTTGTAATTGGAACAACAAGTATAGTAAATATGGTTGTATCGATAGGGTACATGTTCTTATCACTTCGCTCCCCGGTCGATTGCCTGTGGGCATGTCGAATGGCTACTACGCTTATTTCTGTTTTCCGCTGCTAGTTTCTTTAAGCATTTCAGCGTGGTCATAAATGACTACATAGTTGAAAGCTCGACAGCGTGGTCATAAATGACTACATAGTCGAAAGCCCGACACCATGGTCGTAAACGACTACATAGTCGAAAGCCCGACAACGTGGTCGTAAACGACTTATGACCACGGTAAGTGAAGGATCCCAAACATGATCGTAAAGCATTACGATCATGGCCACACAGCAGGAAGGCGTGGTCGTAAAGTGCTACGACCACGACCGTAAAGAAATGAACGTTGTCGTAGGGTGTTACGACTACGGCAGTGAAGGAGCGAACATGGTCGTAGGGTGTTACGACTACGTCAGTGAAGGAGTCAACGTGGTCGTAGGATGTTACAACCATGGTAGTGAAGAGGTGAACGTGGTGTAAAAGTCCTGGAGCAATAGTAAAGATTGCAACATCGGCGAGCTCGCCGCCGCGGAGGAAGCGGCAGCTGGCCGTGAACATTCCAAAATGGAATGCTCATGCCCGTGTGCACAACTTGGCTCAGTCATGTAGGCCAATTTGGTGGTGGCGGCGGTTGGCAGTGGCTGAGGGTGGCGACGGAACAGGGGAAGAGTGGGCGCGATGGCACACAGCGCTAGAGTTTGATTGCGGGCTAGGGTAGTATCTTGGTGAGGTTCGAAGACTACGTCGAGGGTCAGAGAAGCTTGAGGAAGGAGGTGGTGAGCTGGTGAAGTGCGACGGCGACGGGTGGAGGTGGCGCACGTGGTGGACGAAACAGAGGTGACGAGAGGTCCTGCAGAGGTGGGGAACAGCGTCGCGGTGCTCCAAGGGTGCTTCGGTGAGGAGGAATCGGACCACGGCGGCGCCGAGCGGTGGATTGCTCACTGATTGGAATTGGGGAAGAAGGCGATGCCGGCGAGCCATAAGGCACGGGAGACTAATTCGTGGAGGTGTAAGACAGAGGGATGCGGCATGATGTGAATGCAGGGTCGTACGGGTTTTATAGATGGCGAAAAGGGGCCGACAATAGATAGGCGGCCGTCAGGTCGTGTCGGTGTCAGGCGCTAGCGACACTGCAGCGCCTGCGATGGGATTACGGGCAGATACGGTGTGATAGCACAGTGCAGAGGCAGCAGGCTTTTGCGCCGCGCAGGCTGGGGCAGACACACCAGGGCGGGGAATTGTGGGCGGCGGCGCGGATACTGTGGGTGGTGGCGGTGGAGCTGTGGGCGGCGGTGGTTTTCCTAGCACGCGGGCCGGGGCGACGCGATAGTACGGAGAAGCTGTGGGCGGGGCGGTGGAGACGGTGGGCGACGGTGGCCGGCGGGGTCTTTAAACGTAGTGTCTTTTCAAGATAGGGTCTACTAGTTAATTGTAGTACATACTGTATCGACTTCATTTATATCGGCAAAAACCGTACATAAGTTTCAATGATCAACGGGCTCATCTTGGGGATGAAAAGTGTTTCCAAATGTGTGAACAACAGTTTGGGCAAAATTATTTCTTTGGTTAAATTTCCATCACTCATTGCTCAATTGGGAGTTATAGAACACCTTTTTGGTGTGTACAAACAAACAAAATTAATTAGATTTGATTTATTAATGATGATGCAGTGTTTATGTGCCAGGAAAAAATATTGTGTTCTATCAGATTGATTTCCCAGCAAAACATTTCTTTCAGTCATGTTTAATTACATTTTTGTGCCGTCGATACCAATCTTTATTTTCTTTGGACCCAGATTAGGCATGACCTAAGCCTTGGTCCTCTAATAGCAATCTAGAAATATTTTGGTGGGATTTGATAAATTGTAGAGTATATGCAGGTTTTGTTTAAAAGGACCACATAATCACTACTAGAAGCCAATTCGCTATGATTAAAAGAAAAAAGAAGTCAATTCGCTGTCCCAAGCTTGAGAGTTCCAACATTTGGATGTATACATAAATATAGATCACGACAAGCAGAGATCAGAACGTCACAGAACATCCATTTATCCAAATAATTGCACACAGCCACGAGAGAAACTAAACATGTTTTTATTTTTAAACAAGGGCAGGAGCTATCTCATTTCATTGATAGAAGAAGAGAATACAACGCCAGCTCAAAATATGTAGAGACACCACTTAGCACCGAAGAAAATTTTATGCCTCTTATTATGCATGCACGGGTTGTGACCCCATGATATGGAACCAAAGCATGCAGTCCTAGTGAGGACTTAACTAGTGGCAAATCTCACAGTTGCACAAGCCTTTCGTCCAGCTGCCTTCACACCAGTACTACGTCACCTTGCCAAGGTGTTTCTCTTGCGCGTAAAGTTCGCACGAAATCTTGCACAGAAATTTGGTGCATAGTCCTCTGCAAGAATTGAACATATCTGTAAGTTAGTAACAGGCTTTCTCTAACAGATATGTAAACTTGTGGATGGTGTCACTACCACAGAAAGCCTAATACTAGACGGCAAATCACAGACGGTTTTGTCAAATCGTCTGTAATTGACACTAACACAGACGGTTTTAATTTGGACACTGTCTGTGTTGATGGCGTTGGAGAAAACGAAACGAGTATCACAGACGGTTCTTGCCGATGAACCGTCTGTGACATTTAAGTATCACAGACGGTTTTTAATAAAAACCGTCTGTGATAATCTCAGAATTATCACAGACGGTTTGTAATAAAAAAACCGTCTGTGATAATGCCTCTAGGCATTTATTGCGCCGATCAGAACCGCATCTGTCTTCATTTCGATCCAGATCTAGCCGGTGCTGCACTCTTTCGCTCAGGAGGCAAGCTAGGCGATTTCAGGCCAAGTAATTTGGTGAGAGGAGGCAGAGATTGAGCTTTGAAATTCATACATTCTTGGTTGCTCCAGATATGGTTAGTAATAAAATTTATTTTTGTTTGCATTACAATTAATTTGGATCTAAGTTTTGGTGAGTGTTAATGGAGATGGTTTGCATCTAGTTGACTATACATGATTAGTTCCCGTCATGTGGGAGGCCAAAATTGTCAAAATTGTTGGTTATATACCTTCAGCGATCGCTAGGGAAAAATAGTTGTTGTACATGTTTATAATATGAATTAAACTAGCAAAGCCTCAATGCATGTGGCCGTCATGTACACTTTGGATTAGGGCTGGAAACGAGCCGAGCCGAGCCAGCTCGAGCCAGGCTCGGCCGAGCTCGTCCGAAGTTGCGGCTCGGCTCGGCTCGGCTCGTTCAGAAAACGAGCTAAAAGCCTAGCTCGGCTTGGCTCGTTTTCTGGCTTGAGCTGGCTCGAATGAGCTCGTGAGCTACACAAACTCCCCGTGCATCCTCCCCCAATGCCTTGCTGCATCCTCCCCCATGCCCCCATCTTCTCCTCCTCCCTCTCCATCCCCGCCACTCCCGATGCCGCCATGACGACCCGTCCACCCCCACCCCGCTCGCCCGCGCCGCCACCGAGGCCTGCACCAGCGCCGCTGCGGGGGCCTTCATCTACGCCGCCCTGCTCCCCATCGACGCCATCAAGACTCGTCTCCAGGCCGGCACGGCGTCCCGCGGCTCTTGGTTAGTTGTCGACGACATCGAGGAAGCGGTCGTTGTCGGTCGAGGAGTAGCTGGGGTCCTTCACCAGCAGCGCCCCCCGTGTCCCGGAGGCTGGCGCGGTGGCGCCCACCACCTCGTAGAGCGCACACACCTCCTCCTCCACCGTCAGTGCCAGGCCTCCGGCGATCTGCAGGCACGACGCAAGATCCACCACGGGGAGGTCCATGGGTAGGGCCGTAGGGCGTGCGGCGCGGTGGGCGCGCCGGGAGAGGAAGGGGATCGTCGGATCGGGGCGGGACAGAAGCCAGAGATGGAGAGGATGGCCGCAGGATCCACCACGGGAAGGGGGTAGGGCCGCAGGGGGGAGCACATGGCGTGGGGCTACGGAGCACATGGCGGCGAGGGGGCACAAGTCGGCGAGGGGGCACACGGCGGTGGAGGGAGCAACGCCGACGGTCGATGCGACGCGAGTGGGGAAATTGGGAGATGGGAGTGGAGATGCAGATGCGAGTGGGAAATGCGAACTCGAGAGGGAGATGGGAGAATCGGGAGCGACGAGCTAAAATAGCTCGTGAGAGGGAGACGGGAGATGACGAGCCAAAATAGCTTGTGAGAGATGACGGGAGATTGGATGGACTCTGGTCTGGACGTCTGGCACTCTGGTGGGTGGGGATGACTCGCGGAGAAATAAAATGAGCGAGCCAACGAGCGGCTCGCGAGCCCGCTCGGGCTCGGCTCGAAAATTTAACGAGCCAGGATTGAAGCTTGGCTCGCTTGTATATTAGCCGAGCTCGAGCCGAGCCGATTTTGAGCCCGAGCGGCTCGCGAGCCTCAAGCTTTTTGTCCAGCCCTACTTTGGATGATCGCCGCCTAGCTATCGACCTTTGTTTTTTTTTGTCCAGGTAGTTTAGGATGACTTGAAATATCGAAATAAAGCAATGGTGGTAAAATTTAGACGTATTCAGATCACACAATTCTAAATATACATCAATAGCTTGCATGATATCAAAGAAACAACATTTATGTTTGTTGCCTTCCAAATTTTGCACCCATATCTTTGGGGACAATGGAAAATTGGAAATATTTAACAACAAATCCTGAGAATTTCATGGATTCTATCTTTCTTTATAAATAGGAGATCTTGCTAATAAAAATCCTAAGCTGGCTAAAGTTGGTGCAAAATTTGAAATCAAACCATGAAAAGATCAATATAGAATTTTAGTTACAAAACCGGACCAGTTTTGGGGGACGGACGGTTTCCGGGAGAAATCTGGGAACCCCGGTCCCGGTTTTTGTCAAAATACCTAGCGGGCCATGGAAATGGAATAGTTCATCTTAACCATCAAGCTTAATAAATCCAAGTCACACTAATAATCAATGTTAGCCTGCAAGTGTCAAACTTTTTGGCGGAGCACGATGTTTTTCATATTCTTTTACCACCTTTATGCCTTCATAGGAGTTCAATCGTTGAACATCCCCGGCTAAGGACTATGATGTAAAACAGATATGAGAATCCTCTCACCAGCCTGCACACAAAATGTTTGCAAAAACGACATAGCTAGATTTACTGTTTCCGATGCGAAAAGGCAGCGAGAGAGAGAGAGAGAGAGAGAGAGAGAGAGAGAGAGAGAGAGAGAGAGAGAGAGAGAGGGAGGGAGGGAGAGGGGCGGGTGTGGGGAGGGATGAGAGCCTGGTGAGACAGTTTCCAGATAGCACAAGGCTACGATGAAACATTTTCTTTGAATGTCCAAGGTGACCTCGTTTCTTCCCCTTCTTATTTGCCTACTTTCCCCCTTTTTTCTTGAGACAAAAAATTATTATATAGAAGGAGGATAGGATGATGTATATATATAAGTTTCTTGAAGAAATGAGAAAATAGATGTGTATTTATTGCATACTTATGAAATGCAATAAAATGTGAATCTGGCCACCTAATCCCTTGTTGGTCTCCATTAATTTGTTCCCCTGGGACTTGTCATTTTTTATTCGTTTATAAATTTTGTATTCGTTTATAAATATCAGTCAATCTTGCAGATGTTCACCTCCATGAAGCAGATCTTCAGCCAATCTTGCAGATGTTCACCTCCATGAAGCAGATCTTCAGGTGTACACTGTATATTTGCTTTAAGCACGTTTTTTTAGTTTCAAGCTCCAAAATGGCAGCATTTTCATTCATTACACAGCCAAGATATGTGGTTACCTTTGATATGGATTACATGAAGCATTGCTAGAAATATAACTAGAAAGATAGAACAAAATAACAGCTGTCATTAAACCATATTCACTAAAACATATGGTGTTGAAGGAGGTGTGCCTTCATGTCCAAAGAGACCACATGACATTGTCCATCATGTCTCGACATATGTCTGACAAACTATGCGGCTTGGTGAAGATGAGCCTCAATAAGTGTCGAGATCCGAATATGTAAATTTGGACTCTCTTTGTATTCTGCACTAATCCAGCGTTGCCATAACTGAAGACACGGCTATCGAATAGTTTTACACTCCGTAGAGGTTGCACAACTTTGCACACAAGAAATAATCAACTTATCATACCATTATACGCTTCCTTAGGTGTGTGATTAAGTTATCATCACAAGGCCTTTATAACGCTCAATCTCAACCGCTAAGGTTTCACTGCCAAGTAGGCTAACCACCTAGTCAGAAAGTCCCCTCTTGTGCCATATGAAAATATCTAACCAACACCCCATATTCATCTCAATAGCAAAACCAAAATTGAAACATCATAAATTAATTAGTTGGGTCTATCCTAGACTAGATTTGTAGTTGCAAGATAAGGCCTAGATCAATAGCACATAAAGTTTAGTCTTTAATCATAACCAGGCGAGACATACACTGATCACTGCACCTCCTTTACTGATCAGTTGACCAAGTGAAAACCATTTTGTTTAACCAAGACCAATGACACTACACCTGTCATGGTACGCAAATTTTATAACTATGACTAACCATCACGATTTAATATCTTACTAAGTCAAAAATAATTACTTGATCAATATGATGATGAGCCCAACTTATTAATAAGCATGGAGAAGCATATTAGACATACAACCCAAGTAGATACTAATATTGAATCACTAGATAATTACCCATTCTATGGTGAGAATGGAATTATGGCACTTAAACTATTAAAGGAAGGATTTAATCAAAATTAGTTGATAACTACCAAGTACAAGGATTTATAATAAATTAGCAATGCATAATAACTTAAAGTAATAAATATTAAACTTAAAATAATAGATTCATCATGATCAAATATCATAGCTTGGCTTGGTCTTTCTCAGTTACTACTCCTTGATCTTCAAGCTTGCTCCTGCTTCTTTGAAGTCGTTATCTAACAAGAGAAAAAGTGAACGAAATAAAAATAAATTCAAAGAAATACTAAAATAAATATTAAAGTTGATAAAATCAGAACTTAAAGATAGAAGTCAATTTTAGACGAATTTAGGAAAAGAATCGGGTCAATAGAAGTTTGTAGAAAGGAGAGAGCACTCTCGGAAGATTTGAGAGGTAGGAAAATACTAGAAATTGAGAGAGAAAGAAGAATATTCCCTTCATAATTAAATAAAAGAAAAAGAAAAAGAAAATATGGCAGTGGGGCCTACATGTCAGTGCCTTCGTCCACAGTGAACTGTGTCAATCGAACCGATCTGGAATTTGGCCAATGTGGCTCTGAAGCAGCGGAAACGTGATGGACATGAGGCGACTAACTCGACGCTATCTGGGATGCTAACGTCAGCGATGGTGGTGGTGGCTCAAGGACCGAAGGTCACCGATGATGGCGAGGCACAACAGAGCAAGCGGAGGGGCGCAACATGGAGGAGGACACGGGGAACTTGGTTGGGCACATGTGGTGTTCAGAGGATGATAGAGGCAACCGGTGGTGAGGAAAAGGTGGTGGCACGGCGAGATCGGGTTAGCGATGGGTTTCTAGCAAAGCCAACGACACGGCGGGGTAGAACCCGACAACGCGATCCCAGGTGTAATTACACCCTATGTCGTATCTCGTGTAACAGAGGGTATGTACATGTAGTATATAAGTATTTAAGACCATCTAGGTGGTATGAATTATTTTTCAGAGGTGGTATGTATATTTTTTTTGACATACTCCTTTTTCTGTGCGTATATGAAGGTATTTACAAAATACACTAAAACTATGGACTCCCTTGTAATTTTTTCGTGTGGTTCATATTGGAGAATCTTATAATTAGTATATGAGTATACCTAAAGTGATAAAGGAGTATTTCAAGTTTGTTTAGGTGGTATATTAGAGGTGGGTCACTACTACAAAAAAGGTCATTACAGGCGGTTCTAAACCATCATCACAGATGGTTTTCTGAACCGTCTGAATTTATGGGTCTGTGATAATACGGGGTTATTACAGACGGATTGTGTGTCGTTTGTGATAAGTCACAACACAGATGGTTTGTATAAAGATCCATCTATGAAAGACTACTATCACAAACGAGTTGTATAAAAAACCACATGTGAAAGCCTACTATCACAGATATCTTCTACCAAAAACCTTCTATGATATGTGGTCATCCCAGATGATTCTATTTTTGGTTACCGTGTGATTATTTATTTCTTTTGTCCTGCCAAGTTCAGTCTGTGGTCGTATCCAATTTATTGCCTGATTAGTGGGAAATTGGATGCATCTAATTTTTTTGTTCTAGTTATAGTTAAAGTGTCGTGGTCGAAGTGCTATGGTCAAATCGCCGTGGTCAAAGCGTAGTGGTTGAAGCAGTGGTCGAAGTGCTGTGGTCGAAGCTTAGTTTTCGAAGCCGTGGTCGAAGTGTCATGGTTGAAATGTCGTGGTCGAAACATCGTGGTCGAAGCATCGTGGTTGAAGCCATCATCGAAGTGACGTGGTTGAAGTCATGGTCGAAGTGCCATGGTCGAAGCGACGTGAGGGAATTTCTCTGCCATGGGGGACGTCTTTCCTTTAGCTCCTGCACATACAAAATCACTTCCCCAAGTCACTACTGTACACCCCAACCAAAAAGCTATGGCACTGACACAACAGCGAAATCAAACACAATAACTCGATTTCGATACCTTCCAAAGCGATTTGCCGGCGGAGCATGCCTGCTTGATGCCCTGCAGTGCCAACCCGAATTCCAGCTTCATGCCGTTCTCCTACCAGCACCAGAAAGGTCGCATCAATTAAAACTCTGAATTAGATTTGTAATTCTTGGGACATGAAAATTAAAGAAAGATAGCTACTTGGGATGGACGGATTCATACCAGGGAGGAGACGATGAGGCCACGCTCGTTGGGGACTCTGCGACCATGGTGGAGGATCAGGTACGTACCTGTTGTATTTGTTCTTGGAGTGAATAGGGGAAGGGTAGGGGATTAATAAGGGGCGAAAGGTGGGAGGAGACCCAGTGCCTGCTATTCGATGCGAAGAGAATATAGATGGGTGGGATCGGGATCCTGTGGGAGATGCCACGGATCGATGATGTGGCAAGGCATTATCGCAGATGGGTCGAATTAAAAACCGTCTGTGATAATTCATAAACAGTTCTTAAGAATAACTTTTTGTGATAATTATATATCACAAATGATTCTAGCGATGCGTTTGTAAAATCGTCTGTGGTAATCTTAACATAGACGGTTCCGCTGAACCGTTTGAGTTGAGGTGTCCAGTATAATCTTTTTTTTTTGTAGTGGTGGGTATAATTACACATAGGAGAAAATGTATTTTTGTCTTGGGAGTGTCTAGGCATCACCCGGATGCTTTCTTCCTAACTATCATCCAAATTTGTGACCTTGGATTAGAGATCAAGAGGTTCCTTGTTTTTGAAGAGGGGAGATTTTTTTTCAAAGGGGAGGGGGTAGAATTCAAGGGGAAGGGGGAGAATTCATGGCCATTGAATATCTAATCCAACAGTTCTAAATCTGGATGATAGTTAGGAAGAAAACATCCGAATGATATTTAACAAACCCCTTTTTTCTTTAGATGTGTGTGTGTACACACACACACACACACACACACACACACACACACACACACATATATATATATATATATATATATATATATATATATATATATATATATATATATATATATATATATATATATATATATATATATATATATATATATATATATATATATATATATATATATATATATATATGAGATCATGTATGACAAAATAATGAAATAGAAGATGGCACTGCGACACTACATCCAAAATTCCACTTCATAAAAGGGTGTCATCAACAAATATTATTCCACTTTCTTATTTATGCGTTTGACCCTCATCACATGAGGACGTTGTGTGCCCCCTTTCCTTTGGGCCTAATTGTAACAGACGTAGCAGACGCATCTGCCATGTGCCCAGGAGCCCTGGCAGCTGTAGTCCCTGAGGTGCTTTCCGAAGACAATGAGGCAGTCCAGCTTACACAACGGCTTGATGCACACCGATTTCGCAAAGTCGTAATAGCTGCAATGCTCTGCACAGAAACGTACCACCTCATTAATGTACTGCAAAACCAACCAGTGAATGTACTCAGTTGGGAAAAACATGAAGACTTGATTGCAGCAACCAAATTAATACTTGTAGTTAATTCCTGATGGAAAATAGGGACAGAATGAATGGCCGGATGATACTAGGTTGGATCTTAATGGCGACAGATGGGTGGCACGACATGTGTTAGCCAACGTGTCAAACATAAGGTTTGAAAGTCGTACATTTTGTTTTGGTTTATAAGCTCATTAGAAGATCACGAAACGTGTAAGAAATATGTCTAGATTTGGTTCTTCTAACACGTATATGAGAACCACGAGCCTCAGTCGATCGAACATGGAAATGAAATATCGCTTATCTAACATGTTGCTGATGCTTTGTGCTGTTTTTCGTATAACGGTGGATTATGTTAATTTCGTTTGGTTAAGCTTATTTTAGATACTTGGGTAAATACCATGCTGTTTTCTTCTTAATCAAGATGTAAATGGACATATTATTACATTCTAGGACATAGAAGATGAAATATGAGTGGACAATTGGATAACATAATTTATCGAACTTTAATCTGATGTCCAGCAGAGTATTAGACTTTTCACAACTTCTTTTTCACGACAACTTACGAGGAAGAACAACACAACTTAAATCAATTTTGCTTCGCAGGACAGAGGGAAAAGACACAGCTAGAGAGAGAGAACCTGCATGAGTAGAACTTCCTAGTAACACAAGTACCATGAGGAAGCACAGAGTAGCAGTTCCCCTCTCCATCTTCTTGAGTGCGCAAATGGAGACGTCTTTGGTCGTCTTCTTATTTGTTTACGACCCTCCCTTCAGTTTGGTCAAAGACAACGTCTAGAAGGATATAGAATGAAATATTTATAGCCTTCTCAAAGAATAACAAAAAAAGAGATATCATTCAATTATTCCCTAGCGGCACATTATTTGCAATATCAAACGAATCAAAGCACGCCAATATCCCCTGGACCACACGAATTACTTGACTTTTTTGTGCTATTATCCATTTAATGTGACAATGCACATCTTTGCTAGGACAGGTTGGCGGCAGAGTTGACGCAGGATAGAGATGAAGCCAAAGACAAGTGGTGGTCCGTATTGTCTGTTACGTTGGTATCCGGACTGGGCATGAGCCATGCCTTGGGTCTGCAATGCCGAGACAAGTGGTGGTCGAAGCACAGCAATGCTACTCATCTCACGATGAGGGTTCTGAAACCCAGAGGCTGTAGCCAGCGAAACAGAATGCAAGGACGCAAGGTGTTGCCGAATTCCATGAACGCTACATCTATAGCGTTACTAGATGTGCTACAGAGATAGTGCGCGTCGTTTCTAGACTGCACGATGTTAGCGCAACACAACGAGCGATAGTGATGGACTGCATGCATCAGGGGTTAGCAGCCACGCATGATTTTCGTGTGACACAACGAGTCCGTGAGCCGCACACATGGTAGATAGGTCGTTTTTCTGGCTGGCTCATTTTGTAAGACAGAGTACCTCTACTACTTAAAAAATTAATGATAATGATTCACCACCCCTTCAGTTAATGATGATTTATCCGTCATCCACACCACCTCTGGGTACATTCGCTCTGTTCCCTCACAAACCCTATTTGTGCCGCCACGTGGGTCCAATGCCCTCACGCTCACCTAATCGTCAGAGACACTTGGCCCTCTCGGGCTCTCCCGTCCCATTCGTCTCTCATTAAAATCTTAACTGTCCTTGTTCTATTTAAAAAAAAATACTTCTCAGTTTTGTTGCCACTGTTCGATGCTTGCAATTTGGTTGATTAATGGGAGAATCTGATTTACTTTTGTGCATCACGGTTTTCTTTGTTGCTATAATCAGTTCTAATGATATTCTTAAGCAAACATGGTTGTTGAGTACAGCAAACATGGTCATTGAGTCTGAATCTATATGTAAGATGACCCAACAGTAAGCTCTACTTAGAACCATTCTTTTTTCCATGCATGACATATACTTGGTTCATGACTACATATTGCTTTATTCCATCTGTACGATGTTAGCGCAACACAACGAGCGATAGTGGTGGACTGCATGCGTCAGGGGTTAGCAGCCACGTATGATTTTCGTGAGACACAACGAGTCCGTGAGGCGCACACATGATAGGTAGGTCATTTTTCTGGCAGACTCACTTTGTAAGACAGAGTATCTCTACTATTTAAAAAAAATTAATGATAATGATTCACTACCCCTTCAGTTAATGATGGTTCCTCCGCCAAGGTACCACCTTGCAGACATATAACTCGCAATCCAACATATAAAACAAAGACGACCAGAGGATGACAAAGCCACAGCCGAAGCTAGATATGCCACTTGAAATTTTGTTCCTTTTATTATTATTTGATGGACCATGTGGAGGTGGCCACATGTGAGTGATGAGTAATTGACTTTGTTTTAGGTGAGTCGATTTTGGTTTGAGTGGTTCGGAGTCGAGTCGTTGCGTGGCGCAATCGGGCTCGGTCGGATTTGGTCAAACTGGGTCGTATGGAAATGGGGGTAACATTCTATCCGTCGGGTAAATGGGCACAGATATGGGTAAGCTCCACCCGTACCCGCCCCCCGTTTACCAACGATATAGATTGACAAGTACCATAGCCATAGCAATATCTCTAGTTGCTATTGATTGTTATAAACTTTTGCATATCTCTAATTACTATTGATTATTATAAACTTTTTTGATAGCTATTATATTTCCTAGCAACAGCTGTTGTTTATATGTTTCTGTCATTAATTCAACTCTCAGATGGTGACTCAGTTCGTGGGTAAACGGGCATGCCCACGGGTGACAGGTACCCGCGGGTGACGGGTATGGGCGAGGTTCTTCGCCCATCATCCTTCGCGGGTATGCCCGTGGGCGTAAATCGGGTCACGGGTACATGTATGGGCGAGCACTACCCGGGCCCACCGCGCCATCTCTAATTGGTATGAGTGCGCGGACTAATGATCGTCAAATTATGAATAACTTGTGTCGAGGAAAATATTCTTTGGTCTTTACATGTGCAGATTGGCATAGAGATGATCATGGTCGGTGATGAGAAGGACCGGGACTAGGTGGGGAAGTCTAAGGTCCGAGCTGTTGAGGATATCATGTGAGGTGGTCAGGCTCACGCTAGAGAATGTGGAGATCAAAGGTGGTGATTCGTGGAGAAGGTACAGGCAGTGTTGTCCAGGAGGTTTCGACACAAGTGGTGATGATACGTGGAGAAGGTACAAGAGGTATGGTCTTGAAGGCTTCAACGCTGAAGTTGATGAGGTGCGATGAAGATATAGGAGGTGCGGTCCTAGAAGCTTTGTCACGTGATAAGTTAGGAGTTGTGAATGGAGTCTATAGCTGAGAAGATTTAGAGATTGGTTAAAACATGTGTTCGAAAGGGTTTCAGGTCTCTTGATTTTCGGAAAAGATAGAGTTGTGTGTTCGTGGTTCAGGTGGATATGGTTTGAATGTTAGCCCATAAAAGCAGGGAGAGCTTAAGTGCTAACGTGTGGTTTTGAGAAGGCTTTTGATAGGAAGGCTTTTAGGGGTGCTTATGAGGGTACTTTGTAAATCCACGAAAATCTAGAAATAAACATCATTGTGATTCAATCTAGTTTTTGATTTGTTCGAAAAGTGCTGAAGATTGCAGTTGAATTGATTCATACGACCACGTGCATAGTGTTGATTCACTACCAAGAAAACAAAGAAATTATAAAGTACTCGAAGGCGCTAGTTTTCTCAAAGGTACAAGCGATCAAGAGACTCTGTTGCTGGTGTCGACGAATTCGAGTACGACAAACCGGTCGCATATCAAAGCTGAGCGTTCTAGTGGTCGAAGCATTTAAGTGTCAAAGCTGTCAAGCGGCGGAAGATTTCGACTACGTGCAAAGAAGATCAATCGAGTGGTCGAGAGTCTTGCGGTCGAAATCTACATCTGGTAAGTTAGGTTGCTTGTCTTCTGATTTAAGATTTGTTTTTAGGAACAAAAAAATGAAGACAATTATTCACCCTCCTTTAATTGCAATATACGATCCCAGAGTGAGGAAGAAAGAAAACGTGCATAAACAGAACTTTGGAGTAACCCCGGTACTACCAGCAAGCAAAAAAAGGAACTGCTCTCCCATCCATCTTTGGATGTCCAAAGGCGAGCTATTTTTCGCCTATCTTTATCTGTGCCCTTCTCTTTTTTGCGTACATCAGACAAACTATTGTCATGTCATGGAGGATAGGATGATGTATCACATTTTATATACATATAAACTTACGGAAGAAATGTGAAAATTAAAGCATTTGCATTGGCCTTATCGAGTGCAAGCTAGGTAAGGTTACATAAACACCCAATCCCTATCTGATATGAATTACTCGCGCGATCCAAAAAGTGTTACCATGGAAACACTACTAAATTTTTACCCTTGCGCAACGACGAGAAAACGTTGTAATAGGCCCAATTTGGTTGCACAAGGTACATATTGCAACCAAATCACGTTCGTTGCCAATGGATGCAATAAGTCGCGTTGCAATAAGGTATTGCAACCGTTGCTAGTTTGGCGTTGCAACTGTTGGGGTTTATTGCAACCATAGTTGTCCGTTGCCAAGCATGGCAATAGGACGTTGTTGCAACATTCACGGTCGTGGCAATATAAGCAATTGCCACGCCCGTCTTCGTAGCAAGAGGTGGTACATGCAACGATCGATAGCGTAGCAATAGAGACATTTGCCACGAACAACGTCGTGGCAATAGTCTGTATTGTCACGCCATAATTTTGTTGCCAAAGGTGTTATTGCCACGACCGTCATGCCGTAGCAATAGTACCATTTGCCACGCAATTTTATTTGTTGCGAGAGATCATATGTTATTGCCACGGCAGCCATGCCGTAGCAATAGTACCATTTGCCACGCAATTTTATTCGTTGCGAGAGATCATACGTTATTGCCACGGTAATCATGCCGTGGCAATAGTACCATTTGCCACGCAATTTTATTCGTTGCCAGAGATCATATTGCCACTCCAGTGAGTTCGTTGCCATAGATCATATTGCCACGCATAGCAGTTCGTTGGCATAGTTTGTATTGCAACACTAGTAGCATTTGATTTGTGGTTTAATAAATCGTCATTGCAAAAACAATAAACCATAATAAAAACGATTGCACTCACATATATTAATTATAATCATTCAATAAGTTGACAATCCATTGAAGTAGTATCTAAAATCATAGACGAGTGTACAGTTCACTCATTATTTCACAACTTTTTAAAACTTGCAGCAGTACAAGTCTCCCTAACATCTATGCAGCGCTCTAGGGTTTCCTAACAGCGCAACATGTCGGCTGTGTCCTTGCTTGATTCTGAGCCTCCCACTCAAACTTTGTCCACCTACTGACCAAAAGAATAAGATTGGGATATTAGAAACTTATTAAGTTTACTACTTCATGCACAGAATGTAAAGAGATTCGGATACAACATGGTTGTAATTAAGCAAAAGTAGAATTAAGCAAAACTAGTTACCTATGGAAGGAGTGCTGTCAATTTAATTAAGCAAAAGTAGAACTAAAAATCACAAAGCCTAGTACTAAAGCAAGTACTCAATGAACACCACCACCTGCTAGCTAGACAGACATATGTTTCAAAGCTAAGGCAAATGTTCCATTAGAGAACATATTAAGATGAAATCTTGTAATATGCTGTTATAAGGGGATGTAGAAAGTGATAGAAGTGTCTTGTAGTAACGGAGAAGTCTATAGCTAGCTGCAGCCTCAAGGTGCTGCTGCTATGACTACTACTTCAAGAATATTATTCCCTGCTCCAAAATTCGAACAACTATACCATTACATATCGATTTTTTTAAAAAAATCTAGATTTTTTCATAATACTTTTTTGCATTCTTTACCATCCTGATATCAAGTTAATTTTCTAGTATGGCCAATACATAATCCTCCAACACTTCTATTGTACGTAGGTTCTGAATTATGTAGCCAATGACCAGTATTCAGAATTATCAAAGGATTAATTCCCACCATAGGACGTAGGTTCTGAATCTAAATTGTACGAATGTTCTGAATAAATCTAAATCTAAATTGTACGTAGGTTCTGAATTATCTAGCCAATGACCAGTATTAAGAATTATCAAAGGATTAATTCCCACCACTAAGAATATGATAGACAAACAATCTAAACATAATAAGCATGGTTTTAAAACCATAAGACAAACAGTACAAAATGTTAAAAACTCAAGTCTAACTGCTTGCGTTGGGAGTGCATGCAACAGAACCACAGGTAAGTCAAGTATGCTCCACAGCAAATACATAACAAGGAACAATTGGATTGTAATAGTTATACATGGATTTCTAGCTTTTTACATGTATAAACAACACTACCTCACAGCTGCGCAGACTCTAAACTAGGTGGAATTGATGCTTGCTTTCAATTAACACAGTGCAGTACAAAATATATTATATGCTCAAGCCATTTCTCAAACAGCTAGAGTGGCCTATTTTGTATTTCTGAGCAAAAAGCGTGTAGTAAACGGCCATATCACTACTTGATGGAATGCTATGACCTTGGCCTTTCGATAACAACACGCCGGCATTCTTGCTAGTACCATTAACGCCATAAAATTAATGAGTATGATACAATAGAGTTACAGACCACTGCCAAGCCATTGTAATTGTTATAATATATCATACAAGGCAACTATGAAGCTACTAACTAAGAGGGGTTGCAAGTATAAGGTAGTCTATCATGGTAGAAAAGTCTGTGCTAGTGACTCATCTTCCTTCAAGAAAAGAAGGGAAATTAAATGCACATTTAGATGGAAGAACTTATATAAAGCGTCTTGTCATTAGGAGAACAAAAACTTGAAGAAACCGCCAACACAATGCCCGCACCAAAAAATCAAAATAAACAGTAATCCCAATTAAATATCCAATAATTAATGCACCAAATTTCTCTTGAATGCCCACATAAACGCACAGCATACAAAAGTGTATAAATGTGAAGAATGTCATACAGCTTCGTTCCAAGCTAATATTTGTTTCCTAGCAAATGATAAGTGAACAACAATGGGATGAAACCACTTGCACCAACCGCCAAACCCAAAAAAAAAAACTCTCCCAGTGGCATTAGATTTGGATGTATTCTGAGTTGGCAGGGACAACCTAACAAGTGCTGAATCTGGCTCAACGTAGGCTAAAAAAAAGTCAACTTGCACTTCTAGTGTTTTTCTTTATGAGCGGAAGGTACAAGCACACTCTTGGCTATCTATCCCTAACATCACCCCATCCCTCCTCAGCCATATAGGATCTACTATGAATATTCAAGAAAAAAATTAGTCAAACTTCAAGTCATGAAAATCACATGAAGAATATAGGGCATTCTACATGTTACTTGGATTGTTTTCTTCTAAAATATCAACCATAGTTAGCCCTTCGATCTAGATCATTTGGATTTACCTTTTGACACTATAAGAACTGTGTCCAAGGTTACTATAGGATCTAGATGTTACTATAGGATCTAGAACATGAAAATATCAGCACAAAAAATACATTTTGACACTATAAGAAATGTGTCCAAGGTTGGCTGATAACATATTGTAGTTGTTACCTGACTCTTCTTTTTCTGATTTCTTGTTTTATTCATAAGCTGCTGTGAAGTGATATATGTCACCGGTGCCACATTAGAATTGTTTTCGTTGAAAAGATTTCTGATGACAGAAGTAGAAGCTTTACAGTTGCGAGTAGGTGGTACTGCATCTTTTTGTGTGGTGACAACGCTTCTTTGCTGAGTCTGGAAACATGAAATTGTTCGATCTATGTTAGCTACAGTTTAAGGTACATAGCTCAAGATTACTTGGAACATATTGCAATAATGTCATTACCTGCTGTAATGCATCTTCCTTTTGATTTGCAAGTTCATCAATCTCATCGTCCTCTTGTATGGTAGGTGCAATTTGTATACTGTCATTGTTTTGCGGGGTAGTCTACGCATAAAAATATTGAGGTAAAAGATTAGGCATCATAATCATAAGTTTATTAAAAGGACGAAGGATGAAAATTATTCTGAAATTTTACCTGATTTATAGTTCCTTCTTTGTGCTGCGTTAGCATTTTAAGAAATTCTTGCTTCAGTTCAATCTTAGCTTTTTCCAGATCCTCTTGCATCTTTCTCCTATTTTCTTCTTTCTCCCTTTCCCTTTCAGCAGCTTCGTGCGCAAGCTGTTGTTTCAACTTCTCAACCTCTACTTCAAAAGCAATTCTCTTCTCGTTGGCTGCAGCTTCAGCACGTGCATGTACTTCAAGGTTCTCTTTCATAAGTTCCCTGCGAGTTCGATACTTCGCCAAGTATCCATGCCCATGTACTTTGGATGATTTGATTTGTGTGGTTTCTTTGTAGCATGACTGGAAAATCATGTTTTCCTCAGCAGCTATAAGTAATTGTCTATCAGGTTCTGACTCAATCTCACACATTTTGAAGGCTGCTTTTTCCTAAATGAAATAACAGAATCCGTTAGAGTTGCTTGATACAACCAGCAGCTTTAAAAAAGGCTTGGCAAAAGATTTACTCACATATACTTCAGCTGACACAGAATTTGACCATTTCCCCTGTTTTGTGTGAGTGCTCTTCCAAAGAAAAAGATCACCTGGCTCTTCACCAGTTTCTTTGTCTCTCTAGGATGCCAAAATATAATTCAACACATAAGTATTGCATCATACAATGGAAGGATCAGATTAGTGTATCTCATGATTACCTGCTCAAAGCTACACTGTGAGAAGTTTTTTGAACCCATCAGATGCTTGGTTTTTTGCTGCTGACGGTTGGAGGAGTTCTGGCTGCTAACCTTCTACAAAATGACAACAAGTGGTATGTAACAATGCAATTTTGGTTGCTAAATTTTGTTTGACAAAGTAGATTTTACTAGAACTAACCTTGAATTTATCAGATCCAAAATACAACAACAAGTAGTGCCACTCAACAAGGTGTAATTCTTCAGGCTTATTTCGTATTCTCTCACCATAATTATTATAAGCCTTGTATGTGGCACTCAGAGCTGATCGCCATCCTTTGTACCGCTCCTTGGCAATGTTCCATATTTTATCTTTTGCTTCATCCTCAGTGGCAATGTTGATGAAGTTCCACCTAGTCTGTTTACAATTAAAAAACAATCAAATGGTTTAAGCCGATTAATTTTACGCATCACACGAGTAGGAATAAAAAATAGTACGCAGCGTACCAGTATGTCTTCTGCAATTACACTTTTGACATCTTCCTTTATATCCTTCCAACTGTTTACTCCAATTAGTGGGGCCCTTTTCCTTGTAAACAGTACAACCTCATCGACAAATGTACGGGCGTTCGGTCCAACCGGACCTCCAAGCCTGGATGAAAATTCGATTTGTAGTTTTTGAGTGCGATCCTTAACTCTCTTGGTGGCTGCTGCTAGTCCTTTAACAGTGCCACGACCTCTTTTCTTGCGTTGATTTGAGCCATCTCCTTGCAAAAAAGACAATAACGAACTTGAGCTGTTCTAATTAGGGCTGAAAACGGTCGGAAACAATGATAGAAGAGAAGACTTATGAGTTGAACAAAAGGTTAGCGTTCAGTTAGTAAAACAAATGCTTAAAAAAATTGCACTGAACCTAAGAATCTGGCTTGAACCCACTATATCACACCATCTTAGAAAACCGCAGCTCATACTTTCATCTGTCAAATCAAACATTGAGAGGCATTACAGTTTCATAGCAATCTATGGCAACTACACCTACACAGATTGGTTGCCAGATGGCTAGGTTAGGTAGAGCAGATTTTTGCAAGTTGATAGCCTATTCCTATTGAAAACTGCAAAATGCAGTATCATAAACAAATATAATATCTGTCATCTAGCAAATCAGTAGTAAGCTTTATGAAATGCCCATGTATGGTGTGTACAGCATACCTTTTCACATGTTATACTGAACAAAACAACTCATAACACTGTACATGATTGATCAAATGATGGCCATTACTACTCCAAACAAATGGGCGTTTATTAATCAAGCAAGGAAATCTACGAACCTGAAGTTCACGATGACTAGTATAGATACAACCCAACAATGTCAGACAGACATGAACTAATGAAACACATAGAACCAAACCGAGAATTACCATTTTCGTTTTCAGCCCTAGTTCTAATTCTCAATTAAGATATGTGAATCCAATATTAAAAGTATATGAATGATCACAAACCATTTCCCTCTTCCATTTTCTTCCTTGCATGGCTTGGCCTATTTGAGGGTGGTGTCGCATTGCTTCCATTACTTTCATCGTCTTCAATTATAATGCCATCAGTGTCACGTTGCTCTACATATGCCACTGCACACAAAGTTAAAAGCTTCAGGTAAAAAAAATTAACAGTAGTAAAATAAATTGGTTGAAAAAGGAAAATTAATTACTAATTTCTGGAATGTGCCCTTTCAGCCTTAACCATTCATTGTACGTAATGATTGTTGCATCCCTAAAGTCATCCCTCAAATCTGTTAGTCACCAAAAACATATTAGATAAGTTGTAGTTTATATAAAGTGGCTAAGATTGTAAACAATATGAATCCATATGGAGAAACATAGATGTTATACTTGTGGATTTGTCCTTTTGCAGCCCCACTAGCCAGTCTTTGTATGCATCAAATGGATCATCCATAAACGGATGCTCATCATCTTCTGGCTGCTGCCTTGGTCACTTGAGGGGTGTTATGCTCACTTGCTGTGTTGTCTCTTGCTCCTTTGAGAGTACTAATCTGATTTTCCTTTCTTCCTCATGTTCCTGTAACATGCGTTCTGCATCTGGGGTATAATCAATAGCATGCAGCGTTGCTACATCCGTGCCACATCGCTTCTTGTAGTATAAGTAGTCCCGCCCAGGATACCCTAGCTGTTCTTTGAAACTTAGCAAGGTCAAAAAATTTATATCACCCTTATCAAGTTTGAGGTGGAGGTGTGCTTTGTCTGCAGTTGTCCCCTTGCACATAAAATGTATTGACCACATCTCTCCGGTTAAATTTGCTCAGCACATTACAAAATTGTGAGTGCAATCAATTCAATATGTGATTTGCAGTTACAAAATTATACAGTGTAAAATTGTAATGCAGTATTTGTATGTACATATAGTCGAAATAGTAGTATGTTAACGAATGTGAAAAAGGAGTGTTAGTAAAAATGAAGAGTCGAAAAAGGTGTACGTATACTAAAGGATAGTCCAAATTTAATTGACCATGCACAGAATAACAAAAGTAGTATATGTTGAGTCGAAAAAGGAGTTGAATAATATAATATTAAGATCACGGAGTAAAAACTTCCATTTTGAATATGTACGTGCCCCCAACAAAAAGTGCAAATTCTAGCCTAACCGTGAACTACAACCAAACTAATCAGTAAAAAACATCACCCGTGCATCTCTCTGCAAGGACCTCTTAACTAGCTTTGGAAGCACACTCCTAATGAAAATTCAGGGCACAAATTAACGGCGCAGCCTATCAGACCTCGGAAGTATGTCGTCAAACAGGAAGGTGTGGAATCAAATTGAGTATGTGTACTTATGAAAGTGGAGTATGTGTATGTACAATCAGTCTAAAAAGGAGTATGTAAACTATCTTGAAAAAGAGGATATGTACTGTTTGGACATGTACAACAGCAGCTGCTGCTGTTTCACGCAATGCTGCTGCTGTTTCCCCACTACAGGAGTACATATACTTATGAAATAGGAGTATGTGTCACAGGTTTGTAAAAGTAGTATGTGGATCCAACTACTGTACTGAAACTACTGTACTCCAGAGCTATCAATGCTATCATGCAATGCTGCTGCTGTTTCCTCACTAATGTAGCATGGATAATAATCAAACAACAAAGTGAGCAACAATGATGAAAGTCTTTCCACTTACAGCAACCAACCATTGTTATCTGTGCAGTTCATGTGATATTCAGAACAATCTGAAAGTTCTGAATGCCGATCAACACAACGACAGTAGTAGATATTAGAGTATGAAGTAGATAATTTTAAGAAAGGTCTTAGGCGGAAGCATAATCCAATCCTATGTTTACAAAAACAGATAGAATTTACTTAAACAAATGTATTGACCAATCTGTACTAGTATGTTTGTACTAGCTACATACTATTTTTTTGTTCAGGCATCATACTAGTATGTTGCTCAGTTGAATTTGGACTATTCTTACGTATACATATTCCTTTGTCGAATCTTCATTTTTACTAATACTCCTTTTCCTCATTCGTTCACATACTACCAAGAACAGATAGAATTTACTTAGGAGGAAGCAGGTAAATGAAGTGGACAACTACCAAGAAGTATTGTCAGTAAGGCAAGAATAGTAGAACAACTAGTCTGAAACAAAAAAATGTCTGAATGTGAATGGAAACGTGAAATCAAAGTTGGTGAAGATCAAAATGTACTCAAGTGGATTCAAACTGGTAGGAAAATTATAAGTTGACTCTCTACAGTGTATGCTCTTGATGCTTTTGTGCTGCACAGTCTAAGAAATCTATATGTCTAGATATAATATGTCGTGCACAGTCCACACATAATTGGAAAGAAGTAACAACGACAATAATGAAACTACTCCGGTGCAACATCCTAGAATCAAGATATGTGCTGCCACATCCATCTCAAAACATACTACATTTTGAGTTCCTCACAAATAACAATCTAAAATTCTCAATCTAACATTTAGCCATTCAAAATATTCAAACAATCCATCCTTAAACAGATCGCAATTCAAACAATTTGTATACCTATCCTTAGTCCCAATGCAGCCCCCGCTCCACCGCTAGATCTGCCCCTCGACCTCTCTAAACTAAACCAATCCAATCCACATGCAAAATGAAGAGGGGATGAACCAAAACCCTAAACCATTAGCAGCTTTACATGTGAAGAGGGGATGAACCAAAACCCTTGATGGAGGTGCGGCGCGGCTGCATACCTACTCGATGACAGTCCGAAGATCTCTTGATCGACACGAATGTCGGCGTGGGCTTCTACTGCTTCTGGACGAGTACCAACGGCGGCGCGGCCTTGTTCACTGGAGTCGGCGCCGTCGGTGGCGGCGGTAGGGGAAGTCCGCGCCCTGGTTGGTGTAGTCGCCATTGCGCGCAGGAGGGGGTGGGGGGCAACACGAATTCCAATTTTTGGATTGATTAGCCCCTTCTATGCGTAGATTGATTAGCAAGTAGCGATTATTAGGGGTAGTGGGTCCGGATTTTGGATGGTGGAAGGGTTTCTGGAGGGAAAATATGGCAGCGTGTGTAAAAATTCCAATTTTTGGAGGTAATTTTTTTAGGCAAAACATGACGTACTTTGTATTGTTTAATAAAATTTGAATATTTTTGAGATGTCAAAATACCAGCAC
The DNA here is from genome assembly GCA_017311315.1 of Dendrocalamus latiflorus. Classification (NCBI taxonomy): domain Eukaryota; kingdom Viridiplantae; phylum Streptophyta; class Magnoliopsida; order Poales; family Poaceae; genus Dendrocalamus; species Dendrocalamus latiflorus. The sequence continues at coordinate 10,674,890 of CM029675.1, forward strand.
CGAACATGGCATACTTTTTTCTAAATGTTTTGTTACCTTGAACTACGATTTAATGATTTATGCACCGATCGTATTTGTTCATCGAAATCGTATGATCTTTGTTACTTGATCATCCACATCACTTGATCATCCAACACATATGATGATCTTTGTATTGTTGGTTCACAAAGCAATGTGTATGAGTAGGTTTTGAAAAACTATATTATGATTTTCAAAAATACATGTATGTTTTAAAAAATATAAACTATTTAAAAAAATTGAAAAGGTTTTCTTATGTTCATTATTCATCATCAATACGACCATGATATAAATAGGTTTTTACAAAATAATAAATGTAGGCTCAACCGCATAGCGGAGCCCAGCAAAGCCACCCTGGCCCAAGCAGGCTCAACAACGTGCAGCGTGTTTACGATGGTAGTGATCCGATTTTCTGACATCTTCATCTTCTTCGCCATCGTGATCCAAGACTATTATTGAGCGTAGTGATCCGATTTCCTGCTTCTGAATTTGTCGCAAAAGCGAGCGTGAGCACTCCGACCCCGTGCTCCGCGAGCCAATACACAGAATGCAAATAAATAGTATGCATGGCTTAACAAAGGAGAAGCTCGGGTTATTTTGTTTTGCAAGGAGTGCTTTTGAATACAATTAATTAACAAGCCCTATGACTTAGCAATTTTGGAACAAATCATAACGTGCAAGTTTTCCATTCACCCAAGTTCCAATATTTTATAAACAGAACTATATCCAGTTAAGTTCCCATGTCCGCCCTTGACCGTGGACACGGCTATTCGAATAGTTTCAGACTCTGCACAGTTTGTAAACTTTCCCCACAAGAGACAATCAACTCGTTTCCCCACACGATTCCTTAGACGTGTGGTTGAGCAACTTGATAATTTAAACAAAAATAGTGTGCAGAAAATGTAGGTTCAACATGATCAAAATATTGACTCGCCTTAGTCACAGTGGTCGGGACCCGGATTCTCTGGTGCTTCTAGGGCTGCTGCCTCGATCTCCTCCTCTTGTGCCTCGTAAGCTATTTTAACGTGCCCCAAAATTTGTATAAAAAGAAAAGCAGCAAATTAAACCAAATAACACCAGAAATTCAAATGAACTCCAAAAATTATGATTTCAGTCCCATTGGGTAGATCTTGATTTTAGATGAATTTAGAAATTTGTCCCACTCAATTTGGAGTTTAAATGAATAAGTTATGCCCATTTGAATATTTCAGTTCAACTAAATCCCAAAATTATTAAATTTCTGACAGTGGGTCCCACATGTCATATTTTCCATTTTATGTTTTTCTTTTATTATTTTCCTTTTGTGTCTATGGCCAGTGGGGCCCATATGTCAGCGGCGGCACTGACAGGCGGGGTCCGGCTGTCAGTGGGCTTGCGGTCCCGCAGCGGCTGATGAATGGGGCCCAGCTGTCAGCGGAGAAACGTAAAAGAAATGCTCGACCGCAACGCGCGGAGCCGGGCTCGAACGCGCGCCACGGGAGCAGGAGGGAGGAAGAGAGAGCACTGAAAGCCACTCGGTCAGCCCGAGCGATGCTTACCCTATAGGGGTAAGTAACCCCCTTGAAGTAGCTCCGGGAGGGAGCCGGGCAAAGCGGGCCCGCGTGGCAGAGGCGGGGGCGTTCCTCTCGGTCGGCTAAGCCTCCAATCCATGCGCCGCCTCTCCGCCGAAACCTCCCACGCGGTGCCTCTCCCCCGAAACCTCCCACGCGGCGCCTCTCCTCCTCGCCGACACACAAAATCTCCGATCCTCGCCGCCCCTCGGTACGCCACCCCTCGTCGCCCCTCGCCGCCCCTCGTTCCGCTGCTCCTCGCCGCCCCCTCGCCGCCCCCTCGCCGCTCCTCGGCGCCCCTCCCCGCCCCCTTGCCACTCCTCGTTCCGCCGCTCCTCCACCGACCAGATCCGGCCGCCTCTTTCTCCACCGACCAAATCCGGCCGCCTCATCAGTCATCACCTGTCGTCCCTCTCCGCCGCGACTGCCACCCCTCTCCACCGTTAGCAAAACTCAGGTGAGCCTCCTCCGTCCGCCTTATAGTCTTCTCATTCCTGCAGCGATAGATGGCTATATGAGTACATTGATTTGTGCTTATATCTTGCAACGTCTCATTCCTGCAAAGATCCTTGTTCCTTACATTTTGGTGTGATGCAAGGGTTTCCAAATGGCTCTCAATGTTCTGAAAAGCCTACTGAGTAAATGTGACATTTTCCCAGGAAGCATCTTTAGGTGTCAAGTTTTGCTAGTGAATGAGGCATGGGTTCCCAGGTGTTTCTTCAGCTGGCTAACATGGAAAACATAGTGTACAGTAGTTGTTTCAGGTAGTAATAACTTATAAACCATTCTTCCAATTCTTTCAATCACCCGAAAAGGTCCATATATTTGGATCTTAGCTTCAGTGAACCTCTTAATCCAAATGCATTTGGTCTATATGGTTTCATCTTTAGGTACACCATATCACCTACCTAAAATTGTCATTCAGTTCTCAGTTTGTCAACAAAATATTTGATTTTGTTCTGGGCAGATAGTATTTGTAAGCAAAATTGTCTGATATACTGATATTTTAATGTAGATATATCTGTAAAGGTCACTCCCTTAGTAGACAAAATGGACCATATGGTATGTACATTTGAGAGAGGTCCCAGAAATCATTTGAGGGGTCCCAGAAATCTATTATTACAGCATGGATATGGAATCAAATAAATGCACACAAGTTCACATTTATTACAGGTTCATTGTTTCCTGAAAACATGTCTGCAAAAATATCAAATAAATGCACACAAGTTCACATTTTCCTCTCACTTCTTCCTGGAGCAAATTTTACACAAAAAAATCATCGTCAGAATCTTCTCCCGGAGTATTGTATGGAGGGACGACTCCATCAGCAATGTAAGTGTCATCTGGGTCTTCGTCTTCATCAAACAGGTCATCGTTGTCAGGTTCAGGCATTGCTGTTGCAAGAGCCTGCTCAATAACACAAGCATCAACACTAACCCCGTCAAGGCCTGACCTACTCCAAGTTGTAACATCTTCATTTTGCTGTTCAAGATTCATATCTTCCACTCCTGCAACAACTGAGTCCAGATTGATCTCGCCCACCTTGTCAGTACCTTCTCCTTCAGGCATGGCAAACAGGTTTCTAGGCTTCATTCTAAGGACACTGCACCAATCTGGTTTCTTTGTGTTTTTCACATAACACACTTGCTCCGCTTGTGTGCTTAGGATGTAAGGTTCATTTGAATACCGAAACCGAGTGATATCAATATCGATGACCCCATATTGATCCTTATTGTACCCTCTAGATTTGCTCCTACTTGCTGCAGGGACATCAAACCAGTCGCATTGGAACAACATTACTTCCTTCTGATTAGGAAAATCAAGGCAGATGATTTTCCTAAGCATGCCATACCAGTCCATGTTTCCTGTACTCGCATCGCCCTTCACAAATACACCACTATTTTGAGTAGTTAAGAAGTTCTCTATGGAAGAGACCCGGAAAAGGAAGCCATTTATGAAACACCTGTTGAACACACGAGCCCGATGGTCTGGACCGCGAGATAGATAATAAATCATGTCATCTATTTCCCCTTGTGCACGCAAGTTTCTGATCTGCGGTTAGCATCATTTTTAAAATATATTAGGGACTAATAAATTAACAAGTAGCATGTCCAAACTAAACAAAGAAAATATGGATAAATAAATGACTCACTGTACGCTCCAACCATGATACAAACTCCTCCTTGTGTCTTTTATCAACATGCCGAGGGTTGGTTGTCTTCAGCTCATCCATATGCACACTTCCCACATCAATTGAAAATACAGTTCATTAGTTACATATACATTTTACACATTCATGAACACCATAAAAAATCAATTTTGAAAAATAGCTTACTTTATCCATGGAGTGACCTCGTCACAGTTGGTTAATATGTAATGCCTCATCGTATGCATGTCAATATCAGAAACGTTCTCGATAGTACTTCCTTTCCTACTGTAGTCAATGCTCCCAAATATACTTAGCCCAGATGGTGGTTCACTAGCAGTGGCGCTTTCATGACGCTCTGGACGATTAAGCTTGGTACTAATATTTTCAAAGAAGCGAGAGCAAAATGTGAGGCACTCCTCAAATATATACCCCTCTGCTATTGAACCTTCAGGGTGCGCTTTGTTCCTCACATAGCCTTTAAGAGTACGAAGGTACCTCTCAACTGGATACATCCATCTATAACACACAGGGCCTCCAAGTCTAGCTTCTTCAGCAAGATGAACTGGTAAGTGCATCATAATATCAAAAAAAGCTGGTGGAAAAATCATCTCCAGCCGACAAAGGGTCTCCCTAATCGAAGTGCTCAGCTTTTCAATTTCTGAAAACTCCAACTCCTTTGAACATAGTGAGTTAAAGAACCTACTTAGCTCGATCACTGGGATCACTACATCTTCAGGCAATATGTTGCGTACCACTAAGGGCAAAAGTTTTTGTAAGATTACGTGGAGGTCATGAGTTTTAAGTCCAGAAAGCTTGCAACCATTGACGTCCACACATCTCCTAATATTTGCGGCATAACCATCAGGAAACTTGACACCATGTAAAAATTTGCACAGAACTTCCTTGTCATCCTTATCTAGAGAGTATAACGCTGGTGGCAAGGTGTACTTACCCTTTTCGAGCACTGGATGTTGATCTTTCCTTATACCCAAATGCTGCATATCAAGTCGAGCCTTGTCACTGTCCTTGCATTTACCTTGTAACTCCAGCAAAGTCCCCAGTAAGCTCTCACATATGTTCTTCTCAATATGCATGACATCCAAATTATGTCGTACAAGCAATGATTCCCAGTAAGGAAGCTCAAAGAAAACACTCTTTTTCCTCCAATTGTGCCACCTTTTTCCTTCGTCACGTTGCTTCCTTTTCCTTGTATCCTTTCCAAAAGTCACTTGCTGGAAACTCTCATACTGCTGCTTCACCTGCTCACCACTGAGCGGCACTGGAGCTTCCCTGGTTTCAGCCTTGTTATTGAAGCTCACCTTGTTCCTTCGCCACTTGTGGTCCGAGGGCAAAAATCGGCGATGTCCCATGTAGCAATGCTTTGAACCATATTTTAACCACAAGTAATCAGTATCCTTGTGACAATAAGGACAGGCAAACTTACCTTTTGTGCTCCAACCAGATAACATCGCATATGCAGGGAAATCATTAATTGTCCATAACAGAATTGCATGTAGAGTAAAATTCTTCTTCTCCTTCTCATCCCATGTTTCAACTCCTTTAATCCATAGCTCATGTAGCTCATCGATCAGAGGTTGCAAATATACATCAATGTTCACTCCAGGAGATTTAGGCCCAGGTATCAACATCGACATCATCCAATAAGGTTGTTTCAAACACAACCAAGGAGGCAGGTTATAAGGAATTAGTATCACAGGCCAACAAGTGTAATTAACATTCAACATCCCAAATGGATTGAAGCCATCGGATGCAAGTCCCAGCCTAACATTACGTGGATCCGAAGCAAATTTCTTATACCTTGTATCCACATGCTGCCATGCCAATGAGTCTCCTGGGTGCCGCATTTTCCCATCACGGACCAATTCTTCCTTGTGCCACCGCATCAATGATGATGTTTTCTCTGACATATATAATCTTTGCAGTCGAGGAATAAGTGGAAAATACCTTAGAACTTTGCAAGGAGTGCGCTTCTTCTTTGCTCCACCACTTTCGCTAGACTCGCCAATCTCATCACAATTTGTGTCGTTCTTCCACCTACTCTCACCACATGTTGGACATGTGTCCATATCAGCAAACAGCCCACGAAATAACACGCAGTCATTCACACAAGCATGGATCTTAATGTAGTTCAGGCCAAGGTCACGAATAACCTTCCGTACTTTCTCCATAGTGTCTGGGATACAATGTCCTGGGGGGAGCACATCCGAGAATAGGCTAAGTAGTTGCCCTGTGGAATGGTTACTCCAACCACCCATGCACTTAAGCTGAAAGAGCCTGACAATGAAAGATACCTTGGTAGCCTCGGTGCAACCTGGATACAAATCTTGCTGCGCATCTTCCAACAAATCAAAGAATTTCTTTGCACTCTCATTTGGCTGTTCATTGTTATTACCACTGTTAGCACCCCTTATTATTGCGGACACCAGATTCTTGGCAAATGATGCATCATCTACTGTGCCTACATTCAGATCCCTATCATCATTCCAAGGTTTAGCATTACCTTTCTCTTTGACGAAATTCTCATCAAACCCTTTAGATAGCAAGTCCATTTGAACCTCGGATTTTGTTTTGTATACGACTCCACGACACCTTGAACATGGACATGGTGCAGTTTCTGATGCATAGGTGCCTTCAAAAGTAGTATCAATAAATTTCTCGAATCCTGCTAGCCACTCAGCTGTTGACTAAGACAACAGCATCCAACTCCGATCATCATCATGTGCCATTAATTCTATCTTCCAAATGTCACAAGACTTTATTTCCTGCAACACGTAGCACGTTAATTGAAGGGATCACGAAGCTTCTAAAAACATATGAATGTCTACGTTTTTTCATAATTGAACAATTCACAAAAAAAAATTCGCAATGCATCAAGAAGCTACGTCTTGGCATTATTTTTCTACCAGTGGAACAGATTTCTGAGTTTAGTAAGTCTCCCTCCCTCCCTACCTCCCTCGCCAAATCCTCTCATGGCTGTTCCTCCCTCCAATGAAGAAATCAAGAACTCGGATTTCTTCTTATTGTTCTCGGATATGAAACAATATATTATGGTATGTCTTGCAGTATTCTGTTTCTTTTTTACGTTGTATGTTTCTTTTATTGCTGCCCTTCAATAACCTGTTCTATACTTAGGTCTCTGGAAGCTGTTCACAGATGAGGAAAAGGTTCTTATGAACAAGAGAGTACCTGTTCTGGAAGCTGCGACTTCTGTAAGTGATCTCTGTTCAGAGCGATTTAATTATTATCAAGTCATTTGTAAACGCATCATAACCTCATATTAGCTACTATTTTAGTCATGGAAATAGTAAATTATGCTCCTTATTTTAACAATTTAACATCCATGCATCTTCTGCCCGTGTTGGTGATGTTTGTTACTTCCATTTTAGCTTCCTGTCCAATATCTATTCATTGACAGTTGACACATCTTAGATCTTTTCCTTGTAGAGTAAGTGGCTGCCACTAAACACCCTTGCTGCATCAGGAGACTTCTATATATTGGACAATCTTAAAAAACATAATGTGGACATAAATGCTTTTGATAAGGTAATTGCTACTGTAAATGTTGAGCTATCTCATCTTAAACAGGTATATGCCTAGAAAGCTTGGTGTCTTTGTGATATCATTATCGTTCATTGGGTCTTTTTCTGGTTTCTTCAAGATTGTTTGGCAGCAATTCATAAAGCAATTCTTTCCAAGAAGCATGCTATTATCAACTATCTTTTAAGGAATTCAGCAAATCCATTTATCCATGATAAAGTGAGTATGGCCTATGTTTAGAAATCTTGGAAACAGCTTATGTGAAGACTTAAATAATACTTTGAAGTTACTTGGGTTCAATCTTGTTCTTGGAAACAGTTTGTTTGGTTAATTGTGTTGGTAATAGCCTAATACCTTTGAAACATTCAAGAATAACTTTCCTTAATGCAAATCAGTCTATTTTTTTTAGTCTGACATTTTCTTAGTTATATGTAAGATTTCTGTACTATATACATTGCTACTAGCTAGTAATGCATCATGTCAGTTTGTTAATCTATTACAGATGACAGTTCAATTCAATGTTCAGACATGTTTCTTGCAAGTTTCAAGTTTCATTGCCCTCTTGGAGGAGCAAAGAGAAAAGAATGTGCTTTATCACAAAGTGCTGAATCTATTCTGTAATGGTAGCTGGATACAATATTTGTGACTTTATGCTTTCTTAGATTCCTAGAAAGGGAAAATTTGATCTGCATTCTGTTCTAAGAAGAGATACTGATTTCCAATATTATGTTCTTCTTGCAAAAGAACTATCAAGTCAATAGATGAGGGACACAATATATATCATGAAACTACATTCCTCTTATCTGTAACATGTAGATATAGGTCATTGCAATAGAATGTTAGATCTGGTACCTTCCAGGCATTAAGTTATGCAATACACAACTGAAACAGAGCTTGTTGTTCTAATCTAGGTACCTTCACTTTTATTTAGATTTCTTTTGTGAAAATGTTGAGAATTTTCACAAGGATCATCCTCTTCATAATTGAACAATTCAAAAAATAACACAAAATTCGCAATGCATCAAGAAGCTACTGTAGTAATTAAATTATTAGCAAACTGTAGTAATTAAATTATTAGCAAGTGTAAGTACATGAGTGATAGATGATATGATCTTCTGAAGAAGACTATAGTACATACGCAAAGTAACGTGGCAATGCAGATATGCTCAATATTAAGAGCTTTCTCAAGAGTCAAGATTGCTTTCTGCTGTGCCTTTGCCATATCGCTATGATTGTAATTGCAAAGCAGATGCCAAATCCCAATGCAGTGAAGAGGGAAAGTAGAACATCGATGTATTTGTCAGGCACCTGTAGGCTGAAAAATCAGACCAACGTCGGCAGCGCTCTGTTTTCTGCAACCTGCGACCGAGCGCTGAAGCCTGAATCTGACCGGCGGTTAGACCGTGTAGATGACGGCGGTTGAACCGGGTGGAACACGGTCAGCCCGGACGGCAACAGAAAGGCCGGAAGATGAACTCCGGTTGAACATGCAAAAACTCTAGTAGAACTGGCACAGATTTAGAACTTTCAAAACAGAACGCAGGACAATGTTTTGGTTGGGGCGATTTCGTTTCCCGTTTTCTTCTCATTATATAGTATCAGCAGTACATCAAATATGTTAATACAACTACGAGTCATGATCAAAACGGATCACGAACTGGACTTGGAAACGGACAGAAAAAAACCTGAAACTGACTTCAACTCGGACGCTGAGTCTTCTGCTGTTTCCTTCTACATATTCAAGGATCGGAATGCTTTAGGATTAGTTCCAACAGCACCGCCATCGTGTCGATTTAGGATGCTTTAGGATCGGAATGCTTTAGGATTAATTCTTTTTACGCTTCCGATTTTTCAACCTTCCACGTGTCGAAGCCTCCAGGACCGCACCTCCTGTATCTTCTCCACGCATCATCTCCATACACATTGTCTAACAGTTTTATATATCAACAACTAACAACTGTGGCAATACAACCCTAGAAAATGCAACGATCTCAAATTTCGTGGCAACACAACCTTGTTATTGCAACGAAAGATAGTCTTCTATACCAACGACTAACAACCGTGGCAATACAACCCTAGAAGATGCAACGAACCCAAATTTCGTTGCAATAGATAAAACCCTATTGCAACGCAAGCAACGATTCATGCAACGAATCAAATCCGTTGCACAACTGTCCAGTATTCGCAACCATCAACAAAAGCGTGGCAATAACGTCGACATATTGCAACGCAAATCAAACGAATCACAACGCAAATTCATTACGTGGCAATATTGTCAAGTACTTGCAACCGTTTTATAAATGGTGGCGATAGCACCTACCAATTGCAACGAAATGCATGGTAATCGCCACGCAAAAATATCCATGGCAACATGGTCAACTATCGCAACCAAAAATGAAAATGGTGGCAATAGCCCCTACCTATTGCAACCAATTTCGTGTCGTTGCAAAGTTGATCGTGGCATTAGGGTCAAAACCTTGTAGTAAAACGTGAGGTCAAACTATTTATATTTGACCAAGAATACCTCTATGCATGAAAGTGATATGATTAAGTACATTTGACTTGAATAATACTATCATAATATTGTTTATTAGGTTTTAGAAATGCAATAATATCAAATGCAAAGCGCTCTTTGGGTGGAACCGACATGAAGAGTAAAATTACAACCATCCGAACACATAGGCAAAAATAAACTGGAAAAATTTCTTCCTCGGTGGAAGTTCTGCTGCTCCCAAATATTCCTGGCCATATATTCTCTGACAAATGTTAACCGGAAGCAATGATTTGCTCGTTAAACATTCAAGATATTAGGTCGCCCCAACAGAAATTCAGTAGTACACAACATCCAGAAATTAACAAATGAACGTAGTAATAATGAACCAATCTAAATTATGACGAATGGATTCTCCAATCCTTTGTGTTGTCCAGCAATGTCGATTGGGAAGCCACGAACGGAGGAGCATCACACGATGACCACAAATTAATTTCTTTTTTGAAGAAAAAAACCACTGAAAAATCGGTATTTCATGCTAATACACTTTATGATCTGGTTGGTGATAATGGAAAATTTGAAATCAATATGGAAAATTTTGTTTCAGTGATCAACGGGCTCATCTTGGGGATGAAAAGTGTTTCCAAATGTGTGAACAACAGTTTTGGCACAATTATTTCTTTGGTTTAATTTCCATCGCTCATTGCTCAATTGGGAGTCGAATAACCAACCGTACTCAACAAGTCACATGCGAAATGCTATATAACCGCTCTGGAATGGGTCGAGGGGGTCATGTGACCTGGTTTTGTTAGGTAAAGGTTGTGTTTCACACGGTTTTGATGTTGCGGGTTGAAAATCAGATTGAAGCAATAATTGAGGGTTGCAAATTGGACTTTTTCTATTAAAATTATCTTGATTTTATTGAGATGCACAGTTGCAATTTGTTAATTCCCAATTTTGCAGATTGACTGGGATTTTTTTTTGCCAATTTTATGGAGAAAAATGTCAGCTGAGTAATAACATGACTTATATACGGAATATATTTCAGATAGAAGGTAATAACAATATTAGTTAGTGTTATCCTTTTTCTATTGTGATGGAGACGTGGAGTACCGGTTTCCTAGAGTGACAAAGAATATATAAAGGCAACAATTTACTCATGGATATGTCTAGGTTCATTTTGCCCTATACGATATGCATTGGATGCTTCCTTATGTTATTTCTGAAAATGATCATAATGGTGTCATAGAAACAAATTAATTAATGGGATCAATTTTGATTTCGTCTTCATCCTTTTTGGTATTCTCGCTATGCAAACGTAAGATGGCCAAGAGAAGTCTATAAGATGGCATTATGTGACCTCCTTGACATAACATTGTTTCCTAGTCAAACAAGATAAAGACGAAGAAAAGAGGCTCTGTTGTGTTGGTGTGCGGTGTTCTACCATGGATGCACGGTCCGCAAGTGTTTGTTTCATACTGGTCCTTGTGTTGCTAGGAACTTCTACTTCTGCAGGTGCCTCTCTCCCTCTCTAATCGTGCTCTCAAGTAGATTTTGTACGACTCAATGATTTAGTGTTGGGATAGAAGGAAATATAGAGGAATTTTGAAATCCGATATGTCTTTGGCCTAAAGGAAAGGCCATTGCCGTTGAAATTTCTATGCAATGATATACTTTCTTGCATACCTTTTAGGCTCTTCGACATCCTTACAATACTTGCAATTTGTCTGGAAAATTCCAATGCTTATCCCGTGAGATATATGGGTGGGTTCTTTTGGATAGTTGTTTATGGTTTTTTCTTAAATTTTTTAATTCTAGTTGTTTGCGAAAGAGAATATAGATAAAGTTTGGATAGTGTCTGCTACAATATAATCAACTTATACACCCCACCTTAAAATGACTGTGAAAAACAAAGCCATAAACCCAAAAAAGGAAGCCTTAATATAACAATAAAATCCGTTAGTGATTTCTGTGCTTCTCACAATTCCATGCCTGATTCAACATTCATCTCCTGCATGAGATGCGGATGGGCGCATAATTACATGGATATGTTACATATGTATCGATTTGTTCCCGCCGACCTATTTTTTTATGGAATGGGCACCACCCACCTTATGACTCGTACGTACGTTTTGACTTGAAAAATGCAGATTATCTGAGTAATGAGAAATATATCTGAAGATCAAATTGAGGATCATCTCAATTAGTTCCACCTACGTTATGATTTTTATGCACGTGTTACGGATGCAGAACTTCATTACTAATAGGCCGTTATGTTTTTCACAGAGAACTGCAAGGACGAAAGTGATTGGCTCCTCTTCTGCACCAAACCACTCTGCAAGTTGACCTGTGCATACCTAGCGGACGGTGGCCATGTCCGGGACGCCAGGTGTTCTGGCCACAACTGCCACTGCCAGATTTGCTTCGATGGCTAGAAATTCAATGGATGCTTACTATGGACTCTTAAGATAGCCTCGTGTTAATGGAAGACGAATGAATAAATCTCTACTTTGTGCTTTGAATTTTCGCTTAATTTTTCATGAAGGCCGTGTGGAGTTTAAATGACTATAACTGATGGTTTATGGTCATGTCTGATTGATTTTGGTCTTAACGTGAGTACTTACACGTACGAACCGAATACTAATGAGCCACTTTCAAAAGACTATTTCACATAGAATTTCAAAAAGAGAAGTAAAAAGCTGTTTTATTTGTTTATTTAAGAGAAAACATAAATTATGAGACATAAACTGAAAAGAAAATAGGCAAATATAGCTAGTAGTTTGGTGGACGCATTCGCTTTTTGATCATCGTGTACCCACTGAAACGATGGTTTGCTTCAAATGCAACTCAGGAGTTGATAATATATATGCGGGAGGTACCGCTGCATACTTTAGTATGAAAAATAAAAACCACTAGAAAGGGTATAAAAGAAGCACAGAACAATGTTACCAACAATCAAGGAGGAATATTTTCAGATAAGGACTACAATCATCAGAAACTGGGAAGCCATCGTTAAAAAAGGAGGCCTTCAACTAAACATGGAAATTGTGTAAAATGTGTGCAACGCTTGCATTTATAATGAAGATAAGGCAACGAACTTCGCTAACATGAAAATAGCCACTCACAGGGCTTTGGAGCACTAAAGCGGATTTAGGCAGACTGAGCAGCAACATAGGTGTTGTGACAATGTCCTAGCACTCCTCGACTACCTCTTGGAACACCAATTATCGTCAACTGCGGAGAGAAATTTCAAACAATTGCTCACACAAGAGATCGCCAAATGAAGATTACTCATGCTATATTCAAACGAAGGTTCAGATAGATACATGCTAGTATGGGGGATGATAATACAAGGTTCTACTTCTATCACACACATGCATCAAACAGCCTCAGAAACAAATGCATTTCAATCGAGGAGTAATTGTCAGTGGTAGCATTGGCTTAAGATTTAAGTGCTTAAGTAACACAGGGAAACCATTTATCACCAACTCTATTTACCTTACTGGTCAGTGTGTTGGCAGGATTAATTCAATACATGGCTGCTAATGGGGCCTTCAGGAACAACTTAGTGAATATCAAGGAGCACCTCCTAATAATTCAATAATAATTAGTAAACAACTTGTGCATCTGCACGGGCAGCATGTTTTAAGCTATATAACATGTTGAACTCTAACCGTAACGTGATAAATCATTAAGACACATCAAGTTTTATTTGTTTTGAACAGACCAAACCTAATTTCTTAGTTGGCCAGATGGGCTAGCAGTAAAACAGTGTGAGCAATGTACAAACACTAGGTACTAAATGTTTGCACAATGTTAACTTATAAATATTGATATTGTTTTTTTGTAACTACAATTTTGGATGTACAATTAATTGGGCATCAAAGTTTTACAATTCTGATTTAAAAATATTTGGACATGAAAATGTTAGTTTAGAATTCATAATTTACAAATTTCTTACCTTATCAACATAGGAAATTGCACTTCAAATTTGTACACACAACCTAAACACAATAGAATTTCGTGATTCCGCATTATTATATTTATTTTTAGTACTTTTATTTGAAAGTTTTCAACATTGAATGTAAATTGTGTTCCTCGAATTTTATTTTGAACATAACAATCTTTGGATGCCATAGGTTTATAATAATGTTAAAAATTTTAAATTGATACTAATTTTTTTGGTAAGTACAATTATAGATTTAAAATATTTGGACATCAAAATTTTAAAATTGTGATTTAATATTATTTGAACAACAAAGATTTAGTTTAGAAGTCCCAATTTATAACTTTCTTACATTATCAACATAGGAAATTTCACTTCAAATTCGTACATACAACCTAAAAACAATTATATATATATATCATAATTATATTTATAAATTTGAAAATTCTCAATGTTGAATGTAAATTCTGTTTCTCTAATTTCATTAGAACATACTATATTTGGATGGTATAGTTTTATGTTCCAAAGTTGAATTTAAATAATTTTCTCTAAATTCGTTTTAGTATGATTTAATTTTAATCCTTATATAATTTTATTTCTTATTTTTAGTATATAATTTTATTTCTTATTATTAGTTTTTCTACTGAAAATGTTACTTTTGTTTGGATCTCTTATTTTTCACATTTAATATTAGTTAGTTCTGAATGTATTTTATTTTGGATCCATTTTTAATGAAAAATAACTGAACATTTGAATTTATATTTATATATTACAAAAAGGAATTTGAATTTCTTCCTTTTCAAACTAAATACAAAATTGTAATTTCAATATGAGCCATATACATGTATAATAGATTCTAAGTTTTTTGATAAAAAATAATCTCCGTTGATTATATCAGAGCCATCATTTTTTTTGGAGAGCATATCAAAGATATGCTAGCTACTTTGTGTACCAGTATGTAAGGTTTTTTTTTCTTCACATGCCTAAACTTTTTTACATAGCTTGTATGCGTACTTACTAGGATGGCAGAGGATGTATGTGCTTATATGTGTGCATGCGGTATGGTCCTTACTAGGATTCAATTGAACATTTACTTGACCAAGTCTTGACAAATCAAAACTTATGGTTGAACGATCAATATGTTCTTTACTCAATGTAAGATTCAAGTCCTTACTTTTCATCAACTAGATAACCATCCACATATGAATAACCCAGTGCACTATGGCACTGCCACTGCAAGTGTAAAACAGTTGAATTTCCTAAACTACCATGGTATATTTTAGAGTAATTTATTATTACTAGGGCTTGTCAAGATGAATATGGTCATCAAATAAAACAAGGTTTTTCCAGTGGCAGGACATAGTTAATTATCACGTCATTCTAAACATTTATTTTTAAGCAAATAATAGTGCATAAATAATAGTAATGAAAATACTATAAATAAATAATTAAAATAATATAAGTTCAACATGATCAAAAACATGTGACTTGCCTCCTTATCCATGGGACAGACTTGCTCACATAGCTTTTCTGTTGACCAACTTGCTGGGTCCGAATTTGATTGCGGAAAATGAGAGCAAATAAGTTCCTACTTTGCAGAATGCAAGCTGGGAACAAAATACAATAAAATAAACAAAAGATGCAAAGAAGAGGTTTGGGTGGTCAGGGTTTGGGTGGTGCTTGATCTGGTTGAACGGAGTTGGTATTAGGCTGGAAGGGTCCGAGACGGTCAAAGATGTATATATGTGTTAATGGATTTCCTACAAATGGTTACAGTTATGAACGGTATTGGGTTTGGAGTCAAAATATCATTTGGGTAGTTTAAAGTTTTATCGGAGTCTATGTTGACAAAACAGAGCTGAGAATGGCATAGAGGAGCTCAAAATGATCAAATGGGTATATATATTGTTTTTAGGGTTTTAGTGAATAGTAGGGGTTTGGTTCGCATTGGACTTAGGGTTTGGAATAGTGTATAGGAGTTGTAGGGTTTTACCAATGTATAGTTTGGCGAAAGAAAGTTGAGAATGGGCTTCGTGGGGTCAAATCGATCAAAACGGGTATAAATATATATTTCGGGTTTTGGATGAATAGTAATGTGTATTTACTGTTCATCCCGGATCTGGTACTGTTCATAAAGGATTCGGTCTACTATAGTATCGAATCCTACTGTTTAAACTTGGGTCGGGTGCTACAGTACCATACAGTAGTAAATAGTGTTTGCCAGCCCAGCCCAATGAACAATCATCTTCAACCTCACTTGCGCGCTATAGTGACCAAGAGACAGGGCAATAGAAGAATGAGTAGATCTCAAGCTGTGGTTTAGTTAAACAAAGCCAAGGATATGGGTGGATTCCTGGGAATGAGGAGGTTCCATTTTTGGGCACGGCATGGCTTGGGATGGCTGTAGTTGGTCGGCGGTGGAGAGAAGTTCACGTCGGATTTTTATGGCGCTAGGGCTACCATTAGACTGATTGGTGGAATTAATGGTGATTTATATGGGTCCTAGCTTGTATATACAATCATGTCTCAACATTATTATTTATTAAATCTAATGTTAAGATTTAATTAATGGCACCATTAATATTTTGTCTACACTTTAGTATTATTAGGCTTAGCTTTATTTTTAATTTAAATTTATTTATCTATGGCAGAGCTTGTTATACAGGGTCGTATTTCAATATTGCTATTTAATTAAATTTACCACTGAGATTTATTTAATGGTGGCATGTTAAATGTTAGGGCATATTTAATTATAATTAAGGGTAATCTTTATTAAAATTGTACATTTAACCAAAGTCATTTTTCTTTATTAATGCCTTTAATTAATAATTAGTCTTTTAGATAATTATTCAAACCACATTAATTACTCATATATGATAGCTAATCCAAATTTAAATCTTAAATAATCTCATTTACATCCTAGTTAAATTTATTAGCTTTCATGAACTAATTTCAAATTTTTCCTTGATTTTCTTAGTTGAAATGGATTAATAAAAATAAAAATAGAAATGAAAAACGAATCCACGTCTCTACGTTAATCGCGACTGGGCTTGACCAACTGGGCAACTACCTATTTATGAATTGAAGGGGCTGTTGTGGGGGTGGCCCAACCCTCTGCGACTGGGCCGTGCAACTAGTCCAACATGTAATAGGCCCAATAGTGTAGAGGAATATACCAGTGTAAATATACCAATGTACCCTTATCCTTTGTAAGTACCAAGGGATAGAATGAGGATTTCGCATTCTACCCCACTCATGTATATAAACCCCCAAGAGGGCAGGAGGAGGGACATCCTCTCATTCTTATCAACTCCCACAGATCTGGCTCTCCTCTTCCTCTTCTACTAGTCCCCTTCTCTACTGTTTGGCCTGTAGCCACAACAGATGGCGCCGTCGGTGGGGACGACTAGAAGTTGCGTATGGAAGAGATCTCTCCAACACTTAGCAAGAGCGGCGGCTATGTGGATCCTTTCTGCTCCTGGGAGCGCGCTGCTTCATTTGTGGTGTCCGTAGCGATAGATAAGTAGTTTGCTCGCTAAAATTTTAACCATCCTGACTATGGAGTCGTATGGGCTTTGTCTATATACTTCGCTCAGTTTTCCAGATGCAGTACTGAATAGATCTAATCGAACCGCATATTTTTTATGTTGCTTCTATCTCCGCTCTGCTGGGGTGGTCACGCAGGGAAGTGAGGTCTTGGACCGTGGAGATGGCTAGCAAGCACTCAAATATCCATCCAGGCACGGTATGAGCTGGCAAAATGCAAAGTGCTGGTCTTCGCTCGGCTTCACACGCACAACATCGGACCCCGCATGCGGAGAGCTGGCCTCCACTTCGCAGCGTCTTGGTCCTCGCCTCGATTGCGGCCTCCGCGCTTAGCGCTACGTCGGCGCCATCAGCTGCGTCTCCGCGGAGGCTGTGGCGGCCGCGCGCCGGAAGAAGGGCGTCGCCAGCGCTGAGTCCTCGGAACGGGCGAAGACCACTTCGGCCGTGGGCGCTGCCCTGTCGAAGGTCGCGGACCCTGTGCGCGCGAAGTCACCGACCCGCCTCGTGAGAGCCAGGCTCCGCGCCGCGGGAGACGTCCGTGCATGCATTTCACGTAGGCCCAACCATCCATGCATGCACAACCCTTCATGCATGCATCTTGCATAGGCCTCACCATCCATGCATGCATTCCATCCCTTCGTGCATGCACACATTATCCATCCGCCGCATTCCATCCCTTCGTGCATGCACACATTATCCATCCGGCGTCCCCTCCACGGTCTCCGCTACGATGAAGTCTTCCCCGACGTCCTCAACTTCGGCTCCGCTCTGTCGGCAACGCCGCTTAGCTGCGCGGAGCTCATTCCTCCCATGGTTCACGTGGTGAACTCCGTCAGTACATCGACGCGGAGGGGTCTTCTTCGACGCAGCCCACGCCTCCGCGCCCTCGGCGTCAACGCGCGGGACTCCACCCAGCCACTGCCGTCGTCTCGCGACGAAGCGCTCCGGCTTCGCACGCAGTCTGTAACATCCCAAAATTTGGCTTTCTAAAAAAACTTAAATTCAAATTAACTATTTTAAAGTAATTGGATTTTACTTGGCTTTTATTTACTTTTTTGGATTTTATTTCAAAATTTAAAGCAAGCAAATATATTTTAAATATTTTATTAAAGCCAAAAAGAGTTTATTATATTTTTCCTAGCCTTTCCTAAATTTTTAAATAATATTTGAGAATTTTCTGAAATTTAAATCAATTTTCAAAGCTAAAAAGTATTTTATAAAATTATTAAATTCAAACCTGAAATTAAAAATATTTTTACTAAGTCTAAAATGCTTCCAGGAATATTATATGATTTTTCCGGAATTTTTAGACGTTAAATATTATTTTTCGAAGTGTTTATAAAGTTTCTAGTATTTTCTGAAATTTATTCC
The DNA here is from genome assembly GCA_017311315.1 of Dendrocalamus latiflorus. NCBI lineage: Eukaryota > Viridiplantae > Streptophyta > Magnoliopsida > Poales > Poaceae > Dendrocalamus > Dendrocalamus latiflorus. The sequence goes on from CM029675.1 coordinate 10,693,519, forward strand.
GAAAATAAAAATCAAATTAATCCTATTCCGCCATGTGTCGCTCTCAGATTAAATCAATCTCTCTCCACGTTTTAGACCTAGCCACACATGATCACTTACCCCTTCATAAAATCCAAAGGCCCTCATCCATCCACTTGCCACGTGTCGCAAATCCGACGGCCCGTACCCCTTCACTTCCTCCCTCTCTCTATTACACATGACCCCATATGTCATATGTTTCTTCAACCTCTCCTTCTTCCTCCCCTAACCCTCTCTCTCCTCCACCATGGATGACAATTAAAAGCTTTGAAATCCTGTCGTTTCTCCCTCTTAACTCCCGATTAAAGCGTGGAAACGGACGCTCTAATCACGCTCATCAATCTCCCGGCCGTTTCCCATCCTTTAATCCTCTCAAAACCGAAACCCCTTCCTCTCCTCTCTCTTCTTATAAATACCCAAAATCCGGCTCTCCTTTCTCCCTTTCGGTTTGCTCCCACCGCCACCCTTCACCTCCTCCCCGGCCGCAGCCCCGCCGCCGTGCGCCACCCCCTACCGGCCGCCGCCGCCACCTTTTTTCCGCCGCTGCCGGCCGCCCCGGGACTCCCCACCGCCACCGGTAGGTGCGCCGCCGCCCCAGCTACCCCCGCCGCCATACGCCGCCCCGCCTCCGGCCGCCGGCCGCCGGCGAGGTCGCCGGCCGTGCGCGCCCCCTCGTACCTCCATGATTCCTTCTCTAATCATGTTCAACCATGTTTATTTGATTTGTTGTTGCTCTTTTGCCAAGAAACACCAAGTGCTCACTTGGCTAGTGGGTGTATGCTAGTGCATGCATGCATGAGGTTGTGAGTTCAATTCCAGGGCAAGGCAATTTTCGGTTTGGGCTTGGCCAAAATTTTTGTTAGCCAATGACAACCGGGCCCCACGTGTCATACACTCCAAAATACCCCAAAAATCAGCCAAAATAAGATTCCAGAGAATATTCCCTCGTTTTGCATTTTTCTGGAATTTCTAAACCGATCATCGCTCGTTCTCCCTCGTCCGAACTCCGAATCCAGCGATTCAAATTTCTAAATTTGTATAAAATCATAATCTAAGTTTCAGTATATATTTTATATTTTTGTGATTTTATTTGCATTTATTTGTTTGTTTTTTTTGTTGTTTCGCGCGTAGAAACCGACGTTGCCGAAGTGTTTGTCGAGTCGCAGCAAGAAGAACCAAACCACGCTCAAGAAGGCAAGTCTCCTTTGATCATCTTGAACCTATGATTTTGAAATGTTTTACTTATTTTAAATTATGTGCATTGCTATTTATATACAATATTAGTTCAAATCTTAAGGTAATAGTTAATCCAACCTTGTTATGCCCTCATTTGAAGTTGATTGCCATGTACCTTTGCAACCCTAGAAATTCCTTTGACTCAGTAATGAGAGTAACATATTTAATTGTTGATATTAGAATGGTAGAACAATGCTTAGCCATGCTATTGAATACCTCGTAAATCTTGCAAATGGGAAATTATGAATTATTGTAATACCCTTGTTTTTATAAACTTAGTGGTAATTGGAGTTGCCACTGTTCTTTAAAATAAGATGAAATGTGAAAATGGGTTTAGATTATGGTGGATGGTTGGTTTGGATTGGTGCAGGAAGCACGAGATCTTGTAAAGTGTATGTTCCACCCTAGTCAATTAAGGACCGACGCTTGTGTTTGTCCAGACTGAGCATTAACCGTACAACCACAAGTCTATATGGGTACGACCTAGCTGACTAACTTATGATAGTCTAGTTTAGGTGCCACCAGTGGAAAGTGGGTGCTAGGGATGGACTGGTTATTCACAGTGAGGGACAGGGATTTACTGTACTCATATGGCGCAAGAGGGGGCTTCGGTTCGGGCAGTTAGCCTACCTGCGGTGAAACCTCAGCGGGTGGTATCTAGCTAGATTAGAGTAAGGTAAAGGCTCTGTGATATTTTATCTGGGTCTCATGCCAAAGGAAGCGTGTTGACTTTTAGGATAAATTATCTCTTGTGGGTAAAGTTGTACAACCTCTGCAGAGTGTAAAACTATTCGAATAGCCGTGCCCACGGTCAAGGGCGGGCAAGGAATGCATTCACATGGTAGATTTCTGGTTTTGTTTTAAAAATCAAAAGTTTTGTATTCCGAGAGTGGAGGGAACTCTCGGAAGGGTATCCTGGCAGTTGGAGCCAGAGAGGGTGGATGTAACGCGCAGTATTAAACTTGTTCAAGTTGTTTAAGCTAGTGTTGGTAGATGGAACCTTCACTATAGAATTATTGATAGTTTTTGTTAAAACATTTACTTTATTAAATGGTTGCCTTCGAAAATAATTAGTAGTAATTGAAATTTTAAAATATTGCTTTGTGCAAAAGAACCATATAGCCTTCCTTTGTCAAGCCTTGCATCTATGCATTTTTCCCAAGACTTGCGGAGTACTTTATGTACTCACATGCTACACTCAAAAATAATATTCAGAAGAGTATGAAGCTCAAGAAGGCGACTACGACTTCTTCGCGGGTGGATTCGACGAAGGATTCCAGGAGTTCTAGGTCGCGCTTCCCCAGTCAATTGCCTGTGGCGTATTGATGGGTCTTCACCGAGTTTATCTTTTGCTTCCGCTGTGTTTCGTGTGTGCGAGGTCTTGAAACCTCAATTGTAATAATGAGACCTTTCGGTCTGTACTCTTTAATATTGTAATAAAGCGTTGCTGGTTATGTATTCATTTCTGTTTAACTGTGTGCACTAGCTTTGATCTGGGACTAGTGCAGTAATACACAGAGGGTCCGGGTTCGGAAATCCGGGGTCCCGACAGAGGTGGTATCAGAGCCAATTTGACTGTAGGACGTGGCCTAGTTAGAATGGTCTTTAGTAGAAGAGCTTCAAAATTTATTTGATAAAATAAAAATTTAATAATGTGTTATCCTTGTCTTTTCTTGTCTTTCTATCCTTACCTTCGTCATGACATTCTCCCTTATCTATCTGCTTATTTCCTTTTTGGAATGGTAATTGTACCCCTTTCCTTTGTAATTTCTATAGATGGATCTATGAGGTTGCGTCTAAGAAGCACCTGGAGATGCACGTCATCTGGAGGAGCGAGGAGTAGTTGTTTAGTTGTAGTACCCAAGTAAAGACCTATGATTTTAGAGCGCTTATATATATTACTTGTTTGTGTGGACTGTACCAAGCCTCTGTGAACTTGTAGTACAGTCATCCTTAAAAAAAACTATTTTGATTTCAAGCTAAGCTTCTTCTAGTTGTTGTTTGTTTCTCTCTTGTGTGTTTGTTTCGGATGTTGTTTAGTCGTTCCCCTGATCTCTTACCTATGCTACTTACCTCTTATCTTTTGCTAACCCAAGTTACCGCAATAGTACAAGCTCCAATTCTTTCACCGTAGTCCAAGCTTGGAGAATTCTTGGAGACCTAGAGTATATGGAAGACAACAAATTTATGGAAAGTACTCTTGTCGGGAAAGCTGTCATAATCAGTGCATGTCAAGTTCGGCAATTTGGAGAATTGTTGTTAGAGTGATATATTTTGGATTTATAATTGACAAGATTGAATAATGTTCGAGTGGATTGAGATAAAAGGAATATTTGTGGATACCAATTGATTATAAATAAATCTAAAGAGTGTCATCTTTGTGGGTTGACTAGAGAATAAATACAAAGTTGAACTTGGGGAAGCTAATTAGATCATGGGAAGAGTCTAAACTTTGCCTTGGATTTATTATCTAGGATTGAAATGAGTAGTTGGATGTAAAACAAGATTTTGTTGAAGGGATTATTTGTGATTGTTGGAGAATTAGTATTAAGAGATTGATCCAGTAAAGGGAGAGATTAAAAGATTAAGAAGTTGAATTATCATAAACAATTCATGATATCAATTTTGGGTGATTTGGTTTAATCATGAAGAGTAGATGAATTTTTGGAGTTAATTGATTATCAGAGTTTGGTGGACCTATTGATGATAAGTGGATACTAGTGGAATTCCAGAAGATAATACCCTTAGATATCTTGGTGGATTAATTTTATCATTGCAAAGTGGACTTTGATATGACAATTTGAATTTGGTGGATTTAATAGTTCATTGCTAGATAATTGGATTTTAACTAATGGGATTAACTAGATCATTTAAGGATGTTCAAATGGATAACCTGGAGGATTTAAATTAATTATGAGAGATAGATGGTCCAATGAGAATTAATTGAGAGATTGTCCGATAAGAATTAATTGAGTTCATTCAAATTGGTGGAACCAAAATGATGATTATGAAGAGAATGATGTTGGTGGATTAATGAATATTAAATTATGGCTTAGATGATCTTAAAATTGATTGATGATTACTAAAAGGTTGGATTAATTTTATATTATTTGATCAAAGTTATGGATCTGTCGGATTAGATAATGATCATAAAACAATTGGTGGAAATCACAAATTACAATGTTATTGGATTCTTGTTAGAAAAATTATATGGTTTGATGTCAATTCAAATTAAAGCAGAGAGTAAAAGTTTATGAGATTATTTGTTGAAATCAATAAAGTGCATTTGTGGTATGTGATTTTGGAATCAAGAATTTTTGAAGAGTTGAAATAATTATGTCCTTCTCGGATGAACACTTGCGGAAGTTATGCCCTTTTGGTGGAATACTGAATTAATCGATATGATAAGGGCAATTGAAGTTAACCCAAAGCTTGCAGGCGACTAAAGATGTACCAATCCGATTTGTTGTTGTCTTCCATATTCCTCAGTTAAAGGAATACCTCAGAGCATTGAACAACAACATAGAATCATGAAGGAAGCTGAACGCTGCGCAAGAAGCATGACCATAAAGTTCCACAAAGTACAGTAGAGCAACCATTCGAAGTCAAGCAACTTGGGAGCGTGAAGAGGACCTAAGTGCCGAGTTTCCCTCTCCTTTCTCTTTCCCAGTCGGTCTGAATCTCGGGGTCGAGATTCTCTCTAAGGGGGGTAAGTTTGTAACATCCCAAAATTTGGCTTTCTGGAAAAATTTAAATTCAAATTAACTATTTTAAAGTAATTAGATTTTACTTAGCTTTTATTTGCTTTTTTGGATTTTATTTCAAAATTTAAAGCAAGCAAATGTATTTTAAATATTTTATTAAAGCTAAAAAGAGTTTATTATATTTTTTCTAGCCTTTCCTAAATTTTTAAATAATATTTGAGAATTTTTTGTAATTTAAATCAATTTTCAAAGCTACAAAGTATTTTATAAAATTATTAAATTCAAACCTGAAATTAAAAATATTTTTATTAAGTCTAAAATGCTTCCAGGAATATTATATGATTTTTCCGGAATTTTTAGACGTTAAATATTATTTTTCGAAGTGTTTATAAAGTTTCTAGTATTTTCTGAAATTTATTCCGAAAATAAAAATCAAATTAATCCTATTCCGCCATGTGTCGCTCTCAGATTAAATCAATCTCTCTCCACGTTTTAGACCTAGCCACACATGATCACTTACCCCTTCATAAAATCCAAAGGCCCTCATCCATCCACTTGCCACGTGTCGCAAATCCGACGGCTCGTACCCCTTCACTTCCTCCCTCTCTCTATTACACATGACGCCACATGTCATATGTTTCTTCAACCTCTCCTTCTTCCTCCCCTAACCCTCTCTCTCCTCCACCATGGATGACAATAAAAAGCTTTGAAATCCCGCCGTTTCTCCTTCTTAACTCCCGATTAAAGCGTGGAAACGGACGCTCTAATCACCCACATCAATCTCCTGGCTGTTTCCCATCCTTTAATCCTCTCAAAACCGAAACCCCTTCCTCTCCTCTCTCTTCCTATAAATACCCAAAATCCGGCTCTCCTTTCTCCCTTTCGGTTTGCTCCCACCGTCACCCTTCACCTCCTCCCCGGCCGCAGCCCCGCCGCCGTGCGCCACCCCCTACCGGCCGCCGCCGCCACCTTTTTTCCGCCGCTGCCGGCCGCCCAGGGACTCCCCACCGCCACCGGTAGGTGCGCCGCCGCCCCAGCTACCCCCGCCGCCGTACGCCGCCCCGCCTCCGGCCGCCGGCCGCCGGCGAGGTCGCCGGCCGTGCGCGCCCCCGCGTACCTCCATGATTCCTTCTCTAATCATGTTCAACCATGTTTATTTGATTTGTTGTTGCTCTTTTGTCAAGAAACACCAAGTGCTCACTTGGCTAGTGGGTGTATGTTAGTGCATGCATGCATGAGGTTGTGAGTTCAATTCCAGGGCAAGGCAATTTTGGGCTTGGCCAAAATTTTTGTTAGGCAATGACAACCGGGCCCCACGTGTCATACACTCCAAAATACCCCAAAAATCAGCCAAAATAAGATTCCAGAGAATATTCCCTCGTTTTGCATTTTCTGGAATTTCTAAACCGATCAAACTTCCAATCGTTCGTTCTCCCTCGTCCGAACTGCGAATCCAGTGATTCAAATTTCTAAATTTGTATAAAATCATAATCTAAGTTTCAGTATATATTTTATATTTTTGTGATTTTATTTGCATTTATTTGTTTGTTTTTTTTTGTTGTTTCGCGCGTAGAAACCGACGTTGCCGAAGTGTTTGTCGAGTCGCAGCAAGAAGAACCAAACCACGCTCAAGAAGGCAAATCTCCTTTGATAATCTTGAACCTATGATTTTGAAATGTTTTACTTATTTTAAATTATGTGCATTGCTATTTATATACAATATTAGTTCAAATCTTAAGGTAATAGTTAATCCAACCTTGTTATGCCCTCATTTGAAGTTGATTGCCATGTACCTTTGCAACCCTAGAAATTCCTTTGACTCAGTAATGAGAGTAACATATTTAACTGTTGATATTAGAATGGTAGAACAATGCTTAGCCATGCTATTGAATACCTCGTAAATCTTGCAAATGGGAAATTATGAATTATTGTAATACCCCTGTTGTGGCTACAGACCAAACAGAGAGAGAGATGGTAGTGGAGAGTGATGAAGATAAGTGTAATGGCCTGGGTCCTCCCCATGGCTTACTCATTTATATATATACACATGAGGAGTGCTTTTACAGTTATACCCTTACATCTGGTTATCCCCTCTGGGGGCAGTTATGCCATTACACATGGCCTATTCTGGGCCTTATAATCTCTTACCAGGCCTGCTGGGTTTAGGTGGGGGCCACCCCTACGACAGGAGCCTCTCATGGTGAAGGGCTTCACAGGGCCGAAGCCATGTCGTCGAGTCCTTTGGCCCCCTCCGTCCCCTGCGGCCTGTGAATTTCTCCAAACTTGCGGTTGGGAAGCCTGCAGTCCGGGATTGTGGTAGCGGAGGGTGGCATCGAAATCGAAGTAGACGCGCGCGCTCCGTCCCCTACCCTTCGAACGGGTGGCAGCGAAGCTGGCGCCTAGTCGAAGTAGGCGCGCGCGCGCTCCGTCCCCTACCCTTCGAACGGGTGGCCGCGAAGCGGGCGCCTAGTCAAAGTAGACGCGCGCGCTCCGTCCCCTACCCTTCGAACGGGTGGCAGCGAAGCCGGTGCCTAGTCGAAGTAGACGCGCGCGCTCCGTTCCCTACCCTTCGAACGGGTGGCAGCGAAGCTGGCGCCCAGTCGAAGTAGACGCGCACGCTGGTGTGATTACGCTCCGGGGCTGTCGTGGTCTTGCAGTCTCGTAGTGCGCTTTTAATGGCGGCTGGAATTACGCCGACGCCTGGCTTGGCAGAAGTCGGGCTGTCGCGTCGTGCAGTCTGCCATTCTGCAGGTGGGGGACGTGGCGACTCACGACTGGTGCGTCGTGGGATGTGAGCGGTTGCGTGACCGCGGCCGTTCGCCTCGTCCCCCGAGAATTTGGAGGCGTGTTGAAGAGGTAGGGGCTTTGTGCGCTGGTTGGCCACCTACCAGGCGCGGCCCTCTAGGTCCCGGCGGTTCTTCTCTCCAAATCTTGGACAGCCGAATCTGTGGGGATTTGATCCGTCTGTGTGCTGCGCCACCAGGCAGGCACGCGGACGGTTGGTCTCGCGTAGACTGTGGCAGCGGAGTTGGCGCCTAAGTCAAAGTAGATGCGCGCGCTCCGTCCTCTACCCTTCGAACGGGTGCCAGCGGAGGTGGCGCCTAAGTCGAAGTAGACGCGCGCGCGCTCCGTCCCCTACCCTTCGAACGGGTGGCAGCGGAGTTGGCGCCTAAGTCGAAGTAGACGCGCGCGCTCCGTCCTCTACCCTTCGAACGGGTGCCAGCGGAGGTGACGCCTAAGGCGAAGTAGACGCGCGCGCTCCGTCCTCTACCCTTCGAACGGGTGGCAGTGGAGCTGGCGCCTAAGCCGTAGTAGACGCGCGCGCTCCGTCCCCTACCCTTCGAACGGGTGGCAGCGAAGCTGGCGCCTAAGTCGAAGTAGACGCGCGCGCTCCGCCCTGTACCCTTCGAACGGGTGGCAGCGGAGCTGGCGCCTAAGTCGAAGTAGACGCGCGCGCTCCGTCCCCTACCCTTCGAACGGGTGGCAGCGGAGCTGGCGCCTAAGTCGAAGTAGACGCGCGCGCTCCGTCCTCTACCCTTCGAACGGGTGCCAGCGGAGGTGGCGCCTAAGTCGAAGTAGACGCGCGCGCTCCGTCCCCTACCCTTCGAACGGGTGCCAGCGGAGGTGGCGCCTAAGTCGAAGTAGACGCGCGCGCTCCATCCTCTACCCTTCGAACGGGTGGCAGCGGAGCTGGCGCCTAAGTTGAAGTAGACGCGCGCGCTCCATCCCCTACCCTTCGAACGGGTGGCAGCAAAGCTGGCGCCTAAGTCGAAGTAGACGCGCGCGCTCCGCCCTGTACCCTTCGTACGGGTGTCAGCGGAGTTGGCGCCTAAGTCGAAGTAGACGCGCGCGCTCCGTCCCCTATCCTTCGAATGGGTGGCAGCGGAGTTGGCGCCTAAGTCGAAGTAGACGCGCGCGCGCTCCGCCCTGTACCCTTCGAACGGGTGGCAGCGGAGCTGGCGCCTAAGTCGAAGTAGACGCGCGCGCTCCGTCCCCTACCCTTCGAACGGGTGGCAGCGGAGCTGGCGCCTACGCCCCGCGAATCCCGCCGCGGGGGCGGTGACTTGGGGCCTTGTGATGTGGTCCTGCGCTATAAAGACTCCTGGAATCGCGCCGCCCGCTGCTCTGCCAGGGTTAGGTTTCCGTACTCCGCGACCCGGCGCGCCTGGGGCACGCGGCGGCCTATGACTGGTGGGCGGTGGGATGTGGACGGTTGCGTGTTTGCAGCCGCTCGCCTGTTCCCTAGGCAAGGGGGACACGGGGCGGTCAGTGGATGGCGCGTGTTGGAGCTGTTGTGACGGCCCCTTGGTGCGTTAGGCACGGGGTGCTGCGCTGAACGGGCGCTTATACGGCTGCGGTCGCACCCTGATGCGGACCGTCGCGACCCTTCGCTTTCCGCTACGGGGAATCGTGCGGGACGGACCTTTGCACCGCTGTGGTTGCGTCCGGCACGCGGATCGTTGCGACGCTTCGATAACGGCGGTGCAGGCGAGGCGGCTTGAAATAGCCCCCCCGTAACAGCGCCCCCGCACCTTTACGTCCTTTTGCCTGCCTGCTCCGCCCTCGACACTTTCGCGATACGCTCACCGCTGCGACCTTTCTGAGGAAAGCGATGGCTTCCAGTGGCGAGCACGGCCAGATGGTTGGTGGCTCTGACGTTCGCCGGCGACCCGCGCAGTTAAAGGTGAAGTACGTGCTTGAAGAGCGCGACCCGGTGGCGGCTGACAAGGAGCGGCTGGCGGTGGAGGAGGGAGGCACGTTCTCCGGCGAGCTGGGCCCCTCGCTCGTGACTGAGAAGACGATCCAGGGGCTTCTGCGCGCGGGGAAGTTGTCCGAGCGCCAGGAGGTACGGCTGCCTACCGCCGACGAGACGGAACCGCATCCCGAGAGATCGGAGGCGGTCGTGTTCGTCGCCTTTTTTGACGCGGGGCTCGCATCCCAGCGACGGCTGTTGTGGGCGACATGCTGCGGACCTTCGGGCTGGAGCTGGCGCAACTGACTCCGAACGCCGTGGCCCGGCTCGCGGTGTATAGCTGGGCCTTGCGCTCGGGAGCGTGTTGGCCCAGCGCTTCGCTGTTTGCCTACCTGCACGAAGCACGGCACCAGCCCAAGGACCGGAAGGACGGGACGGTGTCGAGCTTCGGCAGCTCACCTTCATCCTTCGCCCATCGTGCAAGAAGCTCTTCCCCGCGAACTCAACTCGCGGGAAGTGGGAGTCTTACTGGGAGTCCTCCCCATGGCTTACTCATTTATATATATACACATGAGGAGTGCTTTTACAGTTATACCCTTACATCTGGTTATCCCCTCTGGGGGCAGTTATGTCATTACACATGACCTATTCTGAGCCTTATAATCTCTTACCAGGCCTGCTGGGTTTAGGTGGGGGCCACCCCTACGACAACCCTTGTTTTTATAAACTTAGTGGTAATTGGAGTTGCCACTGTTCATTAAAATAAAATGAAATGTGAAAATGGGTTTAGATTATGGTGGATGGTTGGTTTGGATTGGTGCAGGAAGCACGAGATCTTGTAAAGTGTATGTTCCACCCTAGTCAATTAAGGACCGACGCTTGTGTTTGTCCAGACTGAGCATTAACCGTACAACCACAAGTCTATATGGGTACGACCTAGCTGACTAACTTATGATAGTCTAGTTTAGGTGCCACCAGTGGAAAGTGGGTGCCAGGGATGGACTGGTTATTCACAGTGAGGGACAGGGATTTACTGTACTCATATGGCGCAAGAGGGGGCTTCGGTTCGGGCAGTTAGCCTACCTGCGGTGAAACCTCAGCGGGTGGTATCTAGCTAGATTAGAGTAAGGTAAAGGCTTTGTGATATTTTATCTGGGTCTCATGCCAAAGGAAGCGTGTTGACTTTTAGGATAAATTATTTCTTGTGGGTAAAGTTGTACAACCTCTGCAGAGTGTAAAACTATTCGAATAGCCGTGCCCACGGTCAAGGGCGGGCAAGGAATGCATTCACATGGTAGATTTCTGGTTTTGTTTTAAAAATCAAAAGTTTTGTATTCCGAGAGTGGAGGGAACTCTCGGAAGGGTATCCTGGCAGTTGGAGCCAGAGAGGGTGGATGTAACCCGCAGTATTAAACTTGTTCAAGTTGTTTAAGCTAGTGTTGGTAGATGGAACCTTCACTATAGAATTATTGATAGTTTTTGTTAAAACATTTACTTTATTAAATGGTTGCCTTCGAAAATAATTAGTAGTAATTGAAATTTTAAAATATTGCTTTGTGCAAAAGAACCATATAGCCTTCCTTTGTCAAGCCTTGCATCTATGCATTTTTCCCAAGACTTGCGGAGTACTTTATGTACTCACATGCTACACTCAAAAATAATATTCAGAAGAGTATGAAGCTCAAGAAGGCGACTACGACTTCTTCGCGGGTGGATTCGACGAAGGATTCCAGGAGTTCTAGGTCGCGCTTCCCCAGTCAATTGCCTGTGGCGTATTGATGGGTCTTCACCGAGTTTATCTTTTGCTTCCGCTGTGTTTCGTGTGTGCGAGGTCTTGAAACCTCAATTGTAATAATGAGACCTTTCGGTCTGTACTCTTTAATATTGTAATAAAGCATTGCTGGTTATGTATTCATTTCTGTTTAACTGTGTGCACTAGCTTTGATCTGGGACTAGTGCAGTAATACACAGAGGGTCCGGGTTCGGAAATCCGGGGTCCCGACACAGTCGAAGTATGCGCCGCTGCTCTGTCCATCCATGCACTCCAAAAAGCTATTCACGCATATGCCTCCACCCATGCATGAGTTTCTATCCATGCATGTTGGGCGTATCCATTCACCCATGCATGCACTCCTTGCTTTCACGTGTAGGCACACATGCATGCATAAACGTAAGCTCCAGCGAGCCAGTTCGCTCTGCATGCATGCCGCGAGCATTAGTTGACTTTATGTGCACTTTGCATGGCTTCCGCCTGGGCCTCCGCACCTTCGTGTCAAGCGGCGTCTCCGCTAGCGGAGGGCTCCTCGCCACCGACTTCGCATGGCGGGCTCCGCTCCGGACTTTGCGCGCCACTCACTTACTTCGCATGGCAGGCTCCGCTCCGGACTTCGCGCGTCACTTCGCCCCGGCGCCTTCGGCCTTCCCCACCCGTACGGAGGAGCATGCGCATCTGTTACCTCCGCGCGTACCTCTCCGAGCACAGGGATGAGCCCTCCGCGCGTACCTCTCCGAGCACAGGGATGGGCCATCCATCCATGCACGCCAGGAGAGGACGTCAAGTGCTCCACCACCCAGGCATGCCGGCAAGGTATTCCCACCGGGATCGTCTGCAGCGCCGTCGCGCTTGCTCTCGCGCCGACCTACGTCTTCACGCCAAGCGGAAGCTCGACGCCCTGCTCCACACGCCTCCGTGCCTCATCGGGGGCTCCGCTCCGTGGAAGACCCCAGACGAAGTCCGCGCCGGCGAGGTCCGTCCAGGTGATGGCCTCCGCTCCCGCGCCGACGCAGTCTGTCTGAGCGGAGTTCGGGGCTCCCAAGGCCTTCGCACGGACCGAAGATCAGCTTCGGCTACGCTCGTCTCCGCACTGCCGAAGACCAGCTTCGACTCGCCTGTCTCCGCGCTGTGCAGGGGATTCTCGGGCATCACCGCGCGCAAGAACGAAGCAGGTGGCAATGCATGCATCACTCATGCATTTGCATGGCGATGCATGTAGCAAATGGCAAGGCATGCATTGCTCGTATGGGTGCATGACACAGCCGCGTAAGCGTCAAGGCGCCCAGGGGCGTATCGACCAGCATCACCATCGCAGTCGCGCCGCCACCGATCAGCTCCGGGGAATCCTCGCCGGCCTTCGTTCAACTCTGCGATGGTTTCGCCGGCCTGCTAGCGCCACTCTGCCTCGGCTTTGATGCATGCATGAGGACATGCAGAGAGCAAGCAAACTCATACAGCAATGCATGCATGGGCGGCCGCAACCAGAGCATTTGACTCACGGCGTCGCCTCCGCGCTTCGCGACGAGGCCTCCGCTAGCTCCGCGCAGCCAGGGTCTCCACACCTGTGCAGTCTACTCCGTGTCGCCACGGTCCCGCCTGGTACGCATTGCATGTGATCACGTGTGAGGCTTTAATAGTATCCCCTGTATTTTCTTGCGTGCATGGCCTTAAAGAAATGATTGTTAACCATATCATTCATTGCGGCTGCAGTTCCATTCTAAAAGCATTTGATTTGGCCATCATTGCTTGTCCAGTTTTGGCCCGCTCTGGGTTATCGTGGCATCTAATGCTTTTTTCCGGTACTGCATTCTGGAGCATTTTGTTGTCGCAAGTCTTCAGCCATTTCTTTGCTGCCTCTGTTTTGGCACACGTTTTTGATTTAAATCGCACGACGGCTTCGCGCCTCGGCGTACTCTACGGAGTATAAACAAAGACACGCGTCCGCGCGCGCACTCTCTGTGAAAAACACAGGCATGAGTATAAACAAAGACATGTGTCCGTGCGCGCACTCTCTGTGAAAAGCACGGACATGAGTATAAACAAAGAAGCGTGGGGGGACGCCTCCGCGCGCACTCTACGGAGTATAAATAAGACGTAGCACTGAGGTCCGCCTCCGCACGCACCTTCACCGCCCGCAACGCACGGAGGCTTGCCTCCGCGCACAGTCTACGGACTCTAAATAAGACGTAGCGCGAGATCCGCCTCCGCACGCACTCTACGGAGTATAAATAAGACGTAGCGCGAGGTCCGCCTCCGCACGCACCTTCACCGCCCGCAACACACGGAGGCTTGCCTCCACGCGCAGTCTACGGACTCTAAATAAGATGTAGCATCGAGGTCCGTCTCCGCACGCACTCTACGGAGTATAAATAAGACGCAGATGTTGTCCCTGCGCACTTTTTTGAGTATAAACAAGATGCAGATCCCGCGCACGCATGGGTGTTGTCCATATGCGTACTCTTCGGAGTATAAATAAGTCATGGATGTTGATCCCACGCACTCTATGGAGTATAAATAAGATGTGGATGTTGTCCATGTGCACTCTATTGAGTATAAATAAGACGTGGATCACACGCACGCATGGATATTGTCCACATGCGCACTCTCTGGAGTATAAATAAGACGTGGACGATGTTCCCACGTACTCTACAAAGTATAAAAATTGCGACATAGCCGAGACAGCAGGGAGTGCCTCGCCAAGTTTTTTCAAGGTAGGGGAACAGCGGTGTCGCCTCCCTGCCTCGGCGTGCGTAGCGCCCTCCGCCTACGCCACTAGCGCCCGCTCTCCGCGGGCCCTATTTTTGAAGGTAGGGGAACGGCGGCTCCGCCTCCCTACCTCGGCGAGCGCCTGCTCTCCGCGGGCCCTGTTTTTGAAGGTAGGGGAACGGCGGCTCCGCCTCCCTACCTCGGCGTGCGTAGTGCCCTAGGCCTACGCTGCAAGCGTCTGCTCTCTGCGAGCACTATTTTTGAAGGTAGGGGAACGGCGGCTCCGCCTCCCTACCTCGGCGAGCGCCTGCTCTCCGCGGGCCCTGTTTTTGAAGGTAGGGGAACGGCGGCTCCGCCTCCCTACGTCGGCGTGCGTAGTGCCCTAGGCCTACGCTGCAAGCGCCTGCTCTCTGCGAGCACTATTTTTGAAGGTAGGGGAACGGCGGCTCCGCCTCCCTACCTCGGCGTGCGTAGTGCCCTCGGCCTACGTCGCAAGCGCCTGCTCTCCGCGGGCACTGTTTTTGAAGGTAGGGGAACGACGGCTCCACCTCCCGGCCTCCGCACGCGTATCGCCTTTGGCCTATGCTGCAAGTGCTCGCTCTCTGCGGGCCCTGTTTTTGAAGGTAGGGGAACGGCGGTGTCGCCTCCCTGCCTCAGCGTGCGTAGCGCCCTCGGCCTACGCCGCAAGCGCTCGCTCTCCGCGGCCCCTGTTTTTGAAGGTAGGGTAACGGTGGCTCCGCCACCCTACCTCGGCGTGCATAGTGCCCTCGGCCTACGCCACAAGCGTCTGCTCTCCGCGGGCACTGTTTTTGAAGGTAGGGGAACGGCGGCTCCGCCTCCCTACCTCCGCGCGCGTATTGCCCTCGGCCTATGCTGCAAGCGCCCGCTCTCCGCGGGCACTGTTTTTTCAAGGTAGGGGAACGGCGGTGTCACCTTCCTGCCTCGGCGTGCGTAGCGCCCTCGGCCTATGCCGCAAGCGCCCTGCTCTCCGCGGGCCCTGTTTTTGAAGGTAGGGGAACGGCGGCTCCGCCTCCCTATCTCCGCGCGCGTATCGCCCTCGGCCTATGCTGCAAGCGCCCGCTCTCCGCGGGCACTATTTTTTGCGGTAGGGAAATGGCATCGACCCGGCTTCAGAGCACCGCCTCGCCGTCCGCCTCGTAGGCATCGCCTCGGCGGGACGGCATGACTCTGGCGCAGGACTTCATCGTCCGCCTTGTAGGCATCGCCTCGGCGGGACGGCACGGCTCCGGCCCGGCTGCAGCACAGGACTGCGCCGTCTGCCTCATAGGCATTGCCTCAGCGGGACAGCACGGCTCTGGCGCAGGACTGCGCCGTCTGCCTCGTAGGCATCGCCTCCACGGGATAACACGGCTTCGGCGCGGCTTCAGCGCAGGACTGCGCCGTCCACCTCGTAAGCATTACCTCGGCGGGACGGTACGGCTCCAGCGCAGGACTCCGCCGTCCGCCTCATAGGCGCTGAAACGGTACGGCTCCAGCGCAGGACTCCGCCGTCCGCCTCGTAGGCATCGCCTCGGCGGGACGGCATGACTCCGACGCAAGACTTCGTCGTCCGCCTCGTAGGCATTGCCTCGGCGGGACGGCACGTCCTCGGTGCTCGACTCCGCTGTTCGTCTCGTAGGCATCGCCTCGGTGGGACGGCACGTCCTCGGTGCTCGACTCCGCCGTCCGCCTTGTAGGCATCGCCTCGGCGGGACGGCACGTCTTCCGCGCTCGACTTCGCCGTCCGCCTCGTAGGCATTGCCTCAGCGGGACGGCACGTCCTCAGCGCTCGACTCCGCCGTCCGCCTTGTAGGCATCGCCTCAGCGGGACGGCACGTCTTCAGCGCTCCACTTCGCTGTCCGCCTCCTAGGCATCGCCTCGGCGGGACGGCACGTCCTCGGCGCTCGACTCCGCCGTCCGCCTTGTAGGCATCGCCTCGGTGGGATGGCACGTCTTCAGCACTCAACTTCGCCGTCCGCCTCCTAGGCATCGCCTCGGCGGGATGGCACGTCTTCGGCGCTCGACTCCGCTGTCCACCTCGTAGGCATCGCCTTGGCGTGACTGCATGGATTCGGCGCAGGACTCCACCGTCTGCCTCGTAGGCATCACCTTGGCGGGACGGCACGGCTCCGGTGCACGGCTTCGCCGTCCGCCTTGTAGGCATCGCCTCGGCAGGACGGCACGTCCTCGACGGTCGACTTCGTCGTCCGCCTCGTAGGCATCGCCTCGGCAGGACGGCACGTCTTCAGCGCTTGACCTCGCCGTCCGCCTCGTAGTTATCGCCTCGGCGGGACGGCACATCCTCGGCGCTCGACTTCGTAATCCGCCTCGTAGGCATTGCCTCGGCGTGATGGCATACTTCGCCGTCTGCCTCGTAGGCATCGCCTCGGTGAGATGGCATACTTCGCTGTTCGCCTCGTAGGCATCGCCTCGGCGGGACGGCACATCGTCAGCGCTCGACTTCGTCGTCCGCCTCGTAGGCATCGCCTCGGCGAGATGGCATACTTCGCCATCCGCCTCATAGGCATCGCCTCGGCGGGATGGCATGTCGTCAGTGCTCGACTTCGCCGTCCACCTCGTAGGTATCGCCTCGGTGGGACGGCACGTCCTCGGCGCTCGACAGCGCCGTCCGCCTTGTAGGCATCGCCTCGGCGGGACGGCACGTCCTCAGCACTCGGCTCCGCCTCCGATGCAAGACTTCGTTGTCTGCCTCGTAGGCATTGCCTTAGCGGGACGGCGTGGGATTCAGCGTAGGAGTTCGCTGATTTCTTCGTAGGCATTGCCTCTGGGTCTGCAAGCTACCTGTTGCATCGGCTCACTACTCGGCACCCTCGCGCTTGCTGTCGAGGAACGGGGGGGCTGGGGTGGTTGATCACGTCAGCTCGCGCATCGGGACCTCAGCGCTTGTTGTCAAGGGAGTACTGTTGTGGGGGTGGCCCAACCCCCCGTGACTGGGCCGTGCAACTAGTCCAACATGTAATAAGCCCAATAGTGTAGAGAAATATACCAGTGTAAATACACCAATGTACCCTTATCCTTGTAAGTACCAAGGGGTAGAATGGGGATTTTCCATTCTACCCCACTCATGTATATAAACCCTCAAGAGGGGCAGGAGGAGGGACATCCTCTCATTCTTATCAACTCCCACAGATCTAGCTCTCCTCTTCCTCTTCTACTAGTCCCCTTCTCTACTGTTTGGCCTGTAGACACAATAGGGGGCATTGAATTAAAAGAAGCAAGTGCAGAGCCCAAAACAGAGGAAAAACAAAGGAGCTCGGGCAGCGCACGGCGATGGCCAAAATGGAACTCCCGACGTCAGATGGAAGCCGAGGGAGGCACTGGCGTGAGCCGAAGAGCTTCGAGGCGGGCCGGCGGCGAGACTCGGCGGCCGGAGGCGGGTGGCTGCATGGGCGGCGACAGTTGGGAGGGTTGAGGAAAAAGATAGGGGGAGCATAAGCTTGTGTGGACAAAAGGGACACTCACCGATGAGTTGGCGGGACCGGAGGGGGACCGAGGCCGGTTGGCATCGTGCATGGGCAGCGACGTAGAGGGGGTCACCGTGGAGGGGAAGCTTGGGTGGCAGAGGGTGTCGGCTGGCAGTTGGGGGATGTTGAGGACGGCGAGGAGATGCTTTAATGGTGAGGAATTGAACTGGAGTGCTTTGGATGAGGAATGGCGTCGGCAGTGGCTATTTTGGCCAGAGTTAGGGAAGATTGGCCATGCAGCAAGCGTCGGCGCGCGGAAACCCAATTAGCTCGGAGGGGAGGCTGATGGGGAGTAGGGACACGCTGTGACGCGGTCGGAGTGGTAGGGCTTCATCGGAGAGGCCAGGGCGGTGTGAGGCGGCGGTGGTTGGGTGGCCAAGGTGGTGGCAGGGGAAGCCTTGAGCAAGGAAGTGCGGAGATGGGAGGGTGCAAGGAGGCTGAGATGAGGTCGGATACTACTTATAGCGTGGGAGGATTGCCGAGACGCACTATGGCTGGCAACCAAAGCACAGTGCACGGTGTGGGCGACAACATGGCCGGGCGACATGTGCGCGCAGGCATGGCATTGGGATGGTGACACAAGAGACGTGACGGTGACGGGTGATGGTGAGGGGATCGCGACACGGCTGACGCGAGGGAAATGGGTGAATAGGGAGAGCGGGGCCAGGCGGTCAGGCAGAGCGAGGCAAGCACTGTCGGGCGAAGAAGACAAGGAAGGAAGGAAAGCACAGAGAAAGGAGGGGCAGAGAAGAAAGAAGGAGGAGGCCGGCCCCCACGCAGAGAGGGAAGAAAGGAGGGCGGGAGAGAGAGGAACGGGGAAAAGAGGGCCCGCTGCCAGAGAAAAGAAATGGGAGGAAGGAGGAGAGAGGAAAAAGAGGCTGGTCCCACATGTAAGAAAGAGAGGAAAATGGGAAAACAGTGAGAAAAATGAGAGGCTATAGCAATTTTTTGGATTTTGAATTTGAATTTCTAATTCATATTTAAGATTATTGATTTCCAGTTTTGCAGGATATTAAAATTCAAAAATTGAATTCTTAGTTCAATTATTTAGATGCGGTGGTTTTATTCTCGGGTTGAGTTTAAATTTTCAATTTTAGTTTGGATTTGAGTATAATTTAAAATTGGTTTAGAATTCATAATTCATTGTTTTATCTTATTCCCCTATATTTTATTAACACCATTATTATTTTCACTTTGGATATTATTTCTCAATATATTTGTTTGCATGTAACAAAACTCAAAAGATTTCAAATAAATATTCAGAAGAAATTTGAATGCCCGCAAATTGCAAGAAAAGTTTTAAAAACTCCATATTTTTGAACATTTGAACTTTAGGATGTTACAAGTATCATGCCTGCTCATGAACATTTCAAAATAGTTAATTTAATTAAAATAAAACCTAACAGTTAGTTTTAACAGCTTTAAGGGCGTCCAAGCCCAAAATTTACTTACATTCAGAAGATCCAAGCAAAATTTCCACAGGAACGCTTGAGTGTTGGTGAAACTTGTTACATACTTTCTTATTTTGATTTCTGTGTTGGTGAAAAATAAAGCATGACTGAGTACAGCCAACCATCTTAACAAGTCACATGGGGAAATGCTATATAATGGTCAACCGAAGAACTACACGAGCAATTGAAGCAGGCCTCAAGCCTATAGGAAAAGACCAAAGATATCAAAAAAGGAGTCAAGTCCTTACGTTAATCATGTTGAATCTAGTTTTCAAATGCAACATTTTGATTTCAAATACAAATGCATTCTTACCTTTATTATACGTATAGATTGCCTAGGTACACCATATAGTGATACCTCTTATCTTCTTTTTTGATATTACCTTTCTCTTGTCACCATAGGTTTATCACAATAGTAATATTGCAAAATAATAGTTGTGCTTATATATGCTTTAGAGATAACAGTAAATACGACACAAAAAATTGCCAACTAATTTGAAACATGATAATGGTAGTGGTAACATGGGTTACCGTTGGAAATAGGTAATTATTATAAAATGATGGGAGACCCGGGTGAGAGGTTGATTTAAGTCTGGTATAGGGTACTACTTGTGGTTTGAATTGTTGGTTTGTGTCGCCTGAGTCGATTAAGGACCGAATCCGTATGATCTCATTTCTACACCTACCATACAACCACAAGTCTGGTATGGGATGGACCAGACCAACTAATTTGTTTTTTCGATATACTCTCCTGTGCCAGTTAGGGGTGACCTGTAGGGTCATTGCATGGGAAAGGATATGTTTGGGAGCGAACCTATAGCGGTCACTGCCCGAGAGAGACTCGAAGTTCTCTACCCTAAGAGAGAGTGTACTCACAATAAGCTAATAACGAAGTCATTTAGCACTAAGGGTGCATAGCTCCAGAGCAGGAGAAATATCAAAATAAGTATTGTAAAGGCCTTGTTATGATTACTCAATCATACGTTTGCGAAAACGTGTAATGGCTGATGTTGTGGTTACAGACCAAACAGAGAGAGAGTGTAGTAGTGGGGAGTTGAGTAAATGAATGGCTTAGGCCCCTTTCCTCATGGCCTATGTCTTATATTCCATCCACATGGGGAGTGCCTTTACAATTATACCCTTATACATGAGTCCCCCCCTCAGGGGTACCTATATCACTATACATGTCCCATTCTGGGCCTTACACTCCCTTAACAGGCCTGCTGGGCTTAGGTGGGGGCCACCCCTACAACAGGAGCCTCTCATGGTGAAGGGCTTCACGGACCGAAGCCATGTTGCCGAGCCCTTTGGCCCCCTCTGTCCCTGCGGCCTATGAGCTTTTTCATCGTTCGAAGTGCGGTGTTCGCCTTATTGCGAAGGCGTGACGCCGGGCGGCTTGTCGAAGGCTTCGTCACCCACGTAGTCCTGCCGTGGCGGGGTCGAGGCCGTCACTCGGAGTGGAGATGTTGGCGGAGTCAAATGCGTCGGCATATGAGGCGGAGCGGGTCGTAGGCCATCGCGCGCGCGCGTCTCCGGCGCCGAGCGCCTTTGACGACAAGCAACTGCTAGCCTACCCCGCGGGGCTTGATTGGCGCGACGCGAGACTTGAGGGGGGCATGGTGACGCCATGTGGCGACGCTCCTTCTCCCGGCGCGGATCTTGGAACATCGTGACGGCACGATGCTGCAACGTTGGACCGTCCCTGGTTGGACTTCCGCCAGCTGGACTTTCCCGTTGATGGGATATATATATATAGCGAGCTAGTGTAACCTTGTACCTGCATTGTGCGCACAGAAAGGTGCTGCTCCCCTAAAATGGGCCTCTTCAGTACATCCACATTCCATGGCGGCACCACGCGGCTCGGGGGATGTTGATGTACTGATGGAGGCCTATTTTTCTTGGGAGCTTGGTTAGCGCCTGTTAATGGCAACTGCCTGCATTTGCTGTGCCCTCTCTGTATTTCTTCATACAACGGCAAGGTTTGCCCTGTTCTCTTAGACAGGCTCACCTTCAGTCGGGGCTTGTGATCAAGCCCGCCTACCGAGAAAATCTTGGTGGACTGAAGGTGGTCTGTTTATGAGAACAAGCCAAAACTTAGCGTGACATGACCTGCGCCAGTGCGGTTTGTGGGGGATGCCGTCGGATGTGCCACCCCGCGGAGGCGGTGCCTACAAGACGAACAGTGGGGTGGTGTTTCGAGACCACTATTCTCCTGCCTTGGAGGATAGTAGCCGCGGAGGGCAGGCGTTTGCAGGGTGGTCCGGGGATGCTGAGCGGTGGCAGCGGGGCTGGCGCCTAGTCGAAGTAGACGCGTGAGCGCTCCGTCCCCTATCCTCCAAAGTGGTGGCAGCGGAGCTGGCGCCTAGTTGAAGTAGACGCGCGAGCGCTCCATCGCTTACCCTTCGAAGGGGTGGCAGCGGAGCTGGCGCCAAATCCAAGTAGACGCGCGAGCGCTTCGTGCCCGATCCTTCGAAGTGGTGGCAGCGGGGCTGGCGCCTAGTCGAAGTAGACACGCGAGCGCTCCGTCCCCTACCCTTCGAAGTGGTGGCGGCGGGGCTGGCGCCTAGTCCAAGTAGACGCGCGAGCGCTCCGTCCCCTACCCTTCGAAGTGGCGGCGGCGGGGCTGGCGCCTAGTCGAAGTAGACGCGCGAGAGCTCCGTCCCCTACCCTTCGAAGTGGGGGCGGCGGGGCTGGCGCCTAGTCGAAGTAGACTCGCGAGCGCTCCGTCCCCTAGCCTTCGAAGTGGCGGCAGCGGGGCTGGCGCCTAGTCGACGTAGACGCGCGAACGCTCCATCCACTACCCTTCGAAGTGGCGGCAGCGGGGCTGGTGCCTAGTCGAGGTAGACGCGCGAGCGCTCCGTCCCCTATCCTTCGAAGTGGTGGCAGCGGGGCTGGCGCCTAGTTGACGTAGACGCGCGAGCGCTCCGTCCCCTACCCTTCGAAGTGGTGGCGACGCGGCTGGCGCCTAGTCGAAGTAGACGCGCGAGCGCTCCGTCCCCTACCCTTCGAAGTGGCGGTCGCGGGGCTGGCGCCTAGTCGAAGTAGACGCGCGTGCGCTCCATCCCCTACCCTTCGAAGTGGTGGCAGCGGCGCTGGCGCCTAGTCGAAGTAGACGCGCGAGCGCTCCGTCCCCTACCCTTCGAAGCGGTGGTAGCGGAGCTGGCGCCTCTGGCGGTGCGCCTTAATGGCTCCGGGAATTGCGCCGACCCCCGGGCTTTCACAGTCGGGCTGCTATATCCGTACGCACTTGTCCATTCAGGATGAACACGCGGTGGGTCATGATTGGTGTGCCAACGGGCCGCCCGTGGTCAAGTTCCTTCCTCAGAGGGGCGGGGCACGTGGCACGGCACTGTAGGCGTGCCGCCCGCTAGCTGCCCCCTCCCAACGCGCGCCACCGGCTGCGAGCGGTTGCGCTGCTCACCGATCCTCGGTTGTGCATACCGCGCGGACTTGCGTTTGTCCCTTCGGACAGGTGTGGCCAGGGTCAGTGGGGCCGCGCCGACGCGCGCCGAAGGCTATACCGGGTCGCGCGACCTGCGTTTATTGCTTGTGCTGACCGACACGCGGCGGGGCGCTAGTGACGCGTCGCGTGGTGACAGGACTCTGTACGACCACGGTCGCATGCTGGCTACGTGAACCGCCGCGACGCTTCGGCTTCGCGCGTGGGGAGGTGAGCGGTTGTCGCTCGCCGTTTGCGCTTACTCACGGTGGGAGGCGGGGGGGCCTTTAAGAACCCCCCGTGGTGTTGTGCCCACACCTCCTCGCGCTTTTTGGTTGTTCACGTTGCTTTCCGCACTCGCTCGCCCTGTTCCTACGCTCCTTTCCTGCCGCTGAGTTCGCCGTGGATGCTGATGGCGACTTGCGACGAGCGTACTCAGGTGGGCGGCTACGCCATCCGCAGGCGGTCCTTGCCTCTCGAGGTGAAATACACGCTGGGGGAGCGCAATCCACCGGCGGCAGACAAGTGGTGGGCGGTGAAGAAGAGTCAGGGTCCGTACTCCGGCGAGTTGGGCAACACGCTCGTGACGGAGGACACTATCCAGTCGTTGCTGTGAGATGGGAAGCTATCGGATCGCCACACGGTGCGGTTGCCCGCCGATGACGAGACGGAGCCGCGCCCTGGGAAGTCGGAGGCGATCGTCTTCGTTGCCTACTTCGAAGCCGGGCTTCGCATTCCGTCCGCAGCAATTGTCGGGGCGGTGCTGTGGACCTTCAAGTTGGAGTTGTCACAATTGACTCCGAACGCGGTGGCTCGCCTCGCCGTGTACAGCTGGGCCCTGTGCTCGGAGGGGTGTTGGCCCAGCGATTCCTTGTTCGCGTATCTGCATGAGGCCCAGTGCCAACCGAAGGAGCAGAAGGACGGTACGCTGTCGAAATTTGGCAGCGTCAACTTCCTCCTGCGAGCGTCATGTGGGAAGCTCTTCCCTGCGAACGCTACCCGAGGGAAGTGGGAGGTCAACTGGGCGAGGCGGTTGTTCTACCATCGTGTGACAAGTGGCAGCGGCCTTGAATGCGTAGGCGGGCCGATTACATTCAAGACCGCCCCCAGCTTAGCGCTTGACCAGGAAGATAGGCTGAGGGCGCGGAGACTTGTGGGGGTCGCCGCCCGCTTCAATATGCGCGACCTCGCCGAGGAGTATATGATGCTCGGTGCAACGCCACTTTCCCACGGTTGGCGCTTCATAGCCGGTGAACGTTGGGATGACAACATTCGCCCGTCCGTTTGCTCGTTGCCCGTGCCGATTGGCCTTCGTAAGTCTCAACCATACCTTCCTCTTCCTTCGTATGTATTGACTTTATGTAAATGTGCCGTCTAGGGCAGGGACTCGCCTTGAGGACGCGGAGCACGCCGCGCGCGTGTTCCTCAGGCCATACACCGGTAGAGAGCACGGGCAACGCACAGCTGCGACCGCGGAGGTCGGATTGGGGCGGATAAACCGCGTGTGTGAGGCCTTAGGGCTTCCTGTGCCGGATCGCCCCCCCTCCGGACCAGCAGCACGAGGATGATGGTGCCGCGAAGATGAAGGCGCCGTCCCGCAAAAGGACCCGGAGCACCGCGACCACGGCCCGTACGGCGGTTGCTGCTGCTCCTGCTGGCGCGGCGAGCCCGGGGTCGAGTTCGGCGAGGTATGCCGATTCAGATTTAGAGGGCGCGGAGACTGAGGGCGAAGGCGCCGGCAGCGGAGGGCGCGCCGCGGAGGCCCCGTTGCCCGCGACCGTTGCCGAAGGGGTGGTGCCGGCTGGCGACACCGGTGCGGAGTCCTCGTCTCCGAGCATGGCTTTGGCGGGGCTGCCCTCCGCGGGAGCGTGTGGAGCGCCGCCTTTGCTAGCCGTGGCGGCTGAGGCCGAAGTGTCGCCCGCGGAGGCGGAGGTGTCTCCCGCAAAGGTGGGGGTAACCCCCGCGGAAGTCATGGGGGTGAAGTCCCCGACCTCTATCGTCGTAGCTGTGGAGACCCCTTCAGCGGATGATGCAGCCGGAGGGGCCCCTTCTGTGGCGGGTACCGCAGCGGTATCTTCCGCCCAAGCGAAGCGGGTGCGCCTACAGTCCTCCCTTCCGCGGACTTCGCGAGGGTTCGTTGTGGCGACCGGTGTTGGGAGCCTGTGGGACCCTGCTTCGAGCATTGAGGTCCCTCCACCTCGCGCCCTCCCAGCCCCTCGGGCCACGGTGACCGTGGGGCAGGCTCGGTTGGCACTAGGTGTAACATCCTGATTTTCAGAGCCTTTTTGAGGCTTTTAAAATAAAATTCACCATTTGAATTTTTCTGGAATTAATTAAAGCTTAAATGGAATTTTTATGAATTAAAAGGATTTAATATGCTTAAGTCAAACATTAACATTTGCCAAAAGTATTTTATTTGAGTTCCTTGTGTCTCAAGGATTTTTCTGGATTTTTCTGGGATTTTTCTGGATTTATTTGCTATTTTCTAGAGCTCAAAAAGAATTATTTGAATTTCTGGAAAAAGAAAAGAAAAAAGAAAACCCTAAACCGGCCGGTGGGCCGAAACCCAACGAACCGGCCCGGTCCGACCGCCGGCCCAGCCCGCACCCCGCCGTGCCACGCGGCGCGCATCCGCGCGCGCCCGCACCCGCCTCCCTCCGTTGGATGGACGACACGCGTCGCCCATCCGAGCGCCTCCCCTCGCCCGCGCGCCATCGCTGCTGCCCGCTCGCCCGGTTCCACTGCCAGGTGGGGCCCACCTGTCAGAGACCGAGTCCGGCGGGGACTCGGCGTCCGTGCCACGTCAGCCCTCGCCGCCCGGGTATTTATTGCACCACCCGCCTCGGTTCGCGTGCCCCGCCCGCGCCGCCGCCTTCGCGTCGCCGTCGTCGCCTTCGCCGCCGTTCGCCGCCGTCCGCCGCCATCCGCCGCCGTCGTCGTCGTCGCCGGTGAGCCCGCTGCGCCCTCGGTTCCGCCGTCTTCTCGGCCGCCGTCGCCGTCGTCGTCGTCGTCGCCGCCGGTCAGCCGCCGCCGCCGCCCCGCGCCTCCTCGGTCGCCGGCCAGCCGCCGCCGCCTCGGACACCCGCGCCTCGCGCCGCCCGCCGTCAGCCCGCCCGCGCCCGCGCCCGCGCGTCTCCTCGCCTTCCCGTGGATCGAGTCCACCGTGAGCCGTGCCACTGACAAGCCGGGCCCACCGGTCAGTCGTGGTCCGTGGACCCGTGAGCCGATCTGGCCACGTCAGCAGCCGAGTCAGCCGAGCCACGCCAGCCCTAGGCCGACGTGTCATGCCACGTCAGCGCCACGTGGATGCCACGTCAGCACCCGAGGACCCTCAGGTGCCACGTCAGCCGCCACGTCACCCGCCACGTCACCCGCCACGCCAGCTGCCACGTCAGCCCTAACCGCACACGTGTCCTGCCACGTGGTCGCCACGTCAGCCAGCCGCTTGCGCAAGCCGCACAGTCAGCCGCACTGTTCCGTGCGCCGAGTTCACCGTGGACCTGTTCTCCCGTGCGCCCGGTCCACAGCACAGTGCACTTTTCTAATTTTCCCGATTTTCTGTAGATTTAATTTTCCAAGAGCCCGTTCTCCCTCGTCCTAGCTCCGATTGACCCCGTTCTTTTTTCTAAATTCATCTAAAATTGAGCTCTACCTTTTGGTTCAGGTTTGAAAGTTTTTGGAGTTCATTTGAATTTTATTTGAATTTATTTTGTCTCTTTGTTTCGTTTTCTCTCTCGTTAGATCACGCGTTCGAGGGAGCCGCCGTCAGATTTGAAGATCAAGAGCCGTCAACTGAGCAAGGCCAAGGCAAGTCGTGTTCCTTTGATCATGTTGAACCCAGTTTGCAATCTATTATTTAAATATTTTGTTTTAAATTATCTTGCATCGCTATTTTTATTCAAACCCTTGTATTGGTAGTTATCGTCCCAATTGGTTATTTCCCTCCTTGATATTTTGGAATACCTTGATGCCATTGACACCATAGGTTGGGAAACTTAGTAGTGATGCTATGTTACGATCACATTGGGTTGGTACGATTAGTGTGCTTAGCCATGCTTTTATTATCGTTTGGGTTCATCATCACATGTGATTAATTAATTTGACTTAATGAGATATTGAATTGTGGTTGGTGCCATAATGAATCGTGGTTGGTGCCACTGTTATAAAATTTTGTGCCGTGACGTTGGTGCGTCATCGGCAGTGGTTATACAAAATTGGTTTTCACTCGGGCGAGTGATCGTGCAGTAAAGGGGGAAGTGTTGGAGCACTTCGTGGGATGTGGTAGTCTCGCCCGAGAACACTTAAGGACTTAACTTTGTGCGCCATTGATCTGAGTCTTACCGTGCAAACCACATGTCTGGAATGGGACAGACCTGGCTGATTAATTTGGGATGTTTCAATTTCAATCTCGCTGGGATGAACATGGTTGCTGATTTCCATGAGGCGCAAGGGGGGTGTGATGCGAAACCCTAGCGGGCGGGATTGGGTTGGAATTGAACATTGTAAAGGCCTTGTTGTGATTTCCTTAGCGCGAGGCTAATCACATCGTGTGGGTACAGTTGTGCAACCTCTGCAGAGTGTAAAACTATTCGAATAGCCGTGTCCTCGGTCATGGACAATGCTCGGTGATTTCACACGAGGTATAGTTACTCTTGGAAAACTTGTAGCTGGTCAGTGGATGGTTAATTCACTGTTGGTTTGGTTTGTGGATGGGAGGTCCATAAGTGGTTTACCTTAAATTCCTTTGATTATTCATTATTGTTTTATTTACAATTCGCCTTTAATCTATTTATGATATTTCCAAATGCTGTTTATGCAAATTAACCCTTTTAGCCTTCCATTGGTAAGCCTTGCATATTATATTGCATTCATTTGTTACAAACGGCTTGCTGAGTACCAATGTACTCACGGCTTTATGCCCCTGTTGCTCAGTTGAGGAGGAGGAGTATCACCAGCAGGAGGTTCCAGAAGGAGAGTACTTCGACGTCTTCGCGGATTAGGCTTCGTTCTCCACTCGATAGCCTGTGGGCGTGTCGATTGGCTGCTGCGCTTTCTTTTGGATTTCCGCTGCTAGTTTTTGTTAAGCCCTTCGGGCTAGTCTATTGTAAGCTTGACCATAAGGTCGTACTCTGATGATTATCAATATAATTTGGTTTTTCCTTAGAATATCGTGATATGGATGATATTTATCTTTGTTCACACTGTGTGCACTAGCGTGATCCTGGACTAGTGCAGAATACACAGGAGAGTCCAGATTTGTATATTCGGGTCTCTACAGAGATGGTATCAGAGCCAAATCGACTGCAGGACGAAGCCCTAGTTAGAGTGGTCGAATTAGAACAAATTTCAAAACCTATTTTCTAAATCAAACCAACTAAATTTGAAGAGTAGTAATATCTATACTTTCTTATCTTCTCTATAGAAATTCTGTTCCTTGCCCCGTTCTCTCATGATTTATTTTCGTAAGTTTTATGCTAATCTTCCCTTGTAAAATGCATTAGATGTCTCAAGCTTCATTCAACCAGGCGGGAGGTTGGAGAGCCCTTCTCCATGTTCTGCTGCGAAGCCTCGGGTTGAGGAGATTGCCCGTCTACCTCACCAAGGATGAGCAAGATAAAGGGCAACGTATTGGAAGCATCACCAGGTTGTACTTCACCACGAGAGTCGGCAAGCAGGTTCTACATCATAGTTTCAAGGGCACCGAATCTCACGAAGGATGTTCCGCACAAGCAGCCGCACACAAAGCCATCCGACAGCTTTGCAAATTATACAAGATCAACATGGCTAGACTCGTTCGGAGGTTCAAGAAGCAAGGTGAAGTCACCCTCAGTTTGCCAGAGCCAGTCAGGGAGGAGCCTCAACCGCAGTCGCCAGTACCTCTACCGACGCCTACACCGCCGAGCCCGGAGGTGGGACGACGCATCACCGGAGATCGTCAAGCGTACCTTCGACGCTTCACCCCCGCCCCCGTCAGAGAGCAGACGCCACCAGAGTCGCCGCCAGTCCGCAACTCGTGGGTCTTCTATAGTGATGCGGAGGATGAGGATAGCGAACCCTATCTGTCAGGCTCAGAGTGGGAGCCACTAGATTAGTATTACGAGTAGAGCGTTGGAATTTTTATTTGCAGTTGTTTGGGATGTGAGCTGTAAATCTTGCTTTTAAAGCATTATGTTGCAATCATGTCCATCTTTTAATGGAGTTATTCTTTGCCAGTCTCGTTGTTAGCCTTTCGGGCTAAGTGTTTGCTTAGTTCAGGTTGCCATTAGCTATTCCCCTTAGACGAGTTCACCGCTTACCTCTGCTTTTCCCTCTTATCTACTGAGCCTCAGAATGTCAGTTCTCAGCAAATGGTCTTTCTTTTCAGAGCAGCAGCAAGATGGTTGAAACCAGGAACTCCGCAGGTCGTGAGCAGACAAACCAGAACCCAGGGAGCAGTTCCACTCAGCCACCCCAGGCAGTTCCGCCGACCCTGGACCCCGCTCTCAGTCAGTTCCTGATGGCCCAGACCCAGATGATGCAAGCAATGATGCAGAATATGAACAATATGGCTCAGCGTCAGCACCCAGGGGCAGCAGCACCCCAGGCCGCCCACCAGCAGTCCCGCTTTGCAGAGTTTATGAGGACGAGGCCGCCTACCTACTCCAGTTCTTCAGAACCTTTGGAGGCAGACGACTGGATCCGTTCAGTAGGGAAAAAGCTGAACTTGGCCCAGTGCACAGACAGGGAGAGAGTGTTGTATGCAGCACACCAGCTAGAGGGACCTGCAGCAGAGTGGTGGGAGAACTACTGTGACGCCCACGAGGACCAGAACAACATTTCTTGGGATGAGTTCTACACCGCTTTCCGTCACGCCCATGTCCTAGATGGGGTGATGGACATGAAGAAGGAGGAGTTCCGTGAGTTGCAGCAGAAGAACATGTCAGTGAGTGAATACCTCAATAAATTCACTCAGCTAGCTCGCTATGCGCCTGAGGATGTAGCCACAGATGAGGCTCGTCAGAAGAGGTTCCGAAAAGGCTTGAACCCAGGTTTGAAGGTGCAGGTCGTGGGCAACGACTATGCCAGCTTTCAGCAGATGGTGGATAAGGTCATCCTAATTGAGGACAGTCGCCGCGAGCTCGAGGAGTCTCGCAAGAGGAGGATGGCTCAGCAGGGATTACAGTCTCACCAGACTCAGAGGCAGCGTTTCAGCACTTACCAGCCCGCTCGAGTGCCTCAGCAGCAGCAGCAGCAGTCAGTCTTCAGGACACCAGCCCCAGCGCCACGTCCCCAGCAGTCAGCGCAGAGACCTGGTGTATCTGGTGGTCAGCAGCAAAGGAACGCCAATCCAGCAGCGTCTGTTACTTGCTACAAGTGTCATGAGCCAGGACACTATGCTAGCAAGTGCCCCCAGAGGCAGGGCCCCACTCCAGTTCGCTTCGACTTGGGAGCCACACCAGGACGGACGCCTACTCCAGGAGCAGGGCGTGGAACACCCCAGGCGCCAGGTCAGGGCAGCAGGACTCCGCAGGTGGTGAGAGGTCAGGTGAACCACGTCACTGCAGAGGAGGCCCAGGCAGCACCAGATGTCGGAATCCATTATCACCCAGGGAAGGCCAATGTGGTCGCAGATGCTCTGAGCAGAAAGGTTTATTGTAATTCAGTAATGGTTCAGGAGAGTCAGCCAGCTTTGCATGAGGAATTCCAAAAGCTCAGTTTGGAATTGGTTGAGGAAGGATTTTTGGCAGCAATAGAGTTGCAGCCCACTTTGGACGGTCAGATTCGTCAGGCTCAGACGGATGATGAGACGTTTCAGCGTATCAGAAAGAATATGAGTGAAGGAAAAGAGTCGGGATTTTCAGAGGATGCCCAAGGAACTCTGTGGTTCAAGCGACGTTTGTGTGTGCCCAATAAGAAGGAGCTAAAGGATCTGTTGCTAAAAGAAGCTCATGAGTCGTTGTATTCGATACACCCTAGCAGTACCAAGATGTACCAGGACATTAAAGAAAAATATTGGTGGTCTAGCATGAAGCGTGAGATCGCTGAGTATGTGGCACTTTGTGATGTCTGTCAGAGGGTTAAGGCAGAGCATCAGAGGCCAGCAGGTTTGCTCCAGCCGTTGAAAATCCCTGAGTGGAAATGGGAAGAGATTGGTATGGACTTCATAGTTGGTCTGCCTAAGACCAAAGAAGGCTATGATTCGATTTGGGTCATCGTGGACCGATTGACCAAGGTTGCTCACTTTATTCCAGTAAAGACAACCTACACCGGTGACAGATTGGCAGAATTGTATATGTCAAGGATCGTCAGTTTGCATGGAGTGCCCAAGAAAATAGTGTCAGATCGAGGAGCCCAGTTCACTTCTCGGTTTTGGGGTAGTTTCCATGAGGCTATGGGAACGCACCTGAATTTCAGTACCGCATATCATCCCCAGACAGATGGTCAAACAGAGCGAGTCAATCAGATTCTTGAGGATATGTTGAGAGCATGTGTGCTAGATCATGGTCCTAAGTGGGACAGTTGTTTGCCTTTTGCAGAGTTTTCCTACAACAATAGTTATCAGGCAAGTTTGCAGATGTCACCATTTGAAGCACTCTATGGCAGGAAATGCAGGACCCCTCTCAATTGGAAAGAGACGGGGGAAGGTCAGGTGTTTGGTCCAGATTGTTTAAAAGAGGCAGAGGACAAGGTCCGTTTGATCCAGGAGAGATTGAGGACTGCCCAGGCCAGGCAAAAGAGCTATGCGGATACCAGACGCCGAGAGCTGAGTTTTGAGCCAGATGATTTTGTGTACCTCAGGATCACACCTTTCAAAGGAGTTAAGCGATTTCAAATGAAGGGAAAGCTAGCACCAAGGTATGTGGGGCCATTCAAGATTTTGAAGCGCAGGGGAGAGGTTGCTTATCAATTGGAGCTACCTGCGTCTTTCAGTGGGGTACGTGATGTCTTCCATGTGTCACAGCTGAAGAAGTGCTTGAGAGTGCCAGAGGAGGCTGTGCCAGTTGAGGCCATTGATCTTCAGGAGGATCTGTCCTACAAAGAGCGTCCTGTCAAGATCTTGGACGTGTCAGAGCGAGCCACCCGGAATAAAGTTGTTCGCTTTTGCAAAGTTCAGTGGAGCAACCACTCTGAGGAGGAAGCCACCTGGGAGCGCGAAGAGGATCTCAAGGCAGAGTTTCCGAACCTATTCTAGTAGTGAGCCCGGATCTCGGGGTCGAGATCCCGTTTAAGGGGGTAAGGTTTGTAACATCCTGATTTTCAGAGCCTTTTTGAAGCTTTTAAAATAAAATTCACCATTTGAATTTTTCTGGAATTAATTAAAGCTTAAATGGAATTTTTATGAATTAAAAGGATTTAATATGCTTAAGTCAAACATTAACATTTGCCAAAAGTATTTTATTTGAGTTCCTTGTGTCTCAAGGATTTTTCTGGATTTTTCTGGGATTTTTCTGGATTTATTTGCTATTTTCTAGAGCTCAAAAAGAATTATTTGAATTTCTGGAAAAAGAAAAGAAAAAAGAAAACCCTAAACCGGCCGGTGGGCCGAAACCCAATGAACCGGCCCGGTCCGACCGCCGGCCCAGCCCGCACCCCGCCGTGCCACGCGGCGCGCATCCGCGCGCGCCCGCACCCGCCTCCCTCCGTTGGATGGACGACACGCGTCGCCCATCCGAGCGCCTCCCCTCGCCCGCGCGCCATCGCTGCCACCCGCTCGCCCGGTTCCACTGACAGGTGGGGCCCACCTGTCAGAGACCGAGTCCGGCGGGGACTCGGCGTCCGTGCCACGTCAGCCCTCGCCGCCCGGGTATTTATTGCGCCGCCCGCCTCGGTTCGCGTGCCCCGCCCGCGCCGCCGCCTTCGCGTCGCCTTCGCCGCCGTTCGCCGCCGTCCGCCGCCGTCCGCCGCCGTCGTCGTCGCCGGTGAGCCCGCTGCGCCCTCGGTTCCGCCGTCTTCTCGGCCGCCGTCGCCGTCGTCGTCGTCGTCGCCGCCGGTCAGCCGCCGCCGCCGCCGCCCCGCGCCTCCTCGGTCGCCGGCCAGCCGCCGCCGCCTCGGACACCCGCGCCTCGCGCCGCCCGCCGTCAACCCGCCCGCGCCCGCGCGTCTCCTCGCCTTCCCGTGGATCGAGTCCACCGTGAGCCGTGCCACTGACAAGCCGGGCCCACCGGTCAGTCGTGGTCCGTGGACCCGTGAGCCGATCTGGCCACGTCAGCAGCCGAGTCAGCCGAGCCACGCCAGCCCTAGGCCGACGTGTCATGCCACGTCAGCGCCACGTGGATGCCACGTCAGCACCCGAGGACCCTCAGGTGCCACGTCAGCCGCCACGTCACCCGCCACGTCACCCGCCACGCCAGCTGCCACGTCAGCCCTAACCGCACACGTGTCCTGCCACGTGGTCGCCACGTCAGCCAGCCGCTTGCGCAAGCCGCACAGTCAGCCGCATTGTTCCGTGCGCCGAGTTCACCGTGGACCTGTTCTCCCGTGCGCCCGGTCCACAGCACAGTGCACTTTTCTAATTTTCCCGATTTTCTGTAGATTTAATTTTCCAAGAGCCCGTTCTCCCTCGTCCTAGCTCCGATTGACCCCGTTCTTTTTTCTAAATTCATCTAAAATTGAGCTCTACCTTTTGGTTCAGGTTTGAAAGTTTTTGGAGTTCATTTGAATTTTATTTGAATTTATTTTGTCTCTTTGTTTCGTTTTCTCTCTCGTTAGATCACGCGTTCGAGGGAGCCGCCGTCAGATTTGAAGATCAAGAGCCGTCAACTGAGCAAGGCCAAGGCAAGTCGTGTTCCTTTGATCATGTTGAACCCAGTTTGCAATCTATTATTTAAATATTTTGTTTTAAATTATCTTGCATCGCTATTTTTATTCAAACCCTTGTATTGGTAGTTATCGTCCCAATTGGTTATTTCCCTCCTTGATATTTTGGAATACCTTGATGCCATTGACACCATAGGTTGGGAAACTTAGTAGTGATGCTATGTTACGATCACATTGGGTTGGTACGATTAGTGTGCTTAGCCATGCTTTTATTATCGTTTGGGTTCATCATCACATGTGATTAATTAATTTGACTTAATGAGATATTGAATTGTGGTTGGTGCCATAATGAATCGTGGTTGGTGCCACCGTTATAAAATTTTGTGCCGTGACATTGGTGCGTCATCGGCAGTGGTTATACAAAATTGGTTTTCACTCGGGCGAGTGATCGTGCAGTAAAGGGGGAAGTGTTGGAGCACTTCGTGGGATGTGGTAGTCTCGCCCGAGAACACTTAAGGACTTAACTTTGTGCGCCATTGATCTGAGTCTTACCGTGCAAACCACATGTCTGGAATGGGACAGACCTGGCTGATTAATTTGGGATGTTTCAATTTCAATCTCGCTGGGATGAACATGGTTGCTGATTTCCATGAGGCGCAAGGGGGGGTGTGATGCGAAACCCTAGCGGGCGGGATTGGGTTGGAATTGAACATTGTAAAGGCCTTGTTGTGATTTCCTTAGCGCGAGGCTAATCACATCGTGTGGGTACAGTTGTGCAACCTCTGCAGAGTGTAAAACTATTCGAATAGCCGTGTCCTCGGTCATGGACAATGCTCGGTGATTTCACACGAGGTATAGTTACTCTTGGAAAACTTGTAGCTGGTCAGTGGATGGTTAATTCACTGTTGGTTTGGTTTGTGGATGGGAGGTCCATAAGTGGTTTACCTTAAATTCCTTTGATTATTCATTATTGTTTTATTTACAATTCGCCTTTAATCTATTTATGATATTTCCAAATGCTGTTTATGCAAATTAACCCTTTTAGCCTTCCATTGGTAAGCCTTGCATATTATATTGCATTCATTTGTTACAAACGGCTTGCTGAGTACCAATGTACTCACGGCTTTATGCCCCTGTTGCTCAGTTGAGGAGGAGGAGTATCACCAGCAGGAGGTTCCAGAAGGAGAGTACTTTGACGTCTTCGCGGATTAGGCTTCGTTCTCCACTCGATAGCCTGTGGGCGTGTCGATTGGCTGATGCGCTTTCTTTTGGATTTCCGCTGCTAGTTTTTGTTAAGCCCTTCGGGCTAGTCTATTGTAAGCTTGACCATAAGGTCGTACTCTGATGATTATCAATATAATTTGGTTTTTCCTTAGAATATCGTGATATGGATGATATTTATCTTTGTTCACACTGTGTGCACTAGCGTGATCCTGGACTAGTGCAGAATACACAGGAGAGTCCGGATTTGTATATTCGGGTCTCTACACTAGGTCCTAACTCGGTGGTCCCCAGGCCTTCCGAGACAACGCCGTCCGTTGGGGCCGGAGTGGAAGCGTTCCCGTCCGCGGCTAGGGAGACGTCTCCGGGAAGCCTCCTGCCCGCGACCGAAGGTAGGTTATGATGGTACTCCTTCATTTTTTTAACGCCTCCTGACATGTGTAATTCCTCTTCGCAACGACACTTATCCCGGAGGAGGAACCGTTCCTTGAGCGTGGGGGTTCCGGTGTTGGCGACACAGGTGCCACGCGGCCAAGCCCGGCGGACTTCGTCCCTCCGCCGGATACTCTGAGGGCATGGCGCGGGATTGCGGAGGACGCGGCCTCCAGCATAGGCCAACAGGTGTTGCAGACCTACGGGTCAGGGCGCCTTGGAGATGCATTGGAGGTGTCGGGGGTGCGGGTAAGTGTCTGTCTTTTAGACCCCCTTGCAGCCGCTTCACGTTTGCTAACTCCTGCATCGCACAGACACTCGTGCTGGCCCAGGCCCTGCAAAGTGCTCACGTCTGCGAGGGAGCAGCGATACGGAGTAGGCTGCGGGCCGCCGAAGAAGAGCTGCAGGGAGCTGCGGAAGGGCGATCCGCCCAGGATGCTCGTATACGCTGCCTGGAGTTGGAGTGCGCGGAGGTGAAGACGCGCACCGATGGGCTCGTTGCCGCGGCGCAAGCCTCGGCCGCGGAAGCGGTGCGGCAAGAGGCTACTGCAGAGCGGGACGGCCTTGTACAACAAATCGCTGCTCTGGAGGGGAGAAACAGCGAGCTTGCTGCCTCTCTCGCGGAGCGAGATTGAGCTCTCGCAGAGCAAGATGAAGCCTTGGGCGACGCTTCGGCAGCCGCCTGGGACGCCATGCTGGCCCTGGAAGACACTCTCAAGGGGCTTGTCGCCGAAGTGCCGGCGCGCTCCTTCGGGCCCGAGGACCTGTCGCGGTCACTCCTGTGGATTGGAGAAGCGGCCGGCGTTGCACGTGGCACCGCGGCGATCTTCGGCAATCACTGCGCCTACGTGGCGTCGTGTCTGACGTGCGCGCTCCTGCGACACCGCGGTTGTGAGCACGTTGCGGGGTTAGCCGATCCCCGACTGGAGATGCCCGCGGGAGGCGGCGTAATGTCCGGCGCCGTGCGAGCTGTACGTCGCGCCGTGAGGTTCTTCCATGAGCGGATATGGGAATACTGCGGCGAGGCCGCAGCCATAGTCGAGCTACGGAACAACTTGTACGGCGAGGGGAACCTTGGCCGGTTTCTGGACGAGGTCCCTCGGCGCGACGAGGATGGCGCCGCAGCTCCGGAGGACACCGTGGATCCACAGGTGTGATAGGAGGTTGTCGCGTGTTGGTGTGCGTTGTAACCGAAGCCCGGGTTGTCGTCTTTGTTTTGTGTTTGCAAAAATACGGAGTTGTTTTCCGCTGTTCTGATTCCTGCCCCCTTGTCCCGAGCAGCTACCCAGCCGGGGCCGGCTACTGATCTCTGACCTTGCGACCCGACGGCGTCTTCGGCGCTGGCAAAGAGCCGAGGAAGCGTTGGACTTCTGGGCGAGTCAGGCGTCTTCGAGTGGGACCTCGGTACGAACGGTACGGGCGCATGTTAAGGATGAGCCTGCCGAGTAGCAGCCTGGTGCGCCGGAGGTGTTTGTGCGCCTTTGTAAGCGTCCTTAGCGAATACAAAGAACAGTCTTGACCAGATCTTGCGAAGTGCATCGCCGCCCTCCGGCTACATTGTCCCATGGTAAGCTCGGAAGGTTTCTACGCGCGCCCGTCCGCGATGCGTTGCGCCCTGTGGGGGCAGTGTGATCAAGATATACACGTAGATGCGAGAACCGCACACGCTTAGCCCGATATCCCCTCTAGGCGGCGGTGGAGGTGGCGCCTAATCGAAGTAGATGCGCGAGCGCTCCATCCCCTACCATTCGAAGCGGTGGTAGCGGGGCTGGCGCCTAGTCGAAGTAGACGCGCGAGCGCTCCGTCCCCTACCCTTCGAAGTGGTGGCAGCGGGGCTGGTGCCTAGTCGAAGTAGACGCGCGAGCGCTCCGTCCCCTACTCTTCGAAGTGGTGGCAGCGGCGCTGGCGCCTAGTCGAAGTAAACGCGCGAGCGCTCCATCCCCTACCCTTCGAAGTGGTGGCAGCGGAGCTGGCGCCTAGTCGAAGTAGACGCGCGAGCGCTCCGTCCCCTACCCTTCGAAGTGGTGGCAGCGGAGCTGGCGCCTAGTGAAAGTAGACGCGTGAGCGCTCCGTCCCCTACCCTTCGAAGTGGTGGCAGCGGAGCTGGCGCCTAGTCGAAGTAGACGCGCGAGCGCTCCGTCCCCTACCCTTCGAAGCGGTGGCCGCGGAGTAGCCTCTGGTGCTTCTCGCTCGCGGGAACCGGCCTCTGACGTTTCTCGCTCGCGGGAACCAGCCTCTGACGTTTCTCGCTCGCGGGTGTGCCCGCGCGAGAACCAGCCTCTGGTGTTTCTCGCTCGCGGGTGTGCCCACGCGGGACCCAGCCTCTTAACACATCGCCTTGGTACTTTGCGGGCGGCGCGTGGGAGTGGGCCCCCTTGGTGCACTTTGCCCGTTGTAGAATTAACCGGGGTAAGCTGTGCTCTGAAGTACGTGGGGGCCAATGCCCACGCCTTGTTGATACTCCGAAGAGTGCGCGGGATCGGCATTTATACTCCGAAGAGTACGCATTGGGGCGACACCCGTGTGTGCGTGGTGTTCGCGTCTTGTTGATACTTTGTAGAGTGCGTGGGATTGACATCCACGTCCTATTTATACTCCGAAGAGTACGCACTTGGGCGACGCCCGTGCGTGCGCGGCGTTCGCATCTTGTTTATACTCCGTAGAGTGCGCAGGGATAGCATCCGCGTCTTCTTTATACTCCGGAGAGTGCGTGCGGCGGCGGACCTCGATGCTACGTCTTATTTTAGAGTCCGTAAACTGCGCGCGGAGGCGAGCCTCCACGCGTTGCGGGCGGTGAAATTGCGTGCGGAGGTGGACCTCGATGCTACGTCTTATTTTAGAGTCCATAGACTGCGCGCGGAGGCAAGCCTTCGCGCGTTGCGGGCGGTGAAATTGCATGCGGAGGCGAACCTCGACGCTACGTCTTATTTATACTCTGTAGAGTGCGTGCGGAGGCGGACCTCGACGCTACGTCTTATTTTAGAGTCCGTAAACTGCGCGCGGAGGCGAGCCTCCGCGCGTTGCGGGCGGTGTAATTGCGTGCGGAGGCGAACCTCGACGCTACGTCTTATTTATAGTCCGTGGAGTGCGTGCGGAGGTGGACCTCGACGCTACGTGTTATTTTAGAGTCCGTAGACTGCGCGCGGAGGCAAGCCTCCGTGCGTTGCGGGCGGTGAAATTGCGTGCGGAGGCGAACCTCGATGCTACGTCTTATTTATACTCCGTAGAGTGCGTGCGGAGGCGTCCCCCCGCTCGTCTTTGTTTATACTCATGCCCGTATCTTTGACGGAGAGTGCGCGTGCGAACGCGTGTCTTTATTTATACTCATGCCCGTATCTTTGACATAGAGTGCGCGCGAGAAGGCGTGCCTTTGTTTATACTCATTCCTGTATCTTTGACGGAGAGTGCGCGCGCAAACGCGTGTCTTTGTTTATACTCATGCCCGTATCTTTGACGGAGAGTGCGCGCGCGAACGTGTGTCTTTGTTTCAAAGAACAAAAATTTGTGCAAACGGTGAACTTTATTAAATTCTCGTTTTGCGGGTGAGCAATTACAAAAGAAGGGAGAGGAATACCAACCACTAACCGCTATGG
Source organism: Dendrocalamus latiflorus (assembly GCA_017311315.1). Lineage (NCBI taxonomy): Eukaryota > Viridiplantae > Streptophyta > Magnoliopsida > Poales > Poaceae > Dendrocalamus > Dendrocalamus latiflorus. Next base: position 10,732,009 of record CM029675.1, read on the forward strand.
GGGTGGGGCGATTGCTGATGGGCCGCTGCTGCCGGGGCAACCTTGTGCGCGAGGAGCGCGGGACGCTCTCGAGGGGTGCCTGAGGGCTCCGCATCCACCCTCCTAGCTTAGGTGCCTTGGCGAGCCGCGTGGCATGGACCTCTGGCGCCAAGCTCTATGCGCCGAGTCGTGTCCTGGTCGCCATGAATGATGATGATGGCCCGCGGCCCGGGAAGCTTCATGCACAGGAAGCCATGATGCGGGATTGCCCCGAGGGTGTTTAGGAGCGGCCGCCCTATTATGGCGTTGTAGGGGTATACAATGTCGACCACGTCGAAGATGGCGTCCTTGCTCCTGACGTTGTCGTTTTGGCCGAAGGAGACTTGGAGGCATACCTGGCCTAAGGCGCGCAAAGGCTGCCCTCCAAATCCTTGCAGCGGGATGCCTGAAGGGCCCAATCGGCTCCGAGGGATCCCCATTTGGTCGAAGGCCGCAGCGAACAGGATGTTTGCGGAGCTTCCTCCATCGACTAGGACGCGCCTGACGTCGCATCCGGCTATGAGGACCCGGACGACCAAAGGGTCCTGGTGGGGGAACTCCACGCCCTCGGCGTCAGCGGGCGTGTGTCGAGACCCCGGATTTCCGAACCTGGACCCTCTGTGTATTACTGCACTAGTCCCAGATCAAAGCTAGTGCACACAGTTAAACAGAAATGAATACATAACCAGCAACGCTTTATTACAATATTAAAGAGTACAGACCAAAAGGTCTCATTATTACAATTGAGGTTTCAATACCTCGCACACACGAAACACAGCGGAAGCAAAAGATAAACTCGGCGTGACCTAGAACTCCTGGAATCCTTCATCGAATCCACCCGCGAAGAAGTCGTAGTCTCCTTCTTGGGCTTCGTATTCCTCTGCTTTTTATGTTTGAGTGTAGCATGTGAGTACACAAAGTACTCCGCAAGTCTTGGGAAAAATGCAATAGATGCAAGGCTTGACAAAGGAAGGCTATATGGTTCTTTTGCACAAAGCAACATTTTAATTTCAATTACTACTAATTACTTTCAAAAGCAGCAATTTAATAAAGTAAATGTTTTAGCAGAAACTATCATTAACTTTCCAGTGAAGGTTCCATCTACCAACACTAGCCAACCAATTACAATTGGTCAAGTTTAAATCTGCAGGTTCCATCCACCCTCTCTGGCTCCAACCGCCAGGATACCCTTCCGAGAGTTCCCTCCACTCTCGGAATACAAAAACTTTGATTTTAAAATCAAAACCAAAAAGCTACCATGTGAATGCATTCCTTGCCCGCCCTTGACCGTGGGCACGGCTATTCGAATAGTTTTACACTCTGCAGAGGTTGTACAACTTTACCCACAAGAGATAAATTATCCTAAAAGTCAACACGCTTCCTTTGGCATGAGACCCAGATAAAATATCACAAAGCCTTTACCTTACTCTAATCTAGCTAGATACCACCCGCTGAGGTTTCACCGCAGGTAGGCTAACTGCCCGAACCGAAGCCCCCTCTTGCGCCATATGAGTACAGTAAATCCCTGTCCCTCACTGTGAATAACCAGTCCATCCCTGGCACCCACTTTCCACTGGTGGCACCTAAACTAGACTATCATAAGTTAGTCAGCTAGGTCGTACCCATATAGACTTGTGGTTGTACGGTTAATGCTCAGTCTGGACAAACACAAGCGTCGGTCCTTAGTTGACTAGGGTGGAACATACACTTTACAAGATCTCGTGCTTCCTGCACCAATCCAAACCAACCATCCACCCTAATCTAAACCAACTTTCACATTTTATTTTATTTTAAAAGAACAGTGGTAACTCCAATTACCACTAACTTTGTAAACACAAGGATATTACAATAATTCATAATTTCCCATTTGCAAGATTTATGAGGTATTCAATAGCATGGCTAAGCATTGTACTACCATTCTAATATTCACAACTGAATATAATAATCTCATTAAAGAGCCAAAGGAAATCCTAAGGAGACAAGGGTACATGGCATTCAATTTCAACTGAGGGCATAACAAAATTGGGGTAACTAATACCTTAATATTTGAACTAATCTTGTATGTAAATAGCAATGCACAAAATTCAAAATAATTAAAACATTTCAAAATCATAGGTTCGAGATGATCAAAGGAGACTTGCCTTCTTGCACGCTCTCGGGGTCTTCCTGCTAAGGAGTGGAGAGATCGTCGACAACGTTGGAATCTACGCGAGACAAGACGAAGCAACAAAATAAATCAATACAAACAAAAATTCAAATAAACTCAAAAATTTTAAATAGAGGCCATATTTGGATATATTATGATTTTAGATGAATTTAGGAGAAGGATTCAGCGGATTTGGGGTTCACACGAGGGAGAACGAATATCTGGAAGATCGGTTGGGAAATGAAATTACTGAGATAATATTTGGACCAAGAAAGATAGAATGGATTTTATGGAGATTTGGCAAGATTTGAATTTGAATTTTGAAAGTGCCCAGAAAATTTGGAATGGAACTGAGGCTTTGAAATTAAACTAGGTATTGGAATTTGAAATTTAAATATTTGAAATATCAAATAAATTTCAAATATTTTAAAGGATGGAAGAAATGGATAATTTGGAATTTTTGATGAATTTAGAAATTTGAATGGGCTCAAACGGAGTTAAAACGAGGGAGAACGGGCTCCGGGAAGTTTGAAAAGAGAGAAAATGGAAAATCAAGATTTTTAGAATTATTTTCCTAAAGGAAATTCTGAATTATTGCGTCAGCAGGGATTTTATTTTCGGATGAATTATTTTTCAACTGAAAAATGGGCTTTATGGCGTCAGCATGACCTCAGCCCTGAGGTGGGCCGGCTGACAGGTGGGTCTTGGTCCATGTGGACCGAGTCCACGGGTGAAGGGAGGCGCTGAGGTGGCGGGGGTTGAGGTGGCGCTGACGGGGGCGGGACGCGCCGAGGTGTCCGGGACGTGGCGCCAGGTCAGCCGCCACGTTGGCACGGGGAAAGCCGACGTGGGAGGCCGGCCGGAGGGTGCTCGGGGGCGGCGCGCTCACCGGCGAACGGCGGCACGGCTGCCGGCGGCGAGGGGCCGAGGAGAGAGAGGGGGCGACGCGGAACTCGGGGGTGGCCGGCATTTTACCAGAGGGGACCAGGGTTGCGCCGGCGGCGAGGAGAGGCAGCGGCGTGGCTCGGGCGTCGGTGGCGAGGGGTCTCCGGTGGCGGAGAGGCGCGGCCGAGGGGTGGAGGATGTCGGGGGCGACGCGGGGGAGCTCGGGGCGGAGTTGGCCGGGCACGAGAGGGGTCGGGCCGGGAGCAATTGCTCGCCAAAGTCCGGGCGGCGGCGGAGGCGAGGGCGCACGGCGCGAGGGCGAGGGGGAGCTCGGGAGAGGGATAAGGAGGTGGAGCGAGGTGGGGCGAGGAGAAACGGAGCTGGGGAGGGGTATTTATAGGGGCGGAGGAGGGCGTAGCCGCGGGGATTTCTCGCCGGTGATTTCAGGCGGCGGGGACAGCCGGAGAGGAAAAAGGAAGGTGCGGGGGTGAGGAAGGAAAGGAAGCGCGGAGATTGGGGAGGAGGCGGGTGCGCGACTTGCGGGGGAAGAAAGGGAGGTGGGCCGCGCGCGGGAGAGCGGGGGAAGCCGGCTAGGGCGGGAGACGGGGGCGGCGCGAGGTAGGAGATGACCGCGCGGGGAAGACGGAGGCGTGGGCGGCCAAGATGGCGCCGCGTGGCCCAGGGGGAATCGGGCGGCCCGGAGGAGAGGTGCGGGCGGACGGTCGGATGGGGGAGGGGTGCGACGTGGCGGCCATCCGGAGGGAGTAGGCGGGATGGGGTCGACGGCCGGATGGTGGTGACGTGGAGAAGATCTGGCCGTCCACGTGGCGGCTGGGGGGGGGAAGAGAGGGTTTTAAATTTTAATTTTATTTTCTTGATTTTCAGAAAGCCCGAGAAATTGCAATAAAGCTCAGAAAAATATGAAAATACTTCCAAATATTCCAGGAAAATTAAAATAAGCTCCTGGAGTTATTTTGGACTTAATAAAATTATTTCCAACTACTGTTGATATTTAATTTTCATACTTGAAATACTTTTTATTTTCAAAAATAGGTTTTGAACTCCAGAAAATCCAGGAAACCAAATAAAAGCCAAATAACTCCAAATGATTAATTTGAATTAGGATTTTTATAGAAATTCAAAATATCTTTTTATTTAACAATATTTTAGGTTTTTCTTAAAATACTTTTCAAATCTAGCTTTTCAAAAACAGAAATTCAGGGCAAATCCAAATAAAACTCAAATACTTTAAAATAATTAATTTGAATTTAAATTTTTCAGAAAGCAAATTTTTGGGATGTTACAGCGTGAATGTGACTTCATGTTGCGCCCATTTTGGCGGCGGCTACGCCGGGTATGCGCGACGTGGTGCAGCCTCCGCGCGTAAGCCTTCCGTTGTCTTGCCGAGGCGAACTCCAGTGAGGAGCCTCCGGAGATGACGTTGATAATCCTGCGCCGGGCTCCCTCTGGGGCTTGTAACAATAGGAGGCCTTCCCGAGGTTGTTGTACATGCGCTTGGATTCACAGGAAGCCTTCCTGGGGCTGTGTTCCTTGGTCCTGGGGGTGTTGGACGTGAGCCACAACGGGCGCGCGTGCATCCAGGTTTTTGTCCCTGGCAACGCTCTGTCGTAGCGCTGCGATGGTGGCACAAGCACGCGTGTCGTGGTTGCCCCGACCGTGGATTTCGCACCACTGCCCGTGGTGCAGGTCGCCGTACTCTTCGCGGGTCCGGTCGTCTCGACCCCGGCCACGTCCCCATCCTCGGCCTTGGCGCCCTCTGCCTCCGCGACCTGCGGAGGCGTTGTCTTCGGAGCTGCCCTCGATGTCGAAAACGTAACGAGGTTTCCTGAACTTGCGCTGGTCGCGCTTGGGCCTGTCGCCTGGCTGGTCATTGTGTTGGGGGTCCTTGCGTTCGGAGGCGCCCTTCGGCTGCTCTTGCGTACGCTTACCTTTCGAAGAGCCCTGTTTCGGCGAGTCTTCGCTCTTGACCGAGCCTTCCGCCTTGTTGGAGTCAGAGTCATCGCCGTGTCGCCTCCCCGCGTACTCCTCCGCTCTGGCATACTCTTCCATCTTGTCGAAGAGTTTCCCGACCGTCTTAATGGGCTTGCGCGCGTTGTACTCGGCCATTGGCCCCGATCGAAGGCCTTGTATTGCTGCGTTGATGACCGTTGTTTCGTTGACGTCCTTGACTTGGTAGCGCACTTTCGCGAAGCGCTTGAAGTAGTCCCGGAGCCTTTCCTCAGGTTTTTGCTTGACTGCAAGAGCTGGTCCGCATCGACACGCTCGATGTAGTTTCCCAGGAAGTTGTTGTAGAGTCGGTTGCGGACCTGTTCCCACGCGTAGATGGACTGTGGTTCAATGGTGAAGAACCAGGACAACGCCACCCCTTGTAACGCGACGGGGCGCCCTTTTGCCTTCGTGGTGTCGTCTCCGCCAGCGGCTTCGATGGCGGACTCGTACACACGCACGAACTCTCGCGGGTCGCAGTTGCCTTTGTAGGCCTCGATGACGCTCGGGAACTTGAAATCCTCAGGCCATGGCGCCTGCTGCAGGCCCGCAGAAAGCGGGGACTCCAGGTCTACGCGCCGTAGTGGGGCGCGGCTAGACGTAGGGGTGTCGCGGCTATCCGCCCTTTCCGGGGCGGGTTCGGATGCCACCGCCGAAGGGGCGTGTTGGCTCCGAGCCTCCTGCATGTCCCGGACGGCTCCGCGGAGGTCTGTTAGCTCCCGCTGAAACGCGCTGAGGGCCGCCAGCAGGGCCGTCTCTACCGCGGGCGTGGCCGGGGCCGTCGGTGCGATTGGCGGTGCCACCGGCATGGTGGTGACCACGGCCTGTGCACCCAGGCTGCGCGCCGTGTTGTCCCGGAGGGCCCTAGAGCCGGTGACGAGGTTCGCGTCGCTGCTGGGGTCATTCACTGTCTCTGCGCCGGGTGGAAAAATGGGTGCGCCTGCGTTGCCATCGCCGGGGTTGGCCGTCGGGGCAGTGCTGGTGGGATCGGTCGTCGTGTCGGTGGCGGGGTTGGTCGTCGCGCCAGTGGCGGGGTTGGTCGTCGCGTCGGTGGCGGGGTTGGTCGTCGCGCCAGTGGCGGGGTCCTCGGTCGCACCTACACCACTGCTCGTACCTGCGGCTGCTAAAGCCGAAGCCCTTGTGCTGACGCGAGACTTCGCCGCCTCCGCCTTCTTCTTCTTCACCGCCGACGGTGAAGCTTTCTTTGGTGCCATCCTCCTTCAAATCTGGAGGCTTGCTCTTGTCCTCCCCACGGACGGCGCCAACTGTTGTGGTTACAGACCAAACAGAGAGAGAGAGAGAGTGTAGTAGTGGGGAGTTGAGTAAATGAATGGCTTAGGCCCATTTCCTGATGGCCTATGTCTTATATTCCATCCACATGGGGAGTGCCTTTACAATTATACCCTTATACATGAGTCCCCCCCTCAGGGGTACCTATGTCACTATACATGTCCCATTCTGGGCCTTACACTCCCTTAACAGGCCTGCTGGGCTTAGGTAGGGGCCACCCCTACAACAGCTGACATAATGAGATAATTGTATCTTGTGAGTAAAGTTGTACACCTCTGCAGAGTGTTAATAATCTATTTGAATAGCCGTGCCCACGGTCATGGGCAACATATTGAAATACCACAGTGTGTAGTTTTCATAAAATGGTTATTGGTATGGGAGTATGGTAAAGGACATGGACTGAGGTCTAGGGCATGTGAAATACTTGTGTGGGGAGTTGCTCCCACATAGTCAAATGCTTATGGACATTTTATTTATTTATTTTATTTCAATTAAAGTGGCTAAGTCATATGTTTGAAAACTAATTATGATGTGATATTGAAAATCTGGATTCATGCAAAAGAAACATAAAACCATCCTTTGATTTAACCTTGCATATAGATGATAGCCCTATATATGCATTCTGCTATAGTGACATGCTGAGTACGATTGGATCTACTCAATCTTGCTATATTTTCACCACAACAGGTACTAGAAGAAAAAAGAATACTTCAAGTTTACGTGTTAGGGTTACGACAACACTCAAGCGTTCCTATGGTGATTTTCTTCGATTCCTCTGTATGTAAGTTGAATTTTTGGGCTTGGACGCACGTAAAATTGTTAAAGTTGACCATTAGATCCTACTTTAATCATCTTAACCCTATTTAAATGTTCATGAGCAGGTATAATATTCTTTCTATCCGTAACTGAACTTCTAGGCTGTTACGGAAGGTAATGATGACCTTGTTCATAGAAACAGGGACGTTACACAAATGGTCAGGGGCGGACGCACCCTGGGACATGGGGGTACAGTTGTACCCCCAAATTTTTTTGCAAAAAATCAACTATATATAATATATATTTCATAGGAAAATTACTTTTTACTCCCGGGTGTAATTACACCTACCTCTAATATACCACCTAAACAAACTTGAAATACTCCTTTATCACTTTAGGTATACTCATATACTAATTATAAGATACTCCAACATGAACTACACGAAAAAATTGTAAGGAAGTCCATAGTTTTTAGCGTATTTTATAAATACCTTTATATACGTACATAAAAAGGAGTATGTCAAAAAAAAATGCATACCACCTCTGAAAATTTGTTCATACCACCTATATGGTCTTAAATACTCGTATACTACACGTACATACTCTCCGTTACGCGAGATACTACCTATGTTGTGAGATACGACATAGGGTGTAATTACACCCGGGAGTAGAAAAGAGGTTTCCATATTTCATATATATAAAAAAACTAGAAGTGCAGGTAATTTAGCAAATTCAGCCCACTAGCCAAAAAGCCCAATTGGCATTTTCTAACCTAACCCTAGCCTCCTGGCTCCTGCCTCTGCCTGGCTGCCTCCCACGCTGCCTCCTCTCTGCGCGCCCCTGGCCTCCTCGGCTCCGGCGACGCGGCGACCGGTGGGCTCCTGCCTCTGCCTGGCTGCTTCCCACGCCGCCTCCTGCCTTGCTCCGTGCTTGCCTCCTCTCCATCTCTCTTGCACAGCCGCCACAGCCTACAGCACGCCCCTGGCCTCCTCGTCTCCGGCGACGCGGCGAACGGCTGCCGGCGGCGGCGCGGCGTCGGGCACCCACACCCAATGGCCGACACGGCGTCGACGGCGAAGAAGTCCCCACGGCCAGGCGGCCCATTCGGCGGCGGTAGCTCCTCCCCTATTCCAGCTTGAACGGCGGCGGCGCTCCCGACGGCCATGCCGCCCCTGCACACAAGGTTTATTTGATTAACTATATGAGATATACATATTATGTGTATCAAAATTCTCTATCTTATATATATACTCCGTAGATTCTTAACTTCGTACCCCCATCTCAAAAATCCTGGGTCCGCCACTGCAAATGGTGTGCTAATCCAAAATTTGAAATGGTTGCATTATATATATGGTAGTATAGGCATAGATATATAGATGAATGGTAACGATTTACACAGGGATATGTGTAGGTTCATTTCACTCTCTTCTGTATAACACTAGAATGGCCCACGCGGCTTCTACTGTAATGGGGAGCAAAGAAACAAAAAACATTATTTGAGGAATACAAAGTAATCTATGAATATGATTGATACCTAGGAAGGATAGTTAAATGAAAGGGGAATTAAACCATTGCCCTTCCTAACACCTCCTTAATCTATAAATATCAACATCTGTGCCACCATTGTTGGATTCCTAGCTAGGTAAGCAATTGAGCTACAGGAAAAAGAAGGTAAATCTTGGCTAATCAGGTTCAGCTGGAAAACCCAATCACGAATTTCGTAACAATGCGGTTTTGCCTAGGAAAAACATAAACACCAGAAAAGGGCATATAATTTCTGTGCTAAACTGCTAATGCATATGCATCTTTGACAATAGAACTGTATGTAATGGTGTCTAATAGCACATGATTCATTCTTACCAAAATATAAAAGCATCAAGGGCTGATTAAGTAGAATTTTTTATAGAGATATGAATCCATTGTGTCTGTTGTACATAGGTGCTACATATATGTTTACAAATCAATTTTAGAACAGTAGTTTGCGCCGATTGTTACAAATGGAACTATACTGATTAACTGATATACTCATTTGATACCTTGATGAGGCCTCACAGAGAAGCCAAGGCAATTTACACATTACAATTATACACTTTCAATCTGTATGTCTAAATTACATTTAATGCTGCCCTTAGGGCATATTCACATTGGCTTTTGTTGATGGCTTTTACCTTTGGCTTATAAATAGCAACAACTTATAGAGAACCCTGTAAAGAGACACACTCATGTGTGATTTTGGCCGATATAAATGAAATCACTACAATGTATACTACAATCGACAAGTAGACCCCGCCTTGAAAAAGCATTCCGTTTGAAAGCTAGATGCTATAGTCTACTAGTTAATTATAGTACATACTGTATCGACTTCATTTATATCGGTAAAAACCGCACGTGAGTTTCTGTTACTCTATAATCTCTCGCACGAACAGTTCAAACGTCACAAGTCACAGCCAAAACCCATAAGCTTCAGCAAAAAAGAACAGGCCCATAATCTTTCTAAAGGTCTCTGTTGTGGTTACAGACCAAACAGAGAGAGTGTGGTAGTGGAGCCCAAACGGCTCCGAGGGATCCCCATTTGGTCGAAGGCCGCAGCGAAGAGGATGTTTGCGGAGCTTCCTCCATCGACTAGGACGCGCCGGACGTCGCACCCGGCTACGAGGACCCGGACGACCAAATGGTTTTGGTGGGGGAACTCCACGCCCTCGGCGTCGGCGGGCATGAATGTGACTTCATGTTGCGCCCATTCTGGCGGCGCCTGCGCCGGGTATGCCGCGACGTGGTGCAGCCTCCGTGTGTAAGCCTTCCGTTGTCTTGCCGAAGCGAACCCCAGTGAAGAGCCTCCGGAGATGACGTTGATAATCCTGCGCTGGGCTCCCTCCGGGGCTTGTAACTATAGGAGGCCTTCCCGAGGTAGCTGTACATGTGCCTAGATTCGCAGGAAGCCTTCCTGGGCTTGTGCTCCTTGGTCCTGGGGGTGTTGGACGTGAGCCACAACGGGCGCGCGTGCATCTGGGTTTTTGTCCCTGGCAACGCTCTGCCGTAGCGCTGCGATGGTGGCACAAGCACGCGTGTCGTGGTTGCCCCGGCCGTGGATTTCGCACCATTGCCCGTGGTGCTGGTCGCCGTACTCTTCGCGGGTCCGGTCGTCTCGACCCCGGTCGTCTCGACCTCGGTCGTCTCGACCTCGGCCACGTCCCCGTCCTCGGCCTCAGCGTCCTCGGCCTCCGCGACCTGTGGAGGCGTTGTCTTCGGAGCCACCCTCGATGTCGAAAACGTAACGAGATTTCCTGGACTTGCGCTGATCGCGCTTGGGCTTGTCGCCTGGCTGGTCATTGTGTTGGGGGTCCTTGCGTTCGGAGGCGCCCTTCGGCTGCTCTTGCGTACGCTTACCTTTCGAAGAGCCCTGTTTCGGCGAGTCTTCGCTCTTGACCGAGCCTTCCGCCTTGTTGGAGTCAGAGTCATCGCCGTGTCGCCTCCCCGCGTACTCCTCCGCTCTGGCATACTCTTCCATCTTGTCGAAGAGTTTCCCGACCGTCTTAATGGGCTTGCGCGCGTTGTACTCGGCCATTGGCCCCAGTCGGAGGCCTTGTATTGCTGCGTTGGTGACCGTTGTTTCGTTGACGTCCTTGACTTGGCAGCGCACCTTCGCGAAGCGCTTGAAGTAGTCCTGGAGCCTTTCCTCCGGTTTCTGCTTGACTGCAAGAGCTGGTCCGCATCGACACGCTCGATGTAGTTTCCCTGGAAGTTGTTGTAGAGTCGGTTACGGACTTGTTCCCACGCGTAGATGGACTGTGGTTCAATGGTGAAGAACCAGGACAGCGTCACCCCTTGTAACGCGAGGGGGAGCCCTTTTGCCTTCGTGGTGTCGTCTCCGCCAGCGGCTTCGATGGCGGTCTCGTACATGCGCACGAACTCTCGCGGGTTAGAGTCGCCTTTGTAGGCCTCGATGACGCTTGGGAACTTGAAAAGTTCGGGCCATTTGCGCCTGCTATAGGCCCGCAGAAAGCGGGGACACCGGGTCTACGCGTCGTAATGGGGCGCAGCTAGACGTGGGGGCATCGCGGCTATCCGCCCTTTCCGGGGCGGGTTCGGATGCCACTGCCGGAGGGGCGTGTTGGCTCCGGGCCTCCTGCATGTCCCGGACGGCTCCGCGGAGGTCCGTTTGCTCCCGCTGAAACGCACTGAGGGCCGCCAGCAGGGCCGTCTCTACTGCGGGCATGGCCGGGGCCGTCTGTGCACTTGGCGGTGCCGCCGGCATGGTGGTGACCACGGCCTGCGCGCCCAGGCTGCGCACCGCGTTGTCATCGCCGGGGTTGGCCGTCGGGGCGGTGCTGGTGTTGGTCGTCGGGGCGGTGCTGGTGGGATCGGTCGTCACGTCGGTGACGGGGTTGGTCGTCGCGCCAGTGGCGGGGTGGATCGTCGCGTCGATGGCGGGGTTGGTCGCCGCGCCAGTGGCGGGGTCCTCGGTCGCACCTACACCACTGCTCATACCTGCGGCTGCTAAAGCCGAAGCCCTCGTGCTGACGCGAGACTTCGCCGCCTCCGCCTTCTTCTTCTTCGCCGCCGATGGTGAAGCTTTCTTTGGTGCCATCCTCCTTCAAATCTGGAGGCTTGCTCTTGTCCTCCCCACGGACGGCGCCAACTGTTGTGGTTACAGACCAAACAGAGAGAGTATGGTAGTGGAGAGTTGAGTAAATGAATGGCTTCCCCCTTCCCCCCGTGGCCTATGCCACGTATATATATTCATATGGGGAGTGCTTGTACAGTTGTACCCTTACACATGAGTATTCCCCTCGGGGGCTCTTATGTCATTACACATGTCCTATTTCGGACCTAACAGGCCTACTGGGCTTAGGTGGGGGTCACCCCTACAACAGTCTCCATGCTGCCAAAGATCAATATTAACCATGATTGAGTTCACATCTCCAAAGTAATACCCAGATAGGATGGAATACCAACCAGACCTAGCCAAATGGGCCACCTGGCACGGCATGGGCTGCGATAGGGAATGGCCCAATTAGGCTCTGATGTGGCCACAACAACTTCTAATATATTTAAGAGTGATCTTGAGCTGCAAACTAGTGCTACCTCTCAAATTGGCGCTATTTTGCAACAAGAAGAAAATTAAGTGTCCGTTTTGGCTGAGAAGAAGGAGAGGGCCGGGGGCTAGCTAAGAGAGAGAAAAGAGAACCGTAGCACATGGAGGCGGGTGGCGCTAGGTGACTCGAGCACATGGAGATGAGCGTCGCATGGGCAAGTGTTTGCATGAGTCGCGTAAAGGGAGGGCTGCGTTCGGCGTGTGGGGAATTCAGCAACATGTGGGACATGCAGAATGTGTGCATGGTTAGTGCGGGACGCATGAGAGCAGTTGGGTGCAAGAGCATTCTATAGATTGGCGTGCAGAGAAAGGAAAGAAAATAAAGGGAGATCCGGTTTCCTTGGAAAGGAGGAAGGAGAAAATGAAGGAAAGGAATCCGATTGGGATTCCAGTTCTGAGCCGTGCGAATCAAGAAAGAAGTGCGGGCCGTGAGTGCATGGAGACGTAGCCAGAAACTGAATCCAAGCCGGAAAGGAGATTGAACCAGTAAGAATTGAAGCCAAGGAAGAAGCAAGCCGTGTGCATTTGATTAGGGAGACAGAGCCAGGATGTTTTGTGCAAAAGGAAAGAAGGAGCCAGGAACACCTTGAGCCAGAACATCATGAGTTGAAATCAAACAAGGAAGGGAAGGCTGAGCCAGGCATAAGATTTATGTTAGGAATATCATAATTTCATTGTGAGTCGGTCTTTAGTTTCCTTTTCAGTTGAGTCATTTGCTTTTCTTTAGTCCGAGTTGTAAACATGTTCAAAAGAGTCCGAATTGTAAACCACACCTTTAGGTGAGTCGGTTGTTTAGGAAGAGTAGGAGTCGAGCTTAGCCCTGGTGTGCGTGCGTTGAATTGGGCATGCCTACGTGCACTATAAAGGTTAATGTGCCCTAGGAGTTTAGATGATCTATGATATGTTTTCATTTGAATAAAATTCAGAAAAGCCAATGTTGTGTATGAAATGAGTAGAGGGGGATTGTCATGAGGGGAAAAGGGAGAAATAGTGGATTTCTGTAAGAGAGAAAGAGGGCACTTGGTCCACAAGTTGAGAATACCTTGTTCTCAGGTTGTGTCAAATTAGATTAGTTTGAAGGGTTTCGTAGGTGGTACCATGAAAGATCAGTCTATTCGCCCATCAATTAGCATTTTCCCACTACTTGGTCCATATCATTTTCGTATGAGAGCTTTCGTAGCTCATAGTACCTTATTGCTGCAAAGATCGTTGGTGGAGGCCATGTCAAAGATGGAGCTGATCATCCAACTCAGTTTTGAATTGGACATGTGCGAGGAGGATTCATTGCAGGAACTGAACAAGCAAGTTTGTTCTTCTGCCGATGCTGAGTTAGAGACACGGATTGTGCCATGATGATGGACTGAAGAAGCCTCATCAACATAGCAAGCAAAATGCTTGTGGACACAATGGGATTACGATAACACCACATTTAACGCCATATCGGTTGCTATGGTTTGGGGTGTCAACGGATTGAATACAAATAGTTCACGTATGGATGCTCGATAAAATGGATAATAAAGATATGATTGACACTCTTTGAGCCTTAATGCATCGAATATGAATCGAATAATTTGGATATGGATACTGAATAAAATAAATAATCCAGATCTGATTGACACCCCTAGCTGTGGTTAGATCAATACATCCCAATTATGCAACAAGTGAAAGTGAAGTCTTCTTTCGATGTGTATGCTACAATTGTTACTTGTGATGTAATTCCTATACATGTGCAAGCATGTTGGTTGGTGGTAGGCATATTGGTTGCTAGAATAGGACATAAGGTGAGTTGCTTCGAGTTTTGATCATACACTTCTCTTTTTCATGGAGTGGAACATGACGGGAGATCAAATCTTGGATAGACCAACAATACTTGGAAGATCGATAATGGCATGACAAAGCTATGACAAAATTTGAAGCACAACAATGAGAGCAAAGAAAGAAGGAGCAAGAAGAAGCTAAGAAATGGGTAGAAGAAAAGATGGCCGAGAAAGAAAGAAGGAAAGCTGAGGAGGTGGCCATTACTTCTATCAGTGAACAGCAAGGGGAGGTGACATCTCATGATGGAGGACATCAACATTGAGACACCGCCAAATGGTTTAAGCATGATGACCAAGAGGATTCGATTTGATGACACAACAATTATCGCAATGAGGTAGCGAACCAATGTATTCAAATTTGAGTGCAAAATCAATGTCAAAGCTTGCAACCAGTGTGTTTAATTTTAACAATAGTTAATGTATTGCTTCACTAACATGTTGACCCCACCTGCCAGACCTATTTGTAAAACAATAAAATCCTGATAGTAGGCCCCCACCTATCAGCCTCACCAAGAGAAAAACCTAGTTTTCCATTAGAAAAAATAGAAATCAAAGGGAAAATTGATGCACATTGCTTTATCTTATTTTCTAGGATTTTTACTCCCGGCAAAACTTCGGGTGCTCATAACTTTTGCATATGAACTCCAAATTCAGTTAAACTTGTTTCTAAATTTTTTCTAAAATTATAAACTATCATAATCTACAAAAATATTTGAATTTTCTCTCTATTTTAATTTATTTGGTGTTTATTTGTGTTTCTAGGCTTTATTAGGCTGAAATCATTAAATTGCAGCAGCGGAAGAACGAAGCACATAGGTGGGACCTTCAGGACATGCCCACAGGCAGCCAACTGGAGGTGCGCGACCTAGCTCTTGACATCTTCATCTTCTTTGCCACCATGACCAATAGTGTTGCTAAAGCGTAGTGATCTGATTCCTGATTCTGGATTTGTTGTGAAAGCGAGTGTGAGCACAAACCACCGTGCTCTGCGAGACAATACACAGGATGCAAATAAATAGCATGCATGGCTTATCAAAGGAGAGGCTCAGGTTTACTTTGTTTGCCAGAAATTGCTTTTAGTAGCATTATTATTACTTAAACATAGTGTAATTGTTGCTACCTAAACTCCACACAGTGATTACCATAATTGACTTATCCACCGAAGATACACTTTCTTTATTGGTTGTTGTCTAGACTCCAAACAGTGAGTATCATCATCTACTTAATCCACCAAACACATACTTTCTATATTGAGTGCTGTCTAAAACTCCAAACAGCGATTGACATCATTTAATTAATCCACTGATCATACTCTTGCTATATTGAATGCTATCTAAGACTCCAAACAGCAAGTGACATCATTTAATTTTGAATCCACCAATATCTTTTGTATTCTGAATTTCTAATAATCCAATCTTGGAATTGCTAATCATCAACTCTTCACTTCTGAATTCTAATGATTCTCTAACATAATTACTTTCAAATCCACCGATTTCATTTGTATCAGGATTTTTCTAACAATCCAATCCTTTCGGTTATTGGACCAAAACCATAATTTTATCTTCTAGTAATCAACCATATTTTCCATTACCCTTCTAACTAATTCTCTAGTATACATCCACCAAGAACATTATTGATCAAGTTTATACTCCAATTATCATATCTCCAAACTCCCAAAAATTCAATTGACTCATCTAGTAATCGATCAAATGCTATTAATCCCATGATCGCCAATATCTCCCAAAAATTGATCCAACAATTACCTTTGCACTCCCTAATTCTCCCAAAATCATTTAAATCATCTATCTAGCCTATCTATTTATTTAGACTCTGCTAACTTATTTCTCTCAGAATCCACACTGTCGTTTCTTTTTTTATGATCGACATGAATCCACCGACAACTTTATGTATTTACCACAAACATCCATCTTCTTTTCTTATGACTCTATTTATTCTTCCTGATATTTTATTTTGTGAGAAGTATTATCATTATTTAAAAATATAATACATAGAAATTTCTTGAGACCTAGCAGTTTTGACCAAAAACATAATATGTAAGAGAATGCAATAATAATAGCGATCCAGATTCCATCCACCGTTACATGGTATCCGCACCATATGCTAACATTTCAGCGTTATAACCGCTTACATTACTACTGGGGCGACACCCAGGACAACTCAAATCAGGGCTTTCCGCTGCCCTCCACTTTTCCATTTCCACCCACAAGGTTGTTTTTGAAACAGAACTATATCTGGCTAAGTTCCCATGTCCGCCCTTAATCGTGGGCACGGCTATTCGAATAGTTTTGACTCTGCAGAGTTTGCACACTTTACCCACAAGAGATAAATCCGCTCGTTGCCCCACATGATTCCTTAGCCATGCGGTTGAGTAGACTATCACATGATTGTTACAATGCATAGTCCTACGTGGTTACGCCCGCTAAGGTCTATCTTCCGTAGATGCGCACATCCCTCGGGAAGGGTCCCTCGTGAGCCATCACGGGCAAAGGCGGGGATGAGACCATCCATCCCTTTGCTCATGGTCATACCTTCACGTAACCACCTTAGAGCCACACAAATTAGTAAACCCTGCCTACACGTTGCCAGCTTGTGGTTGTATTGTTGTACACTGGGAGTAAACCCTGTCGGAACCCGGAGCGGCAACTCCAGGATCCTCTGTATAAATCGCACTAGTCCAGGATCAGCTAGTGCACACAGCGGATAACAAAGATAAATATCAAGCAATATGACAATATTATTCCACTTAGAAGAGTACGACCTTATGGCCAGCGTTTACATCATTGCACATTGGCAAAATTTATTAATTGCAAAAGAAACAGCGGAAATGAGCTGGAAAAGCGAAGCCCAAGTCTACCCACAGGCAAACGACTGCAAGACGTGTCCTACTCGTCCTGATCCTCACCGTAGTTATCGTAGTCCTCCTCTGTGATGAGATAGCAAGAGTGAGTACAAACTTGTACTCCGCAAGCCACATGGAAAAATGCATTATAATGATTAAGGCCACAAGGGAAGGCATATAGGGTTAGTTGTGCAGAAAACAGCATTTAAAAGATACAATAAATAGATTGAAACTGCTAAATTTAATAAGTAAAAACAATAACTGTAGTTAAAATTAATACCGTTAGTGCAGGCTCTGACCAAACACTAACCTATCCTCGGGCATCCCACCCGGTCCATCTTTTCCAAAAGATTTCTCGTGGCTCCGACCACACTATTCCATAATTTGTTTTTAAAACCAAAGTCTAATCCATGAAAGACTTTACTCAGCATGCCCATGACCGTGGGCACGGCTATCCTGGATAGATTATACACTCTGTAGAGGTTGTACAGCTTTACCCACAAGACAAGATCATCTCGTTTTACCACTAGATTACACACTTCCTTAGGTGTGCAGTTAGGGGTCGTGACAAGGCCTTTACAATGCAAAGCCATCAACCTGGCCAAGCCAACTCTAAGGTTTCGCTCCAGTAAGGAATCCACCAGACCGGGACCCCCTCTTGAGCCAAGTGAGACTTCTCATGGCCTACGCCACGCTCACCTTCAACCTACGAAATGGCTCAGGTTGGGACCCACAAATTATTCAGCCAGGGTTGTCCCATACCAGCCTTGTGGTAGTACAATAGGGCTTTGCAATAGTAGCTCACAGACCGGTTCTTAATTTAACTTAGGCTCAACCACATACCCTTGTGCCCAACAATCAACACTGCGTCTTCGAACAACAGTGCATGCCTGCACCCACCACCTAACCATTAGCCTAAGTCTAAACTAGGTTTTATATTTTGTTTTCAAAATATTTTATCAACCTTCTTGACTCTCCGAAGTCAAGAGTACATCTCAAAAGTTTATCATTTTATGTGAAAAGGTTCCCCAAAATCAAAATTATGTCTAAGCTGGTCTAATCATTTGATTTAGAAATTCTCCAGCCAATACTAGTGTACTAACTAGAGTTTGATTCCAACGTGACAAGGTATAGGGATTTGCAATGTCAAAGGAGGGAATAACAAACAGGTATTAACTAAAGTTAAAACTGAATTGAAATACATTGAATAAAATTATGCATGCAATAATTTAAATCAACATAATTTTATTTGCAATCTGGGATCAACATGATCAAGGAGTGTGACTTGCCTTGCTCCTCAAGTGGGTGTGAATCGTCGTCGAAGAATTCTCTGGAATCATCGCAGTCTACACGTGAAAATAACTCAAATAAAATCCAAATAAATTCAAATGACTTCAAATATTTGAATTGAGTCCAGAAATGGATAGAGGGGAATTTTTGATGAATTTAAAATTTTGAATGGGCTAAATCGGAGTTAGGACGAAGAAGAACGGGCTCCGGGAAGTTTAAATTCAGAGAAAAACAAAAAGAGGAATTTCTGGAATTATTTTTCTAAAGGAAAATGGATTTATGGCGTCAGCATTGCGTCAGCGAGGAATTTCTTTTCGGCTGGAATTATTTTTCTACGGGAAATCCGGTTTATGACATGGGCATGACGTCAGCCCCGGAGTGGGTTTTCGGACATGTGACTGACATGTGGGCCCTGGTCCATGGACCGAGCCCATGGGCGGATGAATCGGCTGAGGCGGCACGGGAGGGGTTGGGTGCGCACGTGGCGCTGACGGGGCAGGCGGGCGCCAAGGTGGTGCTGGTGTGGCGCCATGTCAGCCGCCACGCAGACACGTGGGGCTGACGTGGACAGGCCGGCGGGGAGGTGCTCGGGCTGGCGGGCTCGCCGGTGCACGGCTGCGCGGTTGCCGACGGCGAGGGCAGCAATGGAGAGAGTGGATCACGTGGAGGGGTGTGGGCCGTGTGGCGGTTACCGAGGGCGGCCGTGAGGTGGTCGAATACGGCGAGGGGCGGCGGCGGCTTCGGGTTCCACAGTGCGGCGGCGCTCCAGCGACGATCGAGACCGGGGAAGGGGTGGAGGAGTTGCGCACGGCGATGGGGAAGCTTGGGGTGACCTTGGCGGGGCTCGGGCGATGCTCCTTCGCTAGCAATTGCTCGCCGGAGGGAGGTGACGACGCTCAGGGATGGGCGCACGGTGAGAGAGCGCTTGGGTGCGGGGAGAGCGATCGAGGGGTGGAGCGAGAAGGGGCGGAGCCGGGGAAGGGCTTTTATATGGTTCGGGGAGGGGGAGCTGATGGGGATTTTTCACCGGAGATGGCGGGCGGCGAGAAGGAAAGAGAGGGGAAGAAAGGAAAGGGGGCACGGAAGGAAAGAAGGGGGTGCGGGATTGGGGGATTTGTCACGGGCGGCGATCGGATACCAAAACCGGAGAGGAGGCAGCGAGGGCAAGGCCGGATTTGGCACGGTTCAGTCGGCCAGAGCAAAGAAGGAAAGGAGAGGGGAGAAGAAGGAAGGTGGCGCGAGGAGGGAGACGCACCCGACAGGTGGGTCCGGGCGGTAAGCGAGAGAGGGAGGCGGGGAGCAGCTGACGGGCGGGGTCTGTAGGGCAGAGAGACGGAAAAAGAGGGGGAAGGCGACACCGACAAGTGGGGCTGGGTGACAGTGGGAGAGAGAGGGATGAGGATGCGCGGGCGTCGGAAGGTGATCGGAGGGCGAGGGGGAAAGGAGGGGTGGATGGCCGGATGGGCTGGATGGCGCGGGGGGGGGGGGGTGGCGGGCGATCCGGGCCGGCAGGTGGCAAGCGCAGGAGAGGGGTAGGCGGGGCAGGGCGGGTGACGTGGGCAGCATCTGGCCGTCCACGTGGCGGCCAGAGGAGGGAGGAGGGGGGTTTTAAATTTTAAAATTATTTTTGATTTTCAGAAAGGCCCAAATAATTCAATAAAGCTTAGAAAAATATGAAACAAATCCCAAAACATTCAGAAAAATTCACAGAAGCTTCTGAATAAGTTTTGGGACCCAAATAAAAGATTTCAACACATTCCCTGCATTAAATTTTAATTTTGGTTTTCCTTTAAAATACTTTTAAATCTTTAAATAACTTTTTAAAATTCAAAGAAAATTTGGGAAGTTACAAACCTACCCCCCTTAATAGAATCTCAACCCCGAGATTCGAACAGGCTAGCAGAAGAGGTGGGGATGGTTGGCTTTCAGGTCCTCTTCTCTTTTCCAAGTGGCTTCATCTTCGGTATGATTGCTCCATTGCACTCGACAGAAACGAATTGACTTTCTTCTGGTCTGGCGCTCAGATGTTTCAAGGATCTTGATAGGATGCTCTCGATAGGTGAGGTCTTCCTGCAGGTCAAGAGTTTCAAGTGCTGCCTGCTCTGAGGGTACCCGAAGGCACTTTTTGAGTTGCGAGACATGAAAGACATTATGCACCCCTGACAAGGTTGATGGTAGTTCCAACTAGTAAGCAACTTCTCCTTTACGCTCCAAAATCTTGAATGGCCCCACAAACGTTGGTACGAGCTTTCCTTTTGTTTGAAACCTTTTTACTTCACGGAGCGGGGATACTCTCAGATAGACTAAGTCACCTACCTCAAAGGTCAAATCACGCTGTCAGTTATCAGCATAACTCTTTTGACGGGACTGGGCTATTCGAAGCCGCTCCTTAATTTTTCTCACCTTATCCTCAGAGTCTTGGAGTAGGCTTGGTGTAGGGTCTTGGGTTCCTTCGGGTTGTTCCCACAAAAGCAGGGTTCGGCACTTTCTTCCATACAGTGCTTCAAACGGTGCCATTTGCAGGCTAGACTGATAGCTGTTGTTGTAAGAGAACTCAGCGTAAGGTAGGGTGTGATCCCAGCTAGTGCCAAAATCCAACGCACCAGCTCTCAACACATCTTCTAGTATCTGATTAACTCGTTATGTCTGTCCGTCGGTCTGGGGATGATAGGCTGTGCTGAAATTAAGTCGGCTACCGAGTTCCTCGTGTAGCTTTTGCCAGAACCTAGAGGTGAACTGGCTTCCTCGATCTGACACAATCCTCTTGGGGACTCCATGCAAACATACAATTCTAGCCATATATATCTCTGCTAACTTGCTTCCTGATAGGTGGTCTTGACTGGTATGAAATGTGCTACTTTGGTTAATCGATCTATGATGACCCAGATGGAGTCGTAACCGGACTGTGTTCTGGGTAGTCCAGTAATGAAGTCCATGCCTATATCTTCCCACTTCCAATCCGGAATTGGCAAGGGTTGCAACAAGCATGCAGGCCTTTGATGGTCTGCCTTGACCTTCTGGCAGGTGTCACAGGCTTCTATGAATTCAGCAATTTCCCTTTTCATGCTAACCCACCAATACCTTTCTCTAAGGTCTTGGTACATTTTTGTACGTCCCGGGTGAATGGAGTAAGGGGTCTCATGGGCTTCTCGCAGTGTCATCTCTTTAATTTGTTGATTGTTGGGTACACAGATACGGTTTTCATACCAAACAGTTCCACATTCATCCTCACTGAATCCTATAGCTTTACCCCGTCTCATGTTCTTCCTGATCTCCTGGATGTCTTCGTCTACTTTTTGTGCTTCATGGATTTGGTCCGCCAAAGTTGGTTGGACTTCTAGGACAAAAAGTATGCTTCTTGAGGCTGGGTTTAAATTTAGACGGGCAACTTCTTCTAAAGTTGAGTTTGGACTTCTTCTGGCAACGGATAGGCCTTCCTGCTTAATGCATCTGCTATGACATTGGCCTTGCCTGGGTGGTAGTGTATCCCGATATTATAATCTTTGATCAACTGCATCGATCGGCGTTGCCTTAGGTTGAGCTCTGCTTGGGTGAAAATGTATTTTAAGCTTTTATGGTCCGTATAGATCTCGCAACGGTTACCTAAGAGGTAGTGTCGCCAAATCTTCAAGGCATGGACCACGACTGCCAATTCTAAGTCATGGGTAGGATAATTGCACTCGTGCGGCCTTAGCTGGAGAGACGCATATGCTACAACTTTGCCTTCTTGCATCAAGACACATCCTAGTCCTTGCCGGGAGGCGTCACAAAATACCTCAAAGTCTTTGTGGATGTCTGGCAAAACAAGTACTGGAGTAGTCACCAATCTCTTTTTGAGAGTCTGAAAACTTTGCTCGCAGGCTTTTATCCATTCGAATTTCTTGTCCTTCTTCAGGAGTTGGGTCATCAGTTTAGCTATTTCGCTGAATCCTGCTATGAAACGACGATAATATCCAGCGAGCCCGAGAAAACTTCTAACTTCTGTCACTGAGGTAGGTTGCTTCCAATCTAATACCGCCTCAACTTTTGAAGGATCTACTGCAACTCCTTCAGCAGATATTACGTGTCCCAAAAAGGCCACTTTACTTAACCAAAATTCGCACTTGCCGAACTTGGCGTAGAGTTGATGTTTTCTCAGGGCAGATAGACAGAGGAAGAGGGGGAAGGCGGCGCCGACAAGTGGGGCCGGGTGACGGTGGGAGAGAGAGGGATGAGGATGCGCGAGCGTCGGATGGTGATCGGAGGGCGAGGGGGAAAGGAGGGGTGGATGGCCGGATGGGCTGGATGGTGGGGGAGGCGGGCGATCCGGGCCGGCCAGGTGGCAAGCGCAGGAGAGGGGTAGGCGGGGCGGGTGACGTGGGCGGCATCTAGCCGTCCACGTGGCGGCCGGAGGAGGGAGGAGGGGGGTTTTAAATTTTAAAATTGTTTTTGATTTTCAGAAAGGCCCAAATAATTCAATAAAGCTTAGAAAAATATGAAACAAATCCCAAAAAATTCAAAACAATTCACAGAAGCTTCTGAATAAGTTTTGGGACCCAAATAAAAGATTTCAACACATTCCTTGCATTAAATTTTAATTTTGGTTTTCCTTTAAAATACTTTTTAATCTTTAAATAACTTTTTAAAATTCAAAGAAAATTTGGGATGTTACATACCCACTTTGTGCTTCCACTGCAGCACACACACACCTCGAACCATCTGCCCAGATATTTAAGTAAGTTGGGGTTTTTGGAAACATAAAATAATCATAGCCAACATATACCAGTCATTACCACCATGACTGCCCAACCAAATTTTCTCATGATTAAAGTGATGCTTGGGAGTTCTCGCGCCCACGAATACCTAAGCAATACTAAGCATGGCATATAAATTACGGACTTATTTTCTAAAGGTTACTATTGTAATTTTGCTAGGGCGACAAAGTTCACATATTCAAATATTCCAAATGGGGTGTAGTATTATTCAAGGTAAACAATGGGCACATAACTAGAATATTAAATTAAACATGTATTTGCATATAAAACAACGGCATGCAATTTGATAATTTAAACCAAAGTAATTTGCAGAAAATGTAGGTTCAACATGATCAAAGTATTGACTCGCCTGGCGCAGTTTACCGTGGCCTTGAGCTCACACAATGCTTTCTCTTGAGCTTCCGGTCTTTATCTTCACTTCGAGCTTAATCTCGATGGATCCACTGAATCTTCATGACTCCCAATTTCTAATTACGCGACAAACGACTGAATCCAAATGAAAGCAAATAACTCAAAGGATCCAAATAAATCTGAATAAACTCAATTTAGTTTTATTATGAGTTAACGGGTGATTCGAGTGATTTGAGGCAAGGCCGGTGGTAGGATACGATAACTTAATCTTTTTATTGATAATCTCTTTTTATTATTTTGGTATTTATCAAGGAAGTTCCATGAGTTAGGTTAGACCTATGAATCAGTGTACGAGGCTAGTTGGGTATCATTTTGTCGAGCGCTAATCTTCAGGACATATTATATATATATATATATATATATATATATATATATATATATATATATATATATATATATATATAATTTTTAGTTTATCGAATTAATCCTAAAGTCTGGGTTTATAGTATTTTATGGTACAACATTTTATGTATCCCTAGTTAGCACTAGGCTTAGCTTAATTTGAATTAGACTCTATTTATACGGGCCCTAGCTTGCTATATTTAATCATGCTCAATATTATTATTTACCACATCTAACGTTTAAGATTTAATTTAGGGCACATTATTATTTTTTCTATACTTTAGTTATTATTAGGCTTAGCTTAAATCTAAATTTAATTTAAGTTTAGTTATCTAGGCAAAGCTTGTTGTACCGGGTCATATTTTAATATTGCTACTTAATTGAATCTATTACTGAGATTTATTTAATGGCGTCATGTTAAATGTTGGGCACATATCTTAAATTTTGACTAAGGAAATCTTTAATAAATTTTGTCATTAACCAAAGTTGTTTTTCTTTATTAATGCCTTTAATTAATAATTATACTTAAAACAAATACTAAAAGCACCTTAATGATAACTAATCCAAATTTAAATCCTATATAATCTCTTGTACCTCCTATTTAAATTTTATTAGCTTCTCTAAATTGTCCTCAAATTTTCCTTGATTTTTCTTGCTTGATATGGGTTGCAAAAATTAAATTAAAAATTGGTGGAAGAGGTTCGGCCGACTGAGTTCGAACCCGAGATCTGTGACTTAGCAAACGCCGCTGATAACCATCTGAGAGGAGGCACTAGACTGATATGGTTATTCCCACAGAAATAGAAAAGGTATGGGTTGGCCGGGAGCCCAAAACAGAGGAGCTAGCCGGCACATGGTTGGCGGCGGTGTCGCCGGAGGGGAATGGCCGGGGAGGTCGGGGCGAGCATGAGAATGGGATGCTGGCAGCAAGGTGAAGCTACTGAAGTCGGCATTACGGCCGGGGCGGCGGCGAGGTGGGCCGACGGCGAGGCTCGGCGACCGAAGGCAGGGATGGAACGGGCGCCGGCGACTGGGAGGAAGAGGAAGAAATTGCGAGTTCGCCCGAGCATGCAGGAGGTAGGGAGAGGCTTACCCTGCTGTTGGCTGAGCCGGGGAGGTTTTGTAGCGGACTAGAGGCACAAAGCGGTGTTGGGCGGATGTGGCGCACGGTGCCGGCGGCTTGCAGTCGGCGATTTCTGCGGTCAAAGGTGGGGATGACATTGCCGAACTCCCGTGACGCTCTAGCCAATATTAATTGACTCGAGGTGGTCTCAATTGGCAACTCCTTGGTTCGCCGGAGCTAAAGATGAAGAAAGCAGTCGGCGGGCTGTGAGGCTCTAGGGGCCGATTGCTTGAGAGGGGAGGAGGAGGGAGATGAGGCGAAGTGATTGGGTGTGCTCTCTCGCATTTAAAGACCCCGAGCAGACCGGGCGGCGTGCGGGTTGGACGGCAGGGCGGTGGTGGCAGTGGAAGAACCGGGCGGCGTTGCAGGCGGCGTGGCAGAGCAGAAGATCACGGGAATCCGGCGTGATGATGGTGCCGTGCGCGTGATGGGGCCGGGCGGAGCGGGGCCGTGTCAGCTGGCTTTACCGATGCAGCGAGGAGGAGGGGGCCCCGGCGCACGGGAGAAGAAAGGAAAGGGGAGCCGTGCGCGGGCGGAGAGAGAGGAGGAAAAGAGAGAAGGGGGGCCCGCGCGCAGTGTTGGTAGAGAGGGGAGGGAAATGGGCTGGCGGGGTGGGAAGGGAAGTTGGGCCGGGCTTTCGGCCGGCCTGACTTCCTTTCTTCTTCTTCTTTTTGTTTATTTAGTGTATATATGCATATGTATATACAAGTATATATACATATATATTTTTAAAATTTATTTCTATTTTTGTATATGTACATATATATTTATTTTATTTATATATATTCACATATATATATATATATATTTTTATTTGCACATTCATATGTATATATTTCCTTCATGCCTATTTTTATTTTTATTTTTTTGTATAAATACATTTTATGTATTGCTCATCTTTCTAGGCTCTTGTATACATACTTGTATAGATTCTATTTATTTTTGTTGCCCTTTATAATACTTTTCAAAATTAAATTCTTATATTTTAATTCAAGTTTCTTCCTCCTTATACTGGATCATCTTTTCAGATTCATATTTGAAATTTTATCTTTCTATTATTTGCACATTTCCTTTTAGGGTATTACTAATTTTTTGTTTCTTTTTGAGCTTCTTAAATTTTTGGAACCTCAACCAAATTCCAGAAAAATGCAATAAAAATCCAAACTCAAATAGAATATATTGCAAAACCATTCAAGAAATTCGTATTTTAAATTTCAGATTTTTTAGGATGTTACAAGGGGTTACCACTGATATTTTGGTTACAATGAAAAACTGAAAAATGATTTAGATTTGAGCAAGTGATTGTTGAGACTGGCTACTTGGGCCCACCAGCCAAGGGCTGGCACCACCAGGGGTGCCCATAGGCCACACCCAGGGTGCAACCCCTCAGTCATCTCAGACTACAACTTAACACTCCTCCAAGCTTCCAGAAGTTTGCCACTAGCTCCTTCTCGTAAAAGTTGGAGATTACTTACTCGGCAAGGAAGGAAAGAAAGGGATTCGGAAGGGAATGTGACCTACAAACAAAAAAGTAAGAGCAAATATGGAAAAAGGAAGTCCAGGAGGCCAAAACGGGTTCAGCCAGGGTTGGTGCCACACCTGGTGCCCACAGGCACCAACCTTGCTAAATACCATGGTCTCCCCACTACTACAGAAAGCCTCATAGTAGACGCCTCATCACAGACGGTTTTGTGAAATCGTCTCTGATGAACACTATTACAGACGGTTGTAACTAGGAGGCCGTCTGTGGTATTTGTGGCGGGAAAATGGATTATCACAGGCGGTTATTACCGAAGTATCACAGACGGTCTGTATTAAAAACCGTCTGTGATAATCCCAGATTATCACAGACGGTTTTTAATCAAAAACCGTCTGTGATAATTCACAGACGGTTTTTAGTTAAAAATCGTCTGTGATAATGGCTAAGGCATTTATTGCGCTGCTCAGACCGCATCTGTCTTCATTTCGATCCAGATCTATCCACTGCTGCGCACTTTTTCATTCGGGAGGAAGTTAGGCAATTTCAGGCCAGTTAATTTGGTGGGAAGAGGCAGAGATTGAGCTTTGAATATTCAGTCTTTCCTGGTTGCTCTAGATATGGTTAGTAATGTAATTTATTTTTTCTTTAATTGCATTACAATTTAGGTCTAAGTAATCCATTAGTGGTTATTGAAGATGGTTAATTTGCAAAATTGTTGGTTATATAATAGCTGTTGTGTTTGTAATATGAATTGAGCTAGCAAATTAAGTCTCAATATAATAAATGTGGCCCGTATATATGTAGTTATAATTAGTTAATCTAGATTTTAATACTAAGTTGTTATATATGTACGTAACGTAGGACCGAAGCTGGATGTATGCCGCGAGCCGTGTGAGTGAAGAGTACATTAATGGCGTTTCTGCTTTTATAAGAGCCGCCGAGGAGGATATGTTGAATAAGGGGGTGGAATATATGTGCTGTCCACGCACTGACTGCGAGAATTTGAAGATGTTTAAGAACCGAGGGCAAATTGTAGCGCACTTGATTCGGAGGGGTTTCAAAAAGGATTATACGTGTTGGACCAGTCATGGCGAAGTGAATGATCATATGCCGCCGGATGACATCGTCGGTGAAGTGAATGATATGCCCCCGGATGACATCGCCGGCGAAGTGAATGATATGCCCCCGGATGACATCGCCGGTGAAGTGAATGACATGCCGCCGGTTGATGTCGATTGTGGCTCGGATTCGGATAGGTTGCACGATGATAATCTGGATCAGATGCTTCGCGATGTAGAAGAGAACTATGATGAGAGAGAGTATGTTAAATTCCGTGGCTTGATGGAGGACTCAGAGAAACCTTTGTACATGAGCTGCAAGTACACGAGGTTGTCGGCCGTGCTTGAACTGTTGAAATTGAAGGCAAGCAACGGTTGGTCCGACAAGAGTTTCACGGCGCTGCTAGGTCTTTTAGCGGACATGCTTCCAGAGGGAAATGAGTTGCCTAAAACCACGTATAAAGCCAAGAAGGTTCTTTGTCCGTTGGGAATGGAAGTAGAAAGAATACATGCATGCCCGAACGGCTGTATCCTCTACCGTAAAGAGTATGCAAACATGCATGTATGTCCGGTGTGCAACGCATCCCGATACAAACGTAACAATCAATCAGATGATGGCGAGGGAACAGAGGCGAAGAAAGGACCTCCTGCTAAGGTGGCATGGTATTTTCCTATAATTCCCCGTTTGAAAAGGTTTTTTGCAAATCCAAAGGAGGCAAAACTGCTGCGTTGGCACTCGGAGGAGCGCAAGAAGGATGGAATGATAAGACACCTTGCTGATTCCGCGCAGTGGAGAAACATCGATAGGAGTTTTGCAGAGTTCGGTGCAGAACCAAGGAATATAAGGTTTGGACTGAGTACAGATGGAATGAATCCTTTCAGTAGCATGAGCAGCCGACACAGCACATGGCCCGTGACTCTCTGCATCTATAACTTTCCTCCTTGGTTGTGTATGAAGCGAAAGTACATTTTGCTGTCGATACTTATTCAAGGGCCAAAACAGCCTGGGAATGATATCGATGTGTTCCTAGCACCGTTGGTGGAAGATCTAAAAGTACTGTGGAACGAAGGGGTACAGGTATGGGATGCATACAAACGAGAGAACTTCACTCTGCGCTCCTTATTGTTCTGCACCATAAATGATTATCCTGCCCTTGGTAACCTATCAGGCCATAGTACAAAAGGTGCCAAAGCTTGTACTCACTGTTTAGATGGTACCGAGAGTGTGTGGCTGAGACACTCACGCAAAACCGTCTACATGCGTCACCGCCAGTTCCTTCGGAGGGCTCACCCATACCGCAAGATGAAGCAACAATTTGACGGAGAGAAGGAAGACGGTTCAGCTCCAAGGCATTTAAGGGGACACGAGGTTTATGATATGGTTAAGGATTTAGATGTTGTCCTCGGAAAGGGACGTAAATTGAGGGCTCATGAGAAGAACACCTGGAAGAAGAGATCAATATTTTGGGACTTACCTTATTGGGAGTACCTAGATGTTCGGCACTGCATCGACGTCATGCACGTAGAAAAGAATATGTGCGACAGCTTGATTGGTCTCTTACTGAACATCCGTCATAAAACAAAGGACGGCGTCAACGCACGGCTTGACTTGGCTGACATGGACATCAGGCCTGAGTTAGCACCGACACACACTGATAATGGACGAACGTACCTTCCCCCTGCGTGTTACACTCTGTCCAAGGCTGAGAAAACAGAACTGTGCCAGTGCTTGCATGGTGTCAAAGTTCCGTCTGGTTACTCCGGCAACGTGAAGAAACTTGTTTCGATGCAAGATTTGAAGTTAAATGGCATGAAGTCTCATGATTGTCATGTGCTGATGACACAGATGCTCCCTATTGCAATTAGAAATATTTTGCCGATCAAAGTCCGAGAGACAATCATGAGGCTATGTTATTTCTTTAACACAATTGCTCAGAAGGTCATCGATCCTGAAGGACTAGATGCTCTGCAGGACGAGGTGGTGATGACTCTATGTCACCTAGAAATGTATTTCCCTCCTTCGTTTTTCGATATCATGGTCCATCTCATTGTTCACGTTGTGTGGGAGATAAAAATGTGCGGGCCCGTATTCCTACGTAGCATGTACCCATTAGAGAGGTTCATGGGAATTCTCAAGTCCTACGTACGGAATCGTTCTCGGCCGGAGGGCAGCATCGTCGAAGGTTATGCAAGCGAAGAGGTCATTGAGTTTTGTGACGATTATATGGCTCAGATTGAACCGATAGGTGTCCCTCAATCTCGTCATGAGGGGAGGCTGAAGGGTCTCGGAACTATCGGAAGGAAAGCAATCACTCCAGATATGGACACGTATACTCAAGCCCATTTCACGGTGTTGCAACACATGACTGAAGTGGCGCCTTATGTGGAGCAGCACAAGGATGTGCTTTGGCAACAGAATCCAGAGCGGCCGGATGTTTGGATCATGAGGCAACACAACCGTTGGTTCAACCAATGGTTGAAGGAGCAAATCGCTAGGAGCTCGCCGAGTGAGACGCTGACATGGTTGGCAAAAGGGCCGACATTTACAGTTGTGACATGGCAAGGATATGACATAAATGGGTACACATTCTATACGCAGTCTCAGGATGTCAAGAGCACTAACCAGAACAGCGGTGTCCGCATAGATGCATTCAGTACCGATGGGTCGAGAAACTCGTAGTATGGCTTCATAGAATAGATTTGGGAGCTCGACTATGTGGTTTTCAAAATCCCCTTATTTCGCTGCTGTTGGGTGCATCTCCCACAGGTGAAGGTTGACAAGTACGGTGTCACGACCGTGGACCTCCAACGTGTCGGGTACAAAGACGAACCATTCGTACTCGCCAATCAAGTTGTTCAAGTTTTCTATGTAACCGACCCGGCAAATAAGAAACGCCATGTAGTTCTTCATGGAAAACGGAGAATTGTTGGAGTGGAGAATGTAGTGGACGAGGAGGAATACAATCAATTTGACGAGTTACCTCCTTTTGGAAATGGCATAAGGGTCGACGATGAACAACGTGACGAAACTAGTTACGTACGCATTGATCATGATGAAGGGCTAATTTTTAAAGGAAATAAGCAAGTACAATAAGAATGTATATGTGAAAATGTGTGACAATTTTGAGATGTATATGTGAAAATGTGTGATGTAGTCAATTTTGAGATGTATATGTGAAAATGTGTGATGTAGTCAATTTTGAGATGTATATGTGAAAATGTGTGATGTAGTCAATTTTCAGATGTGTATGTGAAAATGTGTGACAAAAATGAATGCAGATTGATAAAATGTGTAAATGAATGCAGCTGGTAGGTAGTTGATCATGAATGCAGATGGTTGGCTGTTGATCATGAATGACTACAGTTGGGCATAGTCTTATCACAGACGGTTCTAAACTTAGAACTGTCTGTGATAAGCCTACTATCTCAGACGGTTCTAAACGTAGAACCGTCTGAGATAGTATGATTATTACAGACGGTTCTAAACTTAGAACCGTCTGTGATATTCATATCCCAGACGGTTCTAAGTTTAGAACCGTCTGTAATAATCCGCTATATATACCCGTGTCTAGGGTTTTCCGTGTATTCTGCAGTTATTCTAATATCTAAATCCCGATCTGCCTCCCCCGAGCCCTCGCCGCCGCCTCCCTCGAGCCCTCGCCTCCTCCTCCTCCTCCGTCGTCGTCGCCTCCTCCTCCTCCTCCGTCGTAGCCGGCCGCCTCCCCGAGCCCGTCGTTGCCGCCGCCTCCCCGAGCCCGGGGCCTCCTCCTCCTGCGTCGCCGCCGCCTCCTCCTGCGTCGCCGCCTCCTCCTTCTCCTCCGCCTCCTTCCGAATGATTAAGGTTAACTTTTTCGAATTACGTAGGGCGTTTGCCACCTACATTGAAAAGGGAGGTGACTCGAAGCGCGGGGCCAAAGGCCTGCTGACACATGTTCGAGATTTTAAGGTATTCGCTATTTCACATTAATTAATCCTATGCAACAGTTGGTACTAATGCCTCTTGAACTAACACATTCCATTTTTTGCAGTGTCACCAGCAGGAGCCGGGCAACACATGTGGATACTACGTTTGCCAACATATGGAACTACTCCTCGATTCCTCGAGGCTCACCAATCGCAAGGTTTGTCACTCTTCTCATAATTACTTCATACTTAACACGTTACATATATACGCACATTGATATTCCTATCGACAGGCTGCGTCCATCCCGTCAACTGCATTCAAACAGCCTGTTCTTGGAGGGATTCGAGGAGAGTTGGCGTACTTTTTGCTGACTCAAGTCATAACGCCAGGAGGACGGTTCCACTGCGCACCATGATTTCTTATTGATCTTATCACTAAGTGCAAATGCAGTGCACATCTTTTGTAAATGAGATGTGTTAATGGACATTTCATTTCAATTCAATTAATCGATTTGCGAAATGGATGCATGCTTTATGTTTGTGAAATGAAGTGCGATGTCAATGGGATGTTTTATGTCTGTGAAATGTATCTGAAAGGAAATGAGATGTGTGAATTGTATGTTTTTTGTCTGTGATTATCTGCTTGTTTCAGAGGGCATGGCTAGCATTTCCTGAGGCTAGCTATAAACAGAAATAGATTCTGCTGGGGGGGAGGAGTATCACAGACGGTTTTTCATTAAAACCATCTGTGATATCGCATAATCACAGATGGTTCGAAAACCGTCTGTGATAACTTGGATTATCACTGACCCATAATTTCAGACGGTTCAGAAAACCGTCTGTGATGACGTTTCTGAACCGTCTGTAATGTGGATTTCTGTAGTAGTGCCCCCTCGGTTCAAGCATCCAAGTTCTGCAGTTCATACTCGTTTGAAATAGCTACTAGCAATAATACCATGCACTTGTAGGGCATTCAACCATCACTATCGCTTATGTAGGTGAAATTGTGAACGTTGTTCTTCTCTGGGGAGTCTAGTGGTGAATTCCTAACATATCTCACAAGATCTTCACCATTCTGGTTATTATTTTTGTTACTTATGTCATTCTGTGGGGGTTTATAGTCATGCAATGTTCGTTGGCTAAAATACTAATTGCTATATTTTTAAGATGGCTAATGATATTGGTTGTGCGGTAGCATCATATTTTCATCAGTGAGCTGAAAGAATGTTGTTATTCAATTTTTATGACAATACGGTGTGTAGGATCAAATAGGGCCATCAGAGGGGTTGAATGATCGTCGCCGCTTTTTGGAGTCTCCTGGCAGTCAGTGAAGGTTTCAACCACCCAGTGCCTAACCTCCTGATCAATTGCTTAGAGTACGATCGCTTGATCGATCGCTCTATTCGACCGCTCGCTCAGCTTTGATCTTCAACCAATTTGTACGTGCTTGAAATCTTCAACACCAGAAGTTGAACCTCTTGATTTCTTTTGGCCATTGTCATAAGATCCAATCCACTTGCGATAACAAGTGCTCTTCAAGCAAAATATGAACCAGATTGATTGAAGATGATTTTTATTGCTGGATTTCTGTGGATTTACAAAGTGTCCCTACAAACGCCCCTAAAAGCCCTAACAAAAACTAAAACCTCTTTTTTCTACTCGCCGCAAACCTTTCAAAAGCCCTATGTTAACCCTTAGCCTCTCCCTGCTTTTATACGCTAATGCCCCAAACGTGTCATCATCAAACACGGATACAAAATCTTATCTCTTCTGAAAATCAAGGGACCCAAAACACTTCCAAACACGGGTTTTAACCAATCTCTAAACCTTCCCAGTTATGGACTCCTTCCACAACTCCTAACTCAATACGTGATGAAGCCTCCAGGACAGCACCTCCTGTATCCTTATCACGCATCATCACCTGATGTGTCGAATCCTCGAGGAACACACCTCCCGTAGCTTCTTCACGCATCATCACCTCACGTGTCGTAGCCTCCAGTAACGTGCCTCTCGTATCTTCTCCATGCATCCCGCCTTTGATCTCCACGTGCTCTAGTGTGAGCCAAACCATCTCATAACATCCTCGACAGCCTGGACCTCAGATTTCCACATCCTAGTCCCGGTCCTCCTCGTCATTGACCATGATTGCCTCCATGCCAACCTACACATGCAAAGACCAAAGAAACTTTTTCTCAGCACAAGTTCTCCCCGTCTTGACTAACATTAGTCTATACACTCATATCACACCTTTAACCATCCATCAACACTAACCAGGTCAGCCATGACCACAAATGCTATTGCTTTCTAGAAATCAGCGTTAGACGACACATTATGACAGCTACAACCGCCATGCACAGGCCAGTCGCTAGCTCATTGAGTACTCAAGAATTACCATTGCTCCGCTCAAAACACTCGGAAATCACAAGTATCGCACTACTGACAACCAACCAATCACTGAACCATCGATCACTGAGTACCGACCTAGTACTGAAACACCGTCTACTGAGTACCGGCTAGGTACTTTATCAACGATCACCGAGTGCCAACCTGGTATTGTAGCAACGACCACCGAGTACATAACTGGTACTGTAGCAACAACCACCAAGCACCGACCTAGTATGGTAGCAGCGACCACCAAGTACCTACCTAATACTGTAGCAGCGACCACTGACCGGTTACTGTCACTTCTGACCGGTCCACTGAAGCTCATGACCCCAACCATCGTAGTCGAAGCCTGCCGACTACCGACTATAGTCCATTGTATCTTGTGACCAGTTCACTATGTCATACAACCGGTTCTCCATAGCGTATGACAAATTCCTTGTAGCGATGACTGATTACATCGAAGCATACGATCAGATCCCTCTACTTACGACCATCGACCAGTTCACTATAACTACGATCGGTTTACTGTAGCAATGACCGGTTTACTATTCCGTACGACTGGTTCACTACAGTACTTCAGAATCTCTGCCTCAAGGTCTTTGATCTCCCCAACTGCTCTCTGACTCTTCTAAAAACCCTGAACCAAGGTCGTTCTGACGTGGTCGATCACTTGTGGTTGTTCACCCATGCTCGATTTTTAGTGATCGATCTGTGGTGGTCAATCTACCACCTGAACCTATAGTGGCCATCGTACCATGGTTGACTATTGTGGTCATCTACTATGGTCGACCATTGTGGTCAACTACCGTGGTCGACCTTTGTGGTCAACTACCGTGGTCGATCTGCCATCTTGAAAACTTTCACAAATACAAATTTCAATGCACCCCAAAATGTCAATTATTCATCATCACTAAATGCATGACCTAACCACATGGTCTAACAATCTCCCCCTTAACGAATACATTTACAACACCTCCAAAACTCTTGAATGAGAAAATTTGTGTAAAGAAAAATTAAAAGCTGCAGACCACAACAGAAAGATTCAAAGTTGCAGACCACAGCAGAAAACACAAAGCTGCAACCACATTAGAAAACTCTGCTGACCCCAGTAAGAAAAGCTTAGCGGAAAGCTCAGAAAACTCCCTCTCAACACAAGAGAAGCAATTTTAGCAAATTTCCTCTATTTTTCTCCCCAATATCTCCAAACTCTCCCCCTTTGGCATTGAAATCATCAAGAACTCGATAGAGAATAATTCTAAAAATGAGCAATGAGAGTAAATGTCCAGAAGTTTTATAGATTATCTAAGTCACTTTGCATTGATTTAAGAATGTACCCAAGCCATCTTTTTTAGTAGAGATCCCTAGATCATATAAAGTCATATACCTTATAGCAAGTCAAAATAAGGCTTTAGCGTGATTAAGCAAATTGGATTAGTGACAGATATCTCAACAATGATCAAACTGATCTATAAAAAGCACAGTGGAATATCACACTGTAACATCCTAAAAATTTGAAATTTGAAAATGAGGAGCTTTTGAATTATTCTGGCAATATATTTTATTTGAATTTGGAGTTTATGGTATTCCTATGAAATTTGGTTGAAGTTCCAAAAAGTTAAAAGGTCAGGAAAGAAATAAACATGTGTAAATAATAGAAAACTAAAATTTTAAATACGAATCTGAAAAGATGATCCAGTATAAGGAGAAAGAAACCTGAGTTAAAAATATAAAATATCATTTCTGAAAATAATGGCATGAATAACAATGGAAACAAGTAAATTAAATACCAACATTAGTTGGAAATATTTTTACTAAGTCCAAAATGTCATCAGGAGCTTCTGTGAATTTTTCTGGAATTTTTGGATGTATTTTCATATTTTTCTCAGCTTATTGGGATTTTCTGGCAATTTCTAAAAAGCTAAAATCAAAATCAGGAAAATTCAAACCTCAACCCACTCCTCTGGCCGCCACTTGGACGGCCAGGATCAGCCCATGTCGCCCGGCCGATCCCGCCTCTCCCTTCCCCTGCTCGCCACGTGGGCGGCCGTGATTTCCCCTTCCCCACGCCCCGGCCCATCTGGCCCATCCGCCCCACTTAACCGCGCCCGCCGCCTGATCAGCCTCCCCCGCCACGTGGCTTCATCCGCGTCGTCGCGCTTTTCCCTCCCCTCTCCCGCTGACCGGTGGACCCGCCTTGTCAGAGGCGTCTTCTTCCTCCCCCGTCTCCTTCTCTCTGCGCGGAGGCAGCCTCTTTCTTCCCCGTGGCACGCATGCGCCCGGGAGCGGCCGCCCGCTGCCTGACGCGTCCTCTCGTGTGCGCGGCACAAAAGGCTGCCCGGGAGGACCACGCGCGCCAGGAATCCCGCTGCTGCCCCGCCGCCTGCCATTGCCGCCTGCCCCGACAAGACCGCTCGGGCGGGAGCGCCGTTGCCAGCTCCACCCGGCCCCTATAAGTACCCCCAAGCTCCTATCGTCCTCCCCGCGCTCTCAGCTCTCTCCCCCTCCAGGTAATCGTGCTGTAAACCCCTCTCCACCGCCGGCGAGCCATTCTCTCCCAACTCCGGCGACCCAGCTCCCCACCGTTCCACTGCACCAGAGCCCAATTCCTCTCGCTTGAACCACCTCCGCAGCGTCACGAAGCTCTCCCGACCCTCGCCCGAGCTCCCCGTCGCCTGTGGTTCGCCGTCACAGAGCACCTCCCCGAGCCGCCGCCGCCGCACGCCGCCAGCCTAGCTCCGGTGCCCCTCAGTCTCCGTCGCCTCCACCACCGGCACAACTGCAACCCCAGCGTCGCATTTTGGCCATCACCTCCGACCCTCCGGCCACTCCTCACCGGCGACGCCACCGTCCTTCCCCGGCCTTGGACTTCCTCTGCTCAACCCCCTCCGCAAGCTAACTCAAAAGGTATAATTACCCTTATAGTGTAAGAAACATCCGAGCGCTCCCCTTGCTAGCAGCGCTAACTCTATTCCCCCCTGTTCCCTCGGTCGCGCGCGTTCGAGCCCCCGGCTCCGCACCTCGAACTTTTCTTTTATTTCCGCCTGACAGGTGGGCCCCACCTGTCAGTGGGGGCCAGGCCGAGCGGTCCGCTGACCATTGGGCCCCGCTAGACAGCGGCACACTGGCATGCGAACCCCACAGAACTGTAGCCGGCCCACATGTCAGAGACACAAGGGCATGCGTCGCGGTGATGGAGCTGCGGAGGGTGACGGCCGGATCTCGGACTCCGCCTCCTCGGCCCCCCGCCGAAGCCCATGTGGGGCACCCAAGGGATAGTCCCATACGGGCCACCGCAACGGAGGGCGCGCAGCATCACACCGTCAACGTCATCACCGGAGGCTCCTCCTCACAAGCCCCCGGGGAGCAGCCGCAGCTGTGGATGCCGCCCCGCAACATCACCTTCGACTTGAACGACGCCAGGGGCGTGGAGTACCCTCACCAAGACCCTCTAGTCATCCAGGCCCACATAGCATGCTGCGAAGTCAAGCGCGTCCTTGTCGACGGGGGAACCTCCGCGAACATCTTATTCGCAGACGCCCTCGACCGCATGGCAATCCCCCGAAGCCGGCTGGAGCAGCCGGGAGCTCCACTTCAAGGCTTCGGGGGTCAGCCGCTGCAGGCCCTGGGGCACGTGTCCCTTCCCGTCACCTTCCGTCAGGAGGGCAACAAAGGTAACATCCGGACCGAGCATGTCACCTTTGATGTCGTAGGTATCCCGTACCCCTACAACGCCATACTGGGGCGACCCGCCATCAACTCTTTCGAGGCAATCCCGCACCACGCCTTTTTGTGTGTAAAGCTCCCGAGCCCGGAGGGTGTCATCACCATCTTCGGTGACCAGGACCTGGCCAGACGTGCCGAAGGCGGCAGCCGCGTTTTGCATCGCCAGGTGCATGCCCTCTCTGGCGCGCCCGGTGCTGGGCCCTCCGCCCCCGGGTGGACGCCCAAGCCTCGGCCCGAAGGTGGCGTCAAGAAGGTGCCGCTCCAGGCGGAGGGGCAGTTTGTCTCCATTGGCGAGGGGCTCCCACCGGAGGTCGAACGGGAGCTGCTTCGAGTGCTTCAGAACAACGTGGACATCTTCGCATGGTCCCCGGAGGACATCAAGGGCGTGGATCGCGCGGTAATCCAGCATCGTTTGGCGGTCCGCCCCGACGCCAAGCCAGTCAAGCAAAGGCTCTGGCGTATGTCGATGGATAGGCAGCAGGCGGCCAAAGCGGAGGTGGCGAAGCTCCTTCGCGCCGGGGTCATCCGCGAGGTCCACCATCCAGAATGGCTCGCTAACCCGGTGCTAGTCAAAAAGGCCAGCGGGGCCTGGCGCATGTGCATCGACTTCACGGCACTCAACAAGGCGTGCCCGAAGGACAACTACCCCTTGCCGCGCATCGATCAGCTGGTTGACGCCACTGCTGGGTGCGAACTCATGAGTTTCCTGGATGCCTATTCCGGCTACCACCAGGTATACATGGCCGAAGACGACGAGGAGAAGACCAGTTTCATCACACCACTTGGGACGTTCTGCTTCGTCAGAATGCCCTTTGGCTTGAAGAATGCAGGCGCTACCTTCACCCGCCTCGTCGCCATTGCCCTGGCCGCCCAGCTCGGAAGGAACGTCGAGGCCTATGTCGATGACGTGGTGGTCAAAACTCGGCAACTGGCTCTACACGGCCGGGACCTCCAGGAGACCTTCGACAACCTCCGGAAGGCGGGCATCAAGCTCAACCCCGACAAGTGTGTCTTCGGGGTACAGGCGGGCAAACTCCTAGGTTTCCTCGTGTCCGGGCGGGGCATCCAGGCGAACCCCGACAAAGTAGACGCCATCCTGGGTATGGAGCCGCCCAAGACAACGAGGGAGGTCCAGAGGCTGGCGGGCCGCATGGCAGCATTAAGCCGCTTCCTATCCAGGGCGGCGGAGCGGGGCTTGCCGTTTTTCAAGACACTCCGCGGGTGCGATGGATTTCGTTGGGATGGAGACTGCGCGAAGGCCTTCAATGAGCTCAAGCAGCACCTGGCAAGCCTCCCCACTCTGGTCGCCCCAGCACCAGAGGCTCCCCTCCTGCTCTATCTGGCCGCGTCAGCTACCGCGGTCAGTGCCGTCCTCGTCTTAGAGGAAGGCGCCATGCAGCGGCCTGTCTACTTTGTCTCTGAAGCCCTTCAAGGCGCCAAGACAAGATACACGGAGCTTGAGAAGCTCGCCTACGCGCTGGTCATGGCCTCCAGGAAGCTTCGGCATTATTTTCTGGCTCACCCGATCACAGTGCCTTCCTCATTCCCCCTGGCAGAGATGCTACACAACAAGAAGTCCACAGGGCGTATCGGTAAATGGGCCGCCGAGCTCGCCCCCTTCTCCTTGACGTATGCTTCGCGGACGGCAATTAAATCCCAAGTCCTGGCGGATTTCCTTGCCGAATGGACCCCGCCGGCCCAACCCGGCCAGACGCACGATGATCCTGTCTGGACGCTTACAATCGACGGAGCTTACAGCGTCGCCGGCGCGGGCGTAGGGGCGGTGATCATCACGCCCGAGAGACAGCGTTTGCTGTACTCGGCGCGCCTTGCCTTCCCCGCCACCAACAACACGGCCGAATACGAGGCGCTGCTCTTTGGCCTGGCGAAGCTCAAGGCAGTCGGCGCGAGACGGGTGTTGGTCCGCACCGACTCGCGCTTGGTGGCCGGCCATGTGGACAAGTCATATCAAGCCAAGGACCCTGAGTTGGCCAAGTACCTTGCGGCGGTACGGGCGAGAGAAAAGCACTTTTTGGGCGTCACCATCAAGGCCATCCCCCGGGCGGAGAATGAGCAAGCCGACGCCCTCGCCAAGGCGGCCAGCCAGCAACTGCCCCCTCCTGAGGGGGCATTCTACGAGGTGTTAGCAAAGGCGGCCATCGCGCAGGACAACCGGGACGCGGCACTTGTCCACCGCATTGAGCGGCCAGGAGATTGGCGGGAGCCCATTTCCAAATTCTTACAAGGCCTCGCCGAGCCAGAGGATCCTGCCGAGCTGCGACAATTGCAGCACCGCGCACGGTCCTTCCAGGTGTTTGAAGGGACACTCTACAAGAAGGGGGTTTGCGCGCCGCTCCTGCGCTGCCTCTCGACTGAGGAAGGAAAGGAACTCTTGGCGGAAATCCACGCGGGCGTATGCGGATCCCACTTGGCGCCGAGGTCATTAGTTGGCAAGGTGTTCAGACAAGGCTTCTACTGGCCAACTGCCACCACCGACGCCCAGGACCTCGTCCGTCGGTGCCAAGGGTGCCAATGGATGGCGCGCATCATCCGCAGGCCCCGACAAGCCTCAACCCAATTCCCCCGGTGTGGCCGCTGGCGCGCTGGGGTCTCGACATAGTAGGACCACTTGCCCGAGCTCCAGGGGACCTCCGGTTCGTGGTAGTCGCGCTGGAGTATTTCTCCAGGTGGCCGGAAGCGATCGCTCTGGCCAAAGTAACTTCTGCGGCCATACAGCGCTTCCTATGGCAAAACATCATATGTCGCTTCGGTGTACCTCGGGAGCTCACGGTCGACAATGGCCTGCAGTTCGACGCCGCCCTCTTCAAAGATTATTGTGACAGCATGGGCATCACCCTCCGATTCGCTTCGGTAGGGCATCCCCAGTCCAACGGGGCGGTCGAACGGGCGAATGGCGCCATTTCTGCCGCCATCAAAAAGCGCCTGGTTGGATTGCCGAAGGGCAAGTGGCCAGGCGAGCTTCACAGCGTTCTATGGTCGCTTCGCACAACGGTAACGCGCCCAACGGGATTCACGCCATTTAAGCTCCTCTTCGGCGACGAAGCGGTCACGCCCGAGGAAATTAAGGCCGGCTCGCGAAGGGTTCTCGTCCAAGCACCCGAAGAGGAGCGCCGTGTGTCCTTGGACCTCCTCGACGGGATACGGGCAGACGCAGCCCA
Organism: Dendrocalamus latiflorus; assembly: GCA_017311315.1. Lineage (NCBI taxonomy): Eukaryota > Viridiplantae > Streptophyta > Magnoliopsida > Poales > Poaceae > Dendrocalamus > Dendrocalamus latiflorus. Next base: position 10,772,531 of record CM029675.1, read on the forward strand.
CCATGTCGAGAAGTACGCGCGGCAGACAACACGTACTCGGGACCGCTCTATATGCCCGCGGGGGTTCAAGCCTGGGGATCTCGTCCTCAGAGTGGCGCTCCAGGCGAAAACCGTTGGCAAGCTGGAATCCAAGTGGGAGGGCCCGTACATCGTAACGGAGGCATTGCCAAAGGGGGCGTACCGCCTCGCCACGCTTGAAGGACAAGCCTTCCGGCACACATGGAACGCGGACAGGTTGCGGCGGTACTACGCCTAGAAGCAGCACAGTAGGCGTAGAGCCACTAGCCCGTTGTTAGGCGATGCTCGCCCGCGCAAACGGGAGTTCAATAAAGGTTGCTGTTTCAAGAGCATCCCCTGTCCGCGCTAAGCAGAACAAAGTCCACGGACTCTAAATAAGACGTAGCGTCGAGCCTAGCTCCGCACGCGCGAGTCTCCGGACTATAAAGAAGACGTAGCGTCGAGCCTAGCTCCGCACGCAATAGTCCACGGACTCTAAATAAGACGTAGCGTGGAGCCTAGCTCCGCACGCGCGAGTCTCCGGACTATAAAGAAGACGTAGCGTCGAGCCTAGCTCCGCACGCAATAGTCCACGGACTCTAAATAAGACGTAGCGTCGAGCCTAGCTCCGCACGCGCGAGTCTCCGGACTATAAAGAAGACGTAGCGTCGAGCCTAGCTCTGCACGCAATAGTCCACGGACTCTAAATAAGACGTAGCGTCGAGCCTAGCTCCGCACGCGCGAGTCTCCGGACTATAAAGAAGACGTAGCGTCGAGCCTAGCTCCGCACGCAATAGTCCACGGACTCTAAATAAGACGTAGCGTCGAGCCTAGCTCCGCACGCGCGAGTCTCCGGACTATAAAGAAGACGTAGCGTCGAGCCTAGCTCCGCACGCAATAGTCCACGGACTCTAAATAAGACGTAGCGTCGAGCCTAGCTCCGCACGCGCGAGTCTCCGGACTATAAAGAAGACGTAGCGTCGAGCCTAGCTCCGCACGCAATAGTCCACGGACTCTAAATAAGACGTAGCGTCGAGCCTAGCTCCGCACGCGCGAGTCCCCGGACTATAAACAAGACGCAGCGTCGAGATTCGCCTCCGCACGCGCCACTCCACGGAGTATAAACGAGATGCGTAGACCTGTCCTCCGCGTCCGGCGGCAGGTAACACCAAGCATAAAAGTACTACTTGGTTCCATTGCAAAAGCAAAGGGGTTACATGGTCACAAGCGTAAAAACCAGTACATCATCCCCCTGCACCACCCGACCAACCGCTCAGCCTGGCGCGGTGCGGACAAGCCCGCGCCGTCATCGCCGCGGCGCTGAAGGACCCCTTCAAGCCACTGGAGGAGGTCCCCCTCCCCATGCAACGTCTGCTGCACGGCGACTCTCGCTGCACCTTCCCCGAAGCGGCCCCAGATCCGTTGGTGGAAGTTCTGCAGGCTAGCCCCGATGGACCGGATGGCATCCAACATAACCTCTGGCCGGTCGGAGGATCCAGTTGAGGATTCGCTAGCTCATGGGTATGCCTACACCCATGAGTATGAAGCAGGGCGAGGGCGAAGCACGCACCAACATAGCTGCAGTGCTCGCCAAAGGTTCTGGCGCCACGAAGAGCAACGCCGGCCCCCTCCTCGATCAGCCCGAGCGTCTCCGACAGGGCCTCCGGCCTGTGCGTAGTATCCGGCACTCGGACGCACAGATCTCGAAGGGCCTGGTTCAGAGACTCCATGGCCCGCCATGCGGACATGGATGCATTTTCCAAGGCAAGGCGGTTCACGGCAGCAGACTCCGCCAGCTGGGTGTTCTCCCCTTCTAGGACGGCGATCTGCTGCACGAAGGCAGCGCGTTCCCCAGCCGCGGCGTCCCGAGCTTCCGTGGCCGCAACTTGTGCGGCCACCAGGGCGTCCTCCAGCGCGCGAAGTTCTTCATCTTTCGCGGCGATAGCAGTGTGTGCTTCGCGGAGGCTGGATTCCAGAGCCCTCCGCTCCCGAACGCGGGCCTCGTCAAAGGACCGGCTGAGGGCAAGCGTCTGACAGGAACAACAAATCAGCAGGCGTCTAGCAGTACCGTACAAGCTGAAGCGCACGAACTTACCCTCATCTCGGAGGCCTGCAACGCGAGCGCCAGGAGGTCCCCCGCGCATGACGACAGCACCTCTCGGTTGAGGCCGTTGTCGGCACGCTCGGCAGCGGCAGTGAGGTCGCAAAATATCTCCGGGCGAGGGAGGAAGTCCAAGCGAGCGAGTCCCGGCCCCAACACGCCAGGATTTATCGTGGCCACGGCCACGTCAGCAGCAATGGACACTGGCGGGGCATCCTGCACGCGGCTCCCGACTTCGCGCATACCTCCGCTGCTCAATCCTTCGCCACGTACGGGAGACGTCGTCTCGCCTGATGTCGGCAGAATGAGCGAGCAGATCGGAGAAAGTCTCGCGAAGTCAGGGGAAGAAAGGGACTCACACCTACCTCCTGCGCCCCTCGTCACGGTAGGAAGTGGCACCGGGTCGACCACCCAGGGGGACGTCGGCGCCTCGACGGTCGGGCAGAAGGTCTTCTAGACCGCGCCAGCCGCCGTAATCCCACGGCAAGGCCCCGCAACAGCGTATCGACCCCTCGTTGGCGGTGGGGACTGCGTCCGAGGGCGTTTCGCCTGCGGTGGCGCAGGCGATTCTTCCACGGCAGAACCAGCCCGAGTCATTGTCGCCCCCGTGGTTTCCTCTGCAGGGGGCGCGCCCTCGTCGGTCGCTACGGTTGATAACGCACCGTCCCCCGTGGTTTGCTCGCCGGGGACGACGCCACCCCCCGGGTTGACGGGTTCCAACTCAGCGGTAGCCGCGAGCCCGAGCGCGGGCTCGTGGACATCGGCGGAAGGTGTCGGGGGATCCGCGGAGGTGCGCCCCTCTGAAGCAGTGTGGCCAGGCCCACCACCGATCGCATGCTCCGCCTCAGCCGAGCTAGCCGCCGGGGGGGCTGCCGGGTCGCATACGGCAGCTGGGGAACGGGCCCGGCGTCGCGAAGACAACCCCCCCGCGGGGCTATCACCGTCCGGAGCGCCGGGAGTCCTGGTGGGAAGCTCTTCCAGCACCATGCGCTCGGGCACGGCAATGCCTACAGCCTCGCAGGTGCGGTTTATCCGCCCCTGCTTAGCCGCCTTCACCTCGACCTCGCGAGCCCGGTGCTCCTTAAGCGTGTACGGGCCGAGGAGCGCCGTAACCGCGCGCTCCGCATCTTCTAGCCGAGTCACTGCGCATGAGATCACGTCAGTTAGGCGGAAGCGAAACAGATACAATGGCGCGATGGGCGACTTACAAGGCGCGGAGGGCGGAAGCACCCGAGACACACATGGTTCGAACCTGTCCTCGCGGGGGCCATTCGGCACCACATACTTTCCCCGGGAGGAGAGTGGCGCCGCCCCATGCATCGTGAACTCCTCGGCTAGGTCGCGCACGCTCATTCGACGGGCGACACCGACGAGGCTCTGCAGCTTTCGCGTGTCATCAATCTCCGCCTTCAGACTCGGCGTGCTATTAAACGAGATCGGCCCGCCTCGGCACTGCATTCTGCTCTTCTCGGTCACTGTGTAATAGAACCACCACCGCGTCCAGCCGGACGCCCACTGCCCTGACAAGGCGGACACAGGGAACAACGTCGCGCAGGACACCCGGAGCACGAAGTCCACATCGCCAAAGTTGGACACCGCCCCGCCAACCTTTCTGGGTCGACAGTGTGCATCGTGCAGGGTGGCGAATAAGCTGGCGCTGGGGCGCCAGCCCTCTGTCCGCATCGCCCACGCGAAGACAGCAAGGCGGAGTATCGCGTGGGGCGTCAGCTGGGCTAGCTCCAACTGGTAGGCCCGCAGGACTTCGCCCACAAACAGCGTGCAGGGCATCTGAAGGCCGGCATCGAAGAACGCGACGAAAACAATTGCCTCCAGGGCCCCGGGCTTCGGCTCCGTCTCGTCCCAGCGAGGTAAGCGAGCCCCATTGCGATCCGCGATCTTCCCCTCATCCACGAGCCATTGCAGCGTCCCTTCCGTCATGCGGCTCTTCCCCAGCACACGGGAGCAGGAGCCTCCCGAGTGCTCCATCGCGTTCCACAGCTTGTTGGCGCGCGAGCTCCCCCGCGGCACCAGTTTGTACTCTTGGGAAGGATGGTTCACCTCGCCCTGGCTAGGCAAGGAACCGCTGCGGGGGTGGTAGGTGGCGTCGTCGTGGCTGGCCATCGCTCTTCGCGACAAGGGAAGGAGAAGAAGCAGGCAAGGGAGCAACTGGCGTGACAATTAGCACGGGCGCAAGCGAAGCGGCAGATCAAAAAGCAAAACGAGAAAGGGTGCCTCCACCTCAACACTAGCACCTTATAAAGGCCGCTCGCCTGCCCTGGGGCTCAGCACATAGACGGATCAAATTCCCGGCGATTCGGCTGTCCAAGATTTGGAAAGAAGAACCGCCCGGACTTAGAAGGCCGCGCCTGGTAGGTGGCCAAGCAGCGCACAACGCCCCTACCTCTTCAACACGTGTCCAACTTCTCGGGGGACGAAGCGAACGGCCGCGGTCACGCAACCGCTCACATCCCACGACGCACCAGTCGTGAGTCACCACGTGCCCCACCTGCAGCATGGCAGACTGCACGACGCGACAGCCTGACTCCTGCCAGGCCAGGCGTCGGCGCAATTCCAGCCGTCATTAAAAGCGCACTACGGGTCTACAAGGTCGCAACAGCCCCAGAGCGCGTGTGTCTACTTCGACTTGTGCGCCAGCTTCGCTGCCACCCGTTCGAAGGGTAGGGGACGGAGCGCGCGCGTCTACTTCGACTTAGGCGCCAGCTTCGCTGCCACCCGTTCCAAGGGTAGGGGACGGAGCGCGCGCGTCTACTTCGACTTGGGCGCCAGCTTTGCTGCCACCCGTTCGAAGGGTAGGGGACGGAGCGCGCGCGTCTACTTCGACTTAGGCGCCAGCTTCGCTGCCACCCGTTCGAAGGGTAGGGGACGGAGCGCGCGCGTCTACTTCGTCTTGGGCGCCAGCTTCGCTACCACCGGTTCAAAGGGTAGGGGACGGAGCGCGCGCGTCTACTTCGACCTTGGCGCCAGCTTCGCTGCCACCCGTTCGAAGGGTAGGGGACGGAGCGCGCGCGTCTACGTCGACTTGGGCGCTTCGTTGCCACCCGTTCAAAGGGTAGGGGACGGAGCGCGCGCGTCTACTTCGACTTGGGCGCCAGCTTCGCTGCCACCCGTTCGAAGGGTAGGGGACGGAGCGCGCGCGTCTACTTCGTCTTGGGCGCCAGCTTCGCTGCCACCAGTTCGAAGGGTAGGGGACGGAGCGCGCGCGTCTACTTCGACTTCGGCGCCAGCTTCGCTGCCACCCGTTCGAAGGGTAGGGGACGGAGCGCGCGCGTCTACTTCGGCTGGGCGCCAGCTCCGCTGCCACCCGTTCGAAGGGTAGGGGACGGAGCGCGCGCGTCTACTTCGCCTTAGGCGCCAGCTTCGCTACCACCCGTTCGAAGGGTAGGGGACGGAGCGCGCGCGTCTACTTCGTCTTGGGCGCCAGCTTCGCTACCACCGGTTCAAAGGGTAGGGGACGGAGCGCGCGCGTCTACTTCGACTTTGGCGCCAGCTTCGCTGCCACCCGTTCGAAGGGTAGGGGACGGAGCGCGCGCGTCTACGTCGACTTGGGCGCTTCGTTGCCACCCGTTCGAAGGGTAGGGGACGGAGCGCGCGCGTCTACTTCGACTTGGGCGCCAGCTTCGCTGCCACCCGTTCGAAGGGTAGGGGACGGAGCGCGCGCGTCTACTTCGTCTTGGGCGCCAGCTTCGCTGCCACCAGTTCGAAGGGTAGGGGACGGAGCGCGCGCGTCTACTTCGACTTCGGCGCCAGCTTCGCTGCCACCCGTTCGAAGGGTAGGGGACGGAGCGCGCGCGTCTACTTCGACATGGGCGCCAGCTTCGCTGCCACCCGTTCGAAGGGTAGGGGACGGAGCGCGCGCGTCTACTTCGTCTTGGGCGCCAGCTTCGCTGCCACCCGTTCGAAGGGTAGGGGACGGAGCGCGCGCGTCTACTTCGTCTTGGGCGCCAGCTTCGCTGCCACCCGTTCGAAGGGTAGGGGACGGAGCGCGCGCGTCTACTTCGACTTGGGCGCCAGCTTCGCTGCCACCCGTTCGAAGGGTAGGGGACGGAGCGCGCGCGTCTACTTCGTCTTGGGCGCCAGCTTCGCTGCCACCCGTTCGAAGGGTAGGGGAGGGAGCGCGCGCGTCTACTTCGACTTGGGCGCCAACTTCGCTGCCACCCGTTCGAAGGGTAGGGGACGGAGCGCGCGCGTCTACTTCGACTTGGGCGCCAGCTTCGCTGCCACCCGTTCGAAGGGTAGGGGACGGAGCGCGCGCGTCTACTTCGACTTAGGCGCCAGCTTCGCTGCCACCCGTTCGAAGGGTAGGGGACGGAGCGCGCGCGTCTGCTTCGTCTTGGGCGCCAGCTTCGCTGCCACCCGTTCCAAGGGTTGGGGACGGAGCGCGCGCGTCTCCTTCAACTTGGGCGCCAGCTTCGCTGCCACCCGTTCGAAGGGTAGGGGACGGAGCGCGCGCGTCTACTTCGACTTAGGCGCCAGCTTCGCTGCCACCCGTTCGAAGGGTAGGGGACGGAGCGCGCGCGTCTACTTCGACTTAGGCGCCAGCTTCGCTGCCACCCGTTCGAAGGGTAGGGGACGGAGCGCGCGCGTCTACTTCGTCTTGGGCGCCAGCTTCGCTGCCACCAGTTCGAAGGGTAGGGGACGGAGCGCGCGCGCCTACTTCGACTTGGCGCCAGCCTCCGCTGCCACCATCCCAGATTTCAGGCTCCCCAACCACAAGCTTGGAGGAATTCACAGGCCGCAGGGGACGGAGGGGGCCAAAGGACTCGGCGACATGGCTTCGGCCCTGTGAAGCCCTTCACCATGAGAGGCTCCTGTCGTAGGGGTGGCCCCCACCTAAACCCAGCAGACCTGATAGGAGATTATAAGGCCCAGAATAGGCCATGTGTAATGACATAACGGCCCCCGGAGGGGATAACCAGATGTAAGGGTATAACTGTAAAAGCACTCCTCATGTGTATATATATATAAGTAAGCCATGGGGAGGGACCCAGGCCATTACACTTATCTTCATCACTCTCCACTACCATCTCTCTCTCTGTTTGGTCTGTAGCCACAACAATAATAGTAACCTTTCGAAAATAAGTCCGTAATTATATGCCATGCTTAGTATTGCTTAGATACTCATGGGCGCGAGAGCGCCCAAGCAACACTTTTAATCCTAAGAAGCATTGGTTGGGCAGTCATGGTGGTAATGACAGGTGTATGTTGGATATGGTTATTTTATATTCCCAAAAACCTCACATTGCTTATTTATTTGGGCGGATGGTTCGGGGGTATGGTGCAGGGGTGCACGAGAGTGTGGTTTGTGGTAGAACCGCCTAGGTAACCTTAAGGACTGAATCTTGTCATGTCAACCCGTGTAAAATGGTACAACCACAAGTCTGTAAAATACAACTTGGCTAAGTAGACTTACCGAACTCCGGACTCATCTCACTGGTAGTGGATTGATGGGGCTACGCTATGGCAAGGGGGCCTGAAGGGACACCAGTGGTGGGTGAAGTTTCCCAGCTATCCTAACGTTGCGGGAAGTAGAAGCCCGAGCTGCGTTAGTGGCTGTGGGAAACATCCCGCGCATAGATGGGACCCACCGCAAGTGGGCGGCTACCCATAAGGTGAGATGAGAGAAGGGACTAGATATTTTGAAAAGTTACTGTGATGGTCTACTCAACCACACTTCTAAGGCATCGTGTGGGGCAATGAGATGATTGTCTCTTGTGGTGAAAGTGTACAAACTCTGCAGAGTCAAAACTATTCGAATAGCCATGCCCACGGTCAAGGGCGGACATGAGAACTTAACTAGATATAGTTCTATTTCAAAAACTTTGTGGGTGGTAATGGAAAAAGTGGAGGGCAGTGGAAAGCCCTGATTTGAATTGTCCTGGGTGTCGTCCCAGTGGTAAGTTAAGCGGCTATAACGCTGAAAGATGCTATATGGTGCGGATGCCATGTAACGGTGGATGGAATCTGGATCGCTATTATTATTGCATTTTCTTGAACATTATGTTTTTGTTCAAAACTGCTAGGTCTCAGGAAATTTTTATGTATCATATTGCAAAAGTAAAATGTTTTCTCTTCTCGCAAAGTAAAATATATGAGGAAATAAGTAGAGTCGGGAGTAATGAAGATGGAAGTTTGTGGTAAAAACATAAATATATTGGTGGACTCATGTCGATTATAAAAAGAAAACGATAGTGTGGATTCTGGGAGAAATGAGCCCAAATGGATATCTAGACTAGATAGATGATTTATATGATCTTTGGAGTATTAGGGAGTGCAAGGGTATTGGTTGGATTACAACACTGATATTTGATATAAATTCTTGGGAGATGTTGACAATATTGGTATTAATAGGATTTGAACAAGTTCTGGATGGATGAATTGATCTTGGGAGTTTGGGGTATGATAACAATCCTGGAGTATAAACTTGATCAATGATATTCCTGGTAGATGAAGACTGGTGAATCGTAGACCTAATCAATAATATACTTGGTGGAAATAAACTAGTGACTCGTATACTTGGTCAATGATATTCTTGGTGGATGTATACTCATGAATTAGTTAGAGATAGATAATGGAAAAATAAGATTGATTATTGAAGAATTATGGTTGTGGATCAATAACGAACGGATTGTTAAGAATTTAGAATGCAAAGGATACTGGTGGATTAAATAAATGATATTAGATAAATGATGTCGCTTGCTGTTTGGAGTCTTAGACAGCAATCAATAAAGAAAGTGTATTTTGGTGGATTAAGTCGATTATGGTAGTCGCTAGGTGAAGTATAGGCAGTAACAATAACATTATGATTAAATAATGACAAAGCTACTAAAAGCAATTTTTGGCAAATAAAATAATCCGAGCCTCTCCTTTGTTAAGCCATGCATACTATTTATTTGCATTCTGTGTATTGGCTCACGAGCACGGTGGTTTGTGCTCACACTCGCTTTTGCGACAAATTCAGAAGCAGGAATCAGATCACTATGCTTCAACAATACTTTTGGATCATGATGGCGAAGAAGATGAAGATGTCAAGAACTAGGTCACGATCCTCCAGTTGGCTGCCTGTGGGCATGTCCTGAAGGTCCCACCTGTGTGCTCGTTCTTCCGCTGCTGCAATTTATTGATTTTGGCCTAATCGGCCCATGAGTAAGTCTATTACCATATTACGCTTCCGCATGATATGTATTTTGATATTCATTGTTGTAACTGTGAGTACTATCAACTGATCCAGGGAATAGTGCAGTAAAATCACAGTGGATTCCGGATGGTAAAATCTGAGGTCTGACACACACCAAAAAGAGTAAGCCTAACAATGAAGCAAACATTAAATCTAGGCGAGCTACCAGTCTCATACAGCAACATGTTGCTCCACACTCAACTCTTAAGCATGTGGCAAGCTTGTAGCATACTTCTTTTCACGATGCCATCTTTGTTGCAAACTTCTTTTAAATGGTAGCATGCTTGAAGCATACTTCTTGTTATTCGAGCACTTTTTATGCTTTTTTCCTTTTGTTTAACCATGGCATACTTAAAGCATACATCTTTTCATTTTACTCTTCCTTTTTTTTATAACATGCCAACTTGAGCGAACATAAAAAGATTGCAATATGAAACATATGAGCCTCATAGCTAAGATTTAAAAGAGGACTCACAATCAAGCTAATCCTTTTAAATGAACATCACAAAGTGTTATTTATAATCAATCTAGTGAAAGAATTTCGCTATGTCATATTTTAGTTTGAGTATAGCACATTGATTACAACCTGTTATGATCAAGACTACACAGCACATGAGAAAATATGATAAAGACATCTCTACTATCCATTTGATTTCAGTGACTTGGACTTGATGTATTATTTGATAAACATAATAAACAAAGCTCTTGAGACCTCCAACAATAACAAGCCCCCCTCACAATAATCCCAAAAGATGCAACACACCCAATTCACTTTGCAAAAGACCAAAACAAGAAGAATCAGGCGGATTTTGAGATAAAATGAGCAATCTGAAAAAAAGGAAATCAACCAGGTGTAGGACAACGTCACTTTTTCCACACGGTCTAACCAGAAGGTGAAATATCTTGTAAGCAATCAAAGAAAGCAATGAACCATCAAGTGTTCCAGTCAAGCAGTGATGTAAAAGACTAAAACCCAATCAAGCACATGTTCTCCATCCCATGTTAGTTGGTCTTACATCAAAGAAAACGTCGGTCTCACTATACTGGTGTGAGTGAAATAAGACTTGGGAATACAGTACTGAGATACTCGACAAGTAGGAGCAAACGCATGCACTAATAAAGATTTAAGTGAAGCATTAGCATTTGTCATATTTCAACTAGACAGTTGTTGAGATGCTGGTTCGACCATGGGGCAGTCTGACCTCCTCAGCATAGTTGGTCTGACCATCAATCGGTCAGATCTCATGGACACCATTGGTTGAAAATGATCTGACTACCTACATAAAGCTAGTCTGACCTCCGACAGGTCTAAACAAGCAGAAAACACTGGTTGAGATTCTCTTGAGAAGCTGGTCCGACCATAGAAAGTAGCTGGTCGAAAATCTTGTCCAACCACGCTGGTTCGACCACGAGAAACAACTGGTTGAATGTCTGGTCCAACCACACTAGTTCGACCATGGGAAACCACTGGTCGAAAACCCTTCCTTATCCTATCTTTCTTCTCTTTCTTTGCATTTCGAAAATAGAATTGAACCAAATGACTATCTCTACCACAATGAGTGAGTTGATACTTGACTTGATGAGTGATCATATCAATTGACTTCACAGTACCCAATTTGGTAGAGAACTCTTTTGCAATACTAGCAGATCTAAAAACAATCTATTTTGGTTCACATTCTACTTCAAACTTTCCTGGTTCGAGTAACTTAAAATTAAATCCTAGACCATAATTTTCATACTTGTTTTCAACTTGTCTAGGATCATGTTCAAATTCTTTTTGCCAAAAGAGAATATCTCTAAAGTGTTCTTAAGATACTCATTTTCCTTAGCCAGCGAGGAACAAGATGCGCACTTAACAAATTCATTAGTAAGATCTTTAGAAGCAATAGACTCAGTCAATCTCTCTTTTTTAGTAAAATCATTAAGTTGTGTAGTCAATGCTTCTATTTTAGTGTTAAGTTTAGTACAGTTAGAGCAAGAAAAAATCTCATGATAAAGCATTTGTTGAATTGATTCCTGAGATAAATTAAGCCTAGCTTGTAGCAAATCACACTTAGATCAAGCTTTAGATTGAGCATTTGAAATACTTGGATCTAAACATATAAAAGAACTAGACTTGAGCTTTTCAATTTCATTATTTACAAGTCTTAACTTTTCATCACAAGAGTCATGTGCCAATTTAGTTCATCAAGTTTAGCAGTTACATCACTAAGTTCGACCAAGTTTGATGCATTAATTGACCTAGCAGTCTCCAACTCAGTATATAAAACTTGACAAGACTCACATCATTCTCTTCCTATTCCTAGTGTTTCTTAGGAGCATATTTCCATGGATTTTGTTTTAGAGTTGCCTAGGATAAAGATGGGGAGGGATAGTATTTTTGTTGTAGTGGATAGGTTTTCTAAGATGGAATATTTTATTTCTTGTCATAAGAGCGATGATGCTACACATGTTGCTGATTTTTTCAGGTAGATTGTTTGACTACATGGTGTGCCAAAGACAATTGTTTCAGATTGTAGTGTGAAGTTTCTGAGTCACTTTTCGAGGACACTTTGGGGAAAACTTAGGACAAAGCTGCTATTTTCAACTACTTGTCATCTCCAAACTGATGGACAAACTGAAGTCATCGATCGTACCTTGTTAATAAGGTTGATGACTATTTTAAAGAAGAACTTGAAGATATGGGAAGATTGTCTACCTCATGTGGAGTTTGTCTACTCGCTCGCTGCATTCAACCACAAAGACGAGCCCTTTTCAGGTAGTATATGGCTATAGCCCTCGCGCTCTAATTGCTTTGTTGCCTCTACCATCTTCGTAGAGGGTAAATCTAAATGCTAAGAAACGTGCTGAATTTGTTCTTAAGTTGTATGAAACCATAAAAGAAAACATTGAGTGTATGAATAAGAAATATAGGGTTGCTGGTAGTAAAGGTAGAAAAGAAATAATTTTTGAACCTGGTGATCTTGTTTGGTTACATTTGAGAAAAGATAGATTTCCATATTTGAGAAAGTCTAAGTTGATGCGTAGAGCTGATGATCCTTTTAAGATTATTCAAAAGATTAACGATAATGCATACAAGTTTGAGTTGCCTATAGAGTTTGGAGTTAGTCCCACATTTAAGTCGAGGATAAGCTATACATAGGAGAAGAAGATGAGCTTAAGTCAAGGACGACTCTAATTTAAGAAGAGAAGTATAATAAGGACATCACTTTTTGGATACACGCAACACTCATCCACAAGATGTTAGGCAAGGAACTTTGACAAGGGCACGTGCACGATAGTTGAATTATTAGGTGAACCCATTCCTAGGGTTGTTGAATTTAGCTTCTAAGAATAGGTTGTTGCCTAATGCATGTAATGTGATTGTGCTTAGGAACATGGGCAAGGACCAAGGAGAGATACATAGAGTCACAGACACACATGGAATGAACATTGGAGGTCATCATGTCACTTTGAATCTAGGACTACCAAGAGTGAAAGCTGGGCATGTTCTAGAATCCAATTCAGCCTCTAGAGACAACGCAAACTTCAAACGAGCATAACAGATGCATACCGAGTCCAATGAGGTGATCTTAGACTTGTTGAAAAGGTTGTAATGTCCTCTTTCCAATGGTTCTAGTCTCACCTCAAAACTTCACCTGAGCATATTGTAATCTATGAAACAATTCAAGTAAGTTCCAAACCTAGGCCCCGGGCCTTGTATCAGTTTAAGCCCAACTAGTGAGTTATAGTGGGATGTTCCCCACCCTTACAGATGTGCTTCCCACATCCCTAGCCCCTCAAAAACTACTAGGGGTGCCACTTTTAGGGTTTAGAGTTGTTTAGATTGATTTTCATTCCGAAAACATCAATTGTTTACTTGTGTCGACCAGACCAACTATGACGACTTCAAGCCTCTTCAAATGAAACTTCATATTTAATTCACAAATTTAGATTGTGCTAATTTGTTTCTTACTTGATTCTGGATTGCTTGTAGGAAAGATCATCCATGTTTGGCACGATTGGTAATGACAAGGGTGTGGTGTAGCAATTATAGGATGGACTTGGTCATTTCGGTCAAGTAGCCTCATCGTCAACATCATATCAAACAATCGTAGTTATCATTTTCATTGAAAGATCAGGCCAAATCCCATCATCACATAGGATGAATGGCGAGCGCCCTTGAAGCCTAGCATTTGGCTCATATAAACATCTTCCTCCAATACTCCATGAAGGAACACATTGTTCATGTCAATCTGGCACAAGGACCAGCCCCTGGAAACTATAATGGACAAGACAACCTGACAATCACCGACATAACAACTATACTAAAAGTGCCCGTGTAGTTGACCCCATAGCATTAAGCAAACCCTTGATCAACAAGTCGGGCCTTGTACTTGTCTACAGACCCATTAGGACATTCTTTTACCTTGAAGACCCATTTACGACCAATGACGTGTTGTCCTTCCGGTCGTGGTACCAACCTCTAGGTTTGGTTATTATAGGGAGCTTGAAATTCAGTTTCCATGGCAACGTGCCACTGTGAATCAAAAAATGCAACTTTGTGTGACACGGGCTTAGTAAAGAATGTTCTTCGATGAGATGAGTAATGCATGGTGCCATCAGTGAAGTGCTTCGGTTTGGTGATTTTTTTTGTGATGCCGAGTCAGCATTGGATGAGATGAAGTCATCACATCTGGTGTATCAGACGGCTTGGCAGCCCCATTGGGTGTGCTAGGCAGGGGAACATGAGTCATGCCATATGGTGCTAATAAAACAATTTTGATTGGTGCATTAGCCTCAGTTGATGTTGGAGCCATGCCATCTGGTGTAACATCAGTAGGTGCCCGGTTCGCATGTTCCAGGTCGGTGGCCATAGACGACATGCATGACAAGGGAAGCCCATTTGTGGAAGTAGATGATGCAGCAAGATCATGGTCAGTCTCCAACAATTGTAAGTCATAATTTCATGATTAATAATCTTGAATTACTACCTCAGGAATAGGAAACAAGGTTGGAGAGCTGGACGAGAATGTGCTAGTGGTGGACACAGTAAAGGGAAAAATTGGTTCATCGAAGATTACATCCCGAGATATGTAGATACAACTCGTGGACTGATTGAGACAATTGTATCCTTTGTGTAAAGTACTATAGCTGAGGAAAACACACCTCTTAGAATGAAACTCAAGTTTCCTCTGGTTATATGATCGCAAATTCAGCCAACAAGCACAACCAAATAGGCAAAGGAAGGAGTAGTCTGGGCAATATTCATGAGCTAAGCAAGTGGACTTGAGTTTTGGAGAACACGACTTGGCATTCTGTTAATGAGGTAACATGCGGTGAGAAAGGTCTCATCCCAAAAATGTAAAGGAAGTGAAGTATGGGCCAAGAGAGCAATGCCAGTTTCCAGATGTGCCGATGCTTCCTTTCTGCCATGCCATTTTGGTTAGATGTATGCGTGCATGATACATGGTGAGAGATGCATTTTTCAAAAAATAGTGATGCAACCGATGATACTCGCTACCCCAATCTAATTGAATAGACTGTATTTTAGCACTCAATTGTTGTTCAATGTATTTTTCGAAGTTACAGAATACGTGTTCTACTTCAGATTTATGCTTGAGCAAATAAATCCAAATGAAACAATTGAAATCATCTAGGAAACTCACATAATATTTGAAACTGCTCAGAGACTTAAGAGCCAGGGAACATGCATCACAGACTAGTGACTCTTGTGAACTAGAAGAATAGGCTATTTGATTTGAGTGAAGAATGGACTCAACAAAAGATCTGGAGGGATGACCGAGCCTCTTATGCCACTATGCCATCCCAATAGTGACTCCAGAGCGAGCATGCTAATTAGGTAGGGAGGAGGGTGGTGATGCATGGCTGATCGGCCCAGGGTGGAGACCATCTCTACTTCTACCTTGAAGAAGAATCTTCTTCGTGACCTTGTCCTTGACAAAAAAAAAAAGAACCGGGATGAAATTCAACAAACACGTTGTTATAAGAAACGAGCTTGTGAATATATAGCAAGTTTTTATTTATGCAAGGAACACGGAGCACATTATTAATAATGAGAGGGTTATTTGAGCCAGGTAAAATAGAATTACCAATATGCGAAATTGTCAAATCTGCACTATTGGTGACTTGGACTTGATCCTTGTTGGTGTAGCACTCGTGCACCGTGAGCTAGTCCAGGTCACTAGTCAGATGATCCGTTGTGCCAGTGTTCGTATACCAGTTTGGGTCGCTGTTATAGTTTCCAAACATGACACCGTTCCTAGCTTGATGATCCTCCGATTGATAGGCATGATTAAAACGTCAACACTGCAGCGCGTCATGCCCATATTTGCCACACACCTGGCTTGTGGATTTGACATGACCACTGCCTTGGCCACAACCTTATTTCTGGTTCTTGCCACAGCCGTGGCCTTGACCTCCTCTGCCTCGGTTTCCACCTTTACTATTGCCATCATGGTGACAAGTAACAATGTTTGTAGAGAATTGTATCTCCTAAAATGAGCTATTCTGTCCAAGCCGAAGCTCAAAGCTCAGAAGATAGGCATATAAGTCGTTAAGACTCACCGGTTCGTTCTTCGTGGTAATGGAGGTGACCAAGGGGTCATACTCTAAGTCGAGACTGACCAAGATGTTGCCGGTCACTTCATCATCAAAGTGGGGCTTGCCGATCGACTCCATGGTATCGGCATGTCCCTTCATCTTGTGGAAGTATTCAGACGTCGTCAGGTCCTTCTTCTTCATCTTTGATAATTGGTACCAAACTTTCATGACTCTTGCCCAATTCTACGATGAGAACATCGCCGTTAGTGCTCCCCAGACTTTGGCTGAAGTGGAGAGGCGGGCAACTTGACTGAGAATGCCCTCCATCATCAACGAGAAGAGAGTGCTCAGTACAATTTTATCTTGCCGAAACCAATACAGATATGCAAGATCGGCACTCGACACTGAGCAGATCTGGTTCCTTCGGTTAGCATCACTGGAGGTGGCACGACGCTGCCATCGATGTAGCTGTACATGTTCTACCCACACAAGTAGGAATTCCACCTGAGCCTTCCATAGCAGGAAATTTTCACGAGGCTTAATGCTGATGATGTGCCCAAAGGTGGGGATGGCAATGCTGTCGCTGGATGCCAGAATGATCGCACCAATGATGTCTTCCACGGCTGCGGCTAAGGATGCCATGGATGAACTCTCCAGGATTGGCTCTGATACCAAGTTAAAAAGTATGACATAAAGAATTTTGATGTAACACAACCTTCGCAGATTGTGTTCCTGATACATACATACATACATACATACATACATACATACATACATACATACATACATACATACATACATACATACATACATACATACATACATACATACATACATACATACATACATACATACATACATACATCAATTGATGATTACATGACGTATTTTACATGGTATCTCTTAATACAATCCGGTCAATACGGTTATTACACAGTTGCTATACTTAGCACTGTACATAATCTGGCAACTGCCGATCCATCCATATCTCGTGATATTTCTTTCCGTTTTACAGTAAGAACCAAAAGACATGGCCACGGGAGTTTGTACAAAATTCCATATCAAGGTGTTAGATTCTATCTGCTAATTAATTAGCTATATAAATAACATTATCAAGTGCAAAAGGCATGGATACTAACTACTAACTAGTGGTTACCTGTCAACGCTTCATTTTGTAATGCACTCAATATGCGTGTATAAATGCATCATATTTTTCTCGACCAACCTATAAAGACGTCAAAGCTAAGATTTGCATGTTTGACTGATTGTACCTCAATATTCAATGAATAAATATCTGCCTAGCAGACAAAATTGAGATATATACGTAAGTGACTAAAAAAACCAAAACCGAAGGAAAGTTTTGGTTTTTTAACTAATTAATTATAGCCAAAATTTAATGGATAGAACTTGGAGCGGAACAAAAAATTTGTAGATATTAACTTGATCAGGTGTCCATGTTCATTGTGCCAATATGACGACAATTGTACTTCCAATTTTTGTCTTTCTCAAAAAGTCTATATATAAAGATATAGTAATCTATTATCATATATCCTCTATGACATAATATTTTCTCGATAGCTTAGACAAAGTCACAAAGCACAGAAAGCAAAGGGCTATCCTTGAAGTTTTGGCTCACAGCAATGGATGGGAGAAATGTTACTCTTTGCTTTCTCGTAGTACTTGTGTTACTTGGGAATCCTACTTTCGCAGGTTCGTGCTCGTCTTCTCTCTCACACACACTCGCTCTCGTTGTATTCAAGTATATTTCATGATCAACTGATCCATGATGGATTTGCAGCAATTCAGTACCAACCTTGCGTTGAGTATTGTGGTTCTTTGCAGAAACTGAAAGTGTTTACATTTACCAGTTTCATGGATATTTTCGAAATTACCCGTTTCATGCGAGTAAGATTAGCTGAGCTTATAAGGTACTAATGGCGGAGTGGATATGTCTGTTAATTTCTTGCAGAAAATTGCTGGGAATTTTGTTCCGGGGGTCCAATCTGTGTAAGTTTCCTTTGCAAGACGACGTGCTGGATTGCCGGGAAAACCACACACGGCAGAGTCAAGGAAGCCAGGTGCATGGGACCAGCCCTGAAGAGCTACTGTTACTGTTATATTTGCGAAAAGTAGCACTTAAGATATAGCCTCATGTTTACAGGCAGTGATCAAGCCCCTAATCGAAGGGGAATCAATAATCCATGACGTCTTAAGTTAGTCTCATCAAACGGGAATGAATAATTTAAGCTAGTTAGTCTCCGGAGTTGTCTTTGTTTGCTTCGACGCTACTAGTATTTAATTTCTTGCTTCAATGCTATTGTCGCTATCGATCTCGATGTGTTTTTAGATTCTGCAGTGTAGTGATGATGCGGATTTTATACAGGGATTGCAATGTTCTCCCGCAATACTGACGGTCCGACAAAAGATGCAGGATTAGTCACTACTACAAAAGAGGTTAAACTGGACGTTTACATCACAGACGATTCCTAGGAACCGTCTCTGCTGCAAGTATCACAGACGGTTCATACGAATAACTGTCTGTAGTATTTTCACAGATAGTTTTTAATACAAACCGTCTTGTATTAAAAACTGTCTATGATAATGAAGTTATCATAGATGGCTTGTATTAAAAACCGTCTGTGATATGTTTCCCGCCTCACAATCCTCCAAAATTTCATAATCTCTCGCCTGAGTCCGAGTAGAATTCCGTTCCGAGACATCTTTAGTAAAACGGACATAACTTTTGTATACGGTGTCCGTTTTCGACGTTCTTATACTCGTTGGAAAGCTAACGACGAGCCCGATCCAAAAAAATGATTGGCTTAAGCCAGTTGCCCTATAAAACCCTAAAAATCGGCCATCTTTATCCTCAAATTTGCGTTACAAGTTTTTTGTTTCTATTTTTGCCCTTTTTCTTGGTCTTCCCTTCGGAATTTGGATTTTGTTTCAACTAAAAAGTTGTAGATCTCATCGAAACCTTTCAAATGAGTATATACAAGCCATATAAAACTTTGCTATTTTATCTTTTGAGACTAGTTGTTTATATTACACTGGTATATAAAACTTTGTGCTCTAATTCACAGGCGGTTGGTATATAGAACTATCTATGATATTCATTTATCATAGACGGTTCTAACTACCAACCATCTGTGGTGGAGAGTATCACAGACGGTTTGCATGTAGAACCGTTTGTAATGATCTGACCGCTGGGCCCGTCGATCCTCCCCAAACCAATCCTAGCCAATAGAAATCCACCAACCCTCACCCCATGAATTGTAGCTCCACCTCTCCGTCCCTACGCCAAAAATTTTCGCACTCTTGTCTCTCCCTTCCCTATAAATAATCACCCAAACCAACCCTCCTTGCCGTTCTCCTCCTCCTTGACCCTTACCATAATAGCCCGCACGAAACAGACGACACACAAGTCTACGGGAGGCAAGACACCGCAGAAGCAACTAGCTACCAAGGCGACGCTCAATCAACGCCGACGATGGTGAGCGTCAAAGACATCTAGCTTGTACGCTGCATCAGGGGCGAGAAGGTATAGGCATAGAGGATATTTGTTTTCTCTCTGTTCTTGTTGTGTTAGCTAGATGGGTAACCTGCTCGTTCTTTTGGGATATTGTAATGGTAGGCTCTAATCTTAATAAAAATAGAATGTGTACTGTGTTTCTTACTGTATTTGCTTGTTTTCAGATGGCATAGTTAACATTTCCTGAGGCCAGCCGAAAAAAGGAAAAAAAATAGGTATAGAATGAACTATCACGGACGATTTTGTGATATAAACCATCTGTGAAGGTTTATCACAGATGGCTCAAACAAAAACCGTCTGTGATACTAGCACATCACAGATGGTTCTATCTACCAACTGTCTGTGATGAAAAATATCACAGATGATTCTAGTACCAACCGTCTGTGATACTCATCCATTATAGACGGTTGGTAGCTAGAACATCTGTGATGTGTGAGTATCACAGACGGTTTTTAATTCGAGCCGTCTGTGATAGTGTTTTTCACAGACGGTTCTAGTTACAAACCGTCTGAGTTGTGATTATCACAAACGGTTTACAAACCGTCTGTGATAACCTCCGATTATTACTGACCCATAAATTCAGATGGTTCGGAAAATCGTCTATGATAACGGTTTCAAACTAGGGATGGCAATCGGGCACGACGGGTACGGGTAGTACTCGCCCATACCCGTACCCGCGACCCAGATTTACGCCCGCGGGCATACCCGCGAAGGACCACAGGTAAAAAACCTCGCCCATACCCGTCGCCCGCGGGTACCCGTCGCCCGCGGGCATACCCGTTTACCTGCGAAACACAAATACAAATACAAATAATTCTATTTATCTTGCTGCAGTACACATATAGTTCTATTTATCAGGCTGAGATCCTCATGGCAGCTCTCATGTATTCGGTGAAAACAAAGAAAGTAGCACAGTATGGAATGAGCCCTGGGCTGTGCAGAGCAATGCCATTGCAAATGGCGCCCATTCCATGCTCCCTGACTCCAATCCAACTGCATTCGCGATACCCTGACCAAGGGGTCCTGCAGAACAACCAAACAGAACCCGGAACTTTTAAGTTTTGCGTTACTATCATAGCATGGCAGGTTATAATTAGTATGAGCTCAGTTGAGATGAACATACCAGTGGTAACTTCAACCCCGGGAGTCTCAAAGTTTTCAGGGTGACCCGGAGTCCTGCTTCCCCACTGTCTGAATTGCTTCAAGTCCTCTTCCTGCAGCAACATACCAGTCATAGTTACAAGAAGTTCAATGGCATAAGAGCTGATGTAAATTAGCCATATTAAACATCTAGCAGCTTGCTCCAGGTTTTAAACTGGTGAGTTGCTCAACTAAACATGAGTGATGAGTCCAAGGTCCAAAGTCTGAAGTTTCCAACTAATCTTCCTAGGAGCTTAAAATTCCACTAAACAGATCTCTGACAACTGGATAAAGGTATAACCTTTACTGGGAAAAAAACGAACCCGCCACAAAAAATAGCAGTGAAGATCCAAACTTTCCAATGTTTCGCCCAACGAGATCCAAACTTTGCACAAACCTAATCCCGATTTCGGCGCCCCAACCAATCGGCAGCGAATTTCACACGCAAGAAACAGATGCAAACACCAACACCACAACGAAGCGAGAACTGAAGCGGTCGCGTTACCTGGACTGTGTCGTAGCCGGCGAGGTGGAGCAGGGCGTACTGGAGCATGCACCCGTGGCCGGCGGAGAGGACAAAGCGGTCGCAGTTGAACCAGTAGGGGTTCTTGGGGTTGTACCGCATGACCTCATCGTAGAGGATGTGGCCCATGGGCGCGCACCCCATGGGGAGCCCCGGGTGGCCGGAGTTGGCCTTCTCGACGGCGTCAATAGCCAGGAACCGAATCGTGTTCACCGACTTCTCGAGCAGCGCGCCGGTAGCGGTCTGCCCCTAGAGCGTCTCGACGGCGGCGGCGCGCACGCGCTGGCGCCGCGAGGCCGCGGGAGCGCGGCGGGGCGGGAGATGGGAGCGGAGGCCGCGGCCGGCGAGCGAGCTGAGGCTGAAGTCGAGGCGCTCCGAGGGAGCGGCCGCGCAGCCGTCGGGTGCGGAGCCGGCGCGCGCGGCGAAGGTGGCATGCGCGGCGGCGACGGAGTGCGCGGCCATGCTGCGAGGTGTTGGGTGGTGTGCACGCGCGGAGGCGGAGATGGCGAGGTGGGACTCTCAGAGACGGATGCGGCATTGCGGCGGCTGGGGCCTGGGGCTTTTGGTGGATGGAGCCGAGAGCCGAGATGGGTAAATGGGGAGTTAGGGTTTGCTGTATTTTAGGCCCACTTGTCAGTCTATTTCACAGGTAAACGGGCGAGACGGATACGGGTAGAGCTAGTTTTCAGATGGCATAGATAACATTTCCTGAGGCCAGCCAAAAAAAGGAAAAAAATTAGGTATAGAATGAACTATCACGGACGATTTTGTGATATAAACCATCTGTGAAGGTTTATCACAGATGGCTCAAACAAAAACCGTCTGTGATACTAGCACATCACAGATGGTTCTATCTACCAACTGTTTGTGATGAAAAATATCACAGATGATTCTAGTACCAACCGTCTGTGATACTCATCCATTATAGACGGTTGGTAGCTAGAACATCTGTGATGTGTGAGTATCACAGACGGTTTTTAATTCGAGCCGTCTGTGATAGTGTTTTTCACAGACGGTTCTAGTTACAAACCGTCTGAGTTGTGATTATCACAAACGGTTTACAAATCGTCTGTGATAACCTCCGATTATTACTGACCCATAAATTCAGATGGTTCGGAAAATCGTCTATGATAACGGTTTCAAACCATCTATGATAACCCTTTTTGTAGCTGTGGAATTGTCATCCGAGCTAATTATGTCAAGTTTAATTGTTGATTTCTGACCCCGAACTCTGTTAATGAACAATGTTTGCGAACAGGTCCAGTGAATAAAAAATGGCAAGACGCACTCATGGACACCAAGAAATTGGTGCTTACAGGTTCATTTTGCTGTTTACTGGATAGACAATTTTTTCTTTTTGGGTGTGTCCAAAGACAAGTATTGGATGCTTACATATGTTATTTCCCGATTCTTCTCCAAGATGGAGGAGATGGCTGGTGCTGCTGCTTGCTCCATGGCGGTGGAACGAGGTGTGACAGCCAGCTGTTGGGTCGCTGGACTGGAACTGATGGCACCATTTCTTTTAAACAAAAAGATTCATTTTACCTAAAGTATCACGTCTGTCTTTAACCCTTAACTATTTTTTTCACATAACCCCTAAACTTTCAATATTGAATTACTTTACCCTTAAGGTTGGTTTTGAGAGTGATTTTGCCACCGAATTTAGGAGTGCAATCGAAACGGATATGGATGGATATCGCCTACCCTTATCCCAACATACAAGCCATTAGTTTCATCTAGATCGAAGCACAACTACATAATGAAAATTTTCACTTTCAAACACAACTTATGTGGAATATTTCTATGCCTTGGCCTGTGCATTGGAAGAACCTATTGACTATAGGGTCTAATCTGACTAAAGATGTCTAAGATTCTAACTTTTTCCCTATAAGATGTTTAAGATTCTAACTTTTCCCTATACAATACTTTTAAGCAATTACAAAAAGTCCACATATAGCCCTACTTAGGGGTGCAAACGGGGTTTCCCGACCGATCCGGCGTCGAATCCGATTAGTACCGAATCCGATTGGTACCAAATCTGGAGAAAAAATATGGGTTAGGATATGGTAACAGCAATATCCGTCCGAATCCGATACGTCTTCAAGTTTGATTTCAGGTTAGTGCTACTATTTGACGTTTCATTTTCTTTTGCAATGGTAAAATAAAATCTTCCACATCAGCTATTAAGTAGCAACATCAAGTTCTTGACAGTACGTCCTCCTACTCCATTTGTTGTACTGCATGCATTCCTTACAAACGGGTTAATCCCGACCGATCCGGCATCGAATCCGATTGGAACCGAATCCGATTTGTACCGAATCCGGAGAAAAAATATGGGTTAGGATATGGTAACAACAATATCCGTCCGAATCCGACCCGTTTGCACCCCTAGCCCTACTAGTAACTAATGATGTCAGTCTATAAGGTTATCTTTATCCAGGTCTATTGCAAACATCATGAAGTCCATGCAAATAGAAAGCGGAGATACACAGATTTTGTGCAAAAAAAAAGGGCCACTGTACGCAAGGAATATGGGAAAAGCATATAAATTTTAGAGAATAGGCCGTACAGAAATATATTACAACCCACATGTACAGATTTATGTCTTCACCAGTGCCGTGTTTTGCTCTTTTTATTATTCTGTTTGGCAGGCTATTCAAACTGTTCCCGAACGCTACATATAGTTGTATCACAACCCAATCCCATGGGTGACAATAAGTGAAGCAAATGAAAAAATTATACAGGACCGAACATAAACAGACGGCAGGGTGTAGCCAGCCCAAAGTTAGGACTCAAGCCTAGCCCACTAAAAGAAAAAATATTGGGAAATTTCCGAGGTGGGCCTACAGTAAATCATAGAGAAAATTGTCAGCTGAGCCTCGGGCCATTGCCCCAGCGGCCCGAGGCCCAGCTCCGCCTCTGACAGACGGGGTGAAGAGTGCTGTCTAAAATTTTTTCCCAAATATTCTTAATCCTTGACTCAAGTAACTACAGAGTTACCAATCAAAGAACCAATAGCCAAAATCCCAAATCAAATAGCTAAAGGAATCAAACTCCATAAAAATACAAACCCTAAAGGTCTAACTGGCTTGCTGCAGCCGATCTAACCCCTAGTAGTCAAATAGTCGGCACATGGGCTAGTCTGACAGGTAGTAGCGATTGAACTGCCCACTGTTCCAAAACTGGCTGACGAAGTTCACTTTTGATGCAACTACTAAAATACAAGACCAAATGCTATGGAACTTTGCACACACCATGTCTAAGGTCTCAGAAACCTGTTTCATCCATAGAAATCCATATCAAAGTTTGTACCTTTTTCAAATTTGAGCAAGTATGCACCAAAACCAGGCAAAATACGAAAACGGTGAATATAACTTGTTCATGGGCAAAGGATGACCAAGATGGCTCTAGATATATTTTTACATATTGCAGTAAGCAAGAATTCAAAGAGATCAAGCCAAAAACTCTCATATCATGAAATCACTTGGTGACATCAAAATCAAGCAAAAATAGGTTTTTTCATGAACTTGCCATCAAAGTATCTAGATGAGTAGAGATTGATTTCCAGAGAATATCCCTATCTCTTATACGTCCTTAGTACAACAAGATCAAGAAAAAAAGAGAGGAGGAAAACCAAACAAGTCAAAAGCAAATCAACCAACACAAGATAGATTCATGGAGATTAACAAAGATTGATATATTACAACTTAACGATGAATGGTTTACATCCACTCCACTGGGAGGACAAGAGAGTGCACTCAACTTCTCTCAAACCTAATCTTAACATGTGAACACTTCGTCTCAAGAGATGATGGTTGGATGGTTAACTACAGTCTCCATCCCGACCTATTAAATAGATAGGATAGCCAGTCACATCTAACCCTTAGTGGATACTATTCAATTAGTACATTAGAAGAAACCCGATAACCCCACACATACTGGTTTTAACTCACACTATAGTTATGCACGCATTTCAATGAGCATAAGTCTGAATCTACTAAGTTCTTAGCGTTGGTCCAACTTGATCTTCTTAGTTTCTTCTTAATCTAAACCGCACTTCCAAGTACCACCCAAGCACCAGTTTTGTTTCAAGGTGGTTTTCTGGAATTTTGATCAAACTACCAAAATTCCCTTTCTTGACCCGGTCATCTCATTGCAAGAAATTGTTGTGCTTGCCATGTATAGGTATACTATTGGCTTGCCACGCATCGATATGTCTCCCCCGTTCTGGTTTCGCTGGACCATGCCTCACTTAGATCGACCAAGCTATATGATGCAACCTGCCATTTGAACTTCCCCTCAACATTTCTTGCCTTTCTCGTGCCATGTTTGAGTTCAGCCATCTAATCCAATATCCCCAATCATTCTGGGCCTCGGCTCCTCCATGAGCGTAGCTTTGATCTTCGCCATTGACCATGGTTGACTCTAAGTGATATACACATCTAAAGATAAAGAAATCATTTTCGGACACAAGTTCTTCGCAACATGACCCACATTAGCAGTAACAAGTCTCATGCAACCTATAACCACTGACCTAGGTCATCCAAATTCTTCTCGCGACTCAAAACCACACAAAACAAAACCCTAGCTGAGAATCACAGTAAGACATTGAGGCTCCAATTTAGCGAGATTTTGAATAAAAACTCCAAATCACACTTGAAATATACATTTTTACTAAATTTTCTCCCCTTCAAATATACATTTTTACTAAATTTTCTCTCCTTCAAATATACATTTTTACTAAATTTTCTCCCCCTTTGACAATGGAATAATAAAGATGCATGGAAGAAGATGGAGCATGAATGAAATAAAGTAGCTATATTTTATTCATATTTAGCAATAGGAGCCATGAAAATTATTCAAAGTGAGTCTATAAGTATTATTCAAAGTGACTTTATAAGTATTACACCAAGCCATATTATGTGAAGTAGCTATTTTAAATCATGGCAAGCCATATATAGCAAAGCTAAAACCAAAAAGAGAAATAGTCTAAAATGAAATGTATATTTAGCATGTCAAGTTACTCAAGATTATATTTAGCCAAAAGTATCCAAAAATGAGCCATGCCATCTTAATAAACTAAATGGAATCTACAATTGAGTCAATTTAGAGTGCTACAAGTTCAGTGTTGAATTATTTTATTCAAGAACATAGATGTAACAGCCCAGCTGTTTATTTCAAAATTTCAGTAAAAACTATTGAAAATTAATCTAATTTAAAATAAAAATAAGTGTTCTTTTGTTGCCTAAATTTTAGAGATTTTATTTTGCTTGTTTTCAGCATTGGAAAAAGGCTTTTGTTAAAAGTAATTTAATTAAAAACATAAAATTATTATTACATAAAAGGGTATATATAAATTTTTGTAAAAATACTATTTCAAATTAAGTATTTTAAGGCATTTGGCTTTTATTTGGATTTTTTGTTATTTTCTAGAATTTATTTGGGGTTTATTTGGATTTTATTTCAAAGCCTAGAGCTAGAACATGTACTTAAAATATTTTATTAAAGCCAAAATAAGTTTATTTAGCTTTTCCCAACCTCTCCAGAGTTTTATAGAATTTTTGAGAATTCTCTAGAATTAAAAATCAATTTTAAAAGTCAAAAGGCATTTTGTAAAAATTTTAAAAGCCAAGTTTAAATTAAAAATATTTTTCCTAAAATCTACAATAGCTCCAAGATTTTTTCTGGAATTTTTGGACATTATTTGTTATTTTTCTAAGTATTTATAAAAGTTTTCTAGTATTTCTGAAAAATTAAATCAAAATTTAAATCTGAATTTATCTCAGGTTGACTCGTGTCTGTCCTGGATTCAATCCACCCCCTCCCCTAATCTAATCTGGGCCATCCGCTGCCACTTATCCCTTCGACGGCCAAGATCCTTTTCCTTTGCCATCCGTTCACCCATCCCTTCCTCTCCCCTTCTCTCACTGACAAGCGGGCCTACGTTCACACCCGAACCGGCCTCCCTCCCCCCGATCTCCGGCGAGCGCTGCACTGCCTCCCTCCTCCTATAAACCCCATCCCCCCAGAGCTCCTTCCGTAGGAGGGGAAGAGGCGAGGCGGGGAGAGGGGATGCGGAAGGAGCTCTCGGGGGGGTTATAGGGGGAGGGAGGCGGCGCGGCGCTCGCCGGAGATCGCGGGAAGGGAGACCGGTTCGGATGTGAACGTGGGCGAGAGATGCATTTGTGGGGCGGCGAGGGGGGAGCCTGAGGCGGCGTCTAGAGAGGCGGTGTGGCCGAAAATCGAGGCTTCGGTGAGCGGCAATGGCGGCGGCGGTGAGAGGAGAGAGAGGAAGAAGAAGGGGGAGGTGGAAAAAGGCTCTGACAAGTGGGGCCCGCTCGTAAGTGAGATAGAAGGGTAGAGGAAGGGATGGGTGAACGGATCGCAAAAGAAAAGGATCTCGGTCGTCGAAGGCATAAGTGGCGGCGGACAGCCTAGATTAGATCAGGGGAGGGGGTGGATTGACTCTAGGCTAGACACGTGTCGGCCTGAGATAAATTCAGATTTAAATTTTGATTTAATTTTTCAGAAATGCTAGAAATTTTTTATAAATACTTAGAAAATAGTAAATAATGTGTAAAATTCCAAAAAAAAATTCATAAAAATTCCTGGAGCTATTTTACACTTTTGGAATGATATTGTTAATTTAAATTTGGCTTTTAAAATTTTTACAAAATTCCTTTTTGACTTTAAAATTGATTTTTAATTTCAAAAATGATCAAAAATTCTATAAAACTCAGGGGAGCATGGGAAAAGCTAAATAAACTCTTTTTGGATTTAATAAATATTTAAAATATATTTTCTTGCTCTAGGCTTTGAAATAAAATCTAGATAACTCCAAATAAATCCCAGAAAATCCAAATAAAAGCCAAATGCCTTAAAATACTTAATTTGAAATAGTATTTTTTTACAAAAATTTACAAATAAAATTTTATATAATAATAATTTTATATTTTTAGTTAAATTTCTTTTAACAAAAGCCTTTTTCTAAAGCTGAAAACAGGCAAAATAAAATCTCTAAAATTTAGGCAACCAAAGAACACTTATTTTCATTGTAAATTAAATTAATTTTTAATATTTTTTTGCAGAAATTGTGAAATAAACAGATGGGCTGTTACAGTAGAATTGAGCATCATTATCAAATTTAACACTTATTGTAATTTATTTTTTGTTTTATCTTAGTAAAGCAAGTTCTAGACTAAGAGCCATCCACAATTGTCTCATAACCTTCAACCATTTTTTTATATTTTTGGCTTTCTTAGACATGTGCTAGACCTCAAGCAAGATGCTTAAAATAGTGGTCTAGGTCATTCAAAACTCCCCTTGAGATCATGCCTAGTGTAATAACAAGCCGTCTCAATAGAAAAATTGGTGAGACTAGTTTTTTCGCACAAAAGAGATTATTTTTAATTTTTTTTGACTTAGTTCATAATTTAATAAAGAACTAGTATAGTTCAATCTAAAACTCAATTTAAATTCAAGACTCAATTTAGCCTATTTGACGTGGCATAATTCATAAGAGGATGTATAGAGTAAAACTAGTCACATGATCTAACAAGACAAGATCTAGTTCAAGTTTTCACATTTAATAGATCTCATGGCAAAAAGCTAAGCTACACATAGAACGACATAATAAATCTAGCAAACTAACACAAGACATGGCAAGATGTAAAGCAAGATATTATGTCACACATGGATAATAGTCAAAGCTCTATATAGTTATATTACATATGCAAGTTGCAAAAATTAATTGTGCAATGTGATACAATAGATGCAAAAGAATTAAACTCCCACTCAAAACAGGCAAAAAGATTAATAATCCCCAACTTTCCCCGCAATGAAGCAAAACAGGAATAATCAAGAGGCATTGTGAAAATATCCATAACCTATTACTCCGACTCTATAAAGTGAAACACAACATCATCCTTCTCTATATGGTCTCTAAGGAATTGGTATTTAATGTTAATGTGCTTGGTCCTATAGTGTCGCACTGATTTTTTTTAGCAATGTTTATGGCACTAGTATTGTCACAAAAGAGAGAAACACTATGTAAATCCAACCAATAGTCCCATAGAGTACATGAAATCCAGAGAACCTAAGAGCAACTACTAGCTACTACTACGTGCTCCACCTCAGCAGTGAATTGCGCAACATAGGACTGCTTCCCAAATGACCAAGAGACAAGAGATGTGCCTAAGAAATGATAAGTGCTAAAAGTACTCTTCCTATCTACTCTACACCCTACAAAATCAGTATAAAAAAAGCAAGAATGGAGATAGCAGAGTCAGAAGAATACCATAGTCCAAAGTTAAGAGTGTCTTGAAGGTACTTGAAGATACGACACACTAATTGACAATGCGAGCACGAGGGGAAGCCTAAAATCGAGTGCACACACACACACAATAAATTGTATGTCCAGCCTCAATACCGTGAGGTAGAGGAGGGAGCCGATCATGCCGCGGTACTATTTCTAGTCCACGAGCTCTCCATCCTCATCAGGATCCAGCATGGTAGAAGTGGCAATGGGAGTAGACATTGGCTTGCTGCTTCCCATGTCGAACCACTGAAGAAAGTCCTTTTATGTACTTGCATTGTTGAGTGAAGGTCATTTCTTTGAATTGCTTGACTACACCACACCGCTTGGCGATGAGATGTAGTTGAAAGAGTAGAAGTTAATCCAAGTTGCACACTTGGTCTTCCCTTTCTCATGTCAAGCCTATATCATTAGAAAAGATGTCATTTGTGCTTTACAACTGGGGTTAGTGAAGATATGCAAATTCACTCTCAAGACACATGACAAGCAAGAATGTTATAACCCAATATGAGAGATAGGTAATGAAAATTAAAAGCTTACATAAGCACAAACAAATAATTTTGAGCATAAACATGAATATACAAAGTATGGCAATGAGCAAAACAAGAATACTACATGCTAGAGAGATAAATCGAGCTCTATATATATCCATGGTAGGTAATAAAGCAAATAAGCAATAAGACACATAGCATAGCAAGTACACGATCGATGACAAAACATACAAGAAATGCTATGGCAAAACTCATCTATCCACAATTAGCAATATCACTTGTATTATCAATACCATGCGAGCATAAAACCTGTCAATGGACAAAACATACCTAAATTATGCTAACAAGGATCAAGAAAAGGATATGCTAACATAGATATCTAATAGATGCATGGATACGTAGAGCAAGATATCATAAAAACAAGATAGTGGATATATCAAGATAACATATGCTCACAATAACAAAGTCAAGCTCATGCATACATGATGATCAAGATCAAAAATTTAGCCTATACACATATGAGCAAGCAAAAAGCATGATAAATGATGAAACTAGAATAGCACATGCTAATGACAATATGAAAAATCTCATGTATTCCACAATTGATATATCACAATATCAAGTATATAGGAAATATAATATGGAACAAATCATGTAAATACATGCTACAATGATATCAAACAAGCACATGAATATATGAAACACAGGCAGGAGCATGAAATACGATATTGCAACAATAATGCATGCTCATGAAAATAAAACTCATATGTTCAAAAAAACATGAATAATTAGCTAACTCATGGATATACAAGCAAAATACACATAAAGACATGACAAAAAATGTGACATGACAAGTACATGCTAATATAGTATAAGTGAACACATGGATAAGCACAACATACCAATTATGATCAAAAATGAATATAAGAATATGAAGGTATAGGATAGCTCGCAAAGTAAGTGGAAATGCCAAACGTGAATGCACATGCCTCTTGGAGGCCATCAAAGAGAGTGGAGAACCATCAGGTATTCCAATCAACAATGAAGTCAAAGAGCGGAACTCAATCAAGCTCATGTTCTCCATCTCACATCTCGGTACCTACACATGAGAAGAATAATGTGCTCAAATCTTAGATCTTGAAGGATTAGTAAGCAAGTACATAAAAATCTAGTACTGAGCTACATGATGGCTAGGAACACCGATAAAAGCATAAGCAAGTACTTAGAAATCCAGTACTAATCTACATGATGTCTAGGGACACCAATAGAAATAGGAATAAAATGGTTAGAAAGATAATCATGAGAATGTACACAAGAACCATCTAGACCTCTCTGAATCAATCTGTCAAAACACTAGTACTCCCCCTATCTAAATGCTACACATGATCTACCCTCATGATATCCTAATCCAAAGTGCTACCTAGAGCCACAAAAGGAGTCAAAGAAGTCGTCTACAAACCTAAGTCTATGTCTAGAAGGAAAGATAGGTTGTCTAGCTCTAGAGACACTCATGGGTGAAGGAACTCCTCTAATAAACCTCAAAGCATGCATCCTCTCCTTACTGAACCTTGAATATATGGAAGCAGAATACAACTATGTGGCCATCCTTCTTGCCGAAGGTGCAATGGTACTTGACCTTTTGAGGGGTCTAACCTGCTGAAGTAGAAACACCTATCTTGCTAGAAGGGGTTTGGGCAAAACCTGTAAATTTAAAGACAGTCTTAGATGGCTTAGAGGGTTTTACCTCAAACTTGTCATTCTCAACAACCCTCACAACCTTAGGTTAATGGTTCTTGTAATACATTACGGAATTAAATTTTAGGCCTCTCTTCCTCACGTTCACGTTAGATTGGTCAAGGATCATGTTGAGGTTTTTCTTCCCACTAGAAAAACTCTCAAGAGTCCTTTTGAGCTAGTCATTTTCTTGGGCTAGGTTCTCACATGTGGCAAACACATTTGTCTTAGTTGCCCTATCTCTCTTTATGCACACCTACCTCAAGGTTTAAAGCCTCACAAGATAGACAAGGGGAATTTCTAACCTAGCCAACTGCTCATTATATTTGACTCTAAAAGCCTCATACATCTCATCTAACTCAGTCCCAATTTCAGCACAAAATGCATAAGAGATAGAATCAATAACTTTCTTAGATGCACTCATGGGCATGGATTTTTTAATTTTAGATTTCTTCTCAAGTGCTTGTCAAGAGCATCAATCTCAATTATGAGTTTAAAACAATTTTCACATGATTTAGTCCTAAAATGAAGAAACATTTTAGTCATTTCTTTCATTTAAATTTTGCTTTCCTCACAATGAGAGCAAGTATGGCTAGGATTAAATTTATGTGATTTCTTAGTAGCACTATCTAATTTCAATTCAAGCAAAATACAATTTGAGCAAGATAAAGAAATAACATATAAGGGAATCACATCTAAGGCAATAGCATCCAAGCAATCATGATCACTACTTGACTTAAGAGAATCTAGTTTATCTAGAACATCTTTAAGCTGGCTAGCAATAGAGAAATGAGTCATTTTTAAATTAGCAATTTTATCATGCAAGCATAAGCAAGATTCACAATTATCATAAGAATTATTGGATTTGAGCCTGATATCCTGATCCCTAATCATTTCGGCTTGTCTTTTCAATTTTTATTCAGCAATAAAAAGAGCACATTTAATCTCTTTGGAGGAGGGGCATACCATGTCAGCATTGTTGTAGGGCTTCATCGGAGGAGTTGACATCGTGGCTACCCTTAGCCATGAAGCACATACCAGTAAAATCCTAGGCCTTCTTCTTGACATGGGAGTTATCCTCCATCCCCAAGTCCACATCACTCATATCGACATTCTCAAGAGAGGCAAAGACTCAGTTGACAAACTTGCGGTAGTTGGGCTTCTTGGCCTTCGTGTCTCAAGCTTGAGGATGCCTTTGGAGGTCCTTCTCCTCCTTGCCCTTTAGCTTAAGGAACTTGGCCTGAATATGGTTTGGCTCACCATACTCAAAGCAAGTGATAGGGCCACCTCTCCTCTTGTTCCTCACTTTATTATATGCTCTTATGAATTTTGTGGATAGAAGGGCTAAATCATCCTTAGATAGCATTTCTATCTACTCATCACTCAAGGAGTGCAAGATGGACAATGAAAATCCAGAAGAGCTAAAATCCAAAGAATCAAAAGAGCTACTCTGAGAATGGTCGACCATAAGTTCCATCAACTCTGTCTTAGGAAGATGCAAGATAAAGTTAATCCTATGTGTCTTTAACCTCGAGTAGAGCTTATCTATGGTAAGTTTACTCATGACAGTGTTGTTATTGATGAAAGTGATCTTCATCCCCCAAACATCAAGCGCACCCAATAGCTGGCGTGCATTCGCAGATTCAAAACACAAGGCCAATAACATGCAAATCATGAATGATCTTGAAAAACCTTCCCCATAGCTCATTCAAAGATTCACCAAGCCTTTGCTCGATCTTTGAGTACTCTTTCTTAAGTTGGTTCTGTATCACATTCTTGATTGTGGTAGAGCCCTCATGGTGGTCAAGAAGGATTTTTCAGATCTCATGAGCAGACCTCAAGTGAGCAACATACTCAAACTCAGATCAACTGAGCCCTTGAATTAGAAAATTTTGAGCATTACTATTTGCTTCCACATTGGGTATGATGACATCAACATTGCCGGTATGACATAAGGATTCTTGAATTTGAGCCAAATTATATGCACTTGAGCTTCGATGTAGGAATGCATGTGTGTCTTCCAATAAGAAAAATTGACTCAATTGAATATAGGTGGCTTGGTTGAATACTTCTCTAATGCCATGGCTCCTACTGGTTAAGATATATGAAAAGTGCTAATCGGGTTCTGATACCAATTGTAGGACCGAACGGGCAACACAGGGTGTGAATGGTCACGTCTAACCCCCCCCCCCCCCAAGTATTCTTGATCATTAATTCAAGTGACTATAGAGTTACCATGCAAAGAATCAATAGCCAAAATCCCAAATCAAATAGCTCAAGGAATCAAACTCTAAGAAAATCCAAACCCTAGAGGTCTGACTAGCTTGCTATTATAGGTCTAACCCCTAGTGGTCAGACCATTGGCAGGGGCTGGTCTGACCGGCAGTGGCGGTTGAACCACCCACTATTCTAGAACTGGCCAACAAAGTTTACTTTTGATACAACAACTAAAATACAAGCCCAAATACTACAAAACTTTGTACACACCTTGTCTAAGGTCTTTGTTACCTATTCCATCCATGGCTTGTAGAAATCCATGTCAAAATTTAGACCTTTTCAAATTGCAGCAAGTATGCACCAAAACCAGGCAAAATACGAAAATGGTGAATACGGTTTGTTCGTGAGTAAAGGATAACCAAGATGGCTCTAAATGTATTCCCACATGTCACAACAAGTAAGAACACTAAAGAAATCGAGCTAAAAACACTTAGATCATGAAAGCACTTAGTGAGGTCAAAATCAAGCAAAACCGAGCTTCGTCAAGAACTTGTCATCAAAGTGCCTAAATGGATAGAGATTGATTTCTAAAGGATATCTCCATTTCTTATACATCCTTGATATAGCAAGATCAAGAAGAGAAGAAAGAAGAGAAAAAACCAAATAAGTCAAGAGCAAATCAATCAACACAAGAGAGATTCATGGAGAATTTTTTTTTGATATATTGCTACTTGAGAATGAAGTTTTACACTCACTTCACTTGAAGGATAAGAGAGCACACCATAGCAATCAACTTCTCTCAAACCCTAACACTAACATGTGAACACATGGTCTCAAGATGATGGTTGGATGGTTAACTACAAGTCTCCATCCCAACCAGTTAAATAGTTAGGCCAAATAGCCACATCTAACCCTTAGTGGATACTATCCACTTAGCACATTGGAAAAAAACCCAATAGCCCCACACATAAGGTTTTAAGTCATAGCCTACACTTATGCACACTTTTCAAAGCAGATAAGTTTGAATCCATTAAGTCCTTAGTCTTGATCCTGCTTGACCTTCTCAGATTCTCGCTGACCTAAACTGTACTCCCAACACCACGGTTTTGCTTCAAGGTATTTTTCCTATATTTTGATCAAACTACCAAAATACCATTTCTTGATCTGGTCACCTCCTTCCATTGTAAGCAATTTCCATGCTTACTGCGTGTAGATGCACCACTGACTTGCCATACATCAACAAGTCTCCCCCATTCTGGTTCCGCTGGACCACATCTCACTTGGACCAATCAAGCCACAATGTGCAACCCGTCATTTGAACCTCCCTTTAATATTCCCCACCTTTCTCATGCCATGCATAAGCTTAACCATCTCACCTAGCATCCTCAATTGTTCTAGGCCTCGACTCCTCCATGAGCGTAGCTTTGATTCTCACTGTTAATCATGATTGACTTCTAGCGACCCTGTATATCCAAGACAAAGAAATTATTTTTGGACACAAGTTCTTCACAACTTGACCTACATTAGCAGTAACAAGTCTCATGCAACCTATAACCACTGACCTCCCGTGACTCAAAACCACACGAAACAAAACCATGCTCGAGGCTCACCTTCTAGCCAGTCTGACTGCACCCCTATAGAACCACACAAATGCACCGATCAGACTAGTGGTGAATTCTGGTCTGACCACCCTCTTGAGCCGGTCTAATCAACTAGCCTGATGACTTCTAGAAATCTTTGACAAAATTCCAATTCAAATTGCCGACCTTCCTAAATTGCAATGGTTCATTACAGCGTAATCCTGGACCCTCTCACGTGGTTCTTCAAATTAACAAATGGAGAAGGTGAGAGCCAATGGCAAATGCAGCAACACCATGATTTTGCTAAGAAAGAGGATGGATCAGAGGTATCCTCAGTGAACTTGCGCATGGTGTTACCTTATCACTAACACTTGGGTTCCCGTGATGAAGCCAAATTGGATTTTCAAATTCAGTTAGCCATACAAGGGGTAGAGAGACCGAAGGACCACCTGGGAAGGTCCAGTGTTTCATTGTAATGAATCATTGCAAAATTGATGGAGCTGGGATTTGGATTTCACAAATTTGTATTTTTTTCATATTAGTTTGTAGACCTGACTGGCTAGCTCCAGTGATCTGACCGGTAGCCACCAGCGATCAGACCAATTAGAGGCAGTAGTCTGACCAGCCTAGGTACTTGCCTCAGCTGGGTTTTGGAAATTTGGGAACTGTGATTTTTGGTTGGGTTGTTTTGACTTAGGTCAGTGCATATGTGTTGTATGAAGCATGTTTTGAGTAACGTGGGTCAAATTGTAAAGAACTTGCGTGTAGAAATATTCTTGGTATTTAGATGTGCAAGGAAGCTTAGAGTCAACTAAGATCAATGGTGAGGATCAGGGCTATGCTCATTAAGGAGCTAAGGCCTAAAATGATCAAGGATGCTAGGTAAGATGGCTAAGCTCAAGCATGGCACAAGGAAGGCAAGAAATGTTGAAGAGAAGTCTGAGCGATGGATTCCATATGTGGCTTGGTCAGTCCAAGTGATGTGTGGTTCGGTGGAACTAGAATAGGAAAGACTTGCTGACGCATGGCAAACTAGTGGTGTACCTATACATGGCAAGTGTGGTGATTGCTTGCAAGGAAGATGAAGACCATGTGAAAATGGGTATTTTGGTAAGATGGTCAAATACTATATATTACCTTAGATCAAAATCGCAGTGCTCGAGCAGTGCTTAGGAAAGCAGTTTAGGTCAAGGATAAGCTAAGAAGATCAAGTTAGATCAAAGGCTAAGGACTTAGCGAATTTAGGCTTATGTGCTTTGCAAAACGTGTATGAGTGTAGTGTGTGAGTAAAATCCATGTTGTGTAGGGTTAACAGGTTTCCTGCATGTGTTCTAGTGAATAGTATCCATTATGGTTATATAGGTGCTGGTTGCCCTATCTATTTAACGGCTTAGAATAGAGACTTGCTAGTTAACCATTCAACCATATTCCTGGGTTAGGGTTTGAGAAGTGTGACTACTATAGTGGGCTCTCTTGTTCTCCAGGTGGAGTGGCTATAAAACTATTATCCTCAAATATCAATACATCAACTTTGTTTATCCCTCGTGGAGTTCTCTTGTTTTGGTTGATTTTCTCTTGATCTTGTTGGTTTTGATCTTCACTCTCTTTCTTGAACTTGTTGTGTGCCAAGGATGTATAAATGATGGAGATGACTCATGGAGATCAATCTCCATCCATCTAGGCATCAGGTCTTGCAATTTCTTAAAGTTGCCTGATTTTGCTTAGATGTGACCTCAACGTGAGATTTCTTGATCCAAGGGTCTTTGCCTCAAATATTCAGGAATTCTTGCTTGCTGTGATACGTGTGAATACATCTAGAGCCATCTCCTGAAGATATATTCTCATGGGTCATAACAAGCAAGAACTCCCGAAGATTTGAGACAAAGACCCTTGGATCAAGAATCTCACGCCAAGGTCAAATCCAAGCAAAGTAGGGCAACTTCAAGAACTTGCAAGACTTGACACCTAGATGGATTGGGATTGATCTCCATGAGTCATCTTGATCATTTGCACATCCTTGGCATACAGCAAGATCAAAAGGGGAGAGAAGAGATCAAAACCATAAGAATAAAAGCAAATCAACAAATCAAGGAGACTCCATGAGTGAAGAACAAATTTGATTTATTGCAACTTGAGGATAAAAGTTTTATAGTCACTCCACCTAAAAGACAAGAGAGCATACCACAACCCTCAAACCCTGACGGCATGTCCTATGCATGGTAGAGTGTTCTCAATGGCCTCGATCTGCTAAAGAAGGGATTAATATATAAAGTAGTAAATCGCTGTTCATAAAGATATGGGAAGACCCATGGATCCCATGGGGTTTGACAAGGAAACCTACCTCATATTTTGGTCATACCCTACTTTAGTATGTGAGTTGATTGATCTCGTAACTGGGCATGTAGTGGGATTCTCTGTTGATTGGACAAACCTTCAACGCTGATGATGCAGCTATGATCGTATTGATTTCTTTGAGCAAAGACATGAAGATTTTTATGCATGGCATTTTCATCAGAAGGCCTTTTTGGGTCAAGTCAGCATGCCGGGTGTTCATTGATAATATGGAAAGAGAGTTAAGGACAATGTGACGGGAACATCCTAGACACTAGTGCATTGTCCATCTCTTCAAGTGTACAAGATATTAATCATGATTTCCATAAGAGTCCCATGACAAGATCTAGAGCCAAATTACTCAACCAAGAGGTGAATTTGTTTCTTAATGAATTTACTTATGCTTTACATGAGAATTGACTACTACCTGATGCACATACTTTATATATTTTTAGGTTTGACAAGATAAAAGCATTTGGATTGAGAGGGAGGTGAGGGAGGCCGGGGCCAATGCAAGTGAGAAGGGCATGTAGTTCATGTGCTAATGACTCATAAAAGCTACAAAGTATCAAGCATAAAGGAGAGAAGCTGGTCAAGTGCATGGATGCAAGAAGAGCTGTGCAGCCGAGAGGACAAGAAAGGAAGCGTGCATGGAAAAGAAGGAAGAAAGGAGAAGAAAAAGGGGAGAAGCCCAAGAACCCAAAGCCCAAGTTTTGGATAAGATTTCTAAGCCCAATTTGGATTTTCCTCAAGCCCAACCAAAATCAAAATTAGAGTCAAGTCATAACTCAATTCGGATTCACTTTGGGATAGCCCATAGGGACCATAATAAAAAGGTCATAACTTTCACAAAGTCCAATTCGGTTGCTCTTATGCTTGTTGGAAAGATTATTCCAAGACCCATGCAATCGATATGGTGTCAGCCTCAGAAACCTTGTGGTCACATCGATATGACCAAAACAATGTGATACCTATAAATTTAGGTCTCATTTTTGGGTGAGTTTGAGTCTTAGGGATGAGTTGGAGTCGATTTGCATACCTTGTGGCCAAACCTAGGGGCCATATATACTCATGTATTCGTGCCTTTTTGGCTTAGACCACATTTAATCAAAGAAATAGTATGTTGCTTCATTGCCTATTCTAGGGTCGTGCACAACTACCATACTACTTAGAATAGAGCATTCTCTATCCCTTGGTTCTTGTTGTTCCTTCGGCAATTGTAGGATCAAGTCTTCTACTTCCTCATGGTCAGGTAGAAGAAATATCTAGCATGTGGTTGGGTGAGTTCATGTGTTATAGGTCATCGCATGGGCAGCAGTTGGTCATGCCAGACCCATCAGGTTGCACGAGTTACCCAAGGTCCTAAGTCTAGAAGGTCGGGCATCCCCACATCACAATGCAACACTGTTACAACTCTGACAATGGATGTTGTTTCAAATAAGGTCAAGATGTTTTTTATGGAGACTTGTTGTAGGACCGATGTCAGCAATCAGAGAGGGGTGAATGATTGTATCAAAAATTTTCCCCTTAGGTACTCTAGAATTTTCACTCCAATATGCATGTGCAGCTAAAAAGAATAGATTCACAATGGAATGCTATAGATGCTAGAAGGTCGGTCTGACCACCACTTGGGTCCAGTCTAACTAATTACCGGTCTGACTCCATGGGTAGGACGGTCTGACAGCTAGCTAGTTTGGCCATAGGGGTAATAGCGATTTGACTGTTACCCTACGTCTAGAACAGAAAACATCACAAATCCAAACCCTAATCTATGGAACTTTTACAAGAAGGCTCCAAATGACTTAAAACTTTGAACACACTTTCTCCAGGACTTTGAGACTAGGTCAAGGAAAGAAATACGAGATTCTTAGACATAGTTTCACTAATATGAAGAAAATCGATCTAAGGACTTAAAACACCCAAAAACCCAAAAACTAAATTACTACTTACTCGATGTGATCTAAGACATGAGATCGTCAAGACCTACTACCATATGTCCTACCAAGGTTATCAAGGCAAAGATTCAGGTACAAACCATATAGATTATGATTTCGAATTTCTTGCACAAGAACATGAAAAACTAAACAAAGAAGTGAAACACTAAGAATGGATCAAAGATTTTATCTATTACTAGTAGAGTGGGTGATTCATGAGTACATAGATGATTACCAGGTACTCCCAAAGCACCACCCTTACATGTAAAAGATTTCTCACATAGGGAGGGAGAGAAGAAACAAGTCAGGTCTTATACAATCTCTAGTCAGGTCTTAGACAATCTCTCTATGTCTTTCTTACCACCCCAACCCTAGCTCTTCCCTCTCCTCTCTCATATAACCAGCACCACTTAGTGGGCTTCAACCCGCTAAGTAATTAGGGAAAACCATCAACCCCACTAACACTGGCTTTACACATTATCGCCAGCTAAACCCTTAGCAATTGACTACTTAGCCAAAGCAACTCACCTTGACCTAAATCACTTCCCTTTGCAACACTTTGCGTTGTGGTTTTATCCAAGGCTCAAACCCTGTATTTTGGTAAACGATCAAAATATCCTTAATGAAGCTTTTGGGTACCTTTGCTTGACTACGTCACCTCTCATGTGGCCCCAATGACTTCTCACCAAGCCTCTCACTTGTCTGGATCATACTGAACTATCCTTACATGCAAACAAGCCTAAGTCACTTGACGCATCACATGCATCACCATGCACCATGACTGCACCTAGGTTCCTTGACTGTTCTAGACCTCAATTCCTCTTAATCTTAGTGCAGGTCCACCTTAACATTGCTCGCCATGTCTTCACATCAAAGCCTCTTCGTATGCTTTGACACATAGCTCGTGGAGCTCAATAACTTGGCTGTCAAGTCTTCACTTATCTAGTCTCCCCCAGATCGTCTTTATTTGCATCAACCCTAAGTCACTTAGCACATCTCATGCACTAGCTAGCCACTTCACGATCCTTGTCTTTTATGAGATTCTTGCTTGAGCCACGTAGTCTCACCCAGACTTACAAGACCGCTCGGCCCTTAGCTCTCCCTCTTAGTCCTAGTCACTTGCTGTCGACCGCTAATATTCTTCAAGCCACCTACACATCCAAAGACCACGCAACCATATCGAGCACAAGTTCCATTCACAACACAACCTAGCACCAACATCTATGCCATGCACACACTCTACCATGCCTATATCCATTTTCATTAACAACTCAGACATATTTTGGGTATCCTAAAGATGTCTGCCCACTCCAAAACTCTCTGGAAACCCTAGAGATACCCCCAAACATACCTACCCTCCCTTGCACTCTCTTGGTAACAGCGGAGCAATCTGACCACGGCAGCATACCGGTAAGACCGCCACCATCTAGCCAGTCAGACTGCCAACCCCTGGCCAATCTGACTGCCACCTCCTAGCTCTAAAGACCCTCTCTGGAAAAATGCAATTGGCTATCATAGCTCGATCACACCGCAACACTAGTTTGACTGGTCCCACATACTGGTTAGACTAGCTCCACTAATAACAGAATTGAATTTTGTCAAACTTTTTTAAAAATCCAAAATTCAACTCAACAAATGTGCTAATTATTCATCACCAAATGACATGGATCTTCTCACGTTGTCCTTTGGTTGCACACAATAGCTTACCCATGCGCAGGAACATAGATCGTGGAGGCATTGAACTTGATACCAGGTGCACATTATGCCACGCATTGACGAGGATGGCGGCCATATGCTTTTAAATTGCAAGTTTGTCAAAATGTGTTGGCAGATGTTTAACTGGGAAACTACTAGACTGAAGCTGTTGGTAAAGGGTACAGTGAAAGGTTTCATGGCTACGCTTTGTTTGTCTCTTGAAGAGCAGCAAATCAGAATAGTCACCTTTGTCTAGTGTGTTTGGATAGAACAAAATGCAGTGAATGCAGGAGATAGTGTGTGTCCCCGTTGAGAAGCAAATCACTTATTTTGTGTAAGATTTTGTTATTCACCTGGGATGTCAAGTTTCAGAGAAGATTACACCATTGGTAAGATGGGTACCGGCATCAGCCAACATCTTAAAGTTCAACATTGATGGTGCATTTTCTGAAGAAACCTGTTCAGGGGGCTGGGTTTTGTGGCCAGGGATGCTAATGGGCAAGCTCATGGTGTCGGAGCGGGAAATATCTAGCGGGCCTATATTTAGCTAATACAGAATCTTTTGTGAAATTACTGCACTATTCCATGGATTAATTGATAGTGCTCACAGATACATCACTGAATCATTTCATACAGGACATAAACCATATCATACATTAATATTACAAAATATCGTAGTTCAAATAGACTGCATCGGGTCATGTTTACAATAGGGC
The DNA here is from genome assembly GCA_017311315.1 of Dendrocalamus latiflorus. Classification (NCBI taxonomy): domain Eukaryota; kingdom Viridiplantae; phylum Streptophyta; class Magnoliopsida; order Poales; family Poaceae; genus Dendrocalamus; species Dendrocalamus latiflorus. The sequence goes on from CM029675.1 coordinate 10,814,574, forward strand.
CAATTAAGCCAAATAAATATATTACATAAACTACGGAAGCGGTAGTGGAAGCAAAAGGGAAGGCACATCTCACAACAGGCAAGCGATTGGGATAACCTGTGTGCAATTTATATTAATGAGAGACCATGTGGAGGTATCCCCATGTTGGTGATGAGTAATTGACGGTTGCCTTAGAGAGTTTGAGTTTGTTTTGGTTATTCTAGGGTTGAGTACCTTTCATTTGTGCTATTGTTGATATACTATTTCGTGCGGTGCTATGTGGCGGTTTGCTTGTCTATGTGACTGCAGGACTTCGGAGCTAGGTCATGGTGAGGTGAGGAGGACCGGGACTAGGCACAGGAGGTGTTGAGGTCTAGACGGTCGATGATGCCGAAGACGATCGAGGCTGGTGAGGTGGTTGCGAGTCGGGAGACGAGGAACCGGAGCTGGAGCTACCGGTGACAGACGACGGGCAACGACGAGCGAACCGGGACTAGGCTCAGGGAGGAGTTGGAGGTCCAGACGGTTGGAGGTCGGTTGCGGTCGTGCGCGACAGAACAGACTAGGACTAGACTCAGGTGGAGTCGGAGGTCTCGGTCAGTGTCGGGTGGACACGACAGGCAGCGGCGAGTGGATCGGGACTAGGCTCAGGGAGGAGTCGGAGGTCCAGATGGTCAGGATGCCGGGTGCGGTCGTGTGCAGCGGAGAGGACCGGGACTAGATTCAGGGAGGAGTCGAGGTCCAGACAGTCAAGGTACCGCACGCGGGAAGCTTCTGGGAAGGCACTTGAGGGGCAAATTGGAGATTTGACTCAATCCATGAGTTGGAGGCTGGTTTTTCCCTCCAAAAGGTTGCTTTGACTTTCTTGCCTCATGTGTGTGAGAGGTGGAGAGTGGAGGTAGTATGACACTTATTGATTTGCCATTGGAGTGGGAGCTCTTGCCTTCTTATATGTGGAGATGAGGAGGCAGCAATTCAAGCAAGTGTGTAGGCATTCCATTGTAGTGAGCTCTAGGGAGTGGGAGAGTTCTCTGTAGTGAGCTCTGTGTACGTGTGTGCTTCTCATGTGTAAGCATGTAGTGTGTGTGTGTGTGTTCATTTCCAACTGCGTATGGGGCAGTAGTGTGAGATGGCAAGAACCCTTGTAATCATTCCTCTCTTTGTATCAATCTGAGAAGCTTTTTATTTGAGATGGACCAATTTTCTGCTTCTTTGTGTTTCTCTATTGAGTTCTTGTGTTCTTGAGGCTCTTGATTGATTCTTGTTGAGGAGTTGCAAAATTGGATGCTCTGTGATGGGAAAAATACTATAGACCACTTGGCCATTCCATTCCCAAGAGCAAATGGAGAATTCAATGACTTATTTCTTTTCTCTATGCTTCGTCCAAATTTCCTCTATTTGAATGTTTCTAGGGTTTGTAGTCAGAGAATTTGTGAAATGTTGATTTCTCTCCAAGAGAAGGCTTGAGACTTGTGTCTTCTAGTCCTGAGATCATCTCCAGTTGAAATGCAAAGTTTCTCGAGCAAAGGACTAGAAATTGATGAGAAATCTGAAAATCAGCTTCATTCACAATTTATTTTCAGATTTGTGTTCAAATCTCAACTCCTAGCTCATGTGATGTAATTTCTTGTTTCCTAGAGTCTCCAAGATATTCAGATCAAGTTCTTGACCTTTTGGCTTGAGGAGAAAAGAAGAAAAATCACAAATTCCTTGTTTTGAGCAAGTCTCTGAATTTTTAGAGCTGCTGTCTGCTCTGTTCGCGAGAGACCAGTCAGACCACAAACCCTAGCAGTCAGACCGCTCAGACCATGGCGGTCTGACCAGCCGAAGGTTGGCGGTCTGACCGGAGTAGGACGGGCAGTCAGACCGGCTCCATACCGACGGTCTGACCAACCCCAGAACAGCGGTCTGACCGGCCAGTAGGTGGAGGTCTGACCGACCCTATGAGTGCGGTCTGACCGCCTGATGCATTGCAGTCAGACCGGCCGGCTGTTTTGGCTGTTGTTACTCCCTGTTTGCTGATTTTCTTTGCATGCTGTGCTTCAGTGTTTCTGCCATGCTTCTTCCTCTAAAAGGCTTAGGTTTCCAGTGAGCATATGAACTCTTCTTCATAGTTTTCGTAACTATCAGAGGGGATTCATTTAGTGGATACTTTTGGGGGCTAATTTTTAAAGAGGCACCATTCACCCCCCTCTGTTGCCATTTCCGAACCTACAATTGGTATCAGAGTCGGTTAGCTCTTCTTGATAGATCTTTAACTGGTCTGTGAGCCATGACAATGGACAAGTATTCCACCAAGCCCCTGATCTTCGATGGGATTGACTATCCCTTTCGAAAAAGTCGGATGGAGACCTACATTCAGGCTCAGGGCTATGTGATTTGGCGCAAGGTCAAAGTTCACTTTGTTGTTCCTGCCGATGAGAACATCAATGCCGGAAACATGACTGATGTTGAGGTGAATGCTAAGGCAAGGAACATCATCATCCAAGGTTTGAGCCGAAATGAGTTTGATCGTATTTCTCATCTTTCGTCGGCCTTCGACATTTGGGAGACCCTCGATGCTTACCATGAGGGCACCACCCAAATTACGACGGTTCGACAGGACCAATTCAAGCGAGATTACAACAAGTTTGAAATGCTCACTGGAGAGTCCTTGGATGAATGCTTTGCGAGATTCCACAAGATCTTAAGCAACCTCCGAGCGGTCGGTCTCACATACCCCGACTCGGACAATGCTCGTCAGATGCTTGCGGCCTTGGACTTGCGTGTTTGGGAGATGAAAGTGACCACCATCAAGGACACGACGGACCTCTCGACTTTGACTCTTGATGCATTGTATTCTCGCCTCAAGACTCACGAGATTGACATTGTCTCTCGTAAGTCGAAGTCACAATCGATGGCTTTGGTCACTGATCCCAATTCGACTTCTGAGTTTCCCTCCAATGGTGTTTCTGGTTTTTCTCTTGCTGCTGTTTGTGAGATGGGTGATGACCTACTAGAACAGCTTCCAGAGAATCAACTAGCCCTCTTAGCCAGAAAGTTTTCTCATGCTTACAAGAGGGTTAGGGAGAGAAAGAGAGGAGGTCGTGTGATTTGCTTTGAGTGTGGTGGCCTCAACCACATTCGAGCAAACTGCCCCAAGCTAGAGGGCAAGAACGACTACGGCGATTTGAGCAACAACGTCTACATCGACAAGAACCGCAACAAGAAGCCTCCAAGCAAAGAGAAGAAGTTTCGCAACCTTGCCACTGCTCACGCATGAACTGACGGCAACCGTCTCTTTTCTCTGCATGAACGTCATAAGCGTGGTCGATATTAGAACCGAGACGCCGTCAATCGATCTGATGAAAAAGCACCGCCGCCATCTATTTCTTTCTCCAAGCCAGGGGGCCATTTGGGTTGGACCGAGCCCAGGTGGGCCAGGCTCAGGCAGGGGTGGGTTGGGCTGGGCTAGGCCCAAGGAGCTTTGGAAAATTTTGAAATTCAAAATTTGGTCAAATTTTGTGATGACTTTTGAATACAAATTTGAATCTTGGCATTTCAATCAAGCAAATTACAAGTCCCAAAAATGGGATACTACAATATCCCAGCTGCTATAGACCCCTCTCCGAGCTGAAGCTGAAGCCTGTGTCCAAGCCTTGAACTATGCAGTTGATGCAGGAATGAGGAGGATTGAGCTGGTGTTTTAGTAAGGGAAACTAAATTCCCGATGCTTTGTAATTTCTGTGAAGTGAAGCTCCTGTACTGTCAACGCGATAGGAACAGAGTGGCCCATGAACTAGCTAAACATGGTGCTAGTCTTGATCCCTCGCGTGTGATGTTGTGGCCTGATAAACCTCCGGCCTGTGTAAGTCCCCTGGTGGCGAGCGATTTGGCTACACCTTCAGTTTATGGAATCCAATATATTCCATAATAAAATTACCATATATAAAACTTATCTGTCATGCCTTCATTTTGTCATGCACTCAATGTGCGTGGGCAAATGCAAGCTGTAATAAAAACGTCGTATCCAAAGATTTGCATGTTTGACTGGTTGTATCACAATATTCAGTGAAAAAGGATTTGCTTAGCAGAAAAAATTTAAAGATATACTTATGTGACTAATTATAACCAAAATCAAATAATTTTTTATTTAGCTAACTAATTACAATCAAAATTTAATGCATAGAGCTTGAAGGGTAACAAAAAAATTGTGTAGATATTAACAAGTGATCAGGTGTCCATGTTTATTGTGCCAATAGGACGACAATTGTACTTCCAATTTTTGCCTTTCTCAAAAAGCCTATAAATATATCATCATATATCCTCTGTGACATAATATTACCTCCATAGCGTGCGATATACTTGAAGTGTGGCCCTCAACAATGGACGCAAGAGCTGCATGTATGTGCTTCCTCCTAGTACTTCTACTAGGGAATCCTTCTTCTGCAGGTTCTATCTCTCTCTCTCTCTCTCTCTCTGTGCGCATATACAGAATTTTTTGTAAGATTTAGGTGGATTTCTGTTGGAATAGGTCCTATTTTTTCAGCTTTTGACTTCTCCTTTTGACTTTTCTATAGTAACTAGCTTTTAAACGGAGTATCTTTTTAAGATAAGATCTACTAATTAATTGTAGTACATACTGTACCGACTTCATTTATATCGGCAAAAACAGCACATGAGTTTCTGTTACTCTATAATCTCTCGCATGAATAACCCAAAACCCACAAGCCTCGGCCAAAAAGAACAGGCCCATAGTCATCTCAACCTCTTCCAATTCAGATACTGCCTTGTTTAATCCTTTCCTATATGTATATGGAATTATTCCTCTCTTAACGAGTCAACTAGTGTGTGGGTGACAAAGGGCTGTCTTTCAATTGCCTTCATTTCCTGACAATCCCGACTTGTGCTTATTTAGCAAGCAAAGGGGGAAAAAAGCCACACGATTATACAGAATATATGCACAGTTCTACACGTACATATGTTAATCCTCATCGCTAACGGTTGGATTAATATTCTTTTTACAGAAGAGGACTGCGTGTTCACCAGTAAACGGCTCAAAACTGTATGTGTCAAACCATTTTGCCAGTTGGCGTGCTTGATTGACGCCAAACTCAATCATGCCAAGTACAAGGATGGCTGGTGTGAAGGTTTCGTGAAAGGCCTCTGCAGCTGTAAGCTCTGCTATGATGGATGATTAAATTCCAAGGATGTATACTTAAAGATAGCCTCATGTTACAAGGATGTGTAGCCATCATCACAAGGGGAAGAACAATGAATAAATCAAGGCTGTATTGAAATATGGATTTCATAACGTGGATGCATTAAATTGTAGATCATGTTCTACTAAATACCTTTTTTCTTTAGTAATTACGACGGGCAGATCATGTTCTACACTTCTATACCAGAATAGTTTATCCGACTGTCACAGAATAGTGAACACTTTTTTTTTCATAACGTCGACGCATTAAATTGTAGATCATGTTCTCTTGACTCTTCTCGCTTAATCAATTGGGCAGCGTTCCTGCCCCTTTCAAAAGATTGTAGCAAACAGGAGCCGTCTGTTTGTCGTGCATGTGGACGGCTGTAGATCAGCTGTCTGTAGTGAATAGGGGCCTATATATCAATTTCAATCATGCTTGCACCAGACCATGGATAATGTTGTTCTTCTCGAGTAGGCTATGAGACAATATTATAGGTAAAATTATCATAGTTAACTTTGTAAAACAAAATTAATTGCATGGGAAAAGTGCAAGCCAAAAAATTCTGTACGAAACACAAAACTTAGGGTCTGCTTGGGAGCCCTAAATTTTTTTCCACCTGTTAGCAGTTTACACTCGTAGTGTTCTAGGCACAAAGAAATACAGCTATAATTATTTTTCCGTTGTAACAATGATATTCTGTTTGGGTACCTAAGGTAATTGAAATAGATTGTGCTTGTATGATCACATGGATGCACACTACTATAAAACAAGCTATACTGGATGCCTCATCATAGACGGTTTATTAGGAACCGTCTGTGTTATAATTATCATAGACCGTTTTTCAAGTCTGATGGTGTATCATCTGTGAAACACAACTATCACAGACGGTTCTTCTTAATAACTGTCTATGATAGTTTACAGGTGATTATTAATATGAACCGTCTGTGATAATTACAGTATCACAGTAGGTTTTTAATTAGAACCATATGTGATAGTTCACAGACGGTTATTAGTATATGAACTGTCTATAATAATTGCGTATCATAGATGACTTATGATTAGAACAGTCTATGGTATGTATTTGTACGTATTAATAGCGCTTCGTCTCCCCGATGCGCACCTCTTCGATCTTTTCGTCTCCCCGATGCATCTCTTCGTCTCACGCGCCGGATGTATTCCTTATTGTATAAAAATGATCGTCCGTCACAGGAGGTTAATCCCACATCGCTAATCCTGTATAAGCATGTAACATCCTGATTTTTAGAGCTTTTTTTAAGCTTTTAAAATAAAATTCACCATTAGGATTTTTTTTGAATTAATTAAAGCTTAATTGGAATTTTTATTAATTAAAAAAAATTAATATGATTAAATTAAATATTAATATTTGTCAAAAATATTTTATTTATGTTCCTTGTGTCACAAGGAATTTTTCTGCATTTTCTTGGATTTTTCGGAGTTTGTTTGAGCTCAATTTTAATTTTTTTTAAAAAAAGAGAGGAGTCTTCCCCAGCGTGCTCGCAGGCAGAGATCGATTGTTCTGCATAGTTTCCTTCCGTTTTTCTCTCTCTTCATAACTTTCAATCCGGACCTTATTTCAATGTCTTCCCAAAAGGAAAGTTGTGCCAAATCACGCAAGAAATCCATCCCAATTAGCCTCTTTCCGTTTTGTTCATCCATTTACCTTTTATCTCCTATTTTCTGAAATGGACTCTAAACCAAAATCCGCGAATTGGAGTCAGTTTCTATCTCTTCCAAGCCTATAAATACGACTCTTTGACCCCTCTAAACCTGTCCCAAGCCGTGCCAAGTCCCCTCAAAACCCAGAGCACCATCGGCATCGAGGCCCTTCGGTCCCAAATTTGCTCGTCACGTCTCAAGCTATTCGGTGAGTTTTTCCGTGATCCTTTCGCGTCACATTGTGCCATCATATGCCATCTACCTTCTTGCCAAGTTAATTTGGTTTTGGTGCAGCCAATCTCCCGGAATCGACTTTTCCCCAATCTAGGCCAAGATCGCTTCCCGACGTCGATTCGTCACCTCCGGTAAGCTTTAGCCCTTGCCGTAATTTTTCCCTCATCACGTTCTACGCCGTGCTCACTTCCTTTTCCCCGAAAATCCTCCACACATTTTTGCCTCCGAACCTTGCCATAGCCGCCAATGGCATCTCATGTCCCCATCTATCCGGTGATGTTTTCTCCCAATCCGTTCGTGTCATATTGTGCCAAACCATCCCAGGTAGCTACCCTCCAAGTGGTTTTAGATTTCGTTCACCGAGCACCAAGATATCAAGATTTTGCTTTTTCCTTCCCGACGTCGTTCAAACGTCGTTTGCATCGTCTCCGGTGGGTTTCTGTCTGAGCCGACAATTTTCCTAGCTTCGCCAAGGCACGTTCTAGCCCGTGCTCACCCTACTTCCCCATGTTTTATGCGCGGGTTTTATTCCTCTCTCCTAACCATGTCATTGTAGCCGCCCGTGCCGTCATCGTTCTCCGTTTGGCGTGCCGTCGCTTCCCATGTATGCCTTGGGTCCCTAGCAACCCATTTTGCTAGTTAGATTCACCACCCATGCCTCCTCTCGCTGACGCTAGCCTTCTCCAAAAGTGCTGCTCTCGGGTGAACAGTAACTTTTGCTATTTTCCAGCATTTTCTCGCCCAGCAAACTTTAGATCGCTTGTTTTCCTTCATCCGAACTCCGATTGACCCGATTATTTTTGCTAAATTCTTCTAAAATTGAGCTCTATCTTTTGGTTCTAGTTTTACAGTTTTTAGAGTTCATTTGAATTTATTTTGTTTGTTTTGTCGTTTCGCGTGTAGAACCCGACGTCGCTGAAGAGTTTGTCGAACCGCAGCAAGAGGGACCAACCAGTGCACAAGAAGGCAAGTCTCCTTTGATCATTTTGAACCTATATTTGTGAAATGTTTTAAATTATTTTAAAGTTATGTGCATCGCTATTTACATAGAATCTTAATTTTGTTTTAGCAAGTTAGTTAATCCAATCATTGCTATGCCCTCAATTGAAGTTGAATGCCATGTACCTTTGTAACCTTAGGATTTCTTTTGTCTCAATAATGAGAATTACATAATCCTTTGGTAATATTAGAACGGTAGTAAAATGCTTAGTCATGTTATTTAAATTCTTTTTGTAACTTTGGACTGGGAAATCGTATTTCATTCAACTGGTATTTGTATTTAGAAATAAGTGGCGATTGGTGTTACCGCTGTTCTTTTAAAAATAAATAAAATGTGAAAGTTGGTTTAGACTGGGGCGGATGGTTGGTTGGGTTGGTGCGGCAAGCACAGGATCTTGTAAAGTGTATGTTCCGCCCTAGTCGATTAAGGACCGACGCTTGTGATTGTCCAGACTAAGCACTACCGTACAACCCCGAGTCTATATGGGTACGACCTAGCTGATTAAATCATGATAGTTTAGTTTAGGTGCCACCAGTGGAAAGTGGGTGCCAGGGATTTATTGGTTATTCACAGTGAGGGACAGGGATTTACTGTACTCATATGGCGCAAGAGGGGGCTTCGGACTGGGTGGATTTAACCCTTCTGCAGTGAAACCTCAGTGGGTGGTGTTTAGCTAGATTAGAGTGAGGAGAAGGCTTTGTGATAATTTATCTGTGTCTCATGCTAAAGGAAGCGTGGTGACTGTTAAGATAATTTATCTCTTGGGGGTAAAGTTGTACAACCTCTGCAGAGTGTCAAACTATTCGAATAGCCATGCCCACGGTCAAGGGCGGGCAAGGAATGCATTCACATGGTAGATCTTTGGTTTTCATTTTAGAAAAAAACAAAGTTTTGGTATTCTGAGAGTGGAGGGAACTCTCGGATGGTTGTCCTGGCGGTTGGAGCCAGTGTGGGTGGATGTAACTCGCAGTTTTAAACTTTATCGGTTAGAGCTGGTTAATTAGTGTTGGTGGATAGACCCTTCACTATAAAATGCTTACTAGTTTCAGTTAAAACAATTATTTTGTTAGATTAATGCCTTCGAAAATATTTAATGTTATTTGAAATATAATATTGCATTGTGCAAAAGAACCATATAGCCTTCCTTTGTTAAGCCTTGCATCTACTGCATTACTTTCCCAAGACTTGCGGAGTACTTTATGTACTCACATGCTGCACTAAAATCAACTCAGAAGAATATGAAGCTCAAGATGGTGACTACGACTACTTCGCGTGTGGATTCGATGAAGGCTTCCCGGAGTTCTAGGTTGCGTTTCCCCAATCAACTGCCTATGGCATATTGATGGGACTTCGCTGGATTTATCTTTTGCTTCCGCTGTGTTCTGTGTGTGTGAGGTCTTGAAACCTCTTTTGTAATAATGAGACCTTTTGGTCGGTACTCTCTATTATTGTAATAAAGCGTTGTTGGTTATGTAATCATTTCTGTTTGACTGTGTGCACTAGCTTTGATCTGGGACTAGTGTTGTAATACACAGAGGGTCCTGGTTCGGAAATCCGGGGTCCCGACAAAGCACCTCACCGGCTGCTTGCCTATGTTCGTTGTCTCTTAAGAACAAATAAATAGCTCCCTACTCTTCCTTTTCGCCAGCATTGATGGCCAACCTAGCCATATTGTACGAGCAGCTCACCGATCGTACGCTGGCAAATGCTATAGAAGGACACTGTGCCAACAATGTCGTCCCTTCTATGTCCGAGGATTTGCTAAAACAGTTAAAGTCCACCTTTCGTTGTCTTGACATCCTCCACCGTCGTGTCTTCCAATTGGTCTCCCACTTCCGGTGAGCTAACCTCGCCATCGATGTGGTCCTCCACAACCATGTTGCATGTCTCCAGGTGGCTTGCTGTCGCTTAGAGTGCTTAGTCTAGGTGGTGGACGACCAAGTCAACCTTGCCGAGACCCCTCAAGAAAGGGAAGAGAGTCTATGGGCTCAATTCAATTTGATTGTTCAGTTAGAGAGTGTTTCCTATGCACCAGATTAGACCTTAGAAATATCAAATCATCCCCGATCTCATACTTCTATGTGTAATTCATGTATCCTATTTCTTCTCTAGTGAGCTAATCTTCACATATAATAGTTCCATGTTCAAATTGAACTCCAAACAAGCAATCAAGATAGCATATTCAGATTGAACTCCTGCTAGACAAAGGGCATTAACCCATGTTCCATTATAGGAGCTCATTTGGTAGAGACTAAAGTAAGTATTCCCCATTACTTCCGAAGGTAATGCCAACTAGACAGGGTAGCGCACTACGTTATGCCATGAGACAGAAAAATGTAGCTCAATATGGAAAATATCTAAAGATGTGTAGTTCGATACCTGGAGTCTATGTTGCATGGACACACATGTGGGACACGACACATGTCCCGAAGAGCGAGCTGATGTAATTGGTAGCTCTAGCCCTTCCGATGCCGATTTTCCGACCGTGTCATCAAGGTCCTATTCCGATGTGGGTGGCACATAAAGGCGGGATCATGGGTTGGACCACCCCTCCGAGGCGATGCCCATTAGTAGGGCGACGAAGCCCCGTGACACAGTCGATGGCACCCCATCGAGGTTGAGCTTTTGGGGCGGAGTCAAGGGCTGGGCCGCCCCTACGAGGCGATACGTACAAGGAGGGCGACGAAGTCCCATGATGCAGTCGAAGGAGCCCCGTCAAAATGGCACTTTCGAAGCAAAGTCATTGGAGTCTCAGCCACCCTTCGGACTCCATGACAGTAGTGAGATGAGAGTCTGACGCGTGCGATGCGTCCCCCACCCTTCGGACTTAATGTCAGTGAAGGCGGTGGCGAGACAAGGCTCTACTTTCTTCAAACTCGGTGTCAGTGAAGGAAACAGCAAGGTGAGGGTCTAACACATGTGGTCAGCCCGTCCCCCACCCTTCAGACTTGGCGTCAGTGAAGGCGGTGGCGAGATGGGGCTATGCCTCCTTCGGACTTAGTGTCGACAAAGGCGACAGTGAGACGAGGGTCTGACATGCGTGGTCGCTCCGTCCCCCACCCTTTGGACTTGGCAACAATGAATTCAGCAGTGAGACAAGGGTCTGACGCGCACGATGCGTCCCCCATCCTATGGACTCGGTGTCAACGAAGGCGATGGTGAGACGAGGCTCTATTTCCTTCAGATTCGGTGTCAACGAAGGTGGTGGCAACATGGGGATTAGACGGGCGTGATCAGTCAGTTCCCCACCCTTTGAACTTGGTGTCAGTAAAGGCGACGGTGACACAAGGGTCAGACACATGCGTGTCATGACTGCGGGGCGGTCGAATGAAACCATGACCGCGGGGTGGTCAAATGAAGCCATGACCATGGGGTGGTCGAACAAAGTGTCTACGATCACGTCGTGGTCACACAAATTATCTATGACCACAACATGGTTGGACGGGGTGCAGCGTCTATGATCACGTGGTGGTCAGATGAAGTGTCTATGACCACGTGGTGGTTAGACAAAGTCACGACCGTGGCATGGTCGGATGAAGCGTCTACGACCACGAGGTGGTCAGACCAAGTCACGACCGTGGCGTAGTCGAATGAAGTGTCTACGACCACGTCATGGTTGGACGAGGTCTCGAATGTGCAGTGGTCAGACGACATCACGACCGTAGGGGTTCGAACGAAGTCACGACCACGAGGCAGTCAGATAAAGCATCTATGACCACGGCATGGTCAGATGAGGTCTCGACCGTGAGGCAGTTAGACAAAATGTGCACGACCATGAGGTGGTTGGACGAAGTCACGACCGCTAGGCTGTCGGACGAAGCATCTAGGACCACATTGTGGTCAGGCAAGGTCACGACCGCAGGGCAGTCAGATGAAGCTTCTATAACCACGAGGTAGTCAGGTGAAGTGTCTAAGAAATAAGGTGGTCAGATGAAGTCTTGACCGCGGGGTGGTCGGACGAACCAACTATGACCACGTGTTTTCCGGACAAAGTGTCTACGACCACATCATGATCGAACGAAGTGTCTACGACCACATCGTGGTCAGACGGGGCATGACCCTAAGGTGGTCGGACAAAGTGTCTATGAACATGTCGTGGTCAGACAAAGCCATGACCACGAGGTGGTCGGATGAAGTCACGACCATATAGGGATCGAACAAAGTCACAACCGTGGAGCGGTCAAACAAAGTCATGACCACGGGGTGGTCGAACGAAATGTTTATGGCCACGTCGTGGTTGGACAAAATCACGACCATGAGGTGGTCGAACGAGGTTTTGACTGCAGGATGGTCGGACAAAGCATTTATGACCATGAAGTGGTCAGACAAAGTCACGACCACAGGGCAGTCGAAGAAGCATCTGTGTCCATGAGGTGGTCACACAAAGTGTTTACGACCACGAGGTGGTCGGACAAAGTCACAACCATGGGGTAGTCAGATGAAGCATCTACGACCACGTGGTGGTCGAACAAAGTCATGACCGTGGGCGGTCAGACGAAGCATCTACAACCACGTCGTGGTTGGACAAAGTCTCAACCATGGGGTGATTAGACGAAGTCACGACCACACGGGGGTCGGATGATGTCCCGGCCATGGGGCGGTCAGACAAAGCATCTACAACTGCGGCGTGGGCAGAGGAGGTCTTGACCGTGTGGTGGTCAGGCGAAGTATGTGTGACCACGAGGTGGTCAGACGAAGTACATGGCGATTGGACAAAGCGTCTAGGACCACATCGTGGTCGGATGATGTCACAACCGTGAGGCAGTCGGACGAAGCATCTACAACCAAGAGGTGGTCGGACAAAGTCATGACCGTGGGGCGGTCGGACGAAGTGTCTACGACCATGAGGCGGTCGGAGGAAGTCATGACCATGGGGTGGTCGGATGAAGCATGTACAACCATGTCGTGATTGGATGAAGTCACGACCACAAGGTGGTCAAACGAATTCATGATCGCGAGTTGGTCAGACTAAGCATTTACAACCACGTCATGGTTGAGCAAAGCATATATGACCAAGTCGTGGTCGGACGGGATCACAACCATGGGTAGTCGGATGAAGCATCTATGACCACATCGTGGTTGGTCCAAGTCACGACCACGCAGGGGTTGAACGAAGTCACGACCACTGGGTAGTCGAATGAAGCATTTACGACCACTGTGCAGTCAGACAAAGTCATGACCACGTGGCAGTCAGACAAAGCATTTATGGCCATGTAATGATCGGATGAAGTCATGACCACAATGTGGTCAGATGAAGCGTGTATGACCACGTCATGGTCGGACGACATCACAACCACGAGGTGGTCAAATGAAGTCACGACCATGCAATGGTTAGACCAAGTTACAACCATGTGGTAGTCAGATGAAGCGTCTATGACCACGTAGTGGTCAGACAAAGTCATGACCATGAGGTGGTTGGACAAGGTCTCGACTGCGAGGCTGTTGGGCGAAGCCACGACCGCGGGGTGGTCAGACGAAGGCACGACTACAGGGCGACCGGATGAATTGTCTATGACCATGTCATGGTTAGACGTGGTTAAGACCATGAGGTGTTCAAACGAGGTCTCGACCATGAGGTGGTCGGACGAAATCACGACCACGGGGCGGTCGGACGAAGTGTCTACGACCATGTCGTGGTGAAACAAGGTCATGACCATGAGGTGGTCAGATGAGGTCTCGACCACGAGGTGGTCGGATGATGTCATGACCACGGGGCGGTCGGACGAAGTAGCATGGTGAACTCCCTGGTGATGCGCGTGAAACATGTGAGACTCACTGGAGTTTCGGTCCACGCTAGGGACTCCCTAGTTGGATATGCAAAGCACGCGCTTCCTACGCAGCTACGCATATTGTCCCATGCTACCATCTATACTCGGTAGAGCTGCCCGGGACAGCTAAGTTCCCAGCGGTTTATGCTCCATAGAGTACGCAATGGTGTGGAGCCATCATGCGGTTTTTTATGCTCCGTAGAGTTGCTCGAGATGGCTAAGTTCCTGGCGCTTTATACTCCGCAGAGTATGCAAGGGCGTGGGCCCACCGTACAATTTTTTTATACTCCGTATAGTTTCCCGAGATGGCTAAGCTCCCAATGCTTTATACTCTGTAGAGTACACTGAGGCATGGAGCCACCATGTGATTTTCTTATATTCTCCGTAGAGTTGCCTGGGACGGCTAAGTTCCCGATGCTTTATACTCTGCAGAGTATGCCGGGGTATGGGGTCACCATACAATTTTTTATACTCCATAGAGTTGCCTAGGACGGCTAAGTTGCCAGCGCTTTATACTCCGCAGAGTATGCGGGACGCGGGGCCACTATGTGATTTTTTTATACTCTGTAGAGTTGTCCAGGTCACAAGAGGATACCGGTGTTAGGCTCAGACTTCTTCTCTGCGATCTTGTGCTTTTGTATTGCGCCGTCTGAGTTTCGCCAACCTTTCTTCCCGACGTGCACCTGGAAGGAGAGAGAGTGGCTATCTCCGAACCATTACCTCAGAGAATATCTATACGGGGCGGCAATAAGATTTCTGGGCAGCGCACATCTGCGCGACCGCTCACTTCACTGCATCATTACATTTTGCACTGTATCAAGCCTACGTTGCTTGCTATTCTTCATCAAGCCTAATTGTAAGTCATTTGCGCGTTCGTTCGACTTTGATACTATAGTTTACTTGTGTATATTCTGAAATATGATGAGTAGCATGATGTTAATTGTATGTTTTACATCACTAGTTTATTATATTTGTCTCCTAATAAAACATGGAATTAAAATATCACCCACGTTTCCAACAAATAGCAAGCCAAAATACGCACATGAGAGCTCAAAGAGACACACTTGTGACGATTTCTGCGGACGACGAGGCCGTGGTCGCCGTGGGCGACGGAGGAGGCTGCCTCATCGTTGGGCCCTGGGCGGGGAGGCAGCAAATACGAATTTCAAATGTAAAAATGAATAAGTGGAACAAAGAAATGATATTTCCCATCATATTACCATTTTCTCTTGCAATGTCATATAGTTTATGCTACATCAGTTGACTGCTATTTTTCCCATGTGTGGCATATGCACAAGCAGTTGAAATCTTTACTCATTTGGCCTCGTAATGTCTTTTTTTTTTTGTAACTTTAGCCCCTTGAGTTTTTTTTTTATAAATCTAGCCTTTTCCCGAGCGTAAAATTACCCTAGCTTGACACGTAGCAAATCCGCGCCTGCAGAGTGTAGAAACTCCTAATCCGTGGTACTGTAGCGCGGCACAGCACGATAATGCCATTTTCCGCACTCCCAAGGCATGGAATTGAAAAAAAAAAGTGCTACAGTACTGCAGAAATAGAGTTTCCGCACTCCCTGGGCACGGATTTATCACGTGTTAGCCTCCCATAATTTCGTACACGGGGAGGGGGTTAGATTTTAAAAAAATACGAAGGAGGCTAAAGCTGCAAAAATATGGCGGCCGGGAGCCAATTTAGCGAAGATTTCCAAGCAGTCAACATCTTCGTTCTCAATGATAACACAGCTAACCTTTTGTGAATGAATTACACTGCATTGAAGTTTATTTACAGAATTTCTAAGTTCGGTCTTCAGCAAAGAAAGATATACAGATATATACACTGTCACAAGTGTTTGTTCCCAGCAAATGCAAGGGGATTGGGCCCAACTTGATGTAGCTTCAGAATAACATGTTTGTGCTTAAAACATTTAATAAGAAACCTATATGATTCAGGGCTGAAAATGGCAAAGTACAGCGATTATGAGCACAGCTGTACCACTGTTTGTAAAGGATCCGACTCTATTAAAAATAAAAATCATTTCAGGCCTGATTGCACAAACTGATAACTAATATACAGGTACAGCATACACTATTTACTTCACAAGGCGCAATCTTAAGTACAAAAATTATGTTGAAGTCTGTTCACAGATTTCATCTAGGAATTTCAGTTTCTCAAAGTGTAGGATGCACTACTGTGCACAATTTGATCTATTGAGCATGTCTCAATCTACCTATAAATTCAGTAGAATGAAATTTGTAGCTTTCATTCCCTGATTGTCAGACCCAACTTTATCACCTAAAGTCTTGTTGGTAAGAATCAATAGCTTGCAATTCGATGAAAGACATTTTGAGTTTTACCACATCATATGGCAAGCAAGGTTAACAACACTGTCAGAGCTACAGAAACTAAAGTAATTTATTTAGCTCGAACAGAGATAACGACAATAAGTAGAACTAAGGATGGCTTAACAAGCTTAAAACTTGGACTGGGAAAATTATCGAAAAGCATTCAACAACTACATTGCATCTGCATCAGAACAATAATATGAAGGAAAAAAAGGCCTGAAGGTTCTTCAGAGAATGGATAGCCGTTCTCGGTCCCCTTTAACAACAACTTCAAGAATGGAAACTAACACAATAGCAACCTTGAATAAAAAATAACCAAACAAAGCTTAACAATTTAACGGGAACCAAGGAGGCAAGAATGTCGAGAAGCACGGAAAAATCCCAGGAAGAAAAAATAGGCTTCAGCACCAAGAATGGATAAAAATAAACCAGATGATAATCCTATCAAATGCTAAAACCATGCCTTATCGAAACTTATGTCACGATGTCACCAAGAGTCCCCATTTGCCAGGGCGGCGCGCGCAGGTCGACCTCGGCGGGCGCCCAAAATTTTCATCATACAGATTAGCACAACAAAATATTGGTGATGAACGATCATTGCATGGACGAATTCCACCAAATTTGCAATGTCTTTTTGCATAGTAGCTACATATATACCAGCTAAGATGCATCAAGTATATTGGAAACAGTAGAGAAGAGGAGGGTCACCCAGCATAGCGCAAAGTAGTTAGGGCATCTGTAGTGTATGAAAATAGAGGGTCTTAAGCCACCTTAAGGTCAACCTTATACATTACAGGGGTGACCTTAAGCAGGCTATAAGCAAAAAAAGGCTTAAGGCTGGTCCTCAAGCTAAAGATCTGGCCACAAGCATTAAAATACAATTTTTCTTTATCTGCCAAGTGGGACCGTCTTAAGGCCCCTTGGGTTATATACACTATGGAGTCAGCCTTAAGGTTTTGATGGGACCCACCTTAAGACCCCTTAGGTTATATACACTACAGATGCCCTTATACCTTAGTGGGTGCGGGCACGGTACCAGACCCCTAAAGACAGCACAACACGCCTAGAAGGGCCACTGCATGACTATGCCCTCCGCCTACACGTGCCTCCTCGCGAGCCACCACCCGCCTTCTCTTCCAACGATGGCTCCCATGGGGCTCATCGGTGACTCCTCGATGTAGAAGTCTTGGATCCAGCGGATCTAAGAGAGACGGCCTGGATCTGGGCCTCTCTTACGACCCTGAAGCCATGGAGACACGGGCGAGTACGAAGGAAGTCCAAGAGCCAAAAAGGTGCATCAAGTAGGATTGGAAATAGTAGAGAAGAGGACGCTCACAGAGCATGGTGGCGAGCGATCTTTGCATGTGCGGAACTTACGGAGGGGGCGGAATGAAACAGCGGACGTGGCGACAGGTTCATCACCTTGACACACCATCGAAGAGGAGAACGTGGTAGAAGAAGTAGATGATCACACTATTACAAAACAAGGTATACTAAACGTCTCATCACAAACGATTAACCAAAACCGTCAGTATTAAGTACAATCACAGATAGTTTTAATACAAATCATTTGTAAAGAGAAAATATCACAGACGATTCATGGTGAAAACCATCTGTGAAGTATCACAGACGGTTACTCACAAAAACTGTCTATGATATTACCAAATATCATAGACGGTTTTTTATTTAAACTGTCTGTGATACTTCACAAACAGTTTGTATTAAAAACCATATGTGATATTACTTTATCACAGACGGTTTGTATTAAAAACTACCTGTGATATTTTGCTGCCCGATTATACTGCCCCCACTATTCAAACTTTCAAACTAAAGCGTCGCGACCTCTCAGTTCCACTACCCAAACGCCTTTATATATGCCTTCCCCAAACACACTCCAAACCAATCTACCTACTAGCTCTCCCAAGCCGCCGATCGAAGCGCTAGCCGCCTCCTCCAAGCTCCTCCGCGTCCGGTTGTGACATCATAGCTCACTGCACAAGGCACTGTTGTCATAAGAGTGTCTTGTGCAGTGTCACCACCGTGACACAATGGTGATGCTTCCACCTCCTCTCCTTCATCGGCACCAGTACTTTGTTCATCCCCCATCCAATCCCCTCCCCTCTCTTCCTTGATGCTTGAATGGATATGATGTGTGTGAAAATTATTGATGTCTTAGTTCATCTTGTTCTCATAAATAGGTTTGGATGCTTGGATGGATATGATGCTTGGATAGATATGATGCTTAGATGGATATAACTAGGATAATCTTGTTCGCATTATATACCTACTTTGGTTCATCTACATTATCTGATTGTACTATTTTATAGCACAATTAATGCAAACAGTACAATCAGAGAATGTTGATGAACTGAAGAGTGCCTATTTTTTAGTTTGATTGGAACTTATCACAGACGATTCTATTTAGGAACCGTCTATGATAATATATTATCACAGTCGGTTCAAAAACCGTCTGTAATGCACTTAGGGTATTACAGACCTATAAGCACAAACAGTTCAAAAACCGTTTGCGATGATGTTTCTGAACCGTTTGTAATAAGCTTTTCTATAGTAGTGTAAAACTGATAGATCAGACCATGGTCGTATGCCTAGGTCCAAACGGGTTTACTCCCTGAACCATGGTCCAAATGGACTGAGCACCTAAGCCCATAGGCTGTCTTGTGTAAGCCCTAAAGCAACAACCTTATAAGTGGTACTGAGCCTTCTCCCCCAAAAGTTTAGTCTAATGGGTGAAGTCTCCCTCACACTTATAAGTCGTGTTTTTTTCTTCCTACAACCTATGTGGGACTATTCCCAACATTCTCCCTCTCACACATTGGTTCTACACTTCTGTAACCATAAAGTCTAAGGAGATGTTAGACGACGGGGTTCTGATACCACATGACAGATCAGACCTGGCCGTATGTCTAGGTCCAACAAGATTTACTTTTCAGGCCACAGGTCTAAACGGGCTGAACACCTAAGTCCACGAGCTGTGTATGCAAGCTCTAAAGTAACAATATTATAAGTGGTATTAGATCTTCTCTCCAAAAAACCTAATAAGATCTTCCTCATATTTATAAATATTTTTTTTGTTCTCATATAGAAATTAGAAAGAGCCGCAGGGGGAGATGAACGAAACGACCGAGGCACGGGTAACGGGGGCCGGGAACGCGAGTTGCCGAAGCACAACTGAAACGCAGGCAGCTCAGTAGTGTAAAACATCAGATTTTATACTTTGAGGTTAAAACTTAGACTTTTGTAATAGTTCAGATGGGTAAGTAACTTATTCCTTACCGATTTTACTTTAAACAGGTCATGTTCATTTTGCCAACCTACAGGTATTAAATACTTCCATTTTTTGTCTTCCCCGCACCATGTGGACGCGGGTCCGCCGCGCCGCGTCCGCCGCGCCGCGTCCTCCTCGCCGCACCGCGCCGCCGCACCGCGTCCGTCTCGTCCGGCCCGCCGCACCGCGCCACCGCGCCGCGTCCACTGCGTGCGCGCCTCGCACCGCGCGGAGGCGGGTCCGCCGCGTCCGTCTCGTCCGCCCCGCCGCGCCCCGCACCATGTGGACGCGGGTCTGCCGCATCTCGTCCGCCCCGCCGCGCCGCGTCCTCCCCGTTGCACCGCGCCGCCGCACCGCGTCCACCGCGTGCGCGCCCCGCACCGCGCGGAGGCGGGTCCGCCGCGTCCGTCTCGTCCGCGCCGCCGCCCCGCACCATGTGGACGCGGGTCCGCCGCGTCTCGTCCGCCCCGCCACGCCGCGTCCGCCCCGCCGCGCCGCGCCCTCCCCGCCGCACCGCGCCGCCGCACCGCGTCCACTGCGTGCGCGCCCCGCACCGCGCGGACGCGTAGCGGGGGAGACGGAGGCGGAGGAGGAGCGAGGGCGGAGCGGATCGACGGATATTTCGCGAGTGGGGGAGCGGGACGCGGGAGGGGTACTGCAGATCCATTGAAGGATGACCGTCGGATATGGTTGAGTAAGGAGAGAGAATGGAGGAGAGTTAATCTGGTGCGCACGTTTTTTAAGATGGTGTATTTCTGGGTGCATATTGTGGTGTGGATGTAGTTAAAGTCATGACTGTGGAGTAGGTAATTGTTGGGTGGATGTAGGATAATTTTAACTGATGGTTTATTAGTGTAAAGTAGTATGTCCGTGCTAACGCTACGGTAAAATACAAAACAAGATAACATTTGCAAACAAACCTAAAACTTATGTACAACATGCTCACGTCATCGTTTCCCCGTTCCGTACAATCGCTCTGGCTGATGCGTGTGCGCGAGACGCTCTTACTGAGCGGATGGTGTCGCGCGGCTTTGCTCTCAGCTCTAGCTTCGCTCTCAACATGGTCGCACAACGTGGTCGTTACCAACCACTATCAACGTGGTCGAAACCGAACATGCGCTTGTGCTCTTTCCTTTTCTTCAGGTCCATCCAAATCCCCAATGTCTCTTCTTCTGGTACACAAAGATTGGACTGCCAGATTATTGAAGTTGTACACAGGTGTGTGGATACCTCATAGTTAAATGTTACTATACAAGGTTGGGACCTGCCAAACTGGGAGTCCATTATACCATAAAACTAATTAGTTTGAACGTGGTAAATACCAGGCTGGGGTCCTCCTCTTTTTCTTTGATGTCGCAGTCTCACCAGCATAAGAATCTGAGTTACAGGAGTACTTGTATGTGGGAGCAAAATATATCTTCTCCTCACTCCAACCCTTGAACACCCTTCCAGAGTTGCGCTCAATGTTAAGCTGAAAAAAATATACGCATAAAATGTTAACCAAATTGCAGCATGATATAACTAAAACACAAAATACACAGGGAAAGTTCTCCAAAGTTTGTCTTCTCCCATTCCATCACTTTAGTTCCTTCTAGGGAACAATTCAGCTGCCCTCAACTAAATAGCAAAAAGCAGTGCCATCTTTTGAGGACTTTACCTGATCCTTTTCAAAAAGAGCATCCCAGTTATTTTCGGTCAGAAGTTTCTTGGTATCTTCATAGCTCAAGGAAATACGGTAGTTCAGATCCCCCAACCATATCACCCGACTAAAAAAAGCAACACGAGAATCAGAGAACAGCATTTGACAACAAATAAAAACTTAAAAATAATTGTAGCATGACTTCCTTACTCATGGTCAAGAATTTTCTCAGGGATTCTTCGCCCAGCTCTTCTGCAAATCCTTGGAAACTGTGTGACCCTCAGTATCTCTAAAACATCTAAATTGCGCCTCAACTCATCGCCTTCTTTCTCACCTGAAGCCAAATGGCTGCAGATGAAACAAAAGCTTGTCTGGTGCAGTGTCATGCTCACTGATATACAACCCTGAAGCCAAAAGTAAGTGCATCACTCAAAGGATAAGGGATCTACTGCATAGTGTTCTTCAGAGTTAGTTTTTTGCAAGATAGTGTTGGAGTATGTCGAGTAATTCTTTCTGTAGTTGTAGACAAATTTTGAATGTTGATAAAGAACTTTATATGAGAAAGATATCGTAAACACAGTCTATACATCAGTATTACAAAGTGGCCCCTTTAATATTTCAGACTAAAATAGTTTACTTGTTAATGTCTGCATGATTATCGTAACATTTTATTTGGCATCTGCAGTTCCATCCGAAATTTAGGATGGGCTACAATTTTCATATTTGAAAGGGCAATACTTATATAATTTATTTTGGTTCTGACCTTGTTTCCAAGATAGCCCATTATTCCAAAATAGGATGTCATAGTTATCCATAATTTAGTTCAAACAGTGCAACAAAAGGCACACGAAAACAACCAGCAGAAGTATTTCAATGATAAATCATCAAATTCAAATATATAAAATAAATGGAAGGGAAATATGCATCTTACCATAACCATGAATGCTGCTTTAAGAGCGGGACCAAGAGCAGATTCTACATTCACATTGTCCTGAAACATATTTGGCAAGCTGTGTATAGTTTACATGCAATTATGTGATTAGTAACCTCAATAATTCCATTGCGAGCTACTGACCAACCACCGATGAAATATCAGTGCACGCCACTTTCATAACTACACATGCATATTGTTTACATGCACCTAAATCTCCTCGCTATTAAGCAGCTATATGTGTACGATTCCCAAATTGATTGGCTGTAATATTACCTTCTCATAAACAAATTGTCTGGGATGTTTTTTTTGGCGAGGAAAAAATTGCCTACGATGTTTCCTAACATGGATTGGAGATAATAAAGCAACCTAAATGCTACGCAGAAATCATCCTTGTCTTCTGGAACATAAAGAATTACATTTGTTCCCAACAAAACCCAAAAGGCCAAAACCTACAATAAAATGCTTCTATACCAATTACTGATCACAGTAATCCTTGGATCTCCCAGATGAGATGCCCCATCTGACGACATTGCATAACGACATGCGATTAAGTCAGGAGAAGTCATTTGCATGCGTCTGCGCGGCCCTCTTCAGTGCAGGCATTTCATCGAGCATATCATGTTCAGTGACCAATGGGACAGGGGAGCAGTAAAAGTTTCAATCTCCTTTAATTTGCGCGCACGCACTGATCTAGACTAAGACCCTAAGACATGGTAATTACACATTGACTATGTGTAGAATTCTGGTCTCACCAGATGCGATGCATCCCGTCGGAGGTCCAGGGCTCCATGACAACGCAGCAAATGGCCGGCGGCGGCTGCTCCGAATACTCCACGCCGTCACCCGCCACGGCCACCTCCTCCTTCTCTGCAGTCGATGAATCCGTAGCTACGCCGCGTCCATCCTCGCGCCGCTGGACACCCATCTCATCCTCATCGTCGCCGTCGTCCTCCTCGGAGTCTTCGTCTACGTCGTCCGAGTCATGGTCGTCCATCTCTTCGTCCTCATCCTTGGAACTCGAGGAGGCAGGCTTCGTCTCCGCCACTGCCTCTTCGCCACCCATCGCTACGGCAGCGCCCTCCTCCTCCACCGCTGCCGACGAGGACATGGGAATCGAGATGGCAAGCGGCAGTGAGAAGATCGGGGAGGCGCGGGGGAGCGGCGGGAGCGGAGATCGGGGAGGATGGGGGGAGCGGAGGTGCGGAGGAGCCGAGACGCGAGGAAGGCGAGGGAGCGGAGGCGCGGGGGAGGCGGAGATGGGGGAGGATGGGGGGTGGCGCGGTGGAGGATGGGGGGAGGCGGAGGGAGACGTAGCGGAGGAGGCGTCGAATATGAGCAACTTCTTCCGGGACGCCCCCTCACCGGCGGCGGCGGGCGAGGCCATGGAGGAGACAGGGACAAGGGGAGAGTGGGAGGGGGCGGAGGATGATAATAGTTTGGAGGGAATATATCGACGGAGGCTCGCGGGAACTATGGATGAAGGCGATGATCGGAACGTCTGACGGAGGTGAGGGAGGTCGAGGCGGCTGCGGCGGTGGAGGAGACGGCGGGGGTGGACATGGTGTTGAGGGCGGCGTGGAATGGGAGAGGGGTTGCGGGTTTGGTGGTGAAAAGGACGGGTGGAGGAGAGGGGAGGCGGACGGAGCGGAGGAGGCGCGGGGAAGGCGGAGAACGGAGGGGTTTCTGCGTAGCGGGATGTGAGGGGTACTGTACATCCATTAAAGGGTGACCGTTGGATATGGTTGAGTAAGGAGAGAGAATGGGGGAGAGTTAATCTGGTGCGGACGTTTGTAGGATGGTGTAATTAAGGGTGCATATTGTGGTGTGGACGTAGTTAAGGTCATGACTGTGGAGCAGGTAATTGTTGGGTGGATGTAGCATAATTTTAACTGGTGGATTAATAGTGTAGATAAGAGCATGCACTTACATCTCCCTAAAACCCTTGCCAAGAATAAATAAATATATATGCATTATGGTTGAGGCACCCGGGGCTTGAGCCCACCCAGACCCAGTCGTAGAATCCGCCCGTGCTTCTCTCTTTAGGATGGTCACACAGATAATTTCGAACTCTTCACATATAGTTTTGTAATTGGAATGTCTAAATATGTAACAAAATAAAATTAGGAAATATAGTCTGTTCCTACAAAATTGTTTGCATCACATATAGATAAGATGATGGACAGAGTATGCAAGTATAATGATACTACTGGGTTAACCAACTACACCATTTCTAACAGAAAATGATCGAACAAAGTGTGTGTAACTTCATATTGCATCTGTTACAAAGCTCTTAGTCGTTAATGGATGGATATGTTCCTTGATATCGTACCTAAGATTTACTTAACTGAGTATTCGATTTTATTTGTTTAGACAAAGAGCTTTCATTTCATTTAATCAGCAGGAATACAATCGTGCATTATTCAGGCTACCAAAAACTCTGCTACCTGGTTCAGCCAAACACAGCCGGAATTAACCGGTGATGCTTCCTTGGCACTTAAATAAGCCGTCAAGTTAGCATCCCGTCTAACATAGACAGTATAAGAAGAAGAGAAATTCCTTCTAAGCTCTTGGATTTCGGCCAAAAGGTATTCAATTTCATTTTACTTTGTACTGAATGCACAGTCACACATTTTATAAAGATGCAATTAATTATTATTTTTCCTAATTTACTAATTATGAGAAGGGAAACTGTTGTGGCTACAGACCAAACAGAGAGAGATGGTAGTGGAGAGTGATGGAGATGAGTAATGGCTTGGGCCCTCCCCCTGGCCTGTATATATATATATATATATATATATATATATATATATACATGGGGAGTGCTTTTACAATTATACCCTTACATCTGAGCATCCCTTCAGGGGCACTTATGTCATTACACATGGCCTACTCTGGGCCTTACGACCTTCTACCAGGCCTGCTGGGTTTAGGTGGGGGCCACCCCTACAACAGGAGCCTCTCATGGTAAAGGGCTTCACGGGGCCAAGCCATGTTGCCGAGTCCTTTGGCCCCCTCCGTCCCTGCGGCCTGTGAGCTTTTCCAAACTTAACCCGGGGCTGCGCTGTAGCTGAAGTAGCCGCGCGCTGGGGGCGTTGCACCGGCGCAGGCAAGCGTGGCGGGCCCCGGAGCCGTCGCGTGCGCCTTAAGTGATAAAGG
The DNA here is from genome assembly GCA_017311315.1 of Dendrocalamus latiflorus. NCBI lineage: Eukaryota > Viridiplantae > Streptophyta > Magnoliopsida > Poales > Poaceae > Dendrocalamus > Dendrocalamus latiflorus. The sequence continues at coordinate 10,839,770 of CM029675.1, forward strand.
ACGCGCTGCGGCGCTCGTTCTTCTGGCCGTCCACGTGGTGAAGCGTGCTTGGTGCGGTGCGGGTCTTGAGGCGTTGTGACCATTAATGTGACGGCGGACTCCCGGCGGTTGGACTTCCGCCGGTTGGCTCCCCTGCTGATGGGGTATATATACAGCGCTGGTGCGGCGTCGTTCCTGCATGTATTTTGGTAGAAACTGTTTTCCTAAAATGGGCCCCTTCCGTGCATCAGCATTCCCTAGCGCCGCTGAGCGGCTTGGGGAATGTTGATGTACAGATGGTGGTCCATTTTTCTTGGGAGCTTGGTCAGCGTCAGTGATCGGTGGCCAGCCGCGCGTGGTACCTTCGCGCTGCGTTTCCGCACACGATGGCAAGGTTTGCCCTGTTCTCCTTAGCAGACCTACCTACAGCCGGTGTTCCTTATGGAGCCCGCCCGCATCACTTTAAAAAAATGCTGATGCACTTTAGGTGGCCTGTTAAGGAGAACGAGGTAGACTTTGCGGGACATGACCCTCGCCCTTGCCGCTCGCGCGCGCGGGTCCGTTTCTCGAAGGCCGGGTCCAGGCCGAAGCCGCGGCCAGGCTGGTGTGGCGATCGAGAAGATGGCCTCCTATGCGTGCGCCGCGCTCTCGTATGAAGATGGCAAGGTTTGAGGCTTGCCGTTATTCCCCGGCGCGGGGCCGAGGCGGGCGGCCAAGTACCTTAGCTGGAGCGAGGACCCGCCGGTATCAAGGTGCCGATGCCGACGCGGCAGGAATGGTGCCTAGCCGAAGTAGACGCGCGCGCTCCGTCCTCTACCCCTCGAACGGATGGCAGCGGAGCTGGCGCCCAGCCGAAGTAGACGCGCGCGCTCCGTCCCCTACCCTTCGAACGGGTGGCAGCGGAGCTGGCGCCCAGCCGAAGTAGACGCGCGCGCTCCGTCCCCTACCCCTCGAACGGGTGGCAGCGGAGCTGGCGCCCAACCGAAGTAGACGCGCGCGCTCCGTCCCCTACCCGTCGAACGGGTGGCAGCGGAGCTGGCGCCTAGCCGAAGTAGACGCGTGCGCTCCGTCCCCTACCCCTCGAACGGGTGGCAGCGGAGCTGGCACCCAGCCGCAGTAGACGCGCGCGCTCCGTCCCCTACCCCTCGAACGGGTGGCAGCGGAGCTGGCGCCTAGCCCAAGTAGACGCGCGCGCTCCGTCCCCTACCCGTCGAACGGGTGGCAGCGGAACTGGCGCCTAGCCCAAGTAGACGCGCGCGCTCCGTCCCCTACCCGTCGAACGGGTGGCAGCGGAGCTGGCGCCTAGCCCAAGTAGACGCGCGTGCTCCGTCCCCTACCCGTCGAACAGGTGGCAGCGGAGCTGGCGCCCAGCCGCAGTAGACGTGCGTGCTCCATCCCCTACCCCTCGAACGGGTGGCAGCGGAGCTGGCGCCTAGCCGAAGTAGACGCGCGCGCTCCATCCCCTACCCGTCGAACGGGTGGCAGCGCAGCTGGCGCCCAGCCGAAGTAGACGCGCGCGCTCCGTCCCCTTCCCCTCGAACGGGTGGCAGCAGAGCTGGCGCCCAGCCGCAGTAGACGCGCGCGCTCCGTCCACTACCCCTCGAACGGGTGGCAGCGGTGCTGGCGCCGAGCCGAAGTAGACACGCGCGCTCCGTCCCCTACCCTTCGAACGGGTGGCAGCGCAGCTGGCGCCAAGCCGAAGTAGACGCGCGCGCTCCGTCCCCTACCCTTCGAACGGGTGGCAGCGGAGCTGGCGCCCAGCCGAAGTAGACGCGCGCGCTCCGTCCCCTACCCTTCGAACGGGTGGCAGCGGAGCTGGCGACCTTGCGTCGCGGGCACTGCCACGCGTGCGGTGACTTGAGATCTCGCGATGTGGTCTTGAGCTGTAAAGGTTCCCGGGATCACGCCGGCCCCCGGTCTGCCATGGTTAGGTTCCCATACCGTGCGACTCGCCTTGGCGCGCACGGGGCACATGGCGGCTTATGACTGGTGCGCGACGGGATGTGGACGGTTGCGTGCTCGCGGCCGCTCGCCTCTTCCCTAGGCAAGGGGGACACGGGGCAGGTGATGAATGGTGCAGCGCCGAAGCTGTTGTGATCCCCTGGCCCATTAATGCGCCTTTATTGGCGGTAGGGAGCGTCGTGCTGTGGCGGCCCCTGGCGCTTGCGGTCATGGCCTTTCAGCTTTGGGTATGGGGAATAGCGCTGGACGGGTGTTTGTACGACTGCGGTCGCGTCCCGTACGTGGGCCGCCGCGACGCTTCGGTACTGGGGCGAGGTGGCTTAAAGTAGCCCTCGTGACCTCGCCCCCGCAGTTGTACGCCCCCTTCTTGCTTGCGCCGCCTTCCATACTCGCGTAGTATTCTTTGCCGCTAGCCTCCTTCCCAGAGAAGCAATTGCGTCTGACGGCAAGCGTGGTCAGGCGGGTGGCGTCTGCGGCATTCGCCGGCGGTCTTCGCTGTTGGAGGTGAAGTACGTGCTCCAGGAGCGCGACCCGGCGGCGGCGGACAAGGAGTGGTTGATGACCGAGAAGACGATCCAAGGGCTACTGCGCGCGGGGAAGCTGTCCGAGCGCCAGGAGGTACGATTGCCCGCCGCCGATGAGACGGAACCACAACCCGAGAAGTCAGAGGCGGTGTGTTCGTTGCCTTTTTCGACGCGGGGCTCCGCATCCCAGCGGCGGCTATCGTGGGCGACGTGCTGCGGACCTTCGGGCTGGAGCTGGCGCAACTGACTCCGAACGCCGTGGCCCAGCTCGTGGTGTACAGCTGGGCCTTGCGCTCGGGGACGTGCTGGCCCAGCGCCTCGTTGTTTGCCCACCTTCACGAGGCACTGTGCCAGCCCAAGGACCAGAAGGACGGGACGCTGTCGAGCTTCGGCAGCGTCACCTTTATTCTTCGTTCGTCATGCAAGAAGCTTTTCCCTGCGAACTCGACTCACGGGAAGTGGGAGTCTTACTGGATGAAGCGGTGGTTCTACCACCGTGTGGAGAGCGGGAGCGGCCTTGAGTGCACAGGCTGACCGATCGCGTTCAAGCCCTCGCCCGGCCGGACGCTCGATGATGAGGACAGGCGGAGGGCCCGGCGGCTCGTAGGCGTGGCCGCCCGCTTCAACATGCGCGACCTCGCCGAAGAGTACGTGATGTACGGCGTGGCACCTCTTGCCCGCGACTGGCGTCTTGCCGCCGAGAAGCGTCGAGACGACAATGTTTCGCCATCGATATGCTTGCTGCCGGCGCCCTCCAGTCTTCGTAAGCCTCGACCGCGTCTCTCCTTTGTTTACGCGAAATGCGTTATATGCTGATGCTGCCTCCTTTGCTTCAGGGATTTTCTTGGAGGAGGCGGAGCAAGCCGCGCGCGTATTCCTGGGGTTGTACACCGGCAGGGAGCACGAGCAACGCGCGTCTACTATCGCCGAGGCGGGGCTGGGGCGAATAAACCGCGTGTGCGAGGCCTTGGGCCTTGCCGTGCCGGACCGTGTCGCTCCCGACGACGGTGCAGCGAAGAAGAAGAAGAAGACGCCGTCTCGGAAGAGGGGCCGCAGCGGGGCGCCTGCCGCGCTTGGTGCGGCAGCCGCTACTGCTGCTGCTAGTGCTACCGAGGGCGCGGCGGACGCGGAGTCGGATTCGGCGAAGTATGCCGATTCAGGCTTGGGTGGCGCCGACGCCGAAGGCGAGGTATCTTTGGCGAGCGCCTCGGACGGCGAGTTTGCCGCGAGCAGCCGGAGGGGGGACGTCTCGCCGCCCGCCGAAGTCGCCGAGGCGGAACCCGTGCGGACCGGCGATGCTGAGGTGGAGCCTCCGACCGTGGTCGCTGTGGTGCCGGAGGCGCCCTCCGCGGGGGCGCACGGAGCCGTGCTGCCTTTACCGACAGCAGCAGAAACCGAGGTGCCCCCTGCGACAATTGCCACCGCGGAACCTTCGCCCCCGGGCGCTGCAGCCGCGGGGGCTTCCCTAACCGCGACTGCGGGGGCGGTGTCGCTGCTGGCTGCCCCGGCTAAACGGCCGTGTGTGCGGCCGGAGCTCCACTGGACACCGCGGGGATTCGTCGTGGCCACAGGCATCAGAAGCTTGTGGGACTCCAGCGCAAGTGCCGGAGACCCTGCGGCATACGCGCCTTCTGCCCCCTAGCCACGCCGCCCGCCGCGCAGGGACAGCCGTCGCCCTCCCCGAATGCGGAGGCTTCTGCCCGCGGCGGGACCATTCCTTCTGCTACTGAAGGTAGGGTGGCTTAGCTTACTCTGGTGTATCCTTTTATGCCTTGCGGTGCTCACCTGCATCCCTGTTTGCAGCGTTGCTCATTCCGGAGGGGGAGCGCTTGGCAGAACACGGGACCTCCGCGTGCATAAGCCCCGCGGACTTCGTGCCGCCCCCGGAGATGCTGAGGGCGTGGCGCGGGATTGTGAATGACGCGGCTACCAGCGTCGACCCGCAAGCGCTGCAGGCCTACGGTGCGGGGTGCCTCGAAGATGCCTTCGAGGTGTCCGGGGTGAGGGTAAGTACTCATGCGACAACGCCTGGGCTGGCTGAGCTTGCTAAGTCTTTCCCTTCTGCAGACACTTGTGCTGGGGCAGGCCTTGCAAACGGCCTATACTCGTGGCCAAAAGGTGCTCGAGGATAGGCTGCGGGCCGCCGAGGAGGAGCTACGCGAAGCCTCTGGGGCCCGTGCTGCCCAGGACGCCCGCATCCGCCAGCTGGAAGCCGAATGCGCCGAGGGGAAGACACACGCCGAGGGACTTGTTGCTTCGGCGCGGGAGTCGGCCGCGGAGGCGGCTCAACAGAAGTTTGCGGCGGAGCGGGACGGGTTCCTGGAACAGGTCGCCCTGCTAGAGAAGGAAAAAGGCGAACTCGCCTTGACTCTAGCGGAGCACGACCAGACGCTTGGCGACGCCTCGGTGGTTGCGTGGGACGCCATGCAGGCGCTGGAGGGTCACCTTCAAGGACTGGTAGCTGAAGTGCCGGACCGCAACTTTGGCCCGGAGGAGCTGTCTCGGACCCTGCGCTGGGTCGGAGATGCCGCCACCGTCGCGCGCGGCGCTGCGACAACCTTCGGCAACCATTGCGCGTTTACGTCAGCAAGCCTGATGTGTGCGCTCCTGCAGCACCGCGGTTGCACGCACGTCGCCGAGCTAGATGACCCCCAGCTGGAGATGCCTGGCGGAGCCGGAGTAATGTCCGGCGCCGTCCGCTCCGCTCGCCTCGCCATCAAGCCCTTCCACGAGCGGATCTGGGATTACGTCGGGCCAGACGCCACCCAGATCGAACTGCGGAAGTCACTTTATGGGAAGGGGAGCCTCGGCCAATTCCTGGACGGGGTCCCTCGACGCGACGAGGGCGGCGCTGGGGCCTCCGAAGGCGCCGGGAACTCACAGGTCTGACGCCGTGGTGCCTAGGTGTAGGCGTGCGTTGTAATGCTCCCCCTTTTTGTGAATGAAGTGTTCGCTTGCTTCATAAATTCTGACTTTCGCCTATGTCCCGGGCAGCTTCCTTGCTGGGGCCGACTTCTTGCGGCCGACCTTGCGACTCGATGACGCCTTCGACGCTGGCGAAGGGCCGAAGAGTCGCTGGAGTTTTGGGCGGGCCGACCTCCTTCCAGCGAGACCCCGTCCTTAGCACGTGTTAAGGACGAGCCTGCCAAGTAGCTACTCCAAGCGACAGGGATGTTGGCGGGCCTCTGTACTCGAAAGATTTTCCCGATATATAGATCTCGTAATAATTAGGACATGCGCGGGCGTGCTGTGCGGAGCTGAGATCCTCACATTCCCAGTTCGCCGTGGGTGCTGTACTGGCGCGTGCGGAGGCGGACCTCCGCACTACGACCTGTTTAGAGTCGCGTGGACTGGCGCGTGCGAAGGCGGACCTTCGCACTACGACCTGTTTAGAGTCGCGTGGACTGACGCGTGCGAAGGCGGACCTTGGCACTACGACCTGTTTAGAGTCGCGTGGACTGGTGCGTGCGGAGGCGGACCTTCGCACTACGACCTGTTTAGAGTCGCGTGGACTGGCGCGTGGGAAGGCGGACCTTCGTCCCCCCGCCCCGGGGTGTGGGCAGCCTCTGGTGTGCGAAGGCGAGCCTCAACGCGCTGAGGTGCGCGATTGGCAGCCGCGCAAGATTCGCGTGGGGTCGGCGTCCACGTCTGATTTATACTCCAGGGAGTACGCGCAAGGACGAAGTCCTTGGTGTGCGCGGGGTTCGCGTCTGGTTTATACTCAGTAGAGTGCGCAGGGAGAACATCCGCGTCTTATTTATACTCCGTAGAGTGCATGCCGAGGCGTCCCCCCACACGTCTTTGTTTATACTCATGCCCGTGTCTTTGACAGAGAGTGCACACGTGAACGTGCGTCTTCGTTTATACTCATGCCCGTGTCTTTGACGGAGAGTGCACACGCGAACGTGCGTCTTTGTTTATACTCATGCCCGTGTCTTTGACGGAGAGTGCACACGCGAGCGTGCGTCTTCGTTTATACTCATGCCCGTGTCTTTGACGGAGAGTGCACACGCGAACGTGCGTCTTCGTTTATACTCATGCCCGTGTCTTTGACGGAGAGTGCACACGGGAACGTGCGTCTTCGTTTATACTCATGCCCGTGTCTTTGACGGAGAGTGCACACGCGAACGTGCGTCTTCGTTTATACTCATGCCCGTGTCTTTGACGGAGAGTGCACACGCGAACGTGCGTCTTCTTTTATACTCATGCCCGTGTCTTTGACGGAGAGTGCACACGCGAACGTGCTTCTTCGTTTATACTCATGCCCGTACCCCTGGCTACGGAGAGTGCACACGCAAACGTGCGTCTTTGGTTTATACTCATACCCGTACCCCTGGCTACGGAGAGTGCACACGCGAACGTGCGTCTTTGGTTTATACTCATACCCGTACCCCTGGCTACGAGAGTGCACACGCGAACGTGCGTCTTTGGTTTATACTCATACCTGTACCCCTGGCTACGGAGAGTGCACACGCGAACGTGCGTCTTGGGTTTATACTGCGGAAGCACACGCGTAGGCGAAGCCTCCGCGTGCGCTCACTGCATATTTCTGCACAATTGGTAACATATTGGCGACAAACGGAACTTTATTATATTCCCGTTTGCGCGGGTAAGCGATTACATACGACGGGGTACGGGGGGGGGGGGCGTACTAACCGTTTGTGCTCAGCGCGGCCGGAGCCTCTAGTAGTTGTACTATCGGCAGGGCTTGCGGAGTCACCCCCGGATGGCGCCGTGAGCCTTCGCACGGCGGTGCCAAACCTAGGTGCTCCGCTACCCGCCGCGGCGGGGACATCTGGTGCCGTGCTCGATGCGCCGGGCCATGTCCTGGTCGCCCCGAACAGTGATGACGGCCCGCGGCCCCGGGAGCTTCATGCACAAATAGGCGTGATGCGGCACTGCCCCAAAGGAGTTGAGGACCAGACGCCCCAGTATGGCGTTGTACGGGTACGGGAGATCGACGACGTCGAATGTAGCGTCCTCGACCCTTTCATTGTCGCCCTGACCGAAAGAGACCTGCAAGCATATTTGGCCGAGCGCCCGTAGAGGTTGTCCGCCGAAGCCCTGCAGCGGGACTCCTGACGGGCCGAGGCGGCTTCGGGGGATCCCCATCTGGTCGAAGGCTGCTGCGAACAAAATATTCGCGGAGCTGCCACCATCAACTAGGGCGCGTCTCACGTCTCATCCCGCTACGACGACCCGGACGACCAGGGGATCGTGGTGAGGAAGCTCCACCCCTTGGGCGTCGGCGGGGGTGAACGTGACCTCCTGCTGCGCCAAGTCCGGCAGTGCTCGCGCTGGGTACGCCGCCACGTGGTGTAGCCTCCGCACATAGGCCTTCCGTTGCCGTTCCGAAGCGAACCCCACCGAGGAGCCTCCGGAGATAACGTTGATAACCCTGCGGTGAGTGGCCTCCGGAGCCTGTAGCTGCAGAAAGCCCGCCTGGGGCTGCTGCACGTGGGCCTGGATCTGCAGAGGGCCCTCGTGGGGCTGCGTTCCTTGCGCTTGTATATGCACGGGGGCGTCGTACGGGTGCTGTACGTGGGCCACCATAGGCGATCGTGTTTCCAGGTTCCTGTCCCTGGTGACGCTGTCGCGGAGCGCCGCGATAGAGGTGCATGTGCGCGTGTCATGGTTTCCGCGACCGTGGACTACGCACCACAGCCCCTGGTGTTGGTCGTCGTAGTCTCTCTGGCCTCTATCGTCGCGGCCCCGGCCGCGGCCGCGTCCCCGGCCTCGGCGCGCCCGACCGCCCCGACCCGCGGGAGCGCTGTCGTCGGAACCGCCTTCGATGTCGAGGACGTACCGGCCTCACCGCGACTTCTGCTGGCCACGCTTGGGCTTGCCAGACGGCTCGTTGTGCGGGGCGTCCTTGTGGTCGGGCGCGTCCTTGGACGACTCCTGCTTACGTTTCCCCTTCGAGGCACCGTCCTTTGACGGATCTTCGGCTTTTGCCGAGGCACCGGCCTGGTTGGTGTCGGAGTCGTCGCCTTGTCGCCGCCGTGCGTCCTCTTCCACCCTGGCGTATTCCTCCATTTTGTCGAAGAGCTTCGTCACTGTCTTGATTGGCTTCCGCGCGTTATACTCGGCCATCGGGCCCAGACGAAGGCCCTGTATGGCCGCGTTGACCATGGTGGTTTCGTTAACATCTTTGACTTGACAACGTATCTTCGCGAAGCGTTTGAAGTAGTCCCGGAGCTTCTCCGAAGGTTTCTGCTTCACGGCGAAGAGCTGGTCTGCGTCGACCCGCTCGACATAGTTGCCTTGGAAGTTGTTGTGAAGGCGGTCGCGGATCTGCTCCCACACGTAGATGGAGTTCGGCTCTATGGTGAAAAACCAGGAGAGCGCCACTCCCTGCAATGCGAGGGGGAGCCCCTTCGCTTTTGTGGTATCATCGCCGCCCGCGACCTCGATTGCGGTTTCGTACACGCGCACGAACTCGCGGGGGTCCGTGTCGCCTTTGTAGGGCTTGATGACGCTAGGGAACTTGAAGTCTTCGGGCCACGCCGCCTGCTGTAGTCCTGCCGAGAGCGGGGACTCCGGATCGACGCGCCGCAGCGGGGCACGGCTGGATGTGAGGACGTCGCGGCTGTCCGCCCTTTCCGGCGTGGGTTCTGGCGCGACCACCGGCGCGGCCTGCTGGCTCCGAGCCTCTTGTATGTCTCGGACAGCCCCGCGAAGATCCCCCAGCTCCTGCTGGAACGCTTTGAAGGCCACCAACAGGGCGCCTTCCATCGCCTGTGCGGGCGGGGCCACCGGCACGCCCAGCGGACGGACCGGCGCGAGCACGACCACGTCGCGAGCTCCCGAGCTGCCGGTCGCTCCGTTGCGGCTACCCCCAACTGCCCGGTCCGCGCTACCGGCGAGTGCCGCGGCGAAGGCGGTGAGGTTGGTTGCTGTTGCGTCGGGGACGGGGTCGGTCGTCGCAGCGCCGGTGACGGGGTCGGCTGCCGCAGCGCCGGTGACGGGGTCGGTCGTCGCAGCGCTGGTGACGTGGTTGGCTGCCGCAGCGCCGGTGACGTGGTTGGTCGTCGCAGCGCCGGTGGCGGGGTTGGCTGCCGCAGCGCCGGTGACGTGGTTGGTCGTCGCAGCGCCGGTGGCGGGGTCGGTCGTCGCAGCGCGAGCGTCGACGTCCTCGACTGCCGCGCCCATGGCAGCCGATGCCGAAACCCTGGTGCTCACGCGACGCTCCGCTCCAACCGTCTTCTTCCCCTTCGCCGCCTCCGATGAAGCTTTTTTCGGTGCCATCCTCTTTCGAACTTCGGGCTTGCTCCTGTCCCTCCCCACGGACGGCGCCAACTGTTGTGGCTACAGACCAAACAGAGAGAGAGATGGTAGTGGAGAGTGATGGAGATGAGTAATGGCTTGGGCCCTCCCCCTGGCCTGTATTCATATATATATATATATATATATATATATATATATATATATATATATATATATATATATATATATATATATATATATATATATATATATATATATATATATATATATATGGGGAGTGCTTTTACAATTATACCCTTACATCTGAGCATCCCTTCAGGGGCACTTATGTCATTACACATGGCCTACTCTGGGCCTTACAACCTTCTACCAGGCCTGCTGGGTTTAGGTGGGGGCCACCCCTACAACAGGGAAACAAATTCAGGATCTTTTTCATTGTGCGCAAGCAGAACGCTTCGATATTTTTATCTTTCTCCAGAATTCTAGAAAATAGTCGTGTGTCCATCCTCCATGACATAAATAATATACGTTGCTGTTAATAAGCAGGACAAGTAAACGAAGAGAAGTGTTAACCTTATTATTTTGCACTCAACAATATGGATGAAAGAGGAGCTGCATGTGTTTGATTTCTCCTTGTACTTCTGTTACTGGGGAATCCTTCTCCTGCAGGTTCTCTCTCTCAGCTGTCCACACATAACACAATTTTTTGTAAGATTTAGAAAATAGTTTGTTTGCTACTCGGTGGATTTTGCAGAGGCAACTTACCGATCCACTACTATAGGAGCATGTATAGCATTGAAGGCCTCTGTCAATTGTCTTTATTTCGTGACAGTCTTTAATTGTGCTTTGTTTAGCTAACAAAGAAAAGCCACATGATCACACAGAATGTACAGTACTTCTACACATATATTAACATCAGCACTAACTATTGGATTAATATGTTTTTTTTTCAGAAGAGGACTGCTTTTTCACCAGTCAACGGGCGAAAACTTTGTGTATCACAGCATTGTGCAGATTGGCGTGCTTGATTGACGCCCGATTCTACCATGTCAAATACATGGATGGCTGGTGGCCTGGTGCGATGGTTTTGCACTAGGCATTTGCAGATGTAAGCTTTGCTACGATCGGTGATTAAATTCCAAGCATGTGTACTTAAACATTGCCTGAGGTTGCTAGGATCGAACCCATCATCACAATGGGCTGAATAATTAATAATTCGAGGCAGTATATAAGGAAATATGGAATTTACAGCGTGGATGCCTTCGCCTGTAGATCATGTTCAACTATAAATTTGTTTTTGTGAGTAATGTAAGGCTGGCAGTGTAGGAACACGCGTACGCTACGCTAGCGCAGAATAAAATTTTCTGCCGCGTAAACCAAGCAGCCATGCAAGTAAGAGATCGCAGATTGTTACCACTAGACGCACAATGCAGTGGAAGTATCATTGATGCAGCCGATTCAACGAAGCGCGCGTCGATGTAGCAGTAGTAGTCGAACGTTCTCCGTCTAACCGTCTCCTCCTCGTGATCGTCCCGCTTAGCGCCGTAGTCACAGCAGCGCCTCTACCGAAGTCCACACGTCCGGGATGGAACGCCGTGCGCTGGTGTGCTAGCACCGTGCGCCCAGCTAGGGTTTCGGGATACGGCCGAGGGGAGGTGGCGATCAGGGTTTTCAACACAATGGTCTCCCAAACCTGCAGCCCCACCTCCACATATTTATAGAGCATGCTAATGGGCTTCCACGTTGTAGGCCCATTAGAAAACCCTAATCCCATATGGATCAATATCCCTTTTGGCCTATAAAACCGAATTGTTTATGATTGCCTCTTGGGCACATCACTAACAATCTCCCACTGCACTAGAGACAATCATATAGGCAAGCTTTCCAATTCTAACCCCTTAAGTGTGTGACCCGTTAGGTTCATGTGTAGATAGCCACCACCCGAAAACCCTTTTCAAGCCATAAGTCAATAGTGGCACCTAGCAGGGCATATTGACTCCCGAATACACATAAAGATCATATCAGCTAAACCTTGATATACACACACTTGGATCCCTTTGCCACATGATACCAGTCGAACTTAAGGCGAGATTCGTGCCACCCTTGTGATAGCTCAACCATTCACTCGATCTTGTGGTGGATTACAACTCATGACTAACCCTTTAGTCACATTGTGATTAACTCTTTAATCACCTTGGCATGCCCATGAACTTCCCTAATCCAACCACATCGAGGGGCCCAGAGATATCTCTCCTGTTATGTAGGAGGGGCAAATTCCATCTTAATCCGCTCACATCCCATTCCATGTTTCATGATACACCTGAAGACCACTTTTATAGCTACCCAGTTACAGAGTAGTGTTTGGCAGCCCCAAAACGCACCACTACACATAGTGAGAAACAATGGCGATTTCAGGTCGAAGGATCCAGTAGGTATACCACTCGAGATCGCTTGATGGCACATATTAACATAACAATCCCAGCAACGTCTCAGAGTGGGTCAATCCAACACCATGTTCTCTAACATGTGTCCACATTATTGATTTGATATTCCTATATCCATGATCCGTGAAACATGATCATCAATCAATACATGTGCTAGTCCATAAATCATTGTTGTCCCACGTAATGACATAAGACTAGGGATCTTTAGAATAACATTAAATAAAACAAAGAGTTTCACGAACAAGTCACATACTTGCCAATCAATGCATACAATCATTATTCAAGGAACCAAATAACACCTTATTCAAAATTTCATAAACATAGACTTGATGCAATTATCTCCCACTCACACTAGAGTCAATCATGTAAGTATCTAATACCCATTGCACTCGTGTGTGTGCCTCATACTTTGGTTGTGGGAGAGGCTTCGTCAACGGATCAGCAACATTCAAATCCGTGTGCACCTTGCAAATCTTCACTTCACCTCTATCAATGATCTCATGGATAAGGTGATAGCGCCGAAGTATATGTTCGGACTTTTGGTGTGACCTAGGCTCCTTTGCTTGCGCAATGGCTCCACTATTATCACAATAGAGATCCACTGGACTGGACACACTAGGGATCACATCCAACTCAAAAACAAATTTTCTGATCCAAACAACTTCCTTTGAGCTTCAGAAGCTGCAATATACTCGGCCTCAGTTGTCGAATCAGCTACCGTCTCTTGCTTGGAACTTTTCCAGCTCACTGCCCCTCCATTGAGGCAGAACACAAAATCAGACTGTGATCTGCTATCATCTTTATCAGTTTGGAAACTAGCATCGGTGTAACCTTTTACAACGAACTCTTCTTCACCTCCAAAAATAAGGAACATATCCTTAGTCCTTCTAAAGTACTTAAGAATATTCTTTACAGCCACCCAGTGAGCTAGACCGGGGCTAGATTGATACCTGCTCGTAACACTTAGAGCATATGAAACATCTGGCCAAGCATAGCATACATGATGGATCCGATGGCTGAGGCATACGAAATCACACTCATCATCTTTTGCTCATCAAGTGTTGAAGCACACACTGAGTCTTGCTAAGACTAATGCCATGTGACATAGGCAAGAAACCTTTCTTGGAATCTTGCATATTGAACCGTTTCAATACCTTGTCAATGTATGTACTTTGGCTTAATCCAATTAGCCTCTTCGATCTATCTCTATAGATCTTTATGCCCAAAATGTAAGCTGCCTCTCCGAGATCTTTCATTGAGAAACTTTTTCTCAAAGAAGACTTCACAGCTTCTAGCATTGGAATATCATTTCCGATCAATAATATGTCATCTACATACAAGACCAGAAAAACAAGTGCGCTCCCACTAGCCTTCTTGTAAACACAAGGCTCTTTTTCATTCTTGATGAAGCCAAACCCTTTGACTACTTCATCAAAATGAAGATTCCAACTCCGAGATGCTTGCTTCAATCCATAAATGGACTTCTGAAGCTTGCATATTCTCCCAGCATTTTTTGGATCAGCAAAACCCTCAGGCTGTGTCATGTACACATCCTCGCTTAGGTTTCCATTTAGGAAAGCTGTTTTGACATCCATCTGCCAAATCTCGTAGTCGAAATAGGCAGCAATCGCTAGGAGAATCCGAATAGACTTTAGCATAGCGACGGGCGAAAACGTTTCATCATAATCAACACCTTGAATTTACTTGAAACCTTTCGCCACCAATCGTGCCTTATAGATGTGAACATTTCCATCCATGTCTATTTTTTTCTTAAAAACCCATTTACACTCAATAGTTTTTACACCATCAGGTAGATCCACCAAGTTCCAAACTTGATTATCATGCATGGATTCTATTTCGAACCTCATGGCTCCAAGCCATTTTTCAGAGTCTGGTCTCATCATTGCTTCCGTGTAGCTCTTGGGCTCATCATTGTCCAACAACAATATGTCGCGTTGTCATGTGGTTAGGAGCGTGAACTTTTCAGTTGCGCGACGTGCCCTTGTAGACCTACGTGGGGGCGGTGCCTCCATAACCAGTTGTACAACATCTTGTACATCCTGTTGAGGTTCAATTGGAGCTGAAATATTTTCAGGTGTTTCTCGCATTTCTTCAAGCTGCACCTTGCTCCCACTAACACCCTTTGAAAGAAACTCTTTTTCCAAAAAAGACACCGTTCCGAGCGACAAACACTTTGCCTTCTTCCCGATTGTAAAAATAATATGCTTTGGTTTCCCTAGGATACCCAACAAAGAAGCATTTATAAGATTTAGGATGGAGCTTATCAGACGTCAAACATTTCACATAAGTCTCACAACCCCATATCTTAAGGAAAGACAATCCAAGACGTTTCCCGGTCCATTTCTCGTATGGTGTCTTTTTCACTGATTTAGATGGAACTCTTTTTAGTGTAAACGCAGTAGTTTCTAGAGCATATCCCCAGAAGGACAATGGAAGATCAGATTGGCTCATCATAGACCGAACCATGTCTAACAAGGTCCGGTTCCTCCCTTCAGATACCCCGTTCCACTGAGGCGTGCCAGGCGGAGTCAGCTGTGGAACAATTCCACACTGTTTTAGATGTTCACCAAATTCATGGCTCAAATATTCACCTCCATGATCAGATCGTAGAATTTTAATTGTCTTGCCTAGCTGATTTTGTACTTCATTCTGAAATTCTTTGAACTTTTCAAACGATTTAGACTTGTGCCTCATTAAGTAGATGTATTCATATCTACTAAAGTCATCGGTAAAAGTAATGAAATACTGAAAACCACCTCTGGCTACTGAGCTCATTGGTCCACATACATCGGTATGTACAAGTCCCAACAAGTCACTTGCCCTCTCACTATGACCGGTGAAAGGCGCATTTGTCATCTTGCCAAGTAAACAAGACTCGCATGTTTCAAATGATTCAAAATCAAATGAGTTTAGAAGGCCATCTTTATGGAGCTTCATCATACACTTATCATTTATGTGACCCAAACGACAATGCCAGATATAAGTGGGATTCAAATCATGAGGCCGAAGCCTTTTAGCATTAATGTTATAGATAGTCACATCCTCAAGATTTAAAACATACAATCCATTTATCAATGGAGCAAGACCATAAAGCATATCATTCAAATAAATTGAACAACAATTGTTCTTTATTCTGAACTCATAACCTTCTGCTCCAAAACATGAAGCAGAAATAATGTTTTTGCTTAAGGTAGGAACATAATAACAATTATTTAATTCCAAAACTAATCCTGAGGGTAAAGATAATGGTAAAGTGCCGATAGCTAACGCAGCAACTCTTGCTCCATTGCCTATGCGAAGATCGAACTCGCCTCTTGCCAAACTCCTACTCCTTGTCAGCCCCTGCATCAAATTGCAAATATGAGCAACCGATCCGGTATCAAATACCCAAGAACTAACATGAGATGTAGCAATATTTATTTCTATAACATTTATACCTGAAGTAGAAGTCTTACTTCCTTTCTTCTTTTCCAGTTCTGCCTAGTACTTCTTGTAGTTTCTTTTCCAATGTCCAGTCCCTTGGCAATGATAGAAAATGGTTTCAGGTGCAGCACCAATCTTGAGCTTCTGAAGCTTAGATTTGACACTCGAGATCTCATCTTGAGTTTTACCCGTGCCCTTTCGTTTGCTCAAAACCTTATTATACTTCTTTTTGAATTTGGTAGTCTTCTGAACCATCATCACATGATTATAGCTTTTCTTAATGCTCTCCTCTGCTGACTTAAGCATCCCATGCAACTCGGTCATTGACTTCTCCATGCCATTCATATGAAAATTCAAAATGACTGGCTCAAAGCTCAGAGGGAGCGACTGGAGAATCACATTAGTAGCCAACTCTTGGCTAAGGGGAAAACCAAGTTTTTTCAAACTCTCAATGTAACCAATCATCTTGATCACATGAGGGCTGACCGGATTTTCTTCAGCTAACTTGCACGCAAACAATGACTTAGAAGTGTTGTACCTTTCAGCCCTTGCCTGGTTCTCAAACATGCCTTTAAGACCAACAATCATATTGTAGGCATCCGTGTTCTCATATTGCTTCTGAAGCTCAGAGGTCATGGTGGCAAGCATGAGACAGCTAACATCCAGTGAGTCATTACAATGTTTGTCATACTCATTCTTTTGAGCACGAGTAGCATCTTCAGCTGGTTCATCTGGATATGGACCCTCTAGAACATATTCCTTCTTTTCTTACTTGAGAACGATTCTCAAGTTGTGATACCAATCAATGAAGTTTGTTCCATTTAATTTTTCTTTCTCAAGAATAGATCGTAGATTAAAACTGGGTGTGGAGGAAGTAGATGGTGGCATTGTCTACAACATAAAATATATGTGAAAATTCAGCGCTATGTTTATGTGAATACTCCCATCAAACAATTTAACAAAAGATACTCCACTATGTGTTTAAAATCAAATACCCTCTAATAACATATAGTGAGTCAAGATCCATATTTCACTAAGCCCTAGTGAGCTTTGGCATCACCGCTAGAAACCTAGTGACGTAGGTAAGCAACGCTTGCTAATCACATCTTATGTGACTCTTGTTTGTTGGGTGGCATCCAATGCCCCGGCTCCCAACACCATGCCCCAAGGCCCAAATCTAATTTGATAGCCTTGTCAAGTAAACCAACACTATGCATGTGGATGTCCGACATCCACCCTATTAGATCAAGATAGTTGATGGTACTCTGCTTTGGCAAACCTACCAAACAACAATCGTAATTCTTATAGGCGCAGCAATTGGAAGTGCATCAAATAAATTCTTAATTTTTTCTGAGGGAAGCTATTCTGTCATAAAAAAAACATCCTCTACAGGTATGGCATGAAAGAATAGTATGACAGGAAATAAACATCACATGCATATAATCACATTATACTGTGAATGGTATGGCCTTTGAATCGTAGTGGTCGCCATCGCCATGGTTCCACGGTGATGTCCTTCGCCACACTTCCTGTCCTCTTTATCATCATGCTTGAAGCCTCTATGGTAAAGAACTAAACTATTACAACTAATAGCTAGCAAATGAATTACATGAAGAGCGCAAGCATCACAAGTCGACACGCAGGTCGTTATACAATTAAATAACAGCCTCAACCCAGCTGTGATTAATACGACACACACGCCGCCAAAACACACATGCATCACATATACATCTATGCCATACCATTCACATCATTCCCTGCAAAAACAAGTTAAGCGTAGAACGCATTCTACCGCCCTAACATGAATGTGTTTGTATAACAATCTATGCGCGTATGCAACGGCAGTCCCAAATCCGAGCCATTCAAAATGTTTCAATTTTCATTAGATCAATCACATTGATCATCGCGATTGGTATACTTGAGGAGACCGCAACACAAGACCTCGATCTATTGGCTCGATCTACTGATTGTGCGCAGTTAGCCCCGATGGTGATTCCAGCCGGTAGGGGCAATTTGCGCGTACATCAAAGAAGGAGCACGAACTAATCTTTTTGGCCACATGATGCTATCAACTCATACCTATTTCAACCCCTTATGACCGATTGATCTAATCAACCCGTGCACCGAAAGATCCATCACATGAACATAACATAAGAACAGTAATAGATCGCATCTACTACAACCAACATATCAACCATGTGCGACCAATCCAGATCAAAAATTACACATGATGGCTCTGATACCACTGTAGGAACACGCGTACGCTACGCTTGCGCAGAATAAAATTTTCTACCGCGTAAACCAGGAAGCCATGCAAGTAAGAGATCGCAGATTGTTACCACTAGACGCGCAGTGTAGCGGAAGTATCGTTGATGCAGCCGATTCAACGAAGCGCGCATCGATGTAGCAGTAGTAGTCGAACGTTCTCCGTCCAACCGTCTCCTCCTCGTGATCGTCCCGCTTAGCGCCGTAGTCACAGCAGCGCCTCTACCGAAGTCCACACGTCCGGGATGGAACGCCGTGCGCTGGTGTGCTAGTACCGTGCGCCCGGCTAGGGTTTCGGGATACAGCTGAGGGGAGGTGGCGGCCAGGGTTTTCAACACAATGGTCTCCCGAACCTGCAGCCCCACCTCCACATATTTATAGAGCATGCTAATGGGCTTCCACGTTGTAGGCCCATTAGAAAACCCTAATCCCATATGGATCAATATCCCTTTTGGCCTATAAAACCGAATTGTTTATGATTGTCTCTTGGGCACATCACTAACAGGCAGATCATGCTTTATACTTCTACTAGAATGGTTTGTTTGAGGTCCATTCATCGAATCCTCACCGTAGGAGTATTGTAGCAGATATGCCTGCATGCCATACATAGTGAACAGATATGCCTGTAAGCCATACATAGTGAACAGATATGCCTGCAAGCCAATTGTAGCGAGGGGCCACTGATTATTGTCGCGTGGATGACTGCAAATCAGCCGTACATATGGAACAGAGGCTGTGCCACTTTGAGTTGCGTGCATCCCCCAGATCCCGAACAATGTTGTTCCTTTTGAGAAAGGCCATAAAGACAATAAAGCCAATTGTTTGGTAATTAAATTTCTAAAAAAATAAATGTTAAAAATGCAAAGCCAACAAATTGCTCTCTGTGATCCTACAAAATGACATCATGAAAACTGTTGTTCGGATATTAGCATGATATCCAAAACACATATATCGTGACCACGAAACAATCTCAAAAACAAAAATTCTTGGTCCCCTTCAAGATTTCCTGTTATTGTCGGCATATTTTGTCCGAAATTGTTTGAATTCAATATTGAATTTTTACTCCGGGAAAGAGGAAAATCCAAGAACAAAAGCACCGCCTTCAGAGTTCAAACCTACACCGCCTGGGCCCAACTCCTCTGCTTACTACCTGGCTATTTCTGCGTTGTTGTTACAGCCACGGTTGCATCCTCCTTTTATTCTAACATTTAAAATTATCGGTTTTCTTGCAAACCGGGAGGGACCAAGGAAACCGACGAGATATTTGTCCTTGGTATTGACTAAAGGAATTTTTTAAATAATCTATTTTTATTTGAAATTACAGAAATATACCCACACGTAAATTTTTTTATAGTAATGAGTTACAGTCATCCAACTGTTGGGCAACTGGAGCCTGTCACCCAACGGCCGAGCAACACGTAGGCAATAACTGGGCCATTGGGCGACAGAGTCTAGTTGCCCAACGGTCAAGCTACTGCGTCCTGTTGCCGAACCGTTGGGTGAGTAAAGCCTATTGTCCGATCGTTGGGCGACTGCCACCTCCACCTAATTTTTGCGCAATTGGCCCCCCAACCACGCATAGGAGTAAATGATAATTATTATAAATAGGTAACATTTATCAATTTTTGTTTGTAAGTTGTATTTTTGTAATAAAAAATAAAAAGACAGACAATGTCGGTTGATCTATTTGTGATTCTCGTAGATTGTGAATGGTACAAAATCTGTTAGATTCGCAATAACATTTAGTGATTATCGTATTTTGTTGTAGTGCAAGAAATTTTCTGAAAAATTTTGTGAGGACAATTGGGATAACAATGATTGGTAAGTATGAAACTAAGTGATATTGTGATGCAACCGGGAATTCATACATAGAGGAGAACTTCGGATAAATGACGTAAGGAAAACAACATGACCATTCATCGGACATGGGGGTTTGATGTTGCGAAAAGACGACGAGATTTGATGTTGCGAATTAAAATAGACTTTATAATAAAGCCAGGAATAACACGACGCACAGAATTTGATTACGTGTATAAGAAACAGCATCATGCATAAGGCAATAAACCGAAGTACTTCTACGATACATATGCGCTTTTTTGGAATGGAAATTGTAGGATCGTATGGCATAATCAGAGGGGGGTGAATGATTGTCCCCCCTTTTATCACCTGAAACAAAAACACTACGCAGAGAACAAACAAAAACTATTCTGATTTACCGTATGTTGGACCGAAGTGGCAACAGAGGGGGGGTGAATGGTGCCTTAAAAATCGCCCCAAGTACTCTCACAAGATCTTCTTCTCCGATAGATAGAGAGCTATGAAGAAGGAGATCGAAAACTCACTGGAGAAAAGGAACTCCGACAACAAATGAAAGAGAACAGCTGCTGCCGAGAGAAGTCCAAAGCGGTCGAAAACCAACAAGTGATCAATCGACCTTACAGTTAGTTCTTTGGTCAAATATACGTGGTCGTAGGTCAACACGTGATCGAACAACCGACGTAGTCAAAAAATTGACCGACTAACAGAATGAAATCAGAGTAGAGATCAGGATGGAAACCTCTTGGACCCGAGCAGATGATCAAACCCAGTTCTCTACTGTCGATATCTTACTGTGATTGATCGATTTTCTGTTGTGGTCGGAATGACCAAACCCAGTTCCAGAGCAATCGAGATCCAGCAGCAAGAGTAGTCCGACAAAAACGGTGAACAAAAAATACTGCACGATCGAGCAGAGAAATGTGGTCGAATGGAGAACCTGAAAAGCACACGACCGTAGGCAGAGATTCCTCCGACCACTAGTTGCTCTCGGGAATATTCTGACCAAATGGTCTTGAGTAAGATTTCCAGTTCAGATCAAGAGGAATCAAGGCAGCTAAAACTCTTCTCACATCAAGAAGGCAGAGCACAAATGAGAACCAGCTTCTCAGACATACATGGGAAAGGATGAAGTAGAGAAAGCACAAACAAAACAATCGAACAACTCACAGAACAAAAACTCAACATAGAGGAAGAGAGATGAATGATTGATAATGGAGGTTTCTACAGCCACTCCAACTGGGAGATACATGAACACACTTGCTCCATCCCGAGAACCCACACACACACAAATAAACAAGGAAGAACAGAGCAACTCGGAAATCAGAATCTCATAAGCACCCGAGCTCTACCCTCTCTATTATGGGAGATTCATGTTTTTGCCACTCTTAAGATTGGCCAATTACCTCTGTCACTTACATGTGGGACCGCCTGAGTCACTGACAACGGGCCAGGGTGGCAAATCTGTTGCCCCTCACCTCATAAGGGTGGCAAAAACATAAATTTTCCCTCTATTATAGCCTTCTGCTACCGGGGGGGAACCCGTAAACCCCACCTAACACCGGGTTCTCCCAGTCACTTTACCCACTAGTGTGAACAAGCTTCTAGTGCTTTACCCGTTAAACCCAATGGCTCCATTGCTTTGCCCGTTAGCGCCAACAACTCCTGTGCTTTACAGAGAACCGCTTCCCTTTTGCAGACTTTGGCCATTTCTCCAAAATGCCACTCTGCTGCCTTCCCGGAAGCTTCCTCCGTAGCTTGCTGTCCACGGCTTGCAGCTACCTCGCTGGCCACACCGTCTTTGGCATCTCCCGACCGCTCACCGACCTCAGCACCGCATGTGCTTAGTCCGGTCATCCATGCCTCGCCACGACTAGCCTCAAGATCCTGCAACCATCATAGACAACAAAACATCACATAGCACCGCACTAGACAAGGGTAACATCCATTTGCATCGGAAAAGAGAACTCAATCCAAACTCCACAAAATCGTATACCCATTACGACCAGACAAAAAGATAGAACAAGAGATGCACATGACTTACGACCGATTTCCAGACGAACCTCTGAGAAGCCATACGACCAGTTTCCATGCATTACGATCGCTTCAGAAGACTTCCGACCGCTCCTGAGTACATCCGACCGCAAACTGGCCAAGTCCGACCGCAAACGACCGTATCCAAGCGCGTCCGACTGCATTCGAGAGTGATACGACCACTTCCGACCGGTGTCGACTACGGTCGACCGAGAGAGACCGCTCTCCGATCATTTCCACCCGTGTCAGACCAAGTCCAAGTGCGACCCAACCATGTACGACCGTCGCACAACATGGTCGAAAGACTCTGACTTCTCAACGTGGTCGTAGTCGAAGCCTGCCGACTATCGACCGCAGCGGTCGAAGCTTCGACTTCCGACCACAGCTCTCGATAACGTGGTCGTGCACTTCTGACTCCCTAACGTGGTCTTAAGTCTGAGCGCCGACTTCAATCATAGCTCGCGATAACGTGGTCAGAGCGGCGTCTGACTACGGCAAAAATGGTCGTAAACCCATTCGACCACAACCAACATGGTCGTAAATGACCCGGGTGGGTTCCGACACTCGACTACGTGGTCGTGAACCACCCGGCTGGACTTCGACCACGCCCTATATGGTCGTAAACCTCTTGGAGACTTACGATCATGACCAAACGTGGTCGTAAGCTTCGCTGTTGCCTTTCGACCACGGTCTAAGTGGTCGTAAACCACCCCAGTGACCTACAACCACGCCCAAAGTGATCGTAAGGTCTTCTGACCGCTCAAACAAGGCTACGACTTCAAAGAAAACACCCAAAACAAACTCAATCTTTCCAAAACAAGTGTCAATTACCCATCACAAACATGTGGTCACCTCCACATGGACTCTCAATCTCCCCCTTGATGAGTATATTGACAAACACAAAAAAAGCATAAAGTTGAGTTTGAAAGTCAACCATGGCCTACGAAAGAGGCAAAGAGGAACCAAGACCATGTTGACAAAAGAAACCTTAGAGCGAAAACAGAAAGTTCCCAAATGGCTTTTTCTCCGCCATTCTCCCCCTTTTGGCAATAAAATCATCAAGATGTGAGGAGGAGAAACAAGTCATGATGTTGGATGAAATGGCTGAAGTTTGTTTATTTTAAGCATTGAGAGCCATGAAGATTATCCAAAATGACCATTTGGGTATTACATCAAGCCATAACACAGAAGTATGCTAGCAAGATCATGACAAAACATGTATAATCAAGCGAAGCCAAATAAGTCATAATCTGAGAATTAGTCGAATTTCTTAGCATATCAAGTCAAACATGATTATAGTCTAGCTAAAGGTATCTAAAGATGATGCAGGCCATGTCAATAATCTAAGTGAAATCAAGAAGCTAGTATTGGGTTAATTTAGAGTGCTACAAGTTCAAGAATGAGACATTTGTTCAAGTACTTGTAAGTCTTGTAATTTTAGCAAATTGAGCACGATTGACATGTTTTTCTTTAGAAATCTCATGATTGTTTCTAACCAGATTTTGGTTTAGACATGTGCTAGACCTCAAGCCTTATGCGATCACTCCAAGCGAGAAGCTTAAGAAGATAGTCTTGGTCAACCAAAACTCCCCCTGAGTTCATGCCTAGTGCAATAGCAAACAGTCTCATGAGAAAGAATTGGTGAGATCAGTTTTTTTCGCACAAAAGAGATCTTTTTGTATTTTTACAAACAAAAGACTTGTACTAACTCATGCTTCATCAAGAAACTATCATAGCTAAATCTAAAGTTCAATAAAGATTCAAGACTCAACTCAGCCTATTTGACATGGCATGAATCATAAAAGGATAACTAAAGACAGACTAGTCTCAAGAGCTAACATAATATGATTTAGTTCAAGTTGAGCATTTTAATCAACCTATCATGGCAAAGACTAGACTACACATATAAAATCATGATATATCTATCAAGTAAGCTCAGATCATGGCCAGATGTAATTCATTGTAAACATGTCATAACAGGATAATAATTAAGGCTCCATGTAGTTATATTACAATGCAGAATGAAATGCAAGAAAATCCAGCTCCCCCTCAATATGTGATGCAACTTTAGTTCAAGTTGAGTTATGATAATATTAAGATCTAGAAGCTCCCAAATGAACTCCCCTGAACCAAAGCAATAAAATGAGAAGCTGGCAAGAAAATCGCAAAACGCAGTCCTTAAAGCATAGATAAGATGTAGAGGATACTATGGCTCAGACTGACTCTTATCTACCCCATATGACTCTAGGACTATCAGCTGATCATCTAACACACTAAAGAGCAAACACGTTCCCTGTCTACCCAAGGGTGGCCCAGCCCTTGCTAGAACCTATAAGAAGTGAGTGAGCTCAACCTAGTGAGAAGAGAAACAACTAATAAGCAGCATCCTAAAATCACAAGATGAGAGGAAGAAGTCTAAACAACTAGACATGAGAAACACTCTAATTTATGCTAGGAGGACTAACATAATGCACCCGCGTGCAATGCAACAGAAAGGAGTAATAGCATAATAAAGCATGATAAAGCATGAAGCACAAAACTCCCCCTCACAGCAGTCCATAAGGACAAACCACCCCAAGCTCTCCCTGCAAGACTGAAAACCTAGAGCTATCCAAAGGCTTGGTAAAGATATCAGCCAACTGGTGGTCACTCTCCACAAACTGGAGCACTATGTCATCCTTCTCCACATGGTCTCGAAAGAAGTGATATCTAATATCAATATGCTTGGTCCGAGAATGCTGCACTGGGTTCTTAGCAATGTTAATCGCAGAAGTGTTATCACAAAAGAGTGGAACACTGTCGATGACTAACCCAAAGTGCCGCAGCGTCGAGACCATCCAAAGCACCTGGCTGCAGCAACTGGCAGCAGCAACGTACTCGGCCTCTGCGGTGGATTGTGCAACACCGGACTGCTTCCTCGAAGACCAGAAAACAAGAGAAGTGCCAATGAATTGGTAGGTGCCAGAAGTGCTCTTCCTATATATCCTACAGACAGCAAAGTCTGCATTCGAGTAGGCTCTCAAGGAAAGACAGGACGAAGAAGAGTACCAGATACCATAGTCAATGGTAACCCAAAGGTATCAAGAACGCGTTTTACCGCCTGGCGGTGAGATACGCGAGGAGAAGCTTGAAACCGAGAACAAAGACACACAGCGAAGTGTATGTCCGGTCTCGAGGCAGTGAGTTACAAGAGGGAGCCAATCATGCTGCGATACTCCTTCTGATCAACTGGCTCGCCGTCCTCATCTGGGTCAAGAGAAGTTGTGGATGCCATGGGAGTTGACACAGGCTTACCATCACTCATGTCAAAGCATCTCAGGAGGTCACGAGTGTGCTTGCCCTGATGCAAGAAAGTACCCTCCCGAGTCTGCTTGATCTGGAAGCCAAGGAAGAAGGTCAACTCACCCATCATACTCATCTCAAACTCGGTGCTCATGACATCCGAGAACTATGAAACAAGAGCATGCGAAGAGCCGCCAAAGATGATGTCATCCACATAAATCTGAACGAGCAGTAAGTCAGTGCCATGCCTTCGAATGAATAAGGTCTTATCCACCTTACCCATCTCAAAACCATGACTCAACAGATAGGACTTAAGCCTCTCATACCAAGCTCTAGGGGCCTGCTTAAGTACATACAAGGCTTTGGAAAGCTTGTAGACATGGTTTGGGTATTTGGGGTTCTTGAAACCTGGAGGCTGTCTCACATAGACTTCTTCCTCAATAAAACCATTGAGGAAGGCACTCTTAACATCCATCTGGTAAAGCTTTAAACCCTTAGAAGCTGCAAAAGCAAGCAGAATTCTAATGGCTTCAAGTCTGGCTACAGGGGCAAATGTCTTCTCAAAATCTAGACCCTCAACTTGGGAGAAGCCCTGAGCTACCAGTCTAGCCTTGTTTCGAATGACTACCCCATCCTCACTCTGCTTGTTCTTGAACACCCACTTAGTCCCAATAACATTGTGACCTCGTGGGGGCTCAACAAGCGACCAGACCTTGTTTCTCTTGAAATCTTCTAACTCCTCATGCATGGCATTGACCCAAACTATCAGAAAGAGCATGACTAACATCTTTGGGCTCAAAGGTGGTAACAAAAGCAGAATGGAGACAGAAATATGACATGCTAGACTTTGAGCGTGTGACTCGCTCAAAGAGGTCTCCAATCATCTGCTCAGAAGGATGGTCTTTGTGAATATGTCGGAGAGGTCCTGGATGAGATGAAGAAGTGGCCTCTACCTCATGAGCTGATGAGGTAGGAACAGAGCCACTAGCTCCAGAGGAAGCAGAAGGCATGGGCTGATCACCTGGAGGTGCCGTGGAAGAAGGCACCTCAAGGGGAAGATGAGGAACTGGATCGGATCGACAACCCTCATCTCCATCCTCCTCATCGTCCACAAAGATGAGCTCGGACTGCTCTAAAGAACCTGAGATATCGGGCCTAGTCCCGGGACTGACCTCGTCGAAGGTCACCTCACAGGTCTCTATCAACTTACTAGACTCGTAGTTCCAAACCCTATACGCCCGCGAAGAAGTCGAGTAACCTAAAAAGATACCATCACAAGAACGTGACTCGAACTTGTCTAGGTTCCCAGACTTCAGAATGAAACACTTGCAACGAAACACACGGAAATGAGAGACACTAGGCTTTTGCCCGTATCTCAGCTCATAGGAAGTGCGATGCAAGTGTGCCCAAAGAAAAACTCTGTTCGAAACATGGCACGCGGTCGTTATAGCCTCAGCCCAAAACTTCCTAGGTGTAGAATACACATCAAGCATCGTCCTGGCCATCTCGACCAAGGTACGGTTCTTCCTCTCCATGATGCCATTCTGCTGAGGGACGTGCGGAGAAGAGAACTAGTGCTCTACACCTGTCTCATCGCAAAACCTCTCAAAGTAGGAATTCTTGAACTCCGTGCCATTGTCACTACGGATCGCTCGTAAGGCACCCAAAAGCTCAGCAGAAAGCCTACTAAAAAGACCTCGAAAATGTGTAAACGTCTCATCCTTTGAGGCTAAGAAGAACACTCAAGAGAACCTTGAGAAGTCATCGACCACGACAAGAACATACCACTTCCCTCCTGCTGACTGCACTCGAGCTGGTCCAACTGTCCATGTGGAGCAGCTGTCCTGGTGCATCGGTCATAGTCACTGTGACCGGAGGATGAGAAACAGCAACCATCTTGCCGTGCCGGCATGGAGCGTAAACAAGATCTTTGACCATCTTGAGTTTCAGCAGACCACGAATGAGATCGTGGCCGCTAACTCCGGTCAAATGGTCAAATCCAATATGACCAAGTCTCCTATGCCAGAAAGTGAGGTCACGGGACTCAGAAGCAACTAAACACTGGAGAGGATCACCCGAAGACTCAGAAAAATCAGCACGAAAGATCTTCCCATAATGAGAAATCTCGCAAACCAGACTACCCGAAGAATCAAGAATTTTGCAAGCGTTTTTCTTAAAGCTCACCTCAAAGCCGTCATCGGTAAGCTGAGAAACAGAAAGCAAATTATACTGCAGCTTACTAACCAAGGCCACATCTTTTAAAATAAAAGACTCATTAACGCGCACTATACCTTTGGCGATGACGCGCCCAGACGAAGCATCTCCGAAGGTGATCATCTCATCACCTGGAGCACGGGCTAGGGAAGAGAACCAACGAGAGTCTCCGGTCATGTGACGAGAACACCCGGAGTCAACGAGCCAAACCTCTCTCTTCCCTGCCAGGCGAACCTGAGTCAACGAGAGAGTAAAGTCTCAGTATTTGGGTAAATCAAGAGTGATTTTTGCACCCAATACTGAGTAACACATCGAGTAGAAGAAGTAGCCACACACGACTGACCTCTATCTACCCTACGCTCTCTGTCGCTCAAAGAAGCAGAAGGTCTATGTGCAGACCTGAAGCTGTTGTTGGGCTTGACTGCTACAGAGGAGCGAGTCAAGACACCAGCAACATGCTAATCATACCGCGAGTAGACATCTCGACGGGGAAAATGAGATCTACCCTCAGTACGGCAAAAGTCACGACCAGGAGCAGTACGAGGACGAAAACCAGAAAACTCAGAAAATTCAAGTCCTCGATGCTGCCCCAAACCATCACCAGAAGCAAGCCTAGACCTCGTGTTGGTCTTAGGTGCATTCAAGGTCTGGAACTGACCCTGAATACGCCTAAGATCACGAACACGGTCTCTCCGCGTGATCTTGGCATGCCTGAAGCATCGCTTGATCAAGTGTCCATCCTTCTGACAGAAGGTGCAATGATACTTCACCTTCTGAGAGGTAGAAGTAGCACTAAGAGGCTTCGCCTTCTGAGAGGCTGAAGCAACAGGTGTACTCACCTTGCTGTCAGAAATCTCTTGGACAAAGCCCGCTGACTTGAATTGAACTTTCTCAGTACTGGGCTCAATCTCGATCACACCGGCTGCTATGGGTCTAAGAACAGCAGGTGGATGCTTCCTCATGTCCTCATAGAAATTGTATCCTAGACCTTGATTAAATTTGCAAATCTTAGATTGGTCTAGAATAAGATTTAGCTTCTTCTTGCCTCCTACAAATCTCTCAAGAGTGTTCATAAGATACTGACACTCCCGAAAGAGAGAGGTGCAAGAAGAGCAGGGGGAAGAAGAGACAGCAGAAGGTAAGGGAGTAGAGGGAGAACCAATAGCAGAAGAGTGAATGGCTTGTGCATGCACAACCGACTCAAAAGGGATAGCCATACTGCTAGCAATTTGGTTCACGTCGCTAAGCGTCTCTACCTTACCCTTGGGCTTCTTCCCCATCTCAGCAATCACATCACAATCCGTTGGTGGCTTCACTAGAAGGTCCTTAGTTAGCTTCACATATTTTTCATTCAAATCAACGAGTTCAAGTTTTAGTTTTTCACAACTCATACATGGTGAGCTAACAGGATCCTTAGTCGCATACTGAGCCAATTTGTTGTTATGATCAACCATTTCTTGGAATTGCTTGGAAACAGACTCAAGCTCAAGTGTTAATTTTGGACAATTGGTGCAAGACACAATAGGCTCAAGTAGGGAAGCATGCAACTCAGCAATTTTATGATCTGCCCTTTTTAAGTTCAATTTCAAATTATTGCAATTTTTACAAGACTCGGGCATATCAAGGAGCATGGTATAAAGACCTCTAAAAGCATTATCCTTATCCTCACATGAGGTGCAAGAAATAGCCTCAACAGGAGTAGATGAAAGAGGCGCTACCCTACTCATCTCTAGCTCAGCAAGAAGACTAACATTCTCCACCTTAATCATGTCAAGCTCGGAGGACAGACTATCATGAGAGGTCCTTAATTTCTCCATGTCACCAAGCAAAGCACAGCATGTATCACATTCATCACGGGAGGGAGCAGATATAAGTGAAGTAAGCTCCCGTGACAGTCTATCTATTTCCTTCTCCAACTCGCTACACCTAGCTCTAGATCTAGCATGGAATTTACCTAGATTAAGAAAAGCATCATTAAGCTGGTCGTATGAGGGGTATACCTCATCGGAGTTGGAGTAAAGCTCGCTGTCGCTCACGTCGCCCTCAAAGGCCATGAAGCACATGCTGGAGAAGTCGTCGCCGCCCTTGGGGTCTTGCTTGTCCGTCCCATCGTTGTCGCTCCACCCCTCCACCTCGCTGAGGTCGAGGTCGTCGAAGGCGGTGAGGACGCGGTGGAAGAGCTTCTTGGTTTTGCCAAGGTCGCGAAACTTCTTCTTGCCTTGGACATGAGCTGGGGGCTTCTTGTTCCAGTTCTTGTCGATGTAGTCGTTCTTGCTCACACCGCCGTAGTTGCCCTTGCCTTTTCCCAGCTTGGGGCAATTCACCCGAATGTGGTTGGGGCCACCACACTCGAAGCAGATCACAGGTCCTCCTCTCTTTCTGTCAGATGAGAGATGCGATTGAACTCGCTTCGGCTTAAACCCTATATTATGATATTCCTGTAGGATCGAAATGGCGACAGAGGGGGGGTGAATGTCGCCTTTAAAATCGCCCCCAAGTAACCACAGCAATTTCTTCTCCGGAAGATCACACAACACACTGACAATGGACTGCAGATCAACTGAGAAATAATCAAATAAATTTACTGCTGCAAATCCCTTCCACCAAAGGCTAAAAATGGCACAAAGGACTACAGTCAAAGAGACAAAAAGATGAACTAAAAGCTGTCCTTCTCAGCATGCAAAATGGCAAAGAAAAGGACTAGTGGGAATGCAAAAACTGCACTCAAATGCTGCTGTTCGGACAGCACTTGCTGCTGATTGCTTGCTGTCCAAAGCTGAGAGGAAACCAACTAAAGAGCCCCATTTTTACTGCATGCCGATCAGCACAAAAGAAGGATTAAAGTGCTGCCATCCGAACTGAAGTAAAGCAAGAAATCAGCAGTTGTTTACTGCACGCTGTACCAGAAAGAACCAAAACCAGAAGCTCTGAAAATTCAGACTGCAGATTAAAACTTCACTTTACTTGCCCAAATCAAGAAGATAACGAGATGGCTTCCATTCTTTTAAGACCAAATCACCTGAGAACTAAACCAAATAATAGGGAGGCCTTAATCAACACTAGAAACACCCAAAAGCACTGGAATTTCAGATTATGCCCAACAAACTGTAACTTACAAAGAGCAGCACCAAAAATCGAATTACTCTCTAACCCTTGATCCCCTGACTCTGAAATTTTGGGGATATGATAGAAATATCCTCAAGAGTCTACAGCCCAAATTTCAAGTCATCCCAAAGAGAGAAATAGAAACTGGACAAAACCCTAGAAAATAATGCAAACTTCAGAGAGAGGCACTAAAGATCAAATTGCTCAAAGGTCTTTAATCCTTGGCTCTAGATATTTTGCAGTTACGTTAGCAATAGCCCAAGGGATTCTCAGACCAAAGATTGGGCCATCTTCTCAAAGGAATCAAGAACTGAACAAAACCCTAGAAATGAAGAACATGAACAGAGAGGGCTCAAAACTGGAAAACTGAAATCAAACTTGATTTGCTCTGAGGATTAACTAGCCAAATGGCTTTTGAGCATCACCCATGTCATAGCAACCCATTTTGGCACTCCTTAGCAACAAAGAACTCAAAACAACGAAAGTCAAGAAATCAAGCAAAAAGGAGAAACGAAGAACAGAGGCTACGAACAGATAAACCAAACTTCAGATTTCATTTCTTGGAACACAATGAATACAGAGGAGTCCCGATACCCCGACTTGATACAAAAGGAAAGATTACAAGGTTTCTCTACTCAATCCCTCTCCTCACTCTCTCCAATCTCAAGAACACCACTCAAGAACACATGGAGGAGAAGTCTCACATAGAACACATCGTAGAGAACAGAGGGAGCACTACTCTGTCACCTCTACCCACTCTCAACAACTCACCAACTAAAGCCTAAAGCCTAAAGCAACCACTAAAGACTCTTTTGACTCTAGCAAATCCTAATTCCACTCAAGTGCTCAAGGAGGGCATGCAGCCCCTCCTCTCCTTTTATAGCGCCTGGCTAACGGGTCTCCGCCTCGTTATGCTCGCTATATCCAACGGAGCCCGCTCCCGCTTGTGCAGCCTTGCGAATTTCCCGATTCGCCCCTCCTGCACCTTCCGGGAAGCTTCCGACGCTCCTTGCCTCGCACGCCTCGCAACCACCTCGAGTCCACATCGTCTTCGACACATCCCGACCGTTTTGACCTCAGCGCCACCTGCGCCTAGTCCGGTCCACCGTGTCTTGCCACGACTCCAACTCGACGTCCTGCAGTCACACAGACAAGAAACACGTCAAATAGCACCGTTCGACACATGAAAGCGTAAATACCATCACACTTACCACATATGAAGTCCAAACCTGTCAACACATTAGAATATGCATCCTAAGCCCAAATGACCAGGTTTGACCAAAGTCCGACCGAGCCCGATTGCGCCACGCAACGACTCGACTCCGAACTACTCAAACCAAACTCGACTGACCTAAACCTTTGTCAATTACTCATCACTTTCATGGAGACACGACCACATGATCTCTCAGTTCCTTGCCTTCACATTCGCCTCAACATCAGCCATGTTTCCGGCATTAATGTTCTCATCGGTAGGAACAGCATCTCAGACCTTGACCTTCCGCCAGATGGCGTAGCCCTGAGCCTGGATGTAGGTCTCCATCCGACTCTTCCAGAAGGGATAGTCGATCCCATCAAAAATCGGGGGCTTGGTCGAGTACTTGTCTGTCGCCATGGCTCTAGAGACCGGTTAAGATCTACGAGGAAGAGCTAACCTGCTCTGATACCAATTGTTGGACCGAAGTGGCAACAGAGGGGGGTGAATGGTGCCTTAAAAATCGCCCCAAGTACTCTCACAAGATCTTCTTCTCCAATAGATAGAGAGCTATGAAGAAGGAGATCGAAAACTCACTAGAGAAAAGGAACTCCAACAACAAATGAAAGAGAACAGCTGCTGCCGAGAGAAGTCCAAATCGGTCGAAAACCAACAAGTGATCAATCGACCTTACAGTTAGTTCTTTGGTTGAATATACGTGGTCGTAGGTCAACACGTGATCGAACAACCGACGTAGTCGAAAACTTGACCGACTAACAGAACGAAATCAGAGTAGAGATTAGGACGGAAACCTCTTGGTCGCGAGCAGATGAACAAACCCAGTTCTCTGCTGTCGATATCTTACTGTGATTGATCGATTCTCTGCTGTGGTCAGAATGACCAAACCCAGTTCCAGAGCAATCGAGATCCAGCAGCAAGAGTAGTCCGACAAAAACGGTGAACAAAAAATACTGCATGATCGAGCAGAGAAATGCGGTCAAATGGAGAACCTGAAAAGTACACGACCGCAGGCAGAGATTCCTCCGACCACTAGTTGCTCTCGGGAATATTCTGACCAAATGGTCTTGAGTAAGATTTCCAGTTCAGAGTAAGAGGAATCAAGGTAGCTAAAACTCTTCTCACATCAAGAAGGCCAGAGCACAAATGAGAACCAGCTTCTCAGACATACATGGGAAAGGATGAAGCAGAGAAAGCACAACAAAACAATCGAACAACTCACAGAACAAAAACTCAACATAGAGGAAGAGAGATGAATGATTGATAATGGAGGTTTCTACAGCCACTCCAACTAGGAGATACATGAGCACACTTGCTCCATCCCGAGAACCCACACACATACAAATAAACAAGGAAGAACAGAGCAACTCGGAAATCAGAATCTCACAAGCACCCGAGTTCTACCCTCTCTATTTATAGCCTTCTGCTACCGGGGGGGAACCGGTAAACCCCACCTAACACCGGGTTCTCCCCGTCACTTTACCCACTAGTGTGAACGAGCTTCCAGTGCTTTACCTGTTAAACCCAACGGCTCCACTACTTTGCCCGTTAGCGCCAACAACTCCTGTGCTTTACAGAGAACCGATTCCCTTTTTCAGATTTTGGTCATTTCTCCAAAATGCCACTCTGCTGCCTTCCCGGAAGCTTCCTCCGTAGCTTGCTGTCCACGGCTTGCAGCTACCTCGCTGGCCTCACCGTCTTTGGCATCTCCCGACCGCTCACCGACCTCAGCACCGCCTGTGCTTAGTCCGGTCATCCATGCCTCGCCACGACTAGCCTCAAGATCCTGCAACCATCATAGACAACAAAACATCACATAGCACCGCACTAGACAAGGGTAACATCCATTTGCATCGGAAAAGAGAACTCAACCCACACTCTACAAAGTCGTATACCCATTACGACCAGACGAAAAGATAGAACAAGAGATGCACACGACTTATGACCGATTTCCAGACGAAACGACCGCTCTGAGAAGCCATACGACCAGTTTCCATGCATTACGATCGCTTCGGAAGACTTCCGACCGCTCCCGAGTACATCCGACCGTAAACTGGCCAAGTCCGACTGCAAACGACTGCATCCAAGCGCATCCGACTACATTCGAGAGTGATACGACCACTTCCGACCGGTGTCGACTACGGTCGACCGAGAGAGACCGCTCTCCGATCACTTCCACCCGCGTCAGACCAAGTCCAAGTGCGACCCAACCATGTACGACCGTCACACAATGTGGTCGAAAGACTCTGACTTCTCAACGTGGTCGTAGTCGAAGCCTGCCGACTTCGACCGCAGTGGTTGAAGCTTCGACTTCCGACCGCAGCTCTCGATAACGTGGTCATGCGCTTCTGACTCCCTAAGGTGGTCTTAAGTCTGAGCGCCGACTTCGATCGTAGCTCGCAATAACGTGGTCGGAGCGGTGTCTGACCCCGGCAAAAATGGTTGTAAACCCTTTCGACCACAACCAACATGGTCGTAAATGACCCGGCTGGGTTCCGACACTAGACAACGTGGTCGTGAACCGCCCGGCTGGACTTCGACCACGCCCTATATGGTCGTAAACCTCTCGGAGACTTGCGATCACGGCCAAACGTGGTCGTAAGCTTCGCTGTTGCCTTTCGACCACGGTCTAAGTGGTCGTAAACCACCCCAGTGACCTACAACCACGCCCAAAGTGATCGTAAGGTCTTCCGACCGCTCAAACAGGGCTACGACTGATAGGAACGGGATTCCGATCTTCCAACAGGTTCTGGATATGTTTGATTTGGTGGAGGCGCGACACAAATCGATCCGGCTTCCGAACGACACGTTCCGAACCCCGCAATCGCAGCACCACGTCTCCTCAGGTTATCAACCGTGCGCAGCCGGTTGACCTCGCCAAGAAGGCTAATCCTTGCCTGCGAATCGAAGAACACAAGCAAGAACAAGGAAGAACACAACTGAATTGCAGATGTATTGATTTAGCACTCGAAAGTTGGGGTCTCACAAACCGATGAACGGCGATACTGTTCAAAGACAGAATTAATCTAAGCAAAACCCAACCCTAATGGTGGGGGTGGCGGCTGGATATAAAGGATTAAGGGGTGTTCAAAACCCCTGGACGCACCCTAATGGGCTCCAACACGATACAAAGCCGAAAGGCCCAAAAGACGGTGGCGTAGCACCCTGACAGATTCTAAATGCCCAATTGTTTCGACTATTCCCGTTGACTCAGAAGGTATTTTGACATGGGACCAGAGCCATTGGAAAGGTAGTCTTCTCAGCTTTCCATACATATATAGAACGTCCAAAACAGAGTCCGGATGCAATCTGGGCGTCCGTTTTAGTGCGGCCTGGTCCTGGACTCCGAATTGGATTCGAAGTCGGTTTGAATTGGGCCTCCAACATGATTCGACCGCCCTTGCTGGACTTGTGCGCCTCGTAGTCCTTCTCCAAGTACTTCTAGGTCCTCTCCATGGTTCCTAATCATAATTAAATCATTAGGTAGCAATCGATTCTCAAGTGAACAAAAAGAAGTACTTAGGAACGAGGTCACCTGTAAATTCAATTGTCAGGCGCGAGCTCTAGTGATTGGTCCTTGAATGTCAAGTGGAGGAGTGTTGTGTGTATCCGAAGAAGTGATGTCCTCATCAATGACTTCGCAGAAAACACCCAAAATAGACTCAATCTTTCCAAAACAAGTGTCAATTACTCATCACAAACATGTGGTCACCTCCACATGGACTCTCCCCGTAAGACGACAATGACCACTGCTACCCGCTTGTACGTGGTCATAAGAAGCTATGTTGAAAAAATGACTGCAGCGGTTTGCTTGAACGTGGTCGTAACCCTCTGCTCGATACGATCACTCGACCCAAACGCTTGCTCTGACTACTCGCTTATGATCACACGCTTTTGATTGCTTGACTACGAGTACTCAGATCAATTGTCTGCACGATCTGATCACTCGGCGAAATCTTAGATCGACCACCTGATCGTTCTGATCTCTCTCTACAAGACAATAGCACACGAAGTCGTAACGTCCTTCCGTCCGACGTCCCTAGTTGTTCGACCATGCTTGAACAAGTACACGTTGAAGGCAACACAGAGTGCGAAAAACAGAGAGGAAGGAACGATGGTCTGGAAGTCACCGGAGATGAAAGAAATCTGATCTATTATTTCATCAGCAAGTTCTTGGCTAGAAAGCGCCTCACGATACCCCTAAAAACCTTCTCCCCGAAAGCCCTAAAACTCTGTGTGCTAACCTACAGCTTCCCCTACTTTTATAGGCCAGTGCACAAAGTCGTGTTACATCCAACACCTCAAACCGTGTCCCTCTCCACCTAGACATGCAATCTATCTCTTCCTCAAATCAAGGGACCTAAAACCCTTCCTAACAAGGGTTTTAACCAACTCGTATAGATCATGGACTCCATCCACCATCCAAAACTCCATACGACACCCACGACAAAGCCTCCAGGATATCCCCTCCTGTACCTTCATCGTGCACCATCACCACATGCTCTTGCGTGAGCCTGATCACCTCACGTGACCACCTGACCGTCTGGACCTTAGATTATCCCCTCCTAATCCTGGTCTTACTTGTCACCGATCGTAATCATCTTCATGCCTCCACGCAGTATCCACTTTTGACCTCCATGTGCTCCAGCATGAGTTCGACCACCTCGTGTGACATCCCGATCCTTGGACCTCAGATTACCCCCTCCTAGTCCTGGTTCTCCTCATCACCAACCATGGCCGCCTTCATGCCCACCTGCACATTCAAAGGCCAAAGAAACCAACTCATGGCAACACACATTAGCAAAACACACCCTTGTCTACCCCCAGACAAGATCCAAACCACCTACAACCATCTCCCAGGTCGTTTACAACCACACTGTTCTATTGCTACCACCTACGACCATGCACCAGATCATTTACAACCACACAGTCCTATTGCTAACCGAAACTGATCAAACCCACCAATACAACCGCTAACTCGTAATCTACAAGTACTCATAAACCGTACTGGCTATCAAGTACTGACTACCGAGTCACAGCCGCAACACATACTCGAAACCTACGAGTACAGACACATTCCAACATCTGACCACTTGCCGTGGTCGTGAAACCACTTCTACCAAGTACTGAGTCCTCTGACTACGAGTACCTCCAGCAACGACCATCCATCAATGACCACCACTCACTGACCAGGCAACCACTGGCCCAAACTCGACGTACTCGACGATTACATGAGTGGAGCACTCGTATCGACCATGAAGGTCTACGAGTACCGATCAAGAAGCCTACGGCAACCGATCGCTAAGCCTCCAACTACCGCAGGCAGAACAGTAGACTATAAAGGTCTACATCGACAAGACTACCAGTTCTACGACCATAAAGACAGTCTGCAAAAACTACGACCATGGAGGTAGTCTGCAAAGCCTACGACCATGGTGGTAGTCTCCAAAACTTACGACCATGGAGGTAGTTTG
The DNA here is from genome assembly GCA_017311315.1 of Dendrocalamus latiflorus. NCBI lineage: Eukaryota > Viridiplantae > Streptophyta > Magnoliopsida > Poales > Poaceae > Dendrocalamus > Dendrocalamus latiflorus. The sequence goes on from CM029675.1 coordinate 10,876,749, forward strand.
CAAAACCTACGACCATACGACCATGGAGATAGTCTGCAAAACCTACGACCATGGAGGTAGTCTGCAAAACTTATGACCATGGAGGTAGTCTACAAAACTTACTACCATCGACCGCAAAGCCCTCGACCAACGACCAGTAAAGTCTACGACTACCAAGTCTTGTAGCAATGACCATGAAAAAGTATTGTAGCTACGATTACCTGCCGTGGTCATAAAACCAAAGTTGTACAGCCGTGGTCGAAGCCAGACATGGTCGTAGCATTTTGTGGTCATAAGCTGCATGTGGTCATAACATGCCATGGTCGTAAGCTGAACGTGGTCATAGCATGCCGTGGTTGTAAGCTGAACGTGGTCATAGCATGTCGTGGTCATAAGCTGAACGTGGTCATAGCATACCGTGGTCGTAAGCTGAACATGGTCATAGCCATGTTCAAGCCGTGGTCGTAAGACTGTTTGTGTTCTGATGTCGTGGTTGTAAGAGTGTCTGTGTTCTGATACCGTGGTCATAAAAACTCCTGCCGACCACCAAGTTGTAAAGACTCCTGCCATAGTCGTAGTCGTGTTCATGTCGTGGTCGAAGCCTGATATCTGATGTCTGAAGTCTATGGTCGTAGTCTGAAGTCTGTTGTCTGAAAGCCATGCCATGGTTATATAGAGTCTGTTGCCGTGGTCGTAGAGTAGCGTATGTGATCTGAACTCACCCAAAATTGTGCACGACCACTCAAGGACAATGACTTCAACTGCAAATGACCAAGTCTTTCACAAACACAAATCCAAAACAAACCAAATGTCAATTATTCATCATCTTTTTATTTATGGCCATCCACATGGTCTAACAAAAATAAATCCGACCTTCATGGACTAGTGTGGAACAACTCAAACTATTGCGTAGATCGAGGCCATTTCCCTTCCTTGCGAACTCGGTGTTGAACTCCTCGGTGGCCATTTTGGCCTTGGCGGTTATTTTCCACTTTTTCTCGCACTCCCTCTCGTGAGCATTGCGCTCCCTGTGCATGCATACTTCGAGATGAGCTTTCATTTCTCGACGTATACGCTCAGTTTGCTCGTTGTTGTGACGCTCCTCCACGCGGATCTCGCAGGTCCTTTTGACATCCCACTCCTTATAGTCGAGAGTCCACTGATCATGTGGATGGATCTCTAGGTCGATCCACTTGCAGCAGCTAAATTGCAGTTCCAAGCTCTATGGATAGACGGGAGAATTTGTTAGTATGTACTTTAAAAAGAAATAGTAGGGGAATACAATGTAACTAGTTCTTACCAACTACTGATATCTGCTCGTGTCCTAATGGTGATCGAGATAGTCAGAGCAGTAGTTCGTGCAAGGCCAGTAATGCATGCCCAGGCTGAGTCGCTGCTTAGACTTAAAGAACTTGCATGGGTCCCTGCACTAACAGAGGGACGGCATCTCCCCCTTGGGCGGGTGTTGGGGCGAACGCTCGGTTGGAACATTTTGGACGGGGATGCTGGTACAGGGGCGTCATTGTTGGGAGGTGCCCCCTGGCATGCTCCGCCTATTCGTCCCAGGCCGTAGCAACTCTTGCTTCTTCGTTGCGGGCCATAGCAGACCTTGCTAGTTCACGGGTCTCCTTCCATTATTTCATCATCTTATCTCATTGCTTCTTCTGCCCCTTGTCCATCCTGTCACACTGAAGCAAGCTGTAACAGCCCAGCTATTTATTTCAATTTTTTGGAGTAAAAAATTATTAAATTAAATTAATTTTTTTAAAATAAGAAACATGTGTTTTGGTGCCCAAATTTTAATTTTGTTTTGTCCTGATTTTCTATTTTAAAAAGGCTGGATTTGAAAATTATTTTAAGTAAAAATCTAAAAATATTATTAAAATAAATAATATTTTGATTTTCTATAAAATCCTAATTCAAATTAATTACTTGGATTTATTTGGCTTTTATTTTGGTTTTCTGAGTTTTCTGGAGTTTAAAATCTATTTTGAAATTAAAAAGTATTTTAAGTATGAAAACATAATACCAGCTTAAGTTGGAAATATTTTATTTAAGTCCAAAACATTTTCAGAAACTTCTGTGAATTTTTTTGGAATTTTGGAAATTATTTCATATTTGTCTGAGCTTTATTGAATTTCCTCGGGTTTTCTGAAAATCCAAAATCAAAAACAAAAATAAAATTAAAAAACCCCGCACCATCCCTCTGGCCGACGCGTGGACAGTCTGGATCTGTCCACGTCGCCGCTCACCATCCCGCCTCTCCCATTCCTCCGGGCGACACGTGTGCGGCCTGATCCCATCGTGTTGCGCCCCGGCCTATCTCCAACCGTTCGCCCCTCTTTTCTTTTCTGGCCGCCCTATTCCCTTCTCGGCCACACGTCACCATCGCAGCAGCCGCCCACTTTCTCCCTCCATCTCTCTCTATGCCTGGGCCTCGCATGTCAGCCCACACTCCTTCTTCCTCCCCGGCTTCTTCCTCGCGCCGCACCCATCGCCACCATTTCTGCCACCACTTCATGTACGCGCGCTGTTCTCTCTCTCCCTTCATGCGCCGTACCCCACGTGCCCACCTCCTCCGCGTGAGTTGCATTTCTCCATGTGATTTGCGGAGTACAAGTTTGCACTCACCTTGCTATCTCATCACAGAGGAAGAGGACTTCGACTACAATGAAGACCTAGACGAGTAGAACACGTCTTATTGTCGTTTGCGTGTGGGCAGGCTTGGGCTTCGCTTCTTATCAGTTTGCTGCGCAGTTATTTGCTTTATTATTGTTGCCAATGAGCATTGATGTAAGACTTGGCCATAAGGCTGTGTTCTTTTATTTAATATAGATGATCATTTGCGCTTGATATGTATCTTTGTTCTACTTTGTGCACTAGCTATTCCTGGACTAGTGCGATTTACACAGAGGATCCAGGAGTTGTTGCTCCGGGTTCCGACACAAGCTATGGTGTAGTCTTGGGTTTGGTTGTGTATTGTTCTATCTTAGATCTCTTCTAACTCATTTTATAAGCCAAAGGGTTGCCATGGTGTGCTTAATTTCATATAAGTAGCCTGCGAGGCAGAGTATTGCCTTGTCTTTATGAAAAGTTGCTAGCGAGGTAGAGTGTTGTCGCGTCTTACATTGTAGGGAGCTGTCATGTCCTGCTTTGCAGAGTTCTGTCTTTTCGGTCTGAAAAGTTGAGGAGGTATAGTGTTGTCATGTCAATCTAAAAAGCTGGCAAGGCAGTGTTGTCACATCTTACTTTGCAGAGTGTTGTCACGTCCTACTTTGCAGAGTCCTTTCTTTTTGGTCTGAAAAGCCGAGGAGGTTATTGTTGACAAGTCGATCTGAAAAGTTACTGAGGTAGAGTGTTGTCACATCTTACTTTATAGTGTTGTCATGTCCTGCTTTGCATTCCTTTCTTTTTGGTTTGTAAAGGTGAGGAGGTTAGTGTTCTCAAGTTGATTTGAAAAGTTGGCGAGACAGAGTGTTGTCATGTCTTACTTTATAGGGAGCTATCACATCATGCTTTACATAGTCATGTCTTTTCGATCGAAAGGCAAGTTCTCTCTGGGCCCCTAAAGACTAAGCTTGGTGATGCAACTCTTAGCTTGCTCTGCATATAACTAGATTTCACAATACGACATATTGGAAAGTCCTAGATTTATTTATTAAAGTTAAAGTAATTTGCCTTCTTACCCCATTTTTTACAATTCTATAGCCTAGCATATTTATGTTTATTGACCAAGGATCTAGGACTCATTATATTTTAATTGACACCCAAAATTACATTTCAACAAGATGCTTTGCCTAAAGATGTTCTTACGACCTATCCATGCACTACCACCAATTATTTTGTGTTGCTTCTAAAAACAACAAAGGATGAACCTTGTTAACTACTGCTCAAAGCTGGCCTAGGTGGTGTACTCACCGCGTAAAGCTGCACAAAGCTAGCACACGATCTGGTTTGTCGTAAAGCATACTGCCTCCCCCCCCCGGACTATAAAATGCATGCCCCACCCCCTGAAAGTAGGAGCACTCGACCTAGTGAACCGTAGGAAGAACAACCTTCCCCATCCTGGACTAACATACTATCGCAGGCGCCAAGGACTAGTCCAACCGGGGATGCCAAAGGAAGACCTTCCTCTGGAAAGGAGGGAGGACTTCAGCCCTAACAGCCGCTTGATGCCAAACAGGCATGCTCAACCGGTGTGGCCAAAATGTAGACACAGAGAGGATGTGATTGTGTAGTTCAAAAAGAGTTCACTTGAGATTTTCTTAAGCTTAATGCTGACATAACTCAATTTAAACTAAATTATTTCTAAATCTGACTCACTTGCTAAGGGGGAGTTGGAATCTTTATGTCATCATATTTAAATTCAGCAATATGCAATGTAATATAAGCACATGGAGCCCTAATTATTATCTTTATGTGACATAATAAAACTGATTTACATCTTGTCATGACTTGTGCTAGATTGCTATATTTATCATGATTTTCTATGTGTAGTTTAGCTCTTTTTCTTGTGAAGATGAATGCAACTTGGCAACCGTACATGTAACGTGGTGCACAAAATTTCTGTGCAAACTTGCGTGCCTCCTCTACGCAGGACGCACACACGGCGGCAAAGTGACGGAGTACTGGTGTGAAGGCAACTGGAAGGAAGGCATCTGCAACTGTGAGATGTGCCACCATGGTTGAATTCTAAGGGCTGCATGCTTTGGCTCTATTTCATGGGAGTCAAACCTATAAAAATAATAAAAGGAACAAAATTTCAAGTGGCATATCTAGCTTCGGCTGTGGCTTTGTCATCCTCTGGTCGTCTTTGTTTTATATGTTGGATTGCGAGTTATATATTTCTGTTCATTGAAATGTTGGAAACTTTGGACCCTCATGGTTTCATGTCCGCGTTATATCTCAGACCATTTCTCAAGCAGCCCAAAGGCTAAGTTATTATACATATACATCATCTGCAAATTACCAAAGCCACTTGGATACGATTTCGATGATCTTATTCCACACAGACTAACCAAGAGCTAGGACTCAAATCGACATATCAACCATAATTGTTCCACTGAAATATTTTGACACGTATGCTAGCTTCTGTGCTCCATTCATTCAAATAGCTCTGTAGCACATGACATTAGAAGACTATGCCATCATTAGAAAGCACCTTCGCATATTCAGCAAGGGTCATGTCCTGCTTCAAATTTGCTTGTCAGCAAGAAATTTCACGGTCTTCCATGGTTTCAATTAAGGTTTAATATTCAGATTTGTATTTATTCAGTACACACAGTTTCTTCATGTTCTTGAAAGATCATATCCCCATGAAGAAAATTTTCAAAAAGTAGTAATACAACCCATGCTTTTGTACGCATCTGGCCCAATGCTCGTGCTTTGCTACGCCTTCAAAAATTCATATTACATTCAAATACCTATATTATAATATGAGGTGGATACGATATAATTATTGCACACAATAACTTGAAAAATTAGTGAATCGGTGGAGCTCCTGTCTTCGGTTTTCTTTTAAAAAAACTTGAAAAGATTAGGAACGTTATCCATTGTAGCATTACACAATAAAATTAGTGTACCCAAATAACCTGAATGGTTGTACTTGATTTATGATGACAAAACCAAATCCAGTGCCTCGAAGTCACACCATTTTTGCATTCTGGAATTTATCATGCCACATCTGGCACCTAAAACACAGCAAAATGGGCAGATGATTAATAGCATATGTCCACATGGTCATAAAAACTATTGGAAGATAAGCCCCCGCCCGATTAACAAATCCTCATGTAAATACCTTGTGAAAGCCGCCGAGCACACCTCGTTTCATAATTTCAACGTGAACTTCATCATAAGTACACTACATGACTACTTGGAACAAATCTGGACAAGATCTCTAGATGCTCTCAGCCTTCAGCCTTCACCATCTAAAATTTGCTGAAATGTACAGTGCCAAAATTCGACGAGCAAATAGCCTTTTAAAATGACGCCCTTTGATATACTGCCACACCACCATTTCAATTACTTGATGGTTTGCCAATGTATGAAAACCTGAAATTTTGCAGGGACAATGGGCCACCCCTACCAACATTGAAATTAGGATACTTATAGGGAAGGTGTGACCAGAAAGATGCAACACATCAAAGATTCAGAAGTGGGTCAGTGCTCTTATTTTTCTGAAGATTAGAGAGATGATGTAAAATAGTTATCTCTTACGGTCTTAACGAAATCTATCCACTGAGAAGACCTCCAAAGCATGGATGCAGCAGCACCATGATCAGATCTGAAATTTTGATAGGTCACAAAGAATTTGCGACCAAAATCACCTTGACCCGTGCCTGGAGTGACTAAAACTTCTGATGAAGCCTCCATCAATCATAATGTTTCAATAAAGAGAATTTAGAAGAAACAGTAAAAGAATGCTAGTGTGCAGAAGAATATTAGGTAGACAAACTGTCGAAATAACATATGTTGATTTTTCATGCAGCTATTACAAATATAGGCATGCAGAACATGAACCCGCATCCATGAGCTAGAGACCTCTTAATTGATATCTTTGCAGCTTGTTAAGAGATGGATCAATGTCCTGAAGGCATATGGAAAGCCAAATGCCTGTGCGATGTGGCAGGATCTAAAAAACTACATGAAATGTTCTTATAAGAGGAAAACCATACCACTGCCACTGCTAGCCAACGCCATGGCCAGCTGCACGTCGCCATGTTGCATAGGCAACCACTCGTCGTGGCTTTCATTGTCAGTGTATTCTTTTCACTTATTGCATCCTTGTCCAAATGGCAAATCTCCAATAGAAATTCAAGCAACAGATCATATAGGCCAGTAACCCACCTTAGAATACTACAGATAGAATAAAGCAATATGTAGTCATGAACCAAGTATATGTCATGCATGGAAAAAAGATTGGTTCTAAATAGAGCTTACTGTTGTGTCATCTTACATACAGATTCAGACTCATGACCAAGTGCGTTGTACTCAGCGACCATGTTTGCTGTACTCAACAACCATGTTTGCTTAAGAATATCATTAGAACTGATTATAGCAACAAAGAAAACCGTGATGCACAAAAGTAAATCAGATTCTTCCATTAATCAACCAAATTGCAAGCATCGAACAGTGGCAACAAAACTGAGAAGTATTTTTTTAATAGAACAAGGACAATTAAGATTTTAATGAGAGACGAATGGGACGGGAGAGCCGGAGAGGGCCAAGTGTCTCGGGCGATTACGTGAGCATGAGGGCATTGGACCCACGTGGCGGCGCAAATAAGGTTTGCGAGGGAACAGAGCGAACGTACCCAGAGGTGGTGTGATGACGGATAAATCATCATTAACTGAAGAGGTGGTGAATCATCATTATTAATTTTTTTAAGTAGTAGAGATACTCTGTCTTGCAAAGTGAGCCCTCCAGAAAAATGACCTATCTATCATGTGTGTGCCTCACGGACTCGTTGTGTCACACGAAAATCATGTGTGGCTGCTAAACCCTGACGCATGCAGTCCAATCACTATCGCTCGTGCAGTCTAGAAACGACGCGCACTTGTAATACCCGGGCCGGATGAGGCCCAGCCCGGCCCATCTTGGTGCCCATATAAGAAAAAGAGCAGCAGGGGAGGAGGCAAAAGCCGAGTTGTCTTCCCCTCCTCCCGTGCTCACCTGCGTGCTCTGCTCCCTCGCGCTTGCTGCTGCCGTGTCCCGCCGTCGCCTGCGCAACCATCGGTGCCGCCGCTCACAAGCTCCGGTCACTGCCGCTTGTCGCGCTCCGGTCACCGCCGCTGCTTGGCCGCGCGCGCGTCGTCCTGGATTAGCCGCCGGTGCCGCCGTTCCTGCTGCCGCCTGTCGCCGCCTTTACCTCCCCGTAGCTCCCCGCTGCTCACGCCTCGCCTCCCTCTGCCCGCCGTCGCTTGTCGCTGCCGCCGCTTCATCTTGCTGCGCCGCCAGCGCCGCCCCTCTCTTGCGCCTCCCCTCACCGCGCTCGCTGTCGCCGCCGCCGCTCCACGGGGGTGGAGGAGGGCCGGCCAGCCGGGAGGTGAAGGGGAGACGGCCACCGGTTTAGGAGGGGAGGCGACCGAAGAACGCCGACCGACTGGAAAGAAAGAAGAGAAAAGAAGGGAGAGCTAGCGGAGGAAAAAGGAAGAAGGGGTGGAGTGAAGAAAGAGAGGAAGGAGGAGGTGTGCCGGCGTGCAGAAAGTAGGGAAAAGGAGGAACCAACCGGCCAACAGGAAAGAAAGAAAGAAGGAAAAAAAGAAGAAAGGGAGAAAGAGAAGGAAGTCAGGAAAAAAAAGAAAGAAAAAGAAAAGAGGAAGAAAAGAGAAAAAAAGAGAGAAAGAGGAAAGAGACGAGGGGAGGCTGATCCAGCGCCTGATCCGCCAGATCCAGCCGAGACAAGGAAGAAGGAGCTCCGATCCAATTATTCGGAGCTAGGGTAACACCCCGAGACCATTCCCCGCTTATTTATTGTTTTGTGTAGATGCTAAAATATCCATATTTGATATTGAGTCATGAAGGGGCCGATTTGTCAAGTAGCGAGATAAATGCGTACGTTGGTTAAAACATGACTAGCGGCTAGAAATCATGTGCCGAGCGATGATATTGTGGCCGTGTGAGTAGAACAGGTGAAGAACGCCAACCATGTGGTGTTGTGTCGGTGCATGCGTAACCGACTAGTATTCAATGAATGATTAGTATGGATTAAGGAATATGGGTTAATTAGTTTAGACTAATTAACATCGGCTCTTGCGGGAGCTCTATAGAAGGTTGGAACGCCGAGTTCGGTGCTATGATTTGGATAATGTCTTCGGGATGGGCACAGTCGAGATGAGATAGCTTAGCCTTCGGGCTGAGATCGGAGTTTTAGATGGTATGATATTTAAATTAGGGTACCCAAGGATATGTAGTAGAGTTATGTAGGTTACCAGACCCGGAATATTTGTTGTGATAGGTTTCAGGTTGGAAAGACATAATCGTTCGAGTACCGAAATAGTGGGATGGTATCTAGTGAAAGAGTGGAGTTCGTGTTGGTTTTGCGCATAGGAACGATGTTGTTCGTCTGTGCGTGTATTGCTATAATGTATTGAGTCTGGGTATTGCTTGTTCAGGTGGCGGTTCGAGTCTGGTGCCGTCCACGCACCATCCGCCAGGTTAACAGGCAAGTGCAGGGTAGAACAGTAAATTGTGGTGAATGTTTGTTAATTGTATTTCCATGCTATGATTTACAGTGTTTATGAGATGTATATGAATTGTGCTAATCATACCTTGATGAGTATCACTTATGATTAGACATTCCTATTTGAAGCATATTGCATCATGCAAATGCATAAGAGCCAGGCCGGTGAGAAAGTCATGACTAGTCCGGAGTGCTCTTGAATAAGAGCAACGTCAGTGAGAAAGTCAAGTGACTAATCCGGAGTGCTCTGGAGTAAGACCTACAGAGGTAGGCAATTGAGTGGTCCATCGACGGGTGGACGCTCCGCTATACCGGTATCAGCTACAGTTATAGGTGCATTACAGATGCATTGCATCACATCGCATTGCATTTACAGAAAATGAACAGGTGACAGAGAGGAAACCCAGAGATTCTGGGTTACAACTCATAAATGTGATTTGGTGGTTACAGATGCATTACAGATGCGTTGCATAGCATTGCATTACAGATGCGTTGCATGAAGTGACAGAGAAAATGATACAGATTATAGATACGGAGTTGATGTATAGATTACGGTTACAGAGTTGATTTGCAGTTTACAGTTACAGAATTAATTTCCAATTTACAGTCATAAAGTGGATTTACAGCTTATAGTTCGTGAAATTGATTGAATTGCTAAAGTGATATTACTGTTTTATCGTGTGCTTGCTGAGTCTTCGGACTCACCCTTGCTTTATCGTTTTTTATAGGAATCTGTTGGAGACGACATGCATGGGCAGGAGTAGCACAGTCGTTCACGTGCCACAGTGATTCACAGATCATCCACAGTTGACATATTTAGTCTTGGATAGTCTAAGTACCTTTTTGGTAATTAGCAAAGTTATATCTCTGCTGCGCTTAGTGTCAAGTGAACCGGCTTTTGTCGTTTGGTGGATATTTAAATGAAAGAATTGTTTCGCAAGACCAGCGGCAAAGGTTGGAGTTGGTAACATTATGGAGTAGGTGGTAGCACTTTAGGCTCAGGGAGGGGCCGGGGTGTTACAGCACTATCTCTGTAGCACGTCTCGTAATGCTATATATAGATTTAGCGTTCACGGAATTCGGCAACACCTTGCATCCTTGCATTCTGTTTCGCTGGCTACAACCTCTGGGTTTCAGAACCCTCATCGTGAGATGAGTTGCATTGCTGTGTTTCGACCACCACTTGGAGCTGCAAAGAAATCCATGAAAAACATGCTACCTTATTGTCTCGGGATTACAGACCCAAGGCCCGGCTCATGCCCAGTCCGGATACCAACGTAACAGACAATACAGCCCACCCGGAAACGCAGTGAAACCTGTTGAGGAACCGTCGCTGGCGACCAGTCCGATCGATTCCTCTGCTTAGAACAAATCAAATCAGTCACAGAAGACAGAATAATAGATTGAAATCACATAGAGAGGTAGAGAGAACTCTTGGTCTTTCTTTATTAATTTCTGATTGCATGTGTACAAAATATGCCGGTACGGCTCCCTATTTATAGTCTCCAGTGAGGTGCCCACCATGGGCCAGGTATGCCGGCTCAGGCCCAGGTTTCCTAACACTCCCCCTTGGGCACTCATCCGACACGCTTATGCCTCGTTAAAACTCCGTAAAAACCCAGTGGGAAAAATTTGGAGAAAGTGTACATGATGCATGTTATGCTGTGATGCACGAATTGCCTCATAAAAAACCTTGGTCGAGAAACTTCAAGAAAACTCGTCAAGGGAAAAAGAGTACAGTTCGCTCAACTTCATTCAATCTTCAGGACTTTATTCCTTTGGGTACTTAATCTTCACGATCAAGATTTACTAGCGGGCTTGAGAGAATTCTCCCCCTGAATTCTGCACTTCTCTAAGTCTTATCATTCCAATTCCTCGCATGCACATTTCAAAACTAGATGCAGGGAGTGATTTAGTGAACAAATCTGACAGATTTTCACATGACTCAGTATGCAATATTTTAATTTCATCCATCTTTTGCAATTCATGAGCATAAAAGAACTTGGGGTTGATATATGCTTTGTGAGATGACTCTTCACATAGTCCGTTTGCACCTGTGCAACGCAAGCGGCATTATCTTCATAGATAATTGTGGGGGTTTGCACAATGTTCATCCCACATGACTGCTGGATGTGGTGAATTATTCAGCGGAGCCAAGCGCACTCTCGTGCAGCTTCATACAGTGCTATAATTTCTTAGTGGTTCGTCGAAGTAGTTACAAGACTTTGCTTAGACGATTTCCAGGAAATCACAGTTCCACCACACAGGAATACATAGCCTGTTTGTGACCTTGCGGCATGTGGGTCAGACAGATACCCGGCGTCTACATAGCCAATTAAGTTCAGATCTTGATTCTTTCTGTAGAACAATCCAAGGTCCTTGCTTCCTTGGAGGTATCGGAAGATGTCCTTTATGCCCTACCAATGCCTTTTGGTAGGTTCTGCACTGTACCTTGCTAACAAGTTTATGGCAAATGCAATGTCTGGTCTAGTGCAGTTTGCTAAGTACATGAGTGCTCCCACTGCACTCAAGTATGGCAATTCTGGTCCCAGGACTTCCTCCCCCTCTTCCTTAGGTCGGAAAGGATCTTTTTCTTACTGTAAAGACCTCCCGATCATCGGTACTTTCGATGGGTATGCCATCTCAAAGCCAAACCTTTCTAACACCTTCTGGGTGTAGGCCGACTGATGTACCAAGATTTTATCAGGGACATGCTCAAGCTGCAGGCCTAAACAGAATTTGGTCTTGCCCAATCTTTCATTTCAAATTCTAACTCCAAGTAGGAGCTTGCTTCTTTTATGTCTTTCACTGTCTCGATGATATTCAAATCATCTACATACACTGAGATTATACAGAATCCATTCTGAGATCGCTGTATAAATACACAAGGATAGTCTTCATTGTTCGTGTAGCCTTTCTTGTACAGAAAGTCACTTAAGCGATTATACCACATTCTTCCAGATTGCTTCAGTCCATATAGTGACTTTCTGAGTTTCACACTGTACAGATTTCTATTTGCTCTGTCTTGGTTCGGGAGAGGGATTCCTTCAGGGACTTTCATATAAATCTCCGACTCCTCCCTGAGCCTAGTCCCGGTTCTCTCGTCGTCGCCCGTCGTGTCCGTCACCGGTAGCACCAGCTCCGGTTCCTCATCTCCCGACTCGCAACCACCTCACCAGCCTCAATCATCTTCGGCATCACTGACCGTCTGGACCTCAACACCTCCTGTGCCTAGTCCTGGTCCTCCTCGCCTCACCATGACCTAGCTCCGAAGTCCTGCAGTCACACAGACAAGCAAACCGTCACATAGCACCGCACGAAACAGCATATCAACAATAGCATAAGTAAAAGGTACTCAATCCTAGAATATCCAAAACTAACTCAAACTCTTTAAACCAACCGTCAATTACTCATCACAAACATGGGGATACCTCCACATGGTCTCTCAACATCATGCATGGGTGGGAGCACTCGAGTTTTCAGCACCGTGGTTTGCCACTGTTTTGTTGTTTCATTTGTTCTTTATTTGGTTAGAAGTGGACCGGTCCCATGTTTTAAACATTTATTCCAGCTTCCATTGGTTCTCTATTAAAGTGTTAATAAAGTTTTAAACTCTTTGTGATTTCTTTTATTGTTCTTATTTATTCTTCACTTTAGCGAGGACGTTCCATAATAGTATCCCATATGGTTATGTGGGGTGCTACACGATGTTTCAACCACGACACTTCGACCACTGCTTCGACAACTAAGGTTCGACCACTACGCTTTGATCACGACGATTTGACCATAGTACTTCGACCACGATACTTCGATTGCAATTAGAACAAAACGAATAAACGATACTTCCCACTAATCAGGTAATAAATTGGATACAGCCACATACTGAACTTGGCAGAACAAAACAAATAAATAATTGCATGGCAACCAAAAATAGAATCATCTGGGGTGACCACATATCATAGAAGGTTTTTGGTAGAAGCTGTCTGTGATAGTAGGTTTTCACATATGGTTTTTTTATACAAACCATCTGTGATAGTAGGCTTCATAGACGGATCTTTATACAAACCGTCTGTGTTGTGACATGTCACAGACGGCTCACAAACTGTCTGTGATAACCCCCTATTATCACAGACCCATAAATTCAGACGGTTCAGAAAACCATCTGTGATGATGGTTTAGAACCGCCTATGATAACCCTTTTTGTAGTAGTGACCCGCATCTAATATACCACCTAAACAAACTTGAAATACTCCTTTATCACTTTAGGTATACTCGTATACAAATTATAAGATACTCCAATGTGAACCACACACAAAAAAATTGCAAGGGAGTCCATAGTTTCTAGTGTAATTTGTAAATACCTTCATGTACACACAAAAAGAAGTATGTCGAAAATAATGTATATACCACCTCTGAAAAATTATTCATACCACCTAGATGGTCTTAAATACTTATATACTACACGTACATACCGTCCGTTACACGAGATACGACATAGGGTGTAATAACACCCAGGATCGCGTCGTCGAGTTCTACCCCGCCATGCCCTCGGCTTTGCTAGAAACCCATCGCTGACCCGATCTCGCTGTGAACCATACCGCGCCACCACCTTTTCCACACCACCGGTCGCCTCTATCATCCTCTAAACACCACATGTGCCCAACCGAGTTCCCTGCGTCCTCCTCCATGTTGCGCCCCTCCGCTTGCTCTATTGTGCCTCACCATCATCGGTGACCTTCGGTCCCTGAGCCACCACCACCATCGCTAATGTCAGCATCCCATATAGCGTCGAGTCAGTCACCTCATGTCCATCGCATTTCCACCGCTTCAGAGCCACGTTGGCCAAATTCTAGATCAGTTCGATTGACTCAGTTCATTGTGGACGAAGGCACTGACATGTGGGCCCCACTGCCAGATTTTATTTTTCTTTCATTTCATTATGAAGGGAATATTCTTCTTTCTCTCCCAATTTTTAGTATTTTCCTACCTCTCAAATCTTCCTAATTTATTATAAATCCTTGTACTTGGTAGTTATCAACTAAATTTGATTAAATCCTTCCTTTAATAGTTTGAGTGCCATAATTCTATTCTCACCATAGGATGGTTAATTATCTAGCGATGCAATATTAGTATCCACTTGGGTTATACATCTAATATGCTTCGACATGCTTATTAATAAGTTGGGCTCATCATCATATTGATCAATTAATTACTTTTTTGACTTAGTAAGATATTAAATTATGATGGTTAGTCATAGTTATAAAATTTGTGTACCATGACAAGTGTAGTGTCATTGATCTTGGTTAAACAAAATGGTTTTCACTTGGTCAAGTGATCGGTAAAGGAGGTGCAGTTAGCACAATTGTGATGTGTATGTGTCGCCTGGTTATGATTAAAGGCTTAACTTTATGTGCTATTGATCTGGGTCTGTAACATCCCAAAAATTTAAATTTGTAAAATGTGAAGCTCTTGAAATATTTTTGCAATATATTCTATTCTGAATTTGGATTTTCATGGTGTTTCTTAAGTTTTTGGTTTAGGTTCCAAGAATGTAAAGTAAAAAGAAATATACAAATAATGGAAGTTTAAAATTTTAAATACGAATCTGAAAAGATGATCCAGTATATGGAGGGAGGAATTGCAAATAAAAATTTGGATTCCATATTCGAAATGTGTATAAATGAACAAGCCTAAAAATGTACAGGTAGCCGTGTAACGAAATAAATGTGCAACATACTACAAACATATATATATATATATATATATATATATATATATATATATATATATATATATATATATAAATCATTTCAAGAAGCAAACATTTGCATCTAAATAATTGAACCAGAAATCCCAAAATTCTGAATTTTAAAACAATGGAAAACTCAAAAATCAATGAATACTAATGAAAATATAAAATATAAATTACAAATCCAGAAAATTCAAAACCCTACTTGAGCCTTTCTTTTCCCTTTTTCCTTCCTTTTCTTTCTCCCCTCACTTCCATGTGGGCCCCACCAAACTTTCTCCTGCCATCCCCTCTCTCTCCTTTCCCCTCCTTGCCGTTGGGCCCAGCCTCCCGAGCGCCCCTCCTTTCTTCCCCCTCGCCCGCGCCTTCTCTGCTGTGCTCAGCTCCTCACCTCCGCGTGGCCTCCATGCAACCACGCCGCCCACCGATTTCTCCTCGTCGCCCCGGTTTCCCTTGCGCGCCCACAGTCTCCGCAACCACCCCGTGAGCATGAGTAGCTCCCCGCGCGCCACACCCTTGCTCCTCTGTCTCCCTCCCGCCCAGCGCTGTCAACACCCGCAGCAGCCTCCCCGCCGTCCCAGCTTTCCGGCGACTCCCCCACCGCCCTAAGTGCGTCACGGTGTGACTCAGCTCCCCAGATACTCCCCCTCCAGTTGAATTGCGGAGCCATAGCCGGAGCTCGCCACACGACCGATTTCCCCCGAAACCGGCCGCCACCGCCTCCTCGTTCAACCACCCATCGATTCCATGCCAGTGGAGCACCATCTCACCGCCCTGGAGCTTCGCCGACCGCCGGCCGACGCCCCCGCCGCCTGTACGTCGCCGGCGCCGTGCGCAGGGCCGCAAGGCCGCAGGCTCACGCCGCCAGCCGGCCTCCCTCCCCCTCCGGCCCTGCCAACCCGTCGGTGAGCCTCCCCGTGATTACCTCCTGCTCTCGCACATCTCCGATTCTCCTCTCCCCACGCCGGCGCCGCCGTCCCCCTTCCCACCTCGCCACCGGCCGCTCCGAGCTGCCGCCCGCCCACCTCGCCGCCGTCTCGGGTCGTTCCGCCTCCTCCACTGACTTCCCCATCCCCGGGCGAACCCATTTTGCCGGCTACGCTCGCCTCCCCGGCCGCTCCTCGCCGGCGCCACCGTCGGCCATGGCTGCCCGAGCCGCCCCCTTTGTTTTGCTCTGTTCTGAGCTCACCTTCGGTAATAGGTTTTCTAATTAAATGCCCCACTCTTTTCACAACAGAGCGAATGCCCAGTTGGTCGCCGGCGCCTGCTGCTTAACGCGCTCCCTGAGAGGACCCGGGTTCGAATCTCCCTTCCAACACTATTCATTTCTATTTTTATTCCTATTAATTTTTAATCCATTTCAATTAAGAAAAATCAAGGAAAATTTGAGAAAAATTTGGAAGAGCTAATTGAATTTAATTAGGATATAAAATAAGATTATTTAAGCTTTAAAATTGGATTAAATGTCATGTATGAGTAACTAATGTAGTTTTGAACATTTAATTACAATTTAGATTTTAATTAAAGGCATTAGTAAAAGATGGATTTGGTTATATGTCCAAATTTAATAAAGATTCCAATAAAAATACATTCAAGATTATGATTAAGGAAATAAATTGAATAGTATGTTTACCTATAAAAGCAAGGATTAATATTAAAGATTACCTTTAATTATAATTAAATATATGCCATAACCTTTAACATACAGTCATAAAATAAATCTTAGTGATAGATTTAATTAAATGACAAATCAAGCAGCTCCATAAAATTTATTAAACGATATGTCCTAACCGTTTGGAATGAAATACATATTTAAAATTTGAAAGACATGATTTAAAGTATAAACCCCGCCATTAGCCGTCATCGATAAATAAGTCTCAACGGCAACTTTAGTAAAAGTGGTAGTAAATAAGAATATACAAAAATTTACTAGTAAACATCAATGAGATAATTAAATACTTTCGTACTTCCATGAATTATTGAAATAATCATTTAGGGAATAATTCAAATACTTAGTAAATAGAATCCTATAAAATACCATACCCTAAGTTACGAGGAATACATACCGTAAAGATAAATCTAATGCACTAAACTCTTACACTGGTCTATAGGTCTAATCTGGCTCATGGAACTTCCTTGATAAATGTAAACCAATTAAAAGAAAGTCATCAAGAAAAAGGTCAAGCCTCGCTTGCCCCCAATCGGCCATGTCTGGCCACCTTCTTTTCCCAAAAGCAGATAGTTCCTATAGGTACATCTTCACTTTTGATCCCTCGTACTTCTAAAATTTTCCCTCACGGTAAAGCATTCAGACAACTCGTCCTCCTGCTCAAACCCAGCTACCGCTGTGCTTGCAACACACTAACCTAAATCATCCTTCTATTCTCAAATCATAATAAATGCATAATTTAAATTAAATCGGGTATTTAGAGAGATTGGATTTATTTGGGTCTTTTGAGTTATTTGCTTTTATTTGGATTCAGTCGTTTGTCGCGTAATTAGAAATCGGGAGTCGTGAAGATTCAGTGGATCAAGCGAGGTCAAGTTCAAAGTGAAGAGGGAGACCAGAAGCTCAAGAAAGCATTGTGTGAGCTCAAGACCGCGGTAAACCGCGCCAGGCGAGTCAATACTTTGATCATGTTGATCCAATATTTTCTGCAAATTACTTTGATTTAAATTATCAAATTGCACGCTATTATGTTTATAAAAATACATGTTTAATTCAATAATCTAGTTATGTGCCTATTGTTTATCTTGGATAATATTACCCCTCCTTTGGAATATTTGAATGTGCGAACCTTGTCACCCTAGCAAAAATATAATGGTAATATTTCGAAAATAAGTCCCTAATGATATGCTATGCTTAGAATTGCATAGATGCTCAGGGGGCGCTGAATGCCCCAAACATCATTGCCATTTTTAATCATGAGAAACTGGTTTTGGCAGTCATGGTGGGAATGACTGATATATTTTGACATGACTATTTTATGCTCCCAATAATCCCAACTTGCTTAAATATCTGGGCGGATTGGTTCGATGGTGTGAGAGTGTGGTGCAGTGGAAGCACAAAGTGGTTGGTGGTAGACCGCCCAGATACTATTAAGGATTGAATCTTGTCATGACCTCCCAGTGTACAACAAGTACGACCACAAGCTGGCAAAATGTAGGCAGGGCTAACTAATTTGCATCAACTTAGTAAGGGTTGCGCCGGTGTGACCACGGGCGGGTAGAGGATGGCCACATCCTCCGACGTGACGGCGCAAGAGGGGGCTTCTGGAAGGGTGGTCGTACCCGGAGGAAGTGGAAACCTTAGCGGACGTAACCCTGCTAGGAAAAATGCATTGTAAAGGCCCTGTGATAGTCTACTCAACCGCATGGCTAAGGAATCATGTGGGGCAACGAGTGGATTTATCTGTTGTGGGTAAAGTGTGCAAACTCTGCAGAGTCAAAACTATTCGAATAGCCGTGCCCACGGTCAAGGGCGGACATGGGAACTTAATCAGATATAGCTCTATTTCAAAAACAACTTTGTGGGTGGGAATGGAAAGGTAAAGGGCAGTGAAAGGCCCAAGTTTGGAATTGTCCTGGGTGTCGTCTCAGTGGTAAGTTAAGCGGCTATAACGCTGAAGGAATTACTATATGGTGCAGATGCCATGTAACGGTGGATGGAATCTGAATCGATATTAATAATGCATTTCCTGGTACATTATGATTTGTTCCAAAATTGCTAAGTCATAGGGCTTTTTAATTAATTGTATTCAAAAGCACTCCTTGCAAAACAAAATAACCCGAGCCTCTCCTTTGTTAAGCCATGCATACTATTTATTTGCATTTTGTGTATTGGCTCGCGGAGCACGGGGTCGGAGTGCTCACGCTCGCTTTTGCGACAAAATACAGAATCAGGAATCAAATCACCTCGCCTCAGCAACAAGATTGGACAAGCTGGCAGAGAAGATGAAGATGTCAAGGGCTAGGTCGCGCACCTCCAGTTGGCTGCCTGTGGGCATGTCCTGAAGGTCCCACCTGTGTGCTTCATTCTTCCGCTGGTGCAATTTTATGATTTCGGCCTATCCGGCCCATGAGTAAGTCTATTATTTTAATTATGCTTCCACATGATATGTATTTTGATATTCAGAACTGTAATCTGTGAGCACTATCTACTGATCCAGGGAATAGTGCGGTGGAATCACAGAGGAATCCGGATATTAATATCTGGGCTCCTACAGGGTTTTATCGTGCAACTACAAATCTAGTATAGGATAGACTTAACTAATTAATTTGTGATGTTTCAACTTTGGTTTTTCTATTGTGATGAATATGGGTGTTTGTTAGATATTTTCATATGGCACAAGAGGGGACTTTCTGACTAGGTGGTTAGCCTACTTGGCAGTGAAATCTTAGCGAGTGAAATCGGGTCGAGATTGAGTATTATAAAGGCCTTGTGATGATAACTTAATCACACACATAAGGAAGCGTATAATGGTATGATAAGTTGATTATTTCTTGTGTATAAAGTTGTGCAACCTCTGCGGAGTGTAAAACTATTCGAATAGTCGTGTCCTCGATTATGGCAACGCTGGGTGATTTCACATGAGGGTTAGATTTTCATAAAATTTTAGGTTGGTTCGGAAGTGAATGGTTAGTTTCCTTGTGGTTTATTCAATTTCTTTGATTTCATTATTTATTTACTTATTACTCATTTTCAAAGTGTACTTTTAATCTATTTGTTATATTTGCTCTAAATTATTGCTTTCTGTAAATTAACCACTCAGCTATCTTTCGTTAAGCCTTGCATAATTATATATTGCATCTTGTTATACATGACTTGCTGAGTCGTCTATGTACTCACGGCTATATATTTTGTTGCTAAGTTGATGAAGGGGAATCTTATCAAATAGAGTTATTTGAGAAGGAATGTTTCTACGACTCCATAGATTAGGGCTTCGCTTTCTAGTCAATTGTTTGTGGGCATGTTGAATGGCTACTATATTTATTCTTTATTTCCATTGCTAATTTTGGTTTAGATCTTTCATGCTATTATTTGTTAGTTTAGCTATAAGGTCACTATTATGATAATTACTAATACTTACATCTTTCATAGTTATTCGTGAATATGGTTGATATTTTATCTATAATGCTATTATGTGCACTATTGTAATCTTGAACTAGTATAGAATACGCAGAGAGTCTGAATTTACATATTAGATCTCGACACTTATCGAGGCTCATCTTCACCAAGCCGCATAGTTTGTCATACGTAAGTGGAGATATGATGGACAATGTCATGTGATCTCTTTGGACATGAAGGCACACCTCCTTCAACACCATATGTTTTAATGAATATGGTTTAATGACAGCTGTCATTTTGTTCTATCTTTCTAGTTATATTTCTGGCAATGGTCCATGTAATCCATATCAAAGGTAACCATACATCTTGGCTGTGTAATGAATGAAAATGCTGCCATTTTGGAGCTTGAAACTAAAAAAAACGTGCTTAAAGCAAATGTACAGTGGAGACACCTGAAGATCTGCTTCATGGAGGTGAAGATCTGCTTCATGGAGGTGAACATCTGCAAGATTGACTGATATTTATAAACGAATCAAAAATGACAAGTCCCTAGGGGAACAAATTAATGGAGACCAACAAGGGATTAGGTGGCCAGATTCACATTTTATTGCATTTCATAAGTACGCAATAAATACACATCTATTTTCTTATTTCTTCAAGAAAATTATATATACATCATCCTATCCTCCTTGCATATAATAATTTTTTTGTCTCAAGAAAAAAGGGGGAAAGTAGGCAAATAAGAAGAGGAAGAAATGAGGTCACCTTGGACATTCAAAGGAAATGTTTCATCGTAGCGCTTGTGCTATCCTGGTTTTGGCAATGGCTATGGCGTTTTTGCAAACATTTCGAACATTGCTTGACTAGTTAGCAACTTGCAAGTCGAAACAGATGTACGATTGTGTGCAGGCTGGTGAGAGGATTCTTATATCTGTTTTACATCATAGTCCTAGCTTAGCCGGGGATGCTCAACGATTGAACTCCTATGAAGGCATAAAGGTGGTAAAAGAATATGAAAAACATCGTGCTCCGCCAAAAAGTTTGACACTTGCAGGCTAACATTAATTATTAGTGTGACTTGGATTTATTAAGCTTGATGGTTAAGATCAACTACTCCATTTCCATGGCCCGCTAGGCATTTTGAGAAAAAAAAACCGGTTTTGGGGGAAACCGGGACCGGGGTTCCCAGATTTCTTCCGGAAACCGGTTTTGGTAACTAAAATTCTATATTGATCTTTTTCATGGTTTGATTTCAAACTTTGCACCAATTTTAGCCAGCTTAGGATTTTTATTAGCAAGATCTCCGATTTATAAAGAACGATAGAATCCATGAAATTCTCAGGATTTGTTGTTAAATATTTCCAATTTTTCATTGTCCCCAAAGACATGGGTGCAAAATTTGGAAGGCAACAAACATAAATATAATGTTGTTTCTTTGATATCATGCAAGCCATTGATGTACATTTAGAATTATGTGATCGGAATACGTCTATATTTTACCACCATTGCTTTATTTCGTTATTTCAAGTCATCCTATACTACCTCGACAAAAAAACAAAGGTCAACAGCTAGGCGGCGATCATCCAAAGTGCACACACTACTACAGAAATCCACATTACAGACGGTTCAGAAACGTCATCACAGACGGTTTTCTGAACCGTCTGAAATTATGGGTCAGTGATAATCCAAGTTATCACAGACGGATTATGAACCGTCTGTGATTATGCGATATCACAGACGGTTTTTCATTAAAAACCGTCTGTGATTATCCGATATCACAGACGGTTTTGTACTAAAAACCGTCTGTGATTATCCGATATCACAGACGGTTTTTAGAAAAACCCGTCTGTGATATCGGATAATCACAGACGGTTTTTAGTACAAAACCGTCTGTGATATCGGATAATCACAGACGGTTTTTACTGAAAAACCGTCTGTGATATCGCATAATCACAGACGGTTTTTACTAAAAAACCGTCTGTGATACTCCTCCCCCCAGCAGAATATATTTCTGTTTATAGCTAGCCTCAGGAAATGCTAGCCATGCCCTCTGAAACAAGCAGATAATCACAGACATAAACATATACAACTCACACATCTCATTTCATTTCAGATACATTTCACATCTCAATTCATTTCACAGACATAAAACATCCAATTGACAACGCACTTCATTTCACAAACATAAAGCATCCATTTCGCAAATCAATTCATTGAGTTGAAATAAAATATCCATTAACAAATACACAATTGTAAAAGATCTACACTGTATTTGCACTTAGAATTACAATAAAAAATCATTCTGGGCAGTGGAACTCTCCATCTGATCTTACGACTTTTGACCACAAAAACCAAATGAGCTCTCCTCGAATTTTTGCAAAATCCGGCTATGTCAATGCAGATGTAGAGATGGACGCAGCCTGTCGATAGGAATATCAACGCACACATATATAAAACTGACATGTATGAAATAAATGTGGGAAGATTGACAAACCTTAGAATTAGTGATCTTGGTGGAATCGAGGAGTAGTCTCATATGGTGGCACATGTAGTATCCACATGTGTTGCCCGGCTCCTGCTGGTGGCACTGCAAAAAATATAATGTGTTAAATCAAATGGCATTACTACTATGTGTTGTATATGATTAATTAATGTGTAGCTAGCGAATACCCGAAACTTGCGATCATGTTTCAAGGCCTTGGCCCCTGTCGTCGAGTCACGTGTTTGTTGAACGTATGTGGCGAACGACCTTCGTTATTCGAAAAAGTTAGATTAGTTATTCGGAAGGAAAGAAAGAGTACAATGTACAATGTACGTACCTATCGAGTATTCGGGCGATAGCTGTGTACTTGGATTTGTTCTTACTTAGAGAATCAAGGTATATAGCCTTGTTCCATTTTGGTATAATTACAATTAAAATCCAATGGAACTGCTCATTGTATGGCATAAGAACAAATTCCTTATCTTGGTGAGCCAGCAGTGATTTTGTAATATAGTCCTCGACGAAGGATGCATTCTCGATGATGGTATCAATGGCGACCAAGCGTGGGTCCAGGAAACCAATTTGTGATTTTGATGATCTAGCTTCGATCAGCATGAATCTATATATAACATAGGAAAGCAACAAATTGTGACATATATCGGTATTACGTGAACAGAGACTGTGATTGTGCAGACTTACAGCGTCCAGCATCGAACGAGTGAGGCGTCGAGAGCGTTGAGCGTGAAAAGGTCAAATATATCGTCAAAGGTCACCGCGAAGACACATTCCTGAACTTCGTGCAAGAAATGTTCCGGCTTGAATTTGACAGTTATACCTGAGCGCCGTTCTGCCGCTGGCTTATTGGACTCTTCCATATACCAAAGGTGGAATCTTTGGCAACCAAGTCCTAGTTTTTGGAGCTCTTCCTGGACTACCATCGGCTGAGCTAGCACGAATTTGCGGGCCAATGGCATGGACGGGAAATCGTCACCATCCTTCGTCTTTGATTTGCCCTGGGCACTGCCTCGAGTGTGGGTCGACTTTATGCTAGTCGACTGTAATGGTATAGACGGTGCAAGTTGCTCTGGCGAGAATAGCACCCGTGGAGATAGCACCGGTGCAGGTAGCTGTGGTTCGCACTGCCCGTGTGGAGATGGCACCAGTGCAAGTTGCTGTGGTTCGCACTGCACTTCTGGTCCTGCCACCGGTGAAGAAGCCTCCAGGGAGATGTCGGTTTTGGGCCACTGGATGAATGTTCCAATGGCCTGTCCTAGATTCACGATCTCGTCGTTGGGGGGCTTCGGTAGCGGGGCCACCTCAAAATTGGCATACACACCATCCACATTAACTTTTGCGAAGCCTGGCGCTAAAGCTTGACCGTGCACCATGGCCCCGATACCAGACGAATATGCCTGGCCCCAAGCAGCGTACAAGGGAATGGAGCCATATCTCACTTGGAGCCTGCATGTCGTAGGCTCCTACATAACGATACAAAATTAGCTACTCGAATAGGCCTACCAATGGACCAACCGTTGCTTGCCTTCAATTTCAACAGTTCAAGCACGCCCGACAACCTCGTGTACTTGCAGCCCATGTACAAAAGTTTCTCTGAGTCCTCCATCAAGCCACGGAATTTAACATACTCTCTCTCATCATAGTTCTCTTCTACATCGCGAAGCATCTGATCTAGATTATCATCGTGCAACCTATCCGAATCCGAGCCACAATCGACATCAGCCGGCGGCATGTCATTCACTTCACCTGCGATGTCATCCGGGGGCATATCATTCACTTCACCGGCGATGTCATCCGGCGGCATATGATCATTCACTTCGCCATGACTGGTCCAACACGTATAATCCTTTTTGAAACCCCTCCGAATCAAGTGCGCTTCAATTTGCCCTCGGTTCTTAAACATCTTCAAATTCTCGCAGTCAGTGCATGGACAGCACATATATTCCACCCCCTTATTCAACATATCCTCCTCGGCGGCTCTTATAAAAGCAGAAACACCATTAATGTACTCTTCACTCACACGGCTCGCGGCATACATCCAACTTCGGTCCTACGGTACGTACATATATAACAACTTAGTATTAAAATCTAGAATAACTAATTATAACTACATATATATCGGCCACATTTATTATATTGAGACTTAATTTCCTAGCTCAATTCATATTACAAACACAATAGCTATTATATAACCAACAATTTTGCAAATTAATTAACCATCTTCAATAACCACTCATGGATTACTTACACCTAAATTGTAATGCAATTAAAAATAAATAAATTTCATTACTAACCATATCTACAGCAACCACAGGAAAGTCTGAATCTTAATTCAAAGCTCAATCTCTGCCTCTTCCCACCAAATTAACTGGCCTGAAATCGCTCTAGCTTCCTCCCGAGTGAAAAAGTGCGCAGCAGTGGCTAGATCTGGATCGAAATGAAGACGATGCGGTCTGAGCAGCACAATAAATGCCTTTGTCATTATCACAGACGGTTTTTAACTAAAAACCGTCTGTGATAATAAATTATCACAGACGGTTTTTTATTAAAAACCGTCTGTGATAAATTATCACAGACGGTTTTTTTATAAAAAACCGTCTGTGATAAATTATCACAGACGATTTTTTTATAAAAAACCGTCTGTGATAAGCTTCATACCAGAACGCTTCGCGCGTGTTTCGATGCCAGAACGCTTCGTGTTTCGATCGTCTAATTAACGTCTCTCGATCATTATACGAAGCGTCTATATCATTCATGTTTGGGTATACGAACCGTTTGTGCTAAAGGTTAAATATGCGCTCCTAATCCAGGTCTCTAGCTAGCTTCTACGTACGTACAATACAATATACAATTAATACAACATGGCTTCTACTACTGTTCTTGTGATCATCTCCTTCCTCTCATCTGTTCATCACGAATTGTTCGGCCGGAACCTTACACAGGCGGCCAGCAATTTGCATCTGGAGCAGCTTCTCCGCACCCGCCCTGCTCTCCTTCCCCGACTTTCTTGCATCCGTCAGCTTGACCTGATCCTCCGCCGTCGATGGAGGCGTCTCGCTGCCGCTCAAGAAAGGGAAACAGCCCTCACCCTGGTTCTTCTCTACAATGTGCGCAATGCGGAAGAAGCTCTACACGCATTGCAGAGACTAATGGATAGCCTTGCCAATCAAGCAGAAACGGCAGATTCTGAGGAATCTTTTCATGCTATCCTGTACGACATTATGGATGCTGCTGATCATTTGCCCAGGCTGCACGAGGAAGTGCTGAGGACAAGGGCAATCTTAACGGCGTTCGAGAATTTAGCGGCTGATCCTCCAAGTCCCCAAGTGGAAGAAGAAGCTTACGAAGCCCAAAAGAATACAATCTGGGAAACTCTTTACCTGTGCGACTTTTGTAATAAATTTGCCTCTAATTGAAATTAATAAATTTGCCTTTAATTTGTGACCTCTTGTCTCAGTAGTTCTGTAGTTAAGTTATTAGAAGCAATGTGTACTTATATATTAACCTCTGATCTAGAATATGACAGACAAAGGGACATCACAGCCGGTTCTTGTGAAAAACCATCTGTGAACATTCCTAGACGGTTCTTAACAACAACTGGCTGTGATAGTCGACACAACACAGACGGTTTTTAATAAAAACCGTCTGTGATATTCCAGTATCACAGACGGTTCAGAAGTAAGAACCGTCTGTGATACTCCTTTTTCCCGCCACAAATACCACAGACGGCCTTCAAATTAAAACCGTCTGTAATAGTTTACATTACAGACGGTTTCACAAAACCGTCTGTGATTTGCCGTCTACTATTAGCCTTTCTGTAGTAGTGTTCTCAGTCTTGCTTTATTTTCCACGAACACAGAAATCAAAAGAAAAAGGATGTTATAAATTTTTATGTTACGGTTACAACCGCACTCAAGTGTTCCTGTAAAAATTACCTTGGATTTTCTGAGTGTAAGTAAATTTTGGGCATGCACGCCCTTAAAACTGTTAAAATTGACCGCTTGGTCTCATTTTAATCAAATTAACTCTTTTGAACTATTCATGAGCAGACATGATACTCATTCCATCCGCAACTAAACTCCTGAGCTGGTGTAGGATGTATGACGACCTTGTTCCTAAAAATAGGGGTGTTACAAGGACCATACCGTATGCACACATATAAGCACATACATCCTGCCATCCTAGTAAGTACGCGTACAAGCTATGTAAAAAAGTTTAGGCATGTGAATAAAAAAACCATACATACTGGTACACAAAATAGCTGGCATATCTTTGATATGCTCTCAAAAAAAAAAGATGGCTCTGATATAATCAACGGAGATTATTTTTATCAAAAAAGTTAGAATCTATTATACATGTATATGGCTCATATTGAAATTACAATTTTGTATTTAGTTTGAAAAGGAAGAAATTCAAATTCCTTTTTGTAATATATAAATATAAATTCAAATATTCAGTTATTTTTCATTAAAAATGGATCCAAAATAAAATACATTCAGAACTAACTAATATTAAAATTGAAAAATAAGATTTCCAAACTAAAGTAACATTTTCAGGAGATAAACTAAAAATAAGAAATAAAATTATATAAGGATTAAAATTAAATCATACTAAAACGAATTTAGAGAAAATTATTTAAATTCAACTTTGGAACATAAAACTATACCATCCAAATATAGTATGTTCTAATGAAATTAGAGAAACAGAATTTACATTCAACATTGAGAATTTTCAAATTTATAAATATAATTATGATATATATATAATTGTTTTTAGGTTGTATGTACGAATTTGAAGTGAAATTTCCTATGTTGATAATGTAAGAAAGTTATAAATTGGGACTTCTAAACTAAATCTTTGTTGTTCAAATAATATTAAATCACAATTTTAAAATTTTGATGTCCAAATATTTTAAATCTATAATTGTACTTACCAAAAAAATTAGTATCAATTTAAAATTTTTAACATTATTATAAACCTATGGCATCCAAAGATTGTTATGTTCAAAATAAAATTCGAGGAACACAATTTACATTCA
Organism: Dendrocalamus latiflorus; assembly: GCA_017311315.1. Lineage (NCBI taxonomy): Eukaryota > Viridiplantae > Streptophyta > Magnoliopsida > Poales > Poaceae > Dendrocalamus > Dendrocalamus latiflorus. The sequence continues at coordinate 10,904,261 of CM029675.1, forward strand.
ATGTTGAAAACTTTCAAATAAAAGTACTAAAAATAAATATAATAATGCGGAATCACGAAATTCTATTGTGTTTAGGTTGTGTGTACAAATTTGAAGTGCAATTTCCTATGTTGATAAGGTAAGAAATTTGTAAATTATGAATTCTAAACTAACATTTTCATGTCCAAATATTTTTAAATCAGAATTGTAAAACTTTGATGCCCAATTAATTGTACATCCAAAATTGTAGTTACAAAAAAACAATATCAATATTTATAAGTTAACATTGTGCAAACATTTAGTACCTAGTGTTTGTACATTGCTCACACTGTTTTACTGCTAGCCCATCTGGCCAACTAAGAAATTAGGTTTGGTCTGTTCAAAACAAATAAAACTTGATGTGTCTTAATGATTTATCACGTTACGGTTAGAGTTCAACATGTTATATAGCTTAAAACATGCTGCCCGTGCAGATGCACAAGTTATTTACTAATTATTATTGAATTATTAGGAGGTGCTCCTTGATATTCACTAAGTTGTTCCTGAAGGCCCCATTAGCGGCCATGTATTGAATTAATCCTGCCAACACACTGACCAGTAAGGTAAATAGAGTTGGTGATAAATGGTTTCCCTGTGTTACTTAAGCACTTAAATCTTAAGCCAATGCTACCACTGACAATTACTCCTCGATTGAAATGCATTTGTTTCTGAGGCTGTTTGATGCATGTGTGTGATAGAAGTAGAACCTTGTATTATCATCCCCCATACTAGCATGTATCTATCTGAACCTTCGTTTGAATATAGCATGAGTAATCTTCATTTGGCGATCTCTTGTGTGAGCAATTGTTTGAAATTTCTCTCCGCAGTTGACGATAATTGGTGTTCCAAGAGGTAGTCGAGGAGTGCTAGGACATTGTCACAACACCTATGTTGCTGCTCAGTCTGCCTAAATCCGCTTTAGTGCTCCAAAGCCCTGTGAGTGGCTATTTTCATGTTAGCGAAGTTCGTTGCCTTATCTTCATTATAAATGCAAGCGTTGCACACATTTTACACAATTTCCATGTTTAGTTGAAGGCCTCCTTTTTTAACGATGGCTTCCCAGTTTCTGATGATTGTAGTCCTTATCTGAAAATATTCCTCCTTGATTGTTGGTAACATTGTTCTGTGCTTCTTTTATACCCTTTCTAGTGGTTTTTATTTTTCATACTAAAGTATGCAGCGGTACCTCCCGCATATATATTATCAACTCCTGAGTTGCATTTGAAGCAAACCATCGTTTCAGTGGGTACACGATGATCAAAAAGCGAATGCGTCCACCAAACTACTAGCTATATTTGCCTATTTTCTTTTCAGTTTATGTCTCATAATTTATGTTTTCTCTTAAATAAACAAATAAAACAGCTTTTTACTTCTCTTTTTGAAATTCTATGTGAAATAGTCTTTTGAAAGTGGCTCATTAGTATTCGGTTCGTACGTGTAAGTACTCACGTTAAGACCAAAATCAATCAGACATGACCATAAACCATCAGTTATAGTCATTTAAACTCCACACGGCCTTCATGAAAAATTAAGCGAAAATTCAAAGCACAAAGTAGAGATTTATTCATTCGTCTTCCATTAACACGAGGCTATCTTAAGAGTCCATAGTAAGCATCCATTGAATTTCTAGCCATCGAAGCAAATCTGGCAGTGGCAGTTGTGGCCAGAACACCTGGCGTCCCGGACATGGCCACCGTCCGCTAGGTATGCACAGGTCAACTTGCAGAGTGGTTTGGTGCAGAAGAGGAGCCAATCACTTTCGTCCTTGCAGTTCTCTGTGAAAAACATAACGGCCTATTAGTAATGAAGTTCTGCATCCGTAACACGTGCATAAAAATCATAACGTAGGTGGAACTAATTGAGATGATCCTCAATTTGATCTTCAGATATATTTCTCATTACTCAGATAATCTGCATTTTTCAAGTCAAAACGTACGTACGAGTCATAAGGTGGGTGGTGCCCATTCCATAAAAAAATAGGTCGGCGGGAACAAATCGATACATATGTAACATATCCATGTAATTATGCGCCCATCCGCATCTCATGCAGGAGATGAATGTTGAATCAGGCATGGAATTGTGAGAAGCACAGAAATCACTAACGGATTTTATTGTTATATTAAGGCTTCCTTTTTTGGGTTTATGGCTTTGTTTTTCACAGTCATTTTAAGGTGGGGTGTATAAGTTGATTATATTGTAGCAGACACTATCCAAACTTTATCTATATCGGTTATAATCGCACGTAAGTATCTCTCTCTATATTCTCTTTCGCAAACAACTAGAATTAAAAAATTTAAGAAAAAACCATAAACAACTATCCAAAAACCCACCCATATATCTCACGGGATAAGCATTGGAATTTTCCAGACAAATTGCAAGTATTGTAAGGATGTCGAAGAGCCTAAAAGGTATGCAAGAAAGTATATCATTGCATAGAAATTTCAACGGCAATGGCCTTTCCTTTAGGCCAAAGACATATCGGATTTCAAAATTCCTCTATATTCCTTCTATCCCAACACTAAATCATTGAGTCGTACAAAATCTACTTGAGAGCACGATTAGAGAGGGAGAGAGGCACCTGCAGAAGTAGAAGTTCCTAGCAACACAAGGACCAGTATGAAACAAACACTTGCGGACCGTGCATCCATGGTAGAACACCGCACACCAACACAACAGAGCCTCTTTTCTTCGTCTTTATCTTGTTTGACTAGGAAACAATGTTATGTCAAGGAGGTCACATAATGCCATCTTATAGACTTCTCTTGGCCATCTTACGTTTGCATAGCGAGAATACCAAAAAGGATGAAGACGAAATCAAAATTGATCCCTTTAATTAATTTGTTTCTATGACACCATTATGATCATTTTCAGAAATAACATAAGGAAGCATCCAATGCATATCGTATAGGGCAAAATGAACCTAGACATATCCATGAGTAAATTGTTGCCTTTATATATTCTTTGTCACTCTAGGAAACCGGTACTACACGTCTCCATCACAATAGAAAAAGGATAACACTAACTAATATTGTTATTACCTTCTATCTGAAATATATTCCGTAAGTCATGTTATTACTCAGCTGACATTTTTCTCCATAAAATTGGCAAAAAAAAAATCCCAGTCAATCTGCAAAATTGGGAATTAACAAATTGTAACTGTGCATCTCAATAAAATCAAGATAATTTTAATAGAAAAAGTCCAATTTGCAACCCTCAATTATTGCTTCGATCTGATTTTCAACCCGCAACATCAAAACCGTGTGAAACACAACCTTTACCTAACAAAACCAGGTCACATGACCCCCTCGACCCATTCCAGAGAAGTTTTGGCATGATGTGACATCCCGAAATTCTCAAAGTATGTATAATTATTCTCAAGATCATCATTTGTGCATTTTTGGGCTTTTTTAAAATTTCCAGCATTTACTTAAGATTTTTTCTTATTTTTTGAGTAGATGAAAATGAATTTATAACATTGTAGGATCGGAAATGGCAACAAAGGGAGGTGAATGGTGCGTTCAAAAATCGCCCCGAAGTATCCACATACTTCTTCTCCGATAGCTATATAAGCTATGAAGAAGAAGGTTCACGCTCACTGGAAAATCAAATCAGATCGAAAGAAAACTTCACTGGAGAAACGTAAATCATATCGTCAAACAATCTAAAACAAACTTAGACAAAGACCTAAGAAATAGAAGTGCTAACTGAAGAGCCAAAACTGACCAACTGAACCAACACAGACAGAGAGAAAGCCAATCGTGAGCTACTCTTCTTAGGCCGGATAAATCAAAGACTTAAAGCAAACTAGCTGACCCATCTCTGCAGAATGGATCAGCACACGAGGCATGAGAAATAACAGTCAAGAGAGCTAATTCAGGCCCGGTCTGACCGCACAAATGCGCTCCAGTCTGACCGGCAGAAAGACTTCGGTCTGACCGGCAAGAAGACTGAGAGCGATCGGTTGAACTACTAGAGCATTTATGGTCTAACGGGAAACGGGAAATTAGAGGAGAGCGGAGCAGGAAAACAGACATTTGACACAGCAGCAGAGACCGACAGAGACTGAAGACAATAAGCAAAACTGAAAGACAGCAAGGGAACCGAACTGCACTAACTGAAAACTGACAGAAAAAGCAAAAACAGCAAGAACTGCATTACCGAAAAAAGCAGAGAAGTGAATTCAGACAAAGAACAGTCCAGCCGAAAGCTTGACAAGGAGAAATAACCATTTGACTGCAAACTGAAATTTGACGGCAAAGGAAACCGAAAACAGGTTGCTGTTGACTAAGCTCCAAACGAGACCAAATGCTGCTGTGAATGAAATACCGAATTGCTGCAGACCGAAACCTAAAAACTACCGACAGCAGAGACTAAAACAGGAAGAGGAGCCGAAAATTGAAAAAGCAAACTGAAAACACAGGAAAATACTACAGACTACCGAAAACAGAGAAATATGCGAGTTTCTGCTGTCGTTCTCAAACCAAATGAAAAGGGACTATGAACTAAACAACAACTAGACCTAGGAAGAAGGAAATTCAGACCCAGAGGCATTGAAAGTGCAGAAAACTGATTTTTAATTTTGTCAAGAAAACAGTAGGAAGAGAGACAAATCAGCATTTCTCAAGATTCTTCAATTCTTTGCCCAAGAAACTTTGAAATACATCAGATGATCATCCTCAGAGGAGAAATTATGAAGCTAGAGCCATCATCTTACTGAGAAAATAGAAACCCATGCATGCTTTGCCTCCAAACCCTAATTTTGAGAAACAGAGGAAGTTGCATCGCTTCAATTCTTGGGGAGAAATCGGTAGAGATAAAATGATTGCTTCCAAGAATGTGCTAGCTAAGTGGCCTTGAGATTATTCCCAGTTCAAAGCAATCCATTTTGCAGCTCCTAGCTCAAAGATTCAACTCAAACACCAAGTGAGGATGAGAAGAGCAAGTAGCAGAGCTGAAGTCAGAGCAAGCACAAAAAACAGAAGAGCAGCAAGGAAATCATAAAAGCTCAAACTCAGGACTTCTCAAATAGATTCATTTCGATGAAAGATTACATAAGAGTTTAGCTCACAGCCATTCCACTACAGCCCCATACGCAATTGAAAAGAAGTGTCAGTCATCTCACTGCATGATTTCTCACTGAGATGGACTCACGCCAGTAGTGACCACAAGAACACACTCCTACTGCCTCACAGCCTTGAGCTCACATACTGCATACAAGCAAAATACACACACTGAGCTCACAACATTTAGCTTAGTGGAGACTGCACTGACAACACCCCTTTGCTAAATAGAGGAAGCTCACCCTCTCAACCACCAGCCTTAGACACAAGAGGAAATTCAAGAAGTGCAGTCCCAATTCAACTCCATGCTCCACACACAAAAGAAGCAAGAGTCAAACTCTCTCGTCACCAGGCCTTGACAAAACCCAGTCACATGCAAAAGAGGAGGGAACCAGAGTCAAATCTCCAAACCCTAACCTCCTCTTTTTAGCCTCCACTACAGGGTCTCAAACCCATAATCTTCAATCGAATCCGCTTCCATTTTGCAGCCTTGCGCATTTTACCGAAATGCCCCTGCTGCACATTCCTGGAAGCTTCCTGTCCTCGCATGACCACACCCGGCATTCTGACCGTTTGGATCTCAACTCCTCCCTGAGCCTAGTCCCGGTCCTCCTCGCCGTTGCCCGTCGTGTCCACCTCCGGTAGCTCCAGCTCCAGTTCCTCGTCTCCCGACTCGCAACTACCTCAGCAGCCTCGATCATCTTCGACGTCTCCGACCGTCTGGACCTCAACACCTCCTGTGCCTAGTCCCGGTCCTCCCACACCTCACCATGACCTAGCTCCGAAGTCCTGCAGTCACACAGACAAGTAAACCGTCACATAGCACCGCTCGACACAGCATAATCAACATTAGCATCAAAAGAAGGTACTCAAGCATGAAATACCCACATCGACCGATCGAGAAAAAGAACAAGCGTCCTAAACACGTCCGACCGCGATCAACCAAGTCCAACCGAACTAAACCGCGTCATGCACCGACTTGGAGCGAACCGACCAAATCAAACTCAAACTTTCCAACACACGAATCAATTACTCATCACAAACATGGGGACACCTCCACATGGTCTCTCAAACATTAATTAAAACTTTGCTAGAGCTTGGAAATAACTTATTTGGGCTCTAAATATTCTAAAGTTCCTCTCCAAAAAAAATCAAAATTTTTGGAGTTGGGTTGCTAATTTTAAAAATTCAAACATAGTTTCTACAATTGAATCAATTAGAAAATGATTTCAAAATCCTACTCCATCAGTGGGCCAAATCCTTCCCTCAGCCTAGTCCATCTCCTGTTTTGGCCCAGTTCACGATGTCTTCCCCGCCGAAAGCCATCTTCCTCTCTACAATTTCTTGCCTTCCTCATTCCGTTAGTGTATTTCATTGAAACTGCAACCTCTCTCGCATGCATCTCGCTGTCACCGACCAGTGGGCCCAACACCCACCTGACAGTCACCTTCATCCACCTCCCACTGAGCTATAGTGAGCCCATGTGTGCGTAGTGCCAAACATGCCGTGACAAGCTCCCTACCAATGTCGACACCTTCGTTGCTTCACCAATGGCGTTGCTGCAGTATCATCATCCCCTGCCGTGCGTGCTCAAGCCATCCTATCACCTATAGAGCTAGTGCATGCCATTCTCATGTCACGGTCCAGGGAGAATCACTAGGCGATTCCCCACGCTCCATCCCATTAAGTCCAATCCGAGCCCACCCCTCTCTTAATCATTCCTCGCTGCTTCCATTTTGCCCGATTGTAGCTCGTCTCATTCACCGAGCCATCCAAATGCGGTTATCGTCCTCAGCTCTTGTGCATGCCCACCACCATGCTCCACTGTGGTCTGTGCCCATCCTAGTAAGCCTATGCCTCGAAGTCCACATCAAAGTGCACCATTTTCCCCTCTTAGAAGGCCCTCAACCAATTTCATGTCCCATGCAATGTAGCACCGAATCCACATCGTCAACTTTGTCTCCTATTGCTACTGCTTAGGACCATCACCGGTGAGTCCTAGACCATGCCATCATTGCTTTCACCCTCTGCACGTCCTTGTAAACGCGTTGGCATCCTCAATTGCAGTCGTCTCCATCTAAGGTTAGCTGTCGCCATGGACACCATCGTAACCACCATCGCCATTGCTGTACTCCTCTCTCTCTAGTGAGGCCCCACCTTTTCGTGGTCACTTTAGTGCTCCTAGCCATCCTCTGAACATTATGCACACCTTGGTTTTAGCTATCGATCATAGCCAAGCTCCATCACCACTCGAGCCATCGCCGCTGCTTCTATTCACCGTCGTTCGGTCATCTTTGACCACCTCCATCGTCACCAACACTATCATCGTGTTCATGGTGAGCTCCTAGTCCCTATGTGCTCTTTGCTTTAGCATCCAGTCATCATCCTTGTTTTCTCCGCCTCTGCCCTATTTTGCACTATCGCAAGTCATGGTCGCCAGCTTGCCTCCGATGACTATTGCTCCCTGAGCCACTTCCCTTGTTTTGCGACCACCACAGCAACTCTTTCCCCCTCTCAATCTCTATTCCTTGCCCTCCTTCATTGACACTGTCACACAGCTGAGGACCCTCGCCATTTTTCTCCATTATGCCATATATTCTGTCCACTTCTCCAATCACCGTTACTTCCCTGAGATTCACCGCGACCTCGACATCCCATTCTCGAGCTCACCTGTTCCTCTTCGCCACTGCATCATCGCTGGTGAGCTCGACAAGAGCTTGCACATGGCGCCTGAGCCAGGCCTCCTCTATTTTCATTGTATGATAGGAAGCCCCACATGATTAGAATTGAGTTAGCATTAATGACATTTGTTAGCGCTAATGAGTCATTCACATGTCGGCCAGAGTAGATTAATTAATTAGATTTATAATGAAATCCAGTTTTATGTATTGTGCCACTGATGTGTTGTCCCCACCTGTCAGTTTTTCAAAATATAATAAAAACCTGATGAGTAGACCCCACATGTTGGCCTCACTGAGAGAAAAACTTGGCTTTCCCAATACAAAGAAAAATAGAAAACACACCTTTAGTTTTAAGAAAATGTGCTTTCTCCAGAAGGTAGCGTATTCGGTAGGTTACACCTTCAACATCACCCCCCCCCCTTATTCTTTTTCTTTTAGGATTTTCATAACCGAACCAAATTGAAATACTTATAACTTTTGTATATGAACTCTAAATTAAATGAAACTTGTTTCTATTTTTTACAAAATCATGCCCTTTCGTAATATGCAAAAATATTTGAATTTTCTCTTGGTTTGAATTTATTTGGCTCTTATTTGTGTTACTTAGCTTTTATTGATTAGATAATGGTGTTCCAAAAATTTTGTCAACAAGCAAGGCAAGCACCTCCTTTGACCATGTTGATCTTGTATTTCACTATTATATATTGCGTACAAACTATTATGCAAATGTGTAATTTGGGTAAAAAATCGCTATATTGGTATGATTGGTAGTTATATCCAATTATTGTATTGGTATCACTATGATAAGTTGATATCCTTGAAAATGGTACAAACTCGCACCTCTGTTAATTTGGGTAGAAAATGAAAATGAAAAAAATATTATGGACTTGGGTGAATGGTTGTGGAGACCAATGTGGTTAGCACAAACATAGTTTGTGGTTGTTTCGCCCAGGTCATTAACAACTGATCGCTTATGCCATAGGCCCAAGTATATTCCTACAGCCATACGCATCTTTATGGAAAGGCATTAGCATAATAAGTTACCATGTTCTAGCAACTCAACTACAGGTAGTAGATTGTAGGTGATTTGAGGTAGTGCGGGCATGGAGGGTATCCATGTTTGTAGGGACCTTACCAGTTAGGTAAGGCTTACCAACACATCATATGAGTCGGACATTAGAGAAAACTCCCTGTCAGGTTGTACCAAAGCTATGCAAATCTCAAAATTTTGAGGGACAACTTGCTTGTGGTTAAGAACAGTCAAGATTGCTCTAGATGTGTTCTCATATGTCACAGCAAGCAAAACCAATCGATGAATCAAAGCCAAAACCCCCATACCAAGGTTTGTCAAGAAAGGCTCCAATTCATGCAAGAACTGGACAACTTTGGGATTGTTGTGGCTACAGACCAAACAGAGAGAGAGTATGGTAGTGGAAAGTTAGGTGAGCAAGTGCTTAGGGTTTCCCCCATGGCTGGTATCGTATATATATATATATATATATATATATATATATATATATATATATATATATATATATATATATATATATATATATATATATATATATATATATATATATATATATATATATATATATATATATATATATATATATATATATATATATATATATATATATATCCACATGGGGAGTGTTTTTACAATAGTACCCTTACATTTGAGTATCCCCCTTAGGGGTACTTATGTCATTATACATGTCCCATTTTGGGCCTTACAACCTTCTACAGGCCTGCTGAGCTTAGATGGGGGCCATCCCTACAACAGGAGCCTCTCATGGTGAAGGGCTTCACGGGCTGAAGCCATGTTGCCGAGCCCTTTGGCCCCCTCCGTCCCTGCGGCCTGTGGCCCTCAATGATCTTAAACAGGACCATTCCTTGCCGGTGTAGCCTGCCTTTGCACTAATGATATGGGGGCCGGACTTGCTGTGGGAGGTGTTTTTTGCCCTTGGATCTGCTTAGCCGCGGAGTCGAAGGCGCTGGCGAGGTTGAAGATGTCGGTGGAGCCGCCTGAGTGAGGCGGGAGCGGGGCGGAGTCGGGCATCTTCGGCGGGCCTACCGGTGAAGTCCAAGATGTGGCCACTACCTGGTTGCCCGGGCCACCCTCGACCGCAGGTTCCTTGGGTGGCGGAGTCGATGTCAGAGTGGAGGCAAACCTCGCGCCACGGATTCTCCTGGGCACGAGGTGGGTGAGGCTCCCGCGCATAGCCTCAGGCGGTCAAGTAGGGTGAGGAGCTCCGCCTGGTCTGATGTCGACATGGTCAGGCGGCTCCGTGGTCCGGTAGTGCGCCTTAATGGCACCTGGAATCGCGCCGACCCCTGAGTTGTCAGGAACAGGCTGCTGCAGCCATACGCGCTATCCCACCGGGAGGGTACACGCGGCGGGCCGCGATTGGCGCGTCGTGGGCTGTCAGCAGTTGCACGACCGCGGCCGCTCGCCCCTTCCCTAGAGGGACGAGACGCATGGCAGGATGCTACTGGCGTGTCGTGTACTATCCGCCCACCTACCGCTGCGCGCCCCCAGTTGTCAACGGTTGCGCTTCCCGATCGTGGGTAGCCGAATAGCTGGGCTGCCGCCGGTTGCGCTTCTGCTCGTGGGGGAGGTGAGCACGCTTTATAAGGCATCACCACCGGCATGGGAACGCTCTTCTCCGTTGGTCGCTTAGCCCTGCCTCCTTTCTTCTGCTGCTAGCATAATCCACCCCTGCTCCTGTTTTTTAGCGCCCCACCTCGGAGAGGAATGGCTTGTCACGACGATCCCGCTCGTCGGCTCAGCGGTAGCACCTCGTCCAGCCGGCGCGGCTTGTCGCCTCCCCCGGTGGAGTATCCTCTGGTGGTGCGAGGATCAACGCAAGTCAACAAGCAGTGGGACACCATGGAGCACTCGGGAGGCCTCTGCTCCCGTGTGTTGGGACGAAGTCGCGTTACTAAGGAGATGATCCAGAGACTCATCTGGGAGAAAAAGATGGAGGAGCGTGCTAGGGCTCACTTGCCCGGCCTCGACGAGACGAAGCCGCACCCGGCGGAGATGGAGGCGATTGTCTTTGTCGCATTCTTTGATGCCGAGCTTCAGATGCCCTCGACGCTCTTCGTCGGCGAGGTCCTGCGGGCTTACGGGTTGGAGCTGGCACAGCTGACCCCCAACGCGATAGTTCACCTGGCTGTCTTCGCTTGGGTGACGCGAACAGAAGGTCGCTGTCCCAGCGCGAGCCTGTTCGCCATTCTGCACGATGCGCTGCCAGCTGAAGAAAGTCGAAGGAGGAGCACTATCGAACTTCGGCAGCATCAACCTCGTGCTGAGGAAGTAGTGTGCGGGGCTCTTCCCCGCGTTGGCTACGCGAGGGAAGTGGGAGTCCGGTTGGATGTGACGGTGGTTTTACTACCACGTAACGAGCACGAGCGGTCTGTTGTGTCGGGGACAGCCGATATCGTTCAACAGCTCGCCAGATGTGAAGCCGAAGGCCGACGACGCGCAGAAGGCGCGGAGGCTTGCCGGTGTCGCCCGCCAGTTTAGCATGCGTGCCCTCGCTGAAGAGTTCACCATGTACGGGGTGGCAGTACGAGCGACGGGGCAGTACCCGGAAGGATGGCGTCCATCCGACAGTATCTTGCCTTCTAAAACCCTCTGCTCCTTGTAAGTCCTTCGGCCTTGGGCTGCGCGCCCGTTCACGTAGTCGCATGAGTCTTTATGAGCGATGCCCCACTTTTGTGTACAGTGCCCCGGCTGGAAGACGCGGAGCGTGCGGTCGTTGCGCTCCTCGGGCCATACACGGCCAAGGAGCACAAGCTGCATGAGGCCGCGACCGCCTAGGCGAAGCAGGGGCGGATAAATCGGGTGTGCGAGGTCCTGGGGATTCTCGTACCCGAACGCGTGGTGCTAGCGGAGGTCCCAAGCCGCCGCGATGGCGACGGCCAAGTGGGGGCGCCGCCCTCTCGACGCGGGGCCCGATCTGACGTTGTCGCATCCAGCCCATCGGCCGCGTCACTGGCCAGTACCATCGAGACGGGGGGTACGACCGGCACTGGGTCTGAACCCACCGGTTCGGGTGGCACGCTGCCCCTGATGAGGAGGCCTTAGACGGTGGCGAGGCGACGGGCCCCGGTGTCGTTGCCTCTGAAGACGAGGTCTCGTCGCCTGCAACGGCCACCAAGGACTTGCCGCCCGTGCCAGCTATTGCAGCCACTGGAGTGGCTGAGGAAGTGTCGCCCACCCTCGAGGGGCGATTCAATGTGGCAGGCATGGCCACCGGGCTCCTGGCGCCTGGCGGGGAAGCCGTCGAGGCTGAGGAAGAAGTCGTCGCTCCTCGGGTCGACGAAGCCCCCGTACCTTGGATGGAGGCTGAGCGGACACCTCCCCGTGCCTTGGTAGAGGGTGTTGAAGATAGGCGTGATTCCTTTTCCTCCCGCGACTTCGTGAAACTCTCTCCGATTTGCTCGCTCATTCCGTCGTTGACATCAGGCGAGATGAGGTCTCCTAGACGTGGTCAAGGATCGAGCAACGGAGGGGTGCACGAAGTCTCTGACCTTGTTGCGCAAGGCACGACGTGGGCGTCCTATGCTGTCGAAGCCGCTGGCGTAGAGGGGCCGAGGCCCGTCGTCACCGATTTCATCCCTCGATCAGAGATGCTTCGCGTTCTTAACGAGGTCGCGGAGCACGTCGGCGGCAGCTTGGATCGACAGGTGCTGTCAATGTGCGAGGGAGACCTTCTGGCGCTCGCGCTGGGTGCCTCGGAGATAAGGGTAAGTGGCTAGGTTTGCGGCCTACGCCGCTGTCCAGTGCATAGCTAACCCCCGCAGTTTCTTTCAGACTCTTGCTCTCAGCCAAGCCCTGGAGGAGACTCGCGTCCACGAGCGGAGGGTGCTGGAGGGCCAACTTCGTGCTGTGGATGAGCCTCACGTCGCCAAGGATGAGCGTATTCGCGCGCTGGAGGCAGAAAACACAAGGGTGGTTTCCAACACGGAGGACGCCATGGCGGCGGCGCAACGCACCACGGAGGAGGTCCGGCACGTCACGGCAGAGGAGCACACCGCCTTTCTTCAGCAAATCTCCACACTGGAGGGGGAGAAGGCCCAGCTCGCCGCGTCCCTTGCGGAGAGGAATCGGACCTTGGATGATGTGTCTATGTCGGCATGGAGGGCGATGGAGTCTTTGGAACGGGCCCTCCAGGACCTTTCCATTGATGTGCCAGACGTTACGCATGGCCCTGAGGATCTGACAGAGACGCTTGAGCGAATCGAAGAGGGCTCGAGCCTTGCCCTCCGCGGTGCCAGAGCCTTCAGCGATCACTGCGGCTTCATCAGTGCTTGCCTCGCCTTCGCCATGCTTCACACCCATGGGTGTGGGCACGTCAATGAGCTAGCGAACTCTCAGCTGGATCTGCCAGCCGAGCCCGGGGCGATGTCCGACGCCGTCCGCTTCATCCAGCCGCTCTCCAGACTTTCTATAGTGAAATCTGGGGCTACATCGGGGAGGACGCGGCCAAGGTCGCGCTGCGGCGAACGCTGCATCAGGAGGGGGACTTCCTCCGGTGGCTCGAGGAAGTTCCTCGGCGCAACGAAGACGACACGATCCCATAGGGGTGACGTCGGGGTTGGGTGTGTGTTGTGTCATGTACGCCTATCTGTACGGTTGCCTTGCAACCTTCTCTTTATATAAATAAAACAACACTTGCCCAAGATCTTCTGTCATTGCGTACTATTCTGCCCTGGGCGGGTGTGTCATGTAAAGTTCGGGTTCTCACGCTCGGCCTCGCCTCGCTTATTGATAGTAGTAGCCGAAGTAGACGCACGAGCGCTCCGTCCTCTACCTTTCGAAGGGGTGGCAGCGGAGCTGGCGCCTAGTCGAAGTAGACGCGTGAGCGCTCCGTCCCCTACCTTTCGAAGGGATGGCAGCGGAGCTGGCGCCTAGTAGAAGTAAACACGTGAGCACTCCGTCCCCTACCTTTCAAATGAGTGGCAGCGGAGTTGGCGCCTAGTAGAAGTAGACGCGTGAGCGCTCCGTCCCTTACCTTTCGAAAGGGCCTAGTCAAAGTAGACGCACAAGCGCTCCGTCTCCTACCCTTCAAAGGAGTGGAAGTAGAGCTGGTGCCTAGTCGAAGTAGACGCGTAAGCGCTCCGTCCCCTACCTTTCGAAGGGGTGGCAGCGGAGCTGGCGCCTAGTCGAAGTAGACGCGCGAGCGCTCCGTCTCTTACCCTTCAAAGGTATTGCAGCAGAGCTGGCGCCTAGTCGAAGTAGACGTGTGAGCGCTCCGTCCCCTGCCTTTCGAAGGGGTGGCAGCGGAGCTGGCGCCTAGTCGAAGTAGACGCGCGAGAGCTCCGTCTCCTACCCTTCAAAGGAGAGGCAGCAGAGCTGGCGCCTAGTCGAAGTAGACGCGCGAGTGGGGCATATGGGCAGGCCTCCGCTGCGTCCCGTTGATGTTTCGTATAGTGCGCTACGGAGGCAGACCTCTAGTGCGTCTTATTGAAACTCGAGGTGCGTGGGAACATCAACCATGTCTTATTTATACTTTAAAGAGTACGTGCGAAGGCAATGCCCGCACGTGCGCGGGGACATCCGCGTCTTGTTTATACTCAGTAGAGTGCGCAGGGACAACATCCGCGTCTTATTTATACTCCGCAGAGTGCGCACGGAGGTATGCCTCGACGCTGCGTCTTATTTATACTCCAAAGAGTGCGCGCGGAGGCGTCCCCTTGCTGCGTCTTATTTATACTCCGTAGAGTGCATGCGGAGGTGGACCTCGACGCTACGTCTTATTTATACTCCGTAGAGTGCGCATGGAGGTATGCCTTGACGCTGCGTCTTATTTATACTCCGTAGAGTACGTGCGGAGGCGGACCTCGATGCTACGTCTTATTTATACTCCGTAGAGTGTGCACAGAGGTATGCCTCGACGCTGCATCTTATTTATACTCCGTAGAGTGCGTGCGGAGGCGAACCTCGACGCTACGCCTTATTTATACTCCGTAGAGTGCGCACGGAGGTGTGCCTCGACGCTGCGTCTTATTTATACTCCGTAGAGTGCGTGCGGAGGCGGACCTCGACGCTACGTCTTATTTATACTCCGTAGAGTGCGCACGGAGGTATGCCTCCATGCTGCGTCTTATTTATACTCTGTAAAGTGCGTGCGGAGGCGGACCTCGATACTACTTCTTATTTATACTCCGTAGAGTGCGTGCAGAGGCGGTAGGCCGAGATGAAAGCTTGGCAGAGGATCGGCTTTATTAATCTCCCGTTTGCGCGAGCGAGCGTCTTACAATGGGTAAGGTGTCGATGTTGCTACATGCTTCCCTGTTGTCCTAGACGAAGTACCGCCACAACCTGTCTGCGTTCCATGTGCGGTGAAGTGTCTGCCCTTCGAGCGTGGCGAGGCGGTATGCTCCCTTCTGTAGAGCTTCCGCGACAATGTATGGGCCTTCCCATTTGGATTCCAGCTTGCCGACCGTCTCCACATGGAGTGCCATTTTGAGGACGAGGTCCCCAGGCTGGAATCCTCGCGGGTATATGGAGCGGCCACGCGTGCGCACCATCTGCCGTGCGTACTTTATGACGTGCTGGGTTGCGCTTATTTGTTCCCCATCGAGGAGGTCCAGGGACAATTGGCGCTCTTCTTCTGGCGCTTGGACGAGGACACTTCTCGATCCGGCCTTGATTTCCTCGTGCGTCACTGCTTCATCACCGAAGAGGAGTTTGAACGGCGTGAATCCCGTTGGTTGCGTCACCATTGTGCGGAGGGACCAGAGGACATTGTGGAGCTCGCCTGGCCACTTGCCCTTTGGCAGCCCGACAGGATGCTTCTTGACTCCGGTGGAGATGGCGTCGTTTGCCCGCTCGACTGCTCCGTTAGACTGTGGGTGCCCAACCAAAGCGAATCGGAGCGTGATGCCCATGTTGTCGCAGAACTCCTTGAACGGGGCAGCATCGAACTGCAGGCCGTTGTCGACGGTGATCTTCCTGGGCACCCCGAAGCGGCATATGATGTTCTGCCAGAGAAAGCGCTGCATTGCCGCCGAGGTTATCTTAGCTAGAGCCACAGCATCTGGCCACCTGGAGAAATATTCCAAAGCGACCACTATAAACCGCAGGTCTCCTGGAGCCCGAGGGAGTGGTCCCCAACATCGATGCCCCACCGTGCCAGCGGCCATACGGGGGGAATGGGGTTGAGGCTCGTCGGGGGCCAGCAGATGACCCGTCCCATCCATTGACAGCCTTGGCACTGGCGCATGAGGTCTTGGGCATCGGCGACGGTGGTTGGCCAGTAAAAGCCTTGCCTGAACGCCTTGCCGACCAACGACCTCGGCGCAAGGTGTGAGCCGCAGAGTCCCGCGTGAATTTCCGCAAGGAGCTGCTTTCCTTCTTCGTGTGAGAGGCACCGCAAAAGCGGTGCGCAGACTCCTTTTTTGTAGAGTACTCCGTCGAGCACCTGGAAAGACCTAGCGCGATGCTACAGGCGCCGGATCTCGACGGGGTCGTCTGGCTCCGCGATGCCCTGCAAGAAACCAAAGATGGGCTCACGCTAGTCACCCTGATGGGTGATCTGGTGAACGAGGGATGCATCACGATTGTCGTGCGCGATGGCTGCCGTTGGTAGGACCTCGTAGAATGCCCCTTCGGGAGTCGGGAGCTGTTGACTGGCGGCCTTCGCGAGGGCGTCGGCTTGCTCGTTGTCCGCCCGAGGGATGGCCTTGACCGTGACACCCAAAAAGTGTCGCTCCCTTGCTCTTACGGCTGCCAGGTACTTGGCAAGCTCCGGGTCCTTGGCCTGGTATGACTTGTCCGCATGGCCCGCTACCAGACGTGAGTCGATGCGGACGAGGACTCGCTGCGCACCAAGCGCTTTGAGCTTCGCGAGGCCAAAGAGTAACGTCTTGTACTCGGCCATGTTGTTGGTGGCAGGAAACGCAAGCCGCGCCGAGTACAACAGGCGATGCCCCTCAGGCGTGGTAACCACTGCACCTACGCCTGCGCCTGCAACGCCGTAGGCTCCGTCGGTGTTGAGCATCCACACCGGGTCTTCTGGCTGCTGGGCGGGCTGAGCCGACGGAGTCCACTCCGCGAGGAAGTCCGCAAGAACCTGGGACTTGATCACTATTCGCGAGGCATACGTTAAGGAGAACGGGGCGAGCTCGGCTGCCCACTTGCCAATTCACCATGTGGACTCCTTATTGTGCAACATCTCCGCCAGGGGGAACGAGGATGGCACCGTGATTGGATGGGCTAGGAAATAGTGTCGGAGCTTCCTCGAGGCCATGACCAGCGCGTAGGCGAGCTTCTCGAGCTCTGTATACCGCATCTTAGCGCCCTACAGGGATTCGGAGACGAAGTATACGGGGCGCTGGAGAGCGCCCTCCTCAAGGACAAGGACGACACTGACCGCAGTCGCCGAAGCGCGTGAGGTAGAGCAGGAGGTTAGCCTGTAGCGCCGGAGCGACCAGGGTGGGGAGGCTTGCGAGGTGCCTCTTGAGGTCATCGAAAGCCTTCGCACAATCGCCATCCCATTGGAAGCCATCACAACCGCGGAGGGTCTTGAAAAATGGCAGGCCCCGCTCCGCCGCCCTAGACAGGAAGCGGCTTAATGCAGCCATGTCGATGAGGAAGCGGCTTAATCCAACCTCTGGACCTCCCTTGTCGTTTTGGGTGGTTCCATACCGAGGATCACGTCGACTTTGTTGGGATTCACCTAGATACCTCGTCCGGACACAAGGAAGCCCAAGAGCTTGCCCGCCTGCATGCCGAAGACACACTTGTCCGGGTTGAGCTTGATGCCCGCCTTCCTGAGGTTGTCGAAGGTCTCCTGGAGATCCTGACCGTGGGAGGCAACCGAAGACACACTTGTCCGGGTTGAGCTTGATGCCTGCCTTCCTGAGGTTGTCAAAGGTCTCCTGGAGATCCTGACCGTGGGAGGCAAGCTGTCTAGTTTTGACAACCACGTCGTCAACGTAAGCCTCCACGTTCCTGTCGAGCTAAGTGGCCAGTGCTAGCGCGATAAGGCGGGTGAAGGTTGCGCCCGCATTCTTCAAGCCGAAGGGCATCCTGACAAAGCAGTATGTCCCAATCGGTGTAATGAAGCTGGTCTTGTCTTCGTCGTCCTTGGCCATGTAGATCTGATGGTAGCCGGAGTAGGCATCCAAGAAGCTCATGAGCTCACACCCCGTGGTGGCATCAACCAGTTGATCTATGCGCGGCAGGGGGTAGTCGTCCTTCGGGCATGCCTTGCTAAGGGCGGTAAAGTCGACGCACATGCGCCAGGAGCCACTGGCCTTCTTTACCAACACCGGATTAGCAAGCCAATCCGGGTGCTGGACTTCACGAATAACTCCAGCCTGGAGAAGCTTCGCTACCTCCACCTTGGCCGCCTGCTGCCGGTCCATGGACATACGCCGAAGCTTCTGCTTGACCGGGTTGGCATCAGGGCGGACCGCTAGGTTGTGCTCGATGAGGGCACGGTCCACTCCTTTTATGTCCTCCGGAGACCATGCGAAGACGTCCGTGTTGCTCCGGAGAACCTAGAGCAAGTCTCACTCCACCTCCGGAGGGAGGCCCTTACCGATGGACACGAACTGCCCTTCGGCTTGGAGAGGCACCCTTTTGACCCCGCCCTCCAGCCGGGGCTTAGGCGTCCACCCCGGAGCGGACGGCGTGTCCGCCGCGAGTTTGTCGGTGAGGGCATGCACCTTGCGGTGCGGGCTTCTGGCACCGGCCTCCACGCGCCTGGCGAGGTCCTGGTCACCGAAGATGGTGATGACACCCCGCGGGCCCAGGAGTTTCATACACAAGAAGCCATGGTGCGGGATCGCCCCGAAGGAGTTGATGAAAGGGTGGCCCAGTATGGCGTGGTACGGGTGCAGGATGTCCACAACGTCGAAGACAACGTCCTCGCTCCTGGCGTTATTGCCCTGACAAAAGGAAACTCAGAGACATACCTGACCCAAGGCCTACAGCGGCTGGCCCCCGAAACCTTGGAGCGGGGTCCCCGATGGCCCCAACCGGCTCTGAGGGATCCCCATGCGGTCAAGGGCCCCCGCAACCAGAATGTTCGCAGAGTTGCCCCCGTCGATGAGGATGTACCTGACATCGCAGCCTGCAATGTCAGCCTGAATGACCAAGGGATCTTGGTGGGGGAACTCCATGCCCTGGGCGTCGGCTGGTGTGAAGGTGATGTTGCAATGCGGCATCCCCAGAAGTGGTTGCACCGAGGAGGTCCCCGTCGGGGAGCCTCCGGAAATGACGCTAATGATGCGGTGCTGGACCCCTCTTGGGGCCCCGTCTTGTGGAGGACTCCGCTGCGGTTGCTGCTCACAGGCCACCGCAGGGGGGGCGGCGCTGCCAAGGCCCGAGCTTTGGTGGTTGCCTGCCGCAGCGCCATAACCGCGGTGCATGCCCGTGTGATGTGGTCGCCATAGCCATGCACTTCGCACCACCTACCATAGTCCAGAATTTCCTGTTCCGCGCGCGGTCTCTCTTTGCGGCCTCCTCCGCGTCCCCGTCCTCGGCCTCCCCGGCCCTTTCCATGCGAGGCGGGGGCAAGTTCTCAAGGGCGTCCTCTATGCCGAGGACGTGGCGGGCCTTTTGGGACCTGCGCTGGTTGCGCCGGGGCTTGTGCCTACCGCTTGACAAGGTCTCGCGCACCCCGGCATCACTGTGTTCAGGGGCGTCTTCCGCGGGACCTTGCTTACATTTTGCTGTCGGAGAGTGATTCCCCGCGCTACGTCTTCGTGACAACCCCTCCGCCTGAATGGGGTCGGAGTCATCGCCCTTGCGTCTTCGCGCATCCTCCTCCGCCCGCGCGTTCTCTTCCATTTTGTCGAAGAGCTTCGCCACTGTCTTGATTGGCTTCCGGGCGTTGTACTCTGCCAGCGGCCCTGGGCGGAGACCTTGTACCGCTGCGTTGATGATGGCTGTTTCGTTGATGTCCTTGACCTGGCAGCGGACCTTCGCGAAGCACTTGAAATACTCCCAGAGCTTCTCCGAGGGTTTTTGCTTGACCGCGAAGAGCTGATCCGCGTCGACGCGCTCGACGTAGTTCCCCTGGAAGTTGTTGTAGAACCGGTCGCGGATCTGCTCCCATGCGTAGATGGAGTTCGACTCGATGGTAAAAAACCAAGAGAGCGCCACTCCCTGTAATGTGAGGGAGAGCCCCTTTGCCTTCGTGGTGTCGTCTCCGCTGGCAGCCTCGATGGCGGTCTCGTATACAGCACGAACTACCGTGGGTCCATGTCACATTTGTACGGCTCGATGGCGCTCGGGAACTTGAAGTCCTCCGGCCATGCCGCCTGCTGTAGGCCTGCGGAGAGTGGGGACTCCGGGTCCACACGTCGCAGCGGGACGTGGGGGCGTCGTGGCTATCCGCCCGCTTCGGCGTGGGCTCCGACGCGACCACTGGCGGTGTCTGTTGACTCTGAGCCTCTTGCATATCCCGCACGGCCCCGCGGAGATCCGCTAACTCTCGCTGGAACACGCTGAGGGCTGCCAGCAGGGCGTTCTCCACTGTAGGCGTGGCCGGGGCAGCCGGTGCACCTGGTTGCCCGGCCGGAACTGCGACGACCACGACCTACGCTTCTGGGTTGCCTGCTGCGCTGGCGTGATGGACTCCGAAGTCGATGACGGGGCCCACGCTACCGTTGGGACCGCTCGCCACTCTCGCACCGGGTGGGGAGACGGCGGCTTTGCCAACGTGGGCACCGGCGCTACCGCCCCCGACCACCCGGCCGGTGCTACCGGCGATTGTTGCCGTGCCCGCGGTGGGACCACCCGTCATGCGCGGGGCGGTGTCGACCGTCGTGGCAGCGGTGGCGGGGTCGACCGTCCTGGCAGTGGTGGCGGGGTCGATCGTCGTGGCAGTGGTGGCGGGGTCGATCGTCGTGTCGTGAACACCGATGTTGGTGACTGTCGCACCCGCGTCGCCGTCCACGCCTGCGACTGCCGACGCCGAAGCCCTGGTGTTGACGCGAAACTCCGTCGCGCCCGCCTTCTTCTTCTCCGCCGCCGACGATGAAGCCTTCTTCATTGCCATCCTTCTTCGGATCTTGAGGCTTGCTCTTGTCCTCCCCACGGACGGCGCCAACTGTTGTGGCTATAGACCAAAGAGAGAGAGAGAGAGAGTATGGTAGTGGAGAGTTAGGTAAGCAAGTGCTTAGGGTTTCCCCCTTGGCCGGTACCGTATATATATATATATATATATATATATATATATATATATATATCCGCATGGGGAGTGTTTTTACAATAGTACCCTTGCATTTGAGTATCCCCCTTAGGGGTACTTATGTCATTATACATGTCCCATTTTGGGCCTTACAACCTTCTAACATGCCTGCTGGGCTTAGGTGGGGGCCATCCCTACAACAGGGATCTTGCAAATCGTAAAGTCTAGATATATGGGATTTGATCTATGTGAGTCTCTATCACTTACACGTCCTTTTCACCAGCAAGATTGAGAAGAGGAAGAGAAGAGACAACGAACCAAGAAGAACAAGAGCAAATCAACCAAGACAAGAAGGATTCATGAGAGACAAACAAACTTGATTATATTGCAACTTGTAGATGAAGGTTTTATAGCCACTCTATGAGGAGGACTAAAGAGTACACTACAATACTCACTCTTCTCTTTCAAACCTTAACCCTAACTTAAGAAAAGTTAGACCAGTTAGCATGCAAGCCTCCATCACTATCCACTAAATTGATGGAGCAACCAGCCAACATCTAACCCTAATGAATACTATTCGCTATAACAAATGGGAGAAACCCGTTAACCCCTCACAGCACAGGTTTTACACTCACACTTAACTCATACATGCTTTTCAAAATATATGAGATCAAACCTGCTAAGTCTTTAGTCTTTAATCCACTTGATGTTCTCAGTATCTTCATGACCTAAAACCATTTTTCCAAGCGCCGCTCAAGCGCCACGGTTTAGATCCAAAGAAATTTTTAGTATTTGGTAAACTACCAAAATACCCTCGCCTTGACCTGTCTTTATCTTCCCTTGCAAGCAATCGTCATACTTGCAACATATAGGTGCATTAATGGTTTGTTACGTATATGCAAGTCTCTCCTATTCTAGTTCCACTAGACCGCACCCATCACTCGAACCTTCCCTTTAACATTCTTTGCCTTCCCAATGCCACTCTTAAGCTCAACCATGTCACCTACCAACCTTAACCATTCTAGACCTTGGCTCGTCCATTAGCGTAGTCTCAGTCCTCGCTGTTAACCATAGTTTACTTGAACCTTCCCTGCACACCCAAAGACAAAAAAAAATATTTTGGGACACAAATTCTTTACAACTTAATCCATGTTAGCTAAGTCATGCTTCATGCAACATGAATGTACTGACTTAAGACCAAATTATCCAATCCTCGATCAATTTCCAAATTTCATAACTCACTACTGAAACCAGAGGACAGCTGGTCAGATTGCCAGAAACTGAACACCAAGCAAAAAATTAAATCATTCACAAATTTAAAATTTAACTCACAAGCATTGACAATGGTTTATTCTTGACCTTCTCATATGGTCCCTCAAACAGAATCCGCAAATCTGACTGGTTTGTGTGGGAAGGGAAAAAGATCATACAAATTATTCAATGATAAAAATTAATAGTTGGAACTATCGAGCTATTCATCACTTCATTTTCTTTTCACCAACTTGCTCATATTTTGTTGCTGCTCAGAGCTGAAGGGCAAACTTCATATCAACTGGCTTTCTGTCGCTTGCATCATCAATTGCATCATAACATGGGATTGCGTTACAACGTATTATCTTCATGCTACCGGAAGAGATGATGTAAAAACCATTTCTTTTGCCTTGATTGCCTGAAATCAAATTGCAGAGCAGCAAGATGCATCACATTGACTGTCCTAAGAAAAAGGGATTAGTACCCTGATATACAGTGACAGGCTCCTTAATTTACTTACTTCATTTTCCCAGTTTACATGCAGTGTGATCCACAGGAGCAACACAAGCTTGGTGAGGCTGCCGCAAACGATGCCAAGCCAAAGCCCCTATTGAAACCAAAATGGTTCCAGTCATTCAGAGATATCCGTGTGGTTCATATCACTGAAACGCTGTACAAATTTGCAGGGAAGATGCTGAAGTGTTTTTAGTACCATTCCATTCAGATGGAGGACAAATGCAAGCAACGCGGCCAAGGGAATGCCGACCAAGTAGAACGCGCCGAGGTTAACACGTGCGCCAATTTTCTGCTCACCGCAGCCGGTCAGCACTCCTGAAATGTTTAGGCATGGATCATGTCACCCTGTTCCTGAATGCTCATTGGGTCACCTCGCTTTGCTTCTAATTTGGTTAGGAATTTAGGACTGCGAAGTACTCATTATATAACAGGATGTTATGTATCATAGAGGAGGTTTTACCTGAAAAAGAAGTGTGGATCCCATCGATGAAGAACGATATCGCGAGAACAGGTATCATTCGAGCAATGTAGGTGATGACTTCAGCCTCATTGCTGTACATGAACCCCCAGAAATTGCGTAGCAAAATCATCGTTAAGGCTATCACAAAGCCTTCAGACAAGGCCATGCATATGACTACTCGAGTTGCCAGCTTTGCTGCTTGAGGCTGCCCGGCACCAAGTTCGTTCGAAACACGAGTGCTGCAGGGGAGAAAGCAAAGACACCAATCAGCCTCTACGGCTCTACAGAGCGTACGAACATTCAGCATTGTTTAGAAGAATCGCACACCTTATGGCTGTGCAGAGACCTAATGGCAGTATGGCACCATGAACATCAGAGAACCGGTGTTGAGACTGCAGAGTTCAACACACAAATTAATTAGAAAGATAAAAAAGGACGAGATTTGTTGTTCTGTAGTGCATGCAAGAACTAATCTTGTGGTAAATTACCATATTGACAAGACGGAAGTCTCGAGTTTAGGATTGGGCAGAAGACCAAAGAGAAGCACAAGCAGTTCAAACGACCACCACTCCAAGCTGCATATACAAAAAGAAATTAGTCATTGGTCAAGTAATATACGATGGAAGCATACTTGTAGTATTCAAGAATACTTATTGGGTTCTTTTAGGGTACCTAAAATAAATATGAGCCGTTCATTCTTTTTAATCAAATAGATCATATTAGTTAGAATTTAGTTATACTACCATCGACAATACTAGCAGTAGAATCCCGAAAGAGATAAAATTATAAAAGGAACGTATGGCGTAAAAATAATTTCTTCAATCGTTGCGGTAATGCACATACAGAGATGGTGGCTGCGGTGTAGTGGAATGGGTGAGAGACGGAGGCAACAATGACGAAAAGAATTAATAATGGATTTAAAGAAAAATCTATGATGTCCTCAATAAAAAATTAGTTATAAAAAAATTTATTATACCTTTACAAATCAATAGTTAAATTTAATTTTTACTATCATTTTTTTACTATCAGTAGAATGTACTGTAAAAAAAATTCCCCCTGTTTCAGCAAGTACTCAGGTTTGTCTTACCAGCCCATCATCGCCGATGGGACGGCGAGCTCCGCGAACCGGCGCAGCTCCTTGAAAGCGTCCATGGAGAACCCAGTCCATGTCCTCTTGCAAGCGCTCGACAGCCTCACGTAGAGAGTTAGTATAACCAGATTAGTGCAGTACGAGATGGCGGTGCTCAACGCAGCGCCTTTGCTCCCCATGCCGACCTTGTACACCAGCGCCCAGCACACGAAGGCATGGCTAAGGGCCGTGACGCCGGAGCTGAGCATCACCGGCACGACTATGCTCTGCGTCTGCAGGAACCGGATGTGGCACACGAGCGGGACGTAGGGGACAAGGGAAGGGATCGTCCACAGCGCGTACGCGCCGGCCTCCGCGGCGATGTCCTTGTCCTGGCCGATGACGAGGAGGATCTGGCCGGCGTTCGCCCAGACGATGGCGATCGGGACGCACGCGAGCGCGAGCACCAGCATGGCGCGCTGCTTGTAGACGCCGAGGAGGTGGTACTGCCTCGCGCCGTAGGCCTGCCCGCACAGCGTGTCCAGCGCGCTCGCCATGCTGGTGAGCAAGCTGAAGCCGGTCACGTTGACAAGGGAGGTGGCAAGGGAGGCGCCAGCGAGAGGGAGCTCGCCGAGGTGGCCGACGAACATGACGGACACCATCTCGACCACGTTCTGCAGGATGCAGCTGCCCACCAGCGGCCCCGCCAGCCTCAGCAACCTCTTGGCCTCCTCCACAGCCTCCGCCGCCACATTCTCCGAGCGTGCGACGAGCAGGGGCTCCTCTGTGCTTGCTTCCTTCTCCATGTTGATCAGCTAGCTAGCTTGAATAGCGGAACGGTTAAGCGGAGAAGCACGGAGCTAGGAGCCCTATTTATATGGAGCTGAGCTGAACGGCACCGGAATGTTTGGAAGCTTCGTGGCAAGTAGCCAGCAGATTTTTGTTGCTTTAACTTTGTTGTTCTGCACGTGGTGAGACGTGGCTGCCAAGTATTAGAACTGGTCGTACTAGGCACACGCTACTATGGCCCTTTTTTCAGCTTCTAAAAGCTATTTTTCACCTTTCTTACAGTAACTAACTTTTAAATAGAGTATTTTTTAAAGATAGAATCTACTAGTTAATTGTAATACATATTGTACCGACTTCATTTATATTGGCAAAAACCGCATGTGAGTTTCTGTTACTCCGTAATCCCTCATACGAACAGCCCAAAAGCCATAAGCCGCAGCCAAAAGCCACAAGCCGCAGCTGAAGGATAGTGTAATATGAGTTTCTGTTACTCTGTAATCCCTCACACGAATAGCCTAAAACCACAAATCGCAGCCAAAAGCCACAATCTACAGCTGAAACTTTGTTGTTCTGCACGTGGTGAGACGTGGCTGCCAAGTATTAGAACTGGTCGTACTAGGCGCATGCTACTATGCTAGCTGAAGGGCAGTGTAATGTTACCTGCAAAATTCTGTGAGAGTAGCAAATATGCACAGCACGCACACTACATGCGGTACAGGCGTGTGCGTCCCACTACATACATACGCCAAGTTTTATGTGTGCACTCTGATTATATAAGATATGCAAACTAGGTCGGTGGGAATGAATAACCTCGCCATGTCACACTTCGCTGATAGACACTACAAAATGGTGGTAATTTGCTGGAACAAACTAGCCATTAAAATAATACTGTTTTAAAATAGGGGCACGAAAAAATTCTATTTGCCAAACAACTTTTAAAGTAATTAAAGCCTTGATGGATGAATTATGGATGGTCAAATTACTAGGTTTGGATGGCCAATTTTTAGATGAAACTTTTTCATGCCCGTTCACTTTCCTAAATTTTATAATAAAAATATTTTAATAAGAAATGTGTTCTTGCAAATGACCACATTTTTGTAGTGTTCATCACCGAATAATCAATTTCCCGATGTCCTACAGCAAATACCACACTTTTGCATTGTCCTAGAGTCAATTTTGCATAGTTTCAAATGATTTAATTATAGAAATATATTCCATCCATTGATAAATAATTGGCATAACTTTTCGTAATAACCAAAGTTTAATTCTGTCTAATACTTTTATACCACCGTATCTGTAAAGAGTTTGGAGGATATAATACTAATATATTGTTTTTGTGATAAATATAACAATTTCATTCTAATCCGATCATTCCAATATAAATTTATTGCATAGGTTGGTTTGTCAAAGTCAATAGTGCCTACAAGTTTTTAGAATGATGGAGGAACAAAATTTATCCCTATTTTGCAAATTACCATTGGGATCTTGTCGAACCAGGATTTACATTTGGACCCTCTGTGTATTCTGAGCTATTTTCATGATAAGTGACTATCTCACATAGTACAACATCAATGAAAATCACAGCCATATATGCACATAAATGAAAGAGGTACTTGATATTACATAAACAATCATAATTAGACCTTATGCCCGGGTTTTACATAACGAACCGACATGCTAAATGAGTTTGCTCAGAAATAGTAGTAGAAAGAAAAATAAACAAAAAGGGTCTTCAAGATTTGCCACAAGCAATCGACTGGGGCTAAGACATAGTTCCCACCATTGTTTTCATCACCAAAGCCGGATGCATAGAAGTATCCATACATCGGATCTTCACTTCCATAATTTGAATCCACATGTACAAGCAACCATGAGTACAAACGTACTCAACAAGCCCTTGTGCCAAATGCAAGAGTATTATGACCCCATTCTTTTCAGCTTATGGCTTACGGCTTATGACTTCCCTCCAACAAACAAATAGAACTACTTTTTTTGAAGTGGTTTATCGGGATAACCTTTTCAAATCGGCTTATTGGCTTATCGGCATTTGATTCATTTACACAAGCGCTCGCGCTAAAGCCAAAAGCCATCAGCCGTAGCTAAAAAGAATGAATAGATGCAATGCTTGCCAAGTGAAGATCTTAGGTTTTTTTAAGCAAGTTTTATTTTTCTTCATCACAAAAGCCTAAGAGTTAGCCCCCTTTTTTTAACTTAAAACCAAAATGTCCAATTTAATTAAGTTTGTCATAGAAATGGAACCACTCCGTCTATACTAGGAAATCCCTTCACTAGCACTAGTGGAATCCCTCCACCTATACAGTACCATGGCCACCATTACCCATTATTTTATGAAAACTAACCTAGTGAGAATTTCTTCACTGGGAGCATGGTTATAATTAGAATAGATTATAAACTGTAGAGATTGTATAGTTTTACCCACAAAAGATGTTCAGCTCATGTTGCCATCCATGCTTTCGTTGGAGAGAGTGACCGAGAAAGTCATCATTAGGCCTTTACAATACCTATTCCCAAAACTTCTCTCACCCGGTGAGTGAAACCCCTCAATAATGAGACATGATAATTATGGGACACACCCAAAATGCTCCATCTAGTAGGCTAGATTTTCAATGGGGGATCCACCATTGTGAGGGAAATCAGCATCCCTTTTCAAGCATAAAATTCCAACCTACCATTGCGCATGAGAGTCATGTTGAAACTAAGTAAATTATTTGGTTAGGTCACACCCATACTTGACTTGTGATTGCATGATTAGAAGTTTAGAAATATGTCACACAATTTGGTACTTAATCGACTAAGACGAGACAATCCATAGACCCAACTCTCGTGCAATCCCTACACCAATCTCATACCATTCACCCACCCAAATCCATTTTTTGAGCCAAGGAAATTGTTTAAATTTTAATTACAAGGCAAATGTTTTTCAAAAGTTTTTGATATGCAAATAAAAGTTTTTAAAACACATGGAAATCATGTAATTTTAAAATGAAACAGAATTTAGGATGTTACAATTTTGGACTTGCAGTCCAAGTTACGAAGACTAGCTTCTCCCGGTCAAAATTGCTGACTGGTCTCCGACCACATTTGCCCGTGATTCTGAAATCGAGAATTGCGAATGTCCCAAGCAGATAATGACACATAAATAGCTTCGCGGCCACGCTTTGTTTGGCATAAACAAAACAAAGCAACACATCAACAGGACAACTAAACACAAAAATCTAAAGCGGTAAGTTGCTTGGTCCCTTCCACTGGATCCATCCAAACACTTTTTTTTCGAAGGGGAAGGCAGGAGCTCTAATTTCATTTCAAGGAAGGGAAAGCGAGTACAGGGATTGGAAAGGAGCAAAAATGAACGTTGGAACTCTCACTCCCGCAAAGGGAGCCCCACTTACAAACAGTTAGGTCAGTCTCAGTGGGAGTTTTATGGAGTTTCATAGGCATTAAATACGCTGACATGGCACTATATTGATGAAGAGAGAGATGATAAAAGTTTCATGGGAGTAGAGAGAGTTTCATGGGGATGAAACTCTTCTGCACTGTTTCCAAAATATGAGTGTGTTGGAAACTGGGACATGAAACCTCCATTGAGACTGGCCTTAAAAGCATAACGACTAGAAGCTATGCATTGGCGGTCTTCTTTGATCTTAAGGCGGGGTGCTCTCTTTTTTTCAGTTTTTAAAAACTATTTTTCAATTTTACAGTAACTAGTTTTTAAAAGAAATAATTTTTAAAACAGAGTATATAAGTTAATTGTAGTATATACTATAAAGACTTTATTTATATCGGCTAAAGCCGTACGTAAGTTTTTGTTACTCTGTACTCTCTCACAAATAGCCAAAAATCATAAATTGTAACCATAAGACATAAACAAAAACCAAAACAACCAGACCTGCTACGAGTTCAACGCCTTGTTGCCGAAGATCCTTCTATTTCTCTCCTTCCAAATATTCCCCGCTACGTAGTTAACTAGCCCGTTGAATTTCCGTCTATTTATTTTTGGTGTTTGCAGACTAGCTTCTCTCCACCGCTCCATAATTTTATTGTAATTTTCAGGGGTAACTCGGCTCGTAACGTCGCAATTTAACCAGTTGAGCACAGTGGAGCAAGTTTGAGCAGCGTACGGACAGGTGAGGCAGAGGTGTGTCGCCGTTTCCTAGGCTCGGTTGCAAAGACATCACAAAGGTTGATAGGGCCAACCTTCTGTTTTTGCAAAGTTGTCAACCGTTAGAATTCTGTACAAGTCACCGAACTCCCTACAATACATAACATTACTCCACACTGCTGCGTCACCTTCCACGGCTCAAAGACGACGCCATTGGTGACCGAGTGGCATGGGAGACAGAGGCAACCGTGGAAGAGTTACTGCTTGTCCCGTACCCCGGTGGGAACGGCACGGGTGCAGCGGAGGCGAAGGTGATGTTGCAGCATGCCGGGACGCTAGTCGCCACTACGGAACGCTGTGCGCAGGCGGTATCCTGTTCGTCGGCCACCTCAGGGAGCTACCCCTAGCTGGCGCCTCTCTAGCCGCCTCCCACAACAAGACAGCAACATCATCGGTGTAGGAACGGTACGACGAATTAGAGAGAGTGAATAATTCTTTTAAATTCTTTTTTAAGTATTATCAATAATATAAAGTAGAAACACAAATTCACTAAAGTCAAAAGATAAATAACTCAAATCAAATGAGACTTTTGTCTCTCCGGTACTATCGTCAATCAAGTTGCGGTAGCACTACTTGGACCTATCATTCCACCTGGGTCACAGCGGTATGACCATTCGTCCGTAGTACCACCTTGTCCTTGTGGTACGACAGCTCACCAAGGCACAGAACAATACTGTACACGATACAAGAAAAGAGTTAACTTTTAAACCACCGATACAAACACTGTGAAACTAGGCACAAGCCTTTCCTAGGATGTCAAGAATCTATTTCAATCATGGATCGAAAAGATCGTTGCCAAAGATCCGACCTTTATCCAAAACAAAGAGAGTTGAATCAAAACCGGGCAAAAGAACGAAACCTTGATCTACTCTTGCTCTGAGTTCTAGATGATATAAATGACCTTAGATAGGTTCTCACATGTCATAGCAACACTACTACAAAAGAGTCTATACTGGACGGCTACATCACAAACGGTTCATACGGAATCGTCTGTGCTTAAACTATCACAAACGGTTTATAGTAGCAACCGTCTATGATATTTTTACAGATGATTATTAACATGAACCGTCTGTGATAATTGAGATATCACATACGGTTCGTATTAATAATCATCCGTGACCTTTCACAGACGGTTCTTATCATGAACCATCTGTGATAAATGAGACATTTATCCCAATCCTTAGAGAAATCCAGGGCACAAGCCCAAAGCATGTCCTCCAATATCTGATTTACCCTCTCTGTTTGACCATCCATCTGGGGGTGATAGGCGGTACTAAAATCCAAGTGGGTGCCGAGCGCTTCATGAAGGCTAGCCTAGAAATGCGAGGTAAACTGAGAACCTCAATCTGATACTATCCGTTTTGGCATGCCGTGCAAACACACGATGCGTGACATGTATAATTCTGCCAGCTTAACTCCCTTGTAGGTGGTTTTGACAGGAATAAAGTGTGCAACCTTGGTCAACCTGTCTATTACAACCCATATGGAGTCATACCCTGATTTGGTTCATGGTAGTCCAGTGATAAAATCCATCCCAACTTCTTCCCATTTCCGCTGAGATACTTGCAATGGTTGTAATAACCCTGCTAGCCTTTGATGCTCGGCCTTCACTCTTTGGCATACATCACAACATGCCACGTGTTCAACAATATCTCGCTTCATGCATGGCCACCAGTACCACTGCTTCATGTCCTGATACATCTTGGTACTCCCGGGGTGGAGGGAGTATGCAGAGTTGTGAGCTTCCTTAAGTATCAGGTCCTTAAGGTCCTTCTGGTGAGGTACAAAGATACGTATCCCGTATCTTAGAACACCTTGATGATCCACAGTTATCTTAGGAGCATTCCCTTCTTCCATTAATCTTTTTAGCCTCAGAACGGTTGAGTCTTCCATCTGTGCAGCTATAATCCTCTCTTCAATACTGGGTTGTACCTCTCTGTCGAGACCCGAATATGCAAATCCGGACTCTCTGTGTATACTGCACTAGTCCAGGATCACGCTAGTGCACACAGTCAAACATAGAGGTAATCATCACCACAATCACGATATTAAATAAGGGAAACTCGAATTATTAATCAATATCCAAAAGTGAGACCTTATGGTCAAGCTTACAATCTCAATAGCCTTAGGGGCTTAACAAAACTTAGCAGCGGAAAATCCAAAATAAACGTAGTGGCCAATCGACATGCCCACGGGCAATCGAGTGGGGAGCGAAGCCTAGAACGCGTAGTCGTCGAAGTACTCGCCTCCTGGAACCTCCTGCTGGTAGCACTCCTCTTCCTCAACTGAGCAACATAGGCGTAAAGCCGTGAGTACATTGGTACTCAACAAGCCGTTTGTAACAAATGATGCAATATAGTATGCAAGGCTTACCAAGGGAAGGCTGAAAGGTTAATTTGCATAAAACAGTATTCGAAAATACAATAAATAGATTGAAGGCGCATTTGAAGTAAAATAATAATAAACAATAATCAAGGAATTGAAGTAACCACTTATGAATCTCCCATCCATAAGCTAAACTAACAACTTATGGACCTCCCATCCATAAGTTAAACCAACAGTGAATTAACCATCCACTGTCCAAAACTTTTTAGAAATAACTATACCCCGTGTGAAATCACCGAGCATTGTCCATGACCGAGGACGCGGCTATTCGAATAGTTTTACACTCTGCAGAGGTTGCACAACTGTACCCACACGATGTGATTAGCCTCGCGCTAAGGAAATCACAACAAAGCCTTTACAATGTTCAATTCCAACCCAATCCCGCTCGCTAGGGTTTCGCATCACACCCCCCCTTGTGCCTCATGGAAATCAGCAACCATGTTCATCCCAGCGAGATTGAAATTGAAACATCCCAATTAATCAGCCAGGTCTGTCCCATACCAGACATGTGGTTTGCACGGTAAGACTCAGATCAATGGCGCACAAAGTTAAGTCCTTAAGTGTTCTCGGGCGAAACTACCACATCCATCGAAGTGCTCCAACACTTCCCCCTTTACTGCACGATCACTCGCCCGAGTAGAAACCAATTTTGTATAACCACCGCCAATGACGCACCAACGTCAAGGCACAAATTTTATAACAGTGGCACCAACCACGATTCAATATATCATTAAGTCAAATTAATTAATCACATGTGATGATGAATCCAAACGATACTAAAAGCATGGCTAAGCATACTAATCGTACCATCCCAAATGTGATCGTAACATAGCATCACTAGTAAGTTTCCCAACCTATGGTGACAATGGCAGCATGGCATTCAAGTTTAACAAGGAGGGAAATACTCAATTGAGGTGATAACTACCAATTACAAGGGTTTGAATAAAAATAGCGATGCAAGATAATTTAAAACAAAATATTTAAATAATAGATTGCAAACTGGGTTCAACATGATCAAAGGACACGACTTGCCTTGGCCTTGCTCAGCTGACGGCTCTTGATCTTCAAATCTGACGGCGGCTCCCTAGAACGCGTGATCTAACGAGAGAGAAAACGAAACAAAGAGACAAAATAAATTCAAATAAAAATTCAAATGAACTCCAAAAACTTCCAAACCTGAACCAAAAGGTAGAGCTCAATTTTAGATGAATTTAGGAAAAAGAATCGGGTCAATCGGAGCTAGGACGAGGGAGAACGGGGCTCTGGAAAATCTGGATCTAAAGAAAATCGGGAAAATTGGAAAAGTGCACTGTGCTGTGGACCGGGCGCACGGTGAGGAGGGTCTACGGTGGACGCGGCTCACGAAACAGTGCGGGCGGCGGGTGCTTGCGCAAGCGGCTCTGGCTGACGTGGCGCTGACGGGGCTGACACGTCGGCCTAGGGCTGACGTGACTGCTTGCGTGGCTTGCTGGCGCGGCTGTGCGGTCTACGGTCTACGGCTGACGGGTGGGCCCGGCTGGCAGCGAGACGGCGCACGGTGGACGGCGTCCACGGGAAGGCGAAGGGTCGCGGGCGGCTGGCGTCAGCGCTGACGTGCGCGTGCACGGGGCGCGAGGCGGCGCAGACGGAGCGGCCGAGGCGGCGCGGCGCGGGCGCGTCCGCTGGCGGCGCGGCGGCGAGGGTTGGCCGGCGGCGACCGAGGCGGCGGCGGAACTCACCGGCGACGAGCTCCGATGGCGAAGGCAGCGAGCGGCGACGACGGCAGACGGCGAACGCACGGCGACTACTCCGGCGACGGCGAACGCACGGGCGTCGGCGGCGGTGAGCGGCGGCGAGGGCGGCGGCTCGGGACGAGGGAGAAGCCCGGGGTCGGCTCCCTTTAAATACACGGACGCCGAGGCGTCCGGACGGAAGACGGCGGAGGAGTCCCGGGCGGAAACGGCGAGGCGGCGGCGGAGTCCGGAACGGAGACGGGGAAGGAGACCGGGTCGGGGACGACGCGCCTGATAGGTGGGCCCCACCTGTCGGTGGCGCGGGCGAGCGGGCGCGGATGGCGGCCACGTGGCGCGCATCCGAAGGGGCAAGGCGGGCGCGGGCCGAAGGTGGGAGAGGCTGGGCCGGCTGGTGGGTTTCGGCCCACTGGCCGGATGGGATTTTTGGAGGGTTTTTCTTTTTCATAAATTCATTTAAATCCTTTTGAGCTCTAGAAAATAGCAAATAAATCCGGAAAAATCACCAAAAATTCCAGAAAATTCCTTGAGACTCAGGGAACTCAAATAAAATAACTTGGCAAATGTTAATGTTTAATTTAATCATATTAAATCCAAATAAATTCTGAAAATTCCTTTTAAGCTTTAATTAATTCTGGAAAAATACAAATGGTGTATTTTATTTTGAAAACTTCAAAAAGACTCTGAAATTCAGGCTGTTACAAACCTTACCCCCTTAAACGGGATCTCGACCCCGAGATCCGGGCTCACTACTAGAATAGGTTCGGAAACTCTACCTTGAGATCCTCTTCGCGCTCCCAAGTGGCTTCCTCCTCGGAGTGGTTGCTCCACTGAACTTTGCAAAAGCGAACAACTTTGTTCCGGGTGACTCGCTCTGACACGTCCAAGATCTTGTCAGGACGCTCTTTGTAGGATAGATCTTCCTGAAGATCAATTGCCTCAACTGGTACAGCCTCCTCTGGCACTCTCAAACACTTCTTCAGCTGGGACACATGGAAAACATCATGTACCCCACTGAAGGACGCGGGTAGCTCCAATTGATAAGCAACCTCTCCCCTGCGTTTCAGAATTCTGAACGGACCGACATACCTTGGTGCAAGCTTCCCTTTTTGCTGAAGCCTCTTCACACCTTTGAATGGTGTGATCCTGAGATACACAAAATCATCTGGCTCAAAACTCAGCTCTCGGCGTCTAGTATCCGCATAGCTCTTTTGCCTGGCCTGGGCAGTCCTCAACCTCTCCTGAATTAAACGGACCTTGTCCTCAGCCTCTTTTAGACAATCTGGACCAAACACCTGACCTTCCCCTGTCTCTTTCCAATTGAGAGGGGTCCTGCATTTCCTGCCATAGAGTGCTTCAAATGGTGACATCTGCAAACTTGCCTGATAACTATTGTTGTAGGAAAACTCTGCAAAAGGCAAACAGCTGTCCCACTTAGGTCCATGATCTAGCACACATGCTCTCAACATATCTTCAAGAATCTGGTTGACTCGCTCTGTCTGACCATCTGTCTGGGGATGGTATGCGGTACTGAAATTCAGATGCGTTCCCATAACCTCATGGAAACTACCCCAAAACCGAGAAGTGAACTGGGACCCTCGATCTGACACTATTTTCTTGGGCACTCCATGCAAACTGACGATCCTCGACATATACAGCTCTGCCAATCTGTCACCGGTGTAGGTTGTCTTCACTGGAATGAAGTGAGCAACCTTGGTCAATCGGTCCACGATGACCCAAATCGAATCATAGCCCTCTTTGGTCTTAGGCAGACCGACTATGAAGTCCATACCAATCTCTTCCCATTTCCACTCAGGGATTTTCAACGGCTGGAGCAAACCTGCTGGCCTCTGATGCTCTGCCTTAACTCTCTGACAGACATCACAAAGTGCCACATACTCAGCGATCTCACGCTTCATGCTAGGCCACCAATATTTTTCTTTAATGTCTTGGTACATCTTGGTACTGCCAGGGTGTATCGAGTACAACGACTCATGAGCTTCTTTTAGCAACAGATCCTTTAGCTCCTTTTTATTGGGCACACACAAATGTTGCTTGAACCACAGGGTTCCTTGGGCATCCTTTGAAAATCCTGACTCTTTTCCTTCACTCATACTCTGCCTGATACGCTGAAATGCCTCATCATCTGTCTGAGCCTGACGAATCTGACCATCCAAAGTGGGCTGCAACTCCATTGCTGCCAAAAATCCTTCCTCAACCAATTCCAAACTGAGCCTTTGGAATTCCTCATGCAAAGCTGGCTGACTCTCCTGAACCATCACTGAATTACAATAAACCTTTCTGCTCAGAGCATCTGCGACTACATTGGCCTTCCCTGGGTGATAATGGATTCTGACATCATAATCCTTTATCAACTCCAACCACCTCCTCTGCCTGAGGTTAAGCTCGGACTGGGTAAAGATGTATTTCAAGCTCTTGTGATCCGTGTAAATCTCACATCTATTACCCAAGAGATAGTGCCTCCAAATTTTCAAAGCATGCACTACGGCTGCTAGCTCTAAGTCGTGGGTAGGGTAATTCTCCTCATGCGGTCTCAACTGACGTGAGGCATACGCTACCACTCTCTTTTCCTGCATCAGTACACAACCCAAACCCTTGCGTGAAGCATCGCAATAAATCTCAAAATCCTTGTTTAAATCTGGCAATACTAGCACTGGGGCTGTGGTCAAACTCTCCTTCAACTTCTGAAAGCTTTTCTCGCACTCGGGCGTCCAAACATATTTCTTTTCCTTTTTGAGCAATTGGGTAAGTGGCTTAGCTACACTGGAAAATCCCTCGATGAAACGACGGTAATAACCAGCCATACCCAGAAAACTCCTGACCTGAGTCACCGAAGAAGGTGACTGCCAATCCAAAACATCCTTGACCTTTCCGGGGTCGACAGCAACTCCCTCTGCGGACATCACATGGCCTAGGAAGGCGACTTCCTTCATCCAAAACTCGCATTTGCTAAACTTGGCATACAACTGATGGTCCCTTAATTTCTGCAATACCATCCTCAGGTGTTCCTCATGCTCCCTCTCATCCTTGGAGTAGATCAGAATGTCGTCAATGAACACAACGACAAACTTATCCAAATATTCCATGAACACCTTATTCATCAGGTACATAAAATAGGCTGGAGCATTGGTCAAACCAAATGACATCACTGTGAACTCGTACAAACCGTAACGAGTCGAAAATGCTGTCTTAGGTATGTCCTCCTGTCGAATCCTCATCTGATGGTAACCTGACCTCAAGTCAATCTTGGAGAAAACTCCTGCTCCCTTGAGCTGATCAAACAAGTCATCAATCCTGGGCAACGGGTACTTGTTCTTGATGGTGACCTCATTAAGTGATCGGTAGTCCACGCACATGCGCTGGCTGCCATCCTTCTTTTTCACAAACAAGACTGGCGCTCCCCACGGGGACGAACTGGGCCTGACATAACCTTTGTCCAAAAGCTCCTGAATCTGCTTCTTGAGTTCTGCTAACTCATTTGCTGGCATCCGGTAGGGTCTTTTGGAAATCGGAGAGATACCGGGTACCAACTCGATCAGAAACTCAACTTCTCGTTCTGGTGGCATTCCTGGAAGGTCATCCGGAAACACATCGGGGTACTCCCTGACAATCGGCACATCCTCCAACTGAATTCCCTTGATCTGACAAACCATTACCTGCTCTGGCTGATTCATGCTAGCTGAAAACTGCACTTTCTTCCCATCGGAGCTGGTCAAAGTCACTGCTCTGCTTCCACAATCCAAAACTGCCTGGGGTGGCTGAGTGGAACTGCTCCCTGGGTTCGGGTTTGTCTGCTCACGACATGCGGAGTTCCTGGTTTCAACCATCTTGCTGCTGCTCTAAAAGAAACACCATTTGCTGAGAACTGACTTCTGAAGGCTCAATAGGTAAGAGGGAAAAGCAAGGGTAAGCGGTAAACTCGTCTAAGGGGAATAACTAATGGCATCCTAAACTAAGCAGACACTTAGCCGGAAAGGCTAACAAAAGAAGCGATAAACTCCACAAAAAGATTTTGACATGACTGCATCATAATGCTAGAAGCAAAACTGCAGCTCACATCACACCCAATGGCAAATAAGAAGCAAGACGATCTACACGATGCTAAAACTATAACAGGGTTCAAATCTAATGGCTCCTAATCTTCTCGGAAATCTCCAATCTTTTCTTGACACATTGGGGTGCTTCCTTGATCCAAACTTCACAGCACAACTTGAAGAATTCCATGCCAACTTTCACTTTGATGGAGGAATATTCGGACATCTATGGACATTATAGGGATAAGAAGTCACATTGAGTTTCGAAAACAAGTCCTCAGAGGAGACAAGGAGCAAGAATCCTAAGAATGAGGTAAGAATAAAGAATTACTAGTCAATCATTTGGTTGATTTGATTTAGAAAATAAATTTTGAAATATTTTCTAATTCGACTACTCTAACTAGGGCTTCGTCCTGCAGTCGATTTGGCTCTGATACCATCTCTGTCGAGACCCGAATATGCAAATCCGGACTCTCTGTGTATACTGCACTAGTCCAGGATCACGCTAGTGCACACAGTCAAACATAGAGGTAATCATCACCACAATCACGATATTAAATAAGGGAAACTCGAATTATTAATCAATATCCAAAAGTGAGACCTTATGGTCAAGCTTACAATCTCAATAGCCTTAGGGGCTTAACAAAACTTAGCAGCGGAAAATCCAAAATAAACGTAGTGGCCAATCGACATGCCCACGGGCAATCGAGTGGGGAGCGAAGCCTAGAATGCGTAGTCGTCGAAGTACTCGCCTCCTGGAACCTCCTGCTGGTAGCACTCCTCTTCCTCAACTGAGCAACATAGGCGTAAAGCCGTGAGTACATTGGTACTCAGCAAGCTGTTTGTAACAAATAATGCAATATAGTATGCAAGGCTTACCAAGGGAAGGCTGAAAGGTTAATTTGCATAAAACAGTATTTGAAAATACAATAAATAGATTGAAGGCGCATTTGAAGTAAAATAATAATAAACAATAATCAAGGAATTGAAGTAACCACTTATGAATCTCCCATCCATAAGCTAAACTAACAACTTATGGACCTCCCATCCACAAGTTAAACCAACAGTGAATTAACCATCCACTGTCCAAAACTTTTTAGAAATAACTATACCCCGTGTGAAATCACCGAGCATTGTCCATGACCGAGGACGCGGCTATTCGAATAGTTTTACACTCTGCAGAGGTTGCACAACTGTACCCACACGATGTGATTAGCCTCGCGCTAAGGAAATCACAACAAAGCCTTTACAATGTTCAATTCCAACCCAATCCCGCTCGCTAGGGTTTCGCATCACACCCCCCCTTGCGCCTCATGGAAATCAGCAACCATGTTCATCCCAGCGAGATTGAAATTGAAACATCCCAATTAATCAGCCAGGTCTGTCCCATACCAGACATGTGGTTTGCACGGTAAGACTCAGATCAATGGCGCACAAAGTTAAGTCCTTAAGTGTTCTCGGGCGAAACTACCACATCCATCGAAGTGCTCCAACACTTCCCCCTTTACTGCACGATCACTCGCCCGAGTAGAAACCAATTTTGTATAACCACCGCCAATGACGCACCAACGTCACGGCACAAATTTTATAACAGTGGCACCAACCACGATTCAATATATCATTAAGTCAAATTAATTAATCACATGTGATGATGAATCCAAACGATACTAAAAGCATGGCTAAGCATACTAATCGTACCATCCCAAATGTGATCGTAACATAGCATCACTAGTAAGTTTCCCAACCTATGGTGACAATGGCAGCATGGCATTCAAGTTTAACAAGGAGGGAAATACTCAATTGAGGTGATAACTACCAATTACAAGGGTTTGAATAAAAATAGCGATGCAAGATAATTTAAAACAAAATATTTAAATAATAGATTGCAAACTGGGTTCAACATGATCAAAGGACACGACTTGCCTTGGCCTTGCTCAGCTGACGGCTCTTGATCTTCAAATCTGACGGCGGCTCCCTCGAACGCGTGATCTAACGAGAGAGAAAACGAAACAAAGAGACAAAATAAATTCAAATAAAAATTCAAATGAACTCCAAAAACTTCCAAACCTGAACCAAAAGGTAGAGCTCAATTTTAGATGAATTTAGGAAAAAGAATCGGGTCAATCGGAGCTAGGACGAGGGAGAACGGGGCTCTGGAAAATCTGGATCTAAAGAAAATCGGGAAAATTGGAAAAGTGCACTGTGCTGTGGACCGGGCGCACGGTGAGGAGGGTCTACGGTGGACGCGGCTCACGAAACAGTGCGGGCGGCGGGTGCTTGCGCAAGCGGCTCTGGCTGACGTGGCGCTGACGGGGCTGACACGTCGGCCTAGGGCTGACGTGGCTGCTTGCGTGGCTTGCTGGCGCGGCTGTGCGGTCTACGGTCTACGGCTGACGGGTGGGCCCGGCTGGCAGCGAGACGGCGCACGGTGGACGGCGTCCACGGGAAGGCGAAGGGTCGCGGGCGGCTGGCGTCAGCGCTGACATGCGCGTGCACGGGGCGCGAGGCGGCGCAGACGGAGCGGCCGAGGCGGCGCGGCGCGGGCGTGTCCGCTGGCGGCGCGGCGGCGAGGGTTGGCCGGCGGCGACCGAGGCGGCGGCGGAACTCACCGGCGACGAGCTCCGATGGCGAAGGCAGCGAGCGGCGACGACGGCAGACGGCGAATGCACGGCGACTACTCCGGCGACGGCGAACGCACGGGCGTCGGCGGCGGTGAGCGGCGGCGAGGGCGGCGGCTCGGGACGAGGGAGAAGCCCGGGGTCGGCTCCCTTTAAATACACGGACGCCGAGGCATCCGGACGGAAGACGGCGGAGGAGTCCCGGGCGGAAACGGCGAGGCGGCGGCGGAGTCCGGAACGGAGACGGGGAAGGAGACCGGGTCGGGGACGACGCCCCTGACAGGTGGGCCCCACCTGTCGGTGGCGCGGGCGAGCGGGCGCGGATGGCGGCCACGTGGCGCGCATCCGAAGGGGCAAGGCGGGCGCGGGCCGAAGGCGGGAGAGGCTGGGCCGGCTGGTGGGTTTCGGCCCACTGGCCGGATGGGATTTTTGGAGGGTTTTTCTTTTTCATAAATTCATTTAAATCCTTTTGAGCTCTTGAAAATAGCAAATAAATCCGGAAAAATCACCAAAAATTCCAGAAAATTCCTTGAGACTCAGGGAACTCAAATAAAATAACTTGGCAAATATTAATGTTTAATTTAATCATATTAAATCCAAATAAATTCTAAAAATTCCTTTTAAGCTTTAATTAATTCTGGAAAAATACAAATGGTGTATTTTATTTTGAAAACTTCAGAAAGACTCTGAAATTCAGGATGTTACACTCTATTGCCGCTAAGGTGCCTTGTTCTACTATTTCCAGATTCAGTGCCATTAACTCCTTGTACAGCTCGGGTTGTTGCTCTTGAACCATGAGGTTATTACAATAGGCCTTACGGCTTAAAGCATCCACTACCACGTTAGCTTTGCCAGGGTGATAGTGAACACTTAAGTCATAATCCTTGATCAATTTCAGCAATCTCCTTTGCCTCAGGTTAAGGTGTGACTGTGTAAAGAAATACTTAAGGCTCTTGTGGTCGGTATATATGTCACAATGGTTACCGATAAAATAATGTCTCCAAATTTTTAGAGGATATACCACCGAAGCTAATTCCAAATCATGGGTTGGATAAACTTGCTTCATGAGGGCAGAGCTGTCTTGATGTATATGCTGCAACTCTACCTCCTTGCATCAGTATGCATCCAAGCCCTTGATGCGAGGCATCACAATACACCTCGAAGTCCTTGCGCACATCCGGTAGGACTAGCACAGGGGTGGTAGTTAATCTCTTCTTCAGCTCTTGAAAGCTTTCTTCATAGGCCTTTGTCCATTCAAACTTTTGCTCCTTCTTGAGTAGTTGAGTCAATGGCCTGGCAACCCGGGAGAATCCTTCTATAAACCTTCTGTAATACCCTGCCAGCCCAAGGAAACTTCTCACCTCCATACAGTGGTGGGCTGCTTCCATTCCATTACTACTGCTATCTTTTGGCTGGGTCGATGGACACTCCTCCAGCAGACACTATATGCCCCAAGAAGCTGATATCTCTTAGCCAAAATTCACACTTGCTATACTTAGCGTGTAGCTAATGCTCTTTTAGCTTCTCCAATACTAAGCATAGGTGTTCGGCATGCTCCTCTACATTCTTAGAGTAGACGAGAATATCATCAATGAACACTACTATGAACTTGTCCAAATACTCCATGAATACCTTGTTCATGAGATTTATAAAGTATGCTGGGGCATTAGTTAGACCAAAAGACATGACCATAAACTCGTACAGTCCATATCTAGTGGTAAACAATGTCTTGGGAATATCTTCAGCCCTAATCTTTAGCTGGTGATAGCCCGATCTTAGGTCTATCTTGGAGAATATGGTAGCTCCACCAAGCTAGTCAAACATATCATCAATTCTCGGAAGGGGGTACTTATTTTTGATGGTCACTTCATTCAGGACCTGGTAGTCCACACACATTCTGGCGGTACCATCTTTCTTCCTCACAAACAACACCGGAGATCCCCAAGGTGAGGAATTAGGTCTGATAAATCCCTTGTCCTGCAACTCCTAGAGTTGTTTCTTCAGCTCCTCCAACTCATCAATCATCATCCTATAGGGCCTCTTGGAAACTGGGGCAGCTCCCGGTTTCAGGTTGATGACAAACTTCATGTCTTTATCTGGGGGCATACCTGGTAGTTCTTCTGGGAATACTTCAGGATAATCCTGTACTACCAGCATTCCTTCTGGAGGTATGTCTTCATAGTGGTACACGACACAGCCCCAACGATAGGGTCGGTCCACCTTCACATCTATGGTTAATCCGGGACATTTGGTCAGCTTCACCGTCCTGGTGGCACAATCTATAACTCCATGATGTCTTGCTAATCAGTCCATTCCTAATATGATATCTAGGGTCTAGGAGCTCAATACTATCAGGTCGGCTAGGAACCCGAATTCCTCTATAGTAACTTCTACCCTAGGGATACTAGGGTAGTAGTGATTATACCAGCAGGTGAACTAAGTACCACTTGTTTCTTTAAAGGGTAAATAGGTAGCCCAACCTATCCGCATATCCCTTGGCTATGAATGAATGTGAAGCCCCAGAATCAAAGAGAGTTTGTGCGAGTATTGACTTGACAAAAAACGTACCCAACAACACTTTTGCGGCCTCTTAAGCCTCCTTGACAATGATATGGTTGACACGACCTCTGTTAGGTGTCGCAGCAGTCTTGTTGGGCTGGGAGGCTTGGTACTCTTTGCTGGTCCCTGACGCTTGGCCACGAACAGGAGCAGTTCCCTTGTTGAACTTCACCAGGGCATTCTGTTTGTGAGGGCACCGACTGGCAAAATGCCCCTTCTCCTCGCAACCAAAGCAATTGTAGTTGGCGGCATTGTTCGTCTCGGTGAATTGGCCTTCAGGTCGCGGAGCTTGAATAGAATTGCCTCCTGGACGAGGTGCTGGGGTGGAAGCCTTGGATTGACTTGGTCTTGAGGAAGAGGGGTTATTGAAGAACTTTTGAATGAATCTTCCTTGGGGTCGCTAGGCCACCAGCTTACGCTTGCGACTAGCTTCCAGGTTCTTTCTTTCCTTCTCCAGGATCAATGTCTTGTTCACTAGTTGGTGGAAACTAGTGAAGTCCTGGATGATCAGCTGCACTCGCAAATCCTCATCATGCCCTCGAAGAATCTATCAATCTTTTCTTCCTCCTCCGCCACATCCTTAGGGGCATAGTGGGCAAGCTGGGTAAACTTTGTGAGGTACTCATTGACAGTCATATTTCCCTGCTTCAGGGTGCGAAATTCGTTCTTCTTCATCCTGATCACTCCTGCCAGGATGAAGTTTGCCTTGAAAGCTATCTTAAATTTTGTCCATGGTATGGCCTCCAGGTTATTTCTAGTGGTGGCATCTTCCTGACCTTTGGCGGCTAGATAATTCTCCCACCAGGCGGCCGCAACTCCTTGAAGCTGATGAGCAGCAAAGACCACCTTATCTTCCACTGCACACTTGGCGAGACGAAGCTTCCTCTCAGTATCTCGGAGCCAGTCTTCGACTTCCAGGGGTTCGTCGGTCGAAGCAAAAGTGAGTGGCCGGGTTCTTTGGAAATCGGCCAAATCAGACCTATGGCTGCCGGTGTTGCCTTGCTGCTCGGCATAGATGGCTTGCAAAAGCTAGGTTTGCTGCACCATGGTAGGGTTGATTGGCGGGGGTGGGAGATCAGCTCCTTGGTTTTGTCCCCTACCCTGCCCTGCGGGCTGCGCTCCTTGATTGGTGTCTACCTCTGCTTGGATGTGAAGATTAGCACCGGCCTGGGCTCTTGTGACTCTTTGACTAGCCATCTGTAGTTATAGCTTTGAGGTTTAGAAGCTAGCACTAGACAAGTGGGTGGGAGTATCATCCCATAACAAACACATAAAACCAGTCGAACAAGATAAATGACAAAACCACCTTTCAGCACAAGGCCATAACTTGGCCATACATTAAACATAACAGGAGATTACATAGCCAGCTTATCTAGCCCTTAGACCAAGCAGGACTTCACGGATACAACAAAATACTTAAAGTTCATAATAGTCGTGACTAAAGGACACAACTCATACTACTACGGGAGGTCAGTGCTTGCATTACACAACACTTAGCAAGCACTGCACTAATCTACCTACTCCTCCATAA
Source organism: Dendrocalamus latiflorus (assembly GCA_017311315.1). Classification (NCBI taxonomy): domain Eukaryota; kingdom Viridiplantae; phylum Streptophyta; class Magnoliopsida; order Poales; family Poaceae; genus Dendrocalamus; species Dendrocalamus latiflorus. Next base: position 10,948,323 of record CM029675.1, read on the forward strand.
GGCTGGCTCTGGGGCATGAGGGACTGTAATCTGGAGACTACGAATGGGAACGGCTATCGCTGAACTCCGATGAGTCGGAGTAAGAGCGAGAGCGGCTGCGACCGCGACGGACTCCCCCATGCGAATGGCTGACTGGGGTCCCGGAGGTCACACGCTCTTGCGCACGGTGAGCAGAGTGCAGGGTCCACTGATCCATGGTCGGATCGGAGCAATAGGCGCTGTAGGGGCTGCAGGAGCTGGGACCTGCTAAAGTTGGGCGAGAGCGGCGGCCTTTTCCGCCTCCGCTTCCGCCAGTGCTTGCTCACACTTGGCGAGCTTCTCCTGCAGGATCGCCATCTCGGTGTGACTGGCGATCAGGTGCTGACGAAGTGCGGAGATCTCCTCTAGGGCGGCGGTGTGAGCCGCCCCCATGGTGCGGGTAAGGTGGACCTAATGTGTGAGCATCGGGTCGTCCTCCATCATTGGCATGAAGGTCTCATTGTACCGGGCGCCCTCCTGGTGAGACGGGTAGTAGCAAAATGGTGTCTGCCGTAGTGGGGGTCCATGTATATCACAAAGCCGAGCTGCGGCTAAGCGTGCGGGCATCCTGGAGGGCCATCGCGAAGGTGCTCCGCTGGTGCTCGGTTCTGAAGACATAGGGCAGATCCTATTCATCCTTGGTGTAGATGAACACTTCCACCATCCATGATTCCCCTCCTCCATCATTGGACTTACGCCCACGGTATATGGGCTGGTCCTCGTACCCCAGGTAGTGTAGCAGTTTGCGCAAGATACACACAAACTCTCCTTCATGAAGGCCATGAGCCAAATAGTCCCAGTAGCCCTCAGCTGCAGCTCCCGACATCTGTACATTAAATCACTAGCGTTAGTACCTTTTCAAAATACCAATGAAAGTTGGACAAGTTTAGATCTAGGAAGGATAAGAAAGGAAATATTAGGCTATAGTTTTAGAAACTCCTTTTTATAAATTTTCAAAATTTATAATCCTAGACCCTTTCAACAACTGTTCTATGGCTTTTACCCTACAGTCGTATGCTCTTATACCAGCTCTGTCGGACCCAGATTTTTCAATCCAGAATCTCCTGTGATTTACTGCACTATTCCCTGGATCAGTAGATAGTGCACACAGGTACATTGCTGTATCATTTCATACATCGCATAAAAACATAAGATTGCAGATCAGAGTTTAAATTACACCACGTCGGATGACAGTTTACAAAAGGGCCAGAGAGGCCAAATGTCTACATCACAAAATAGCAGCGGAAATAAGACCATATCCACAGGCAAACGACTGGGGGTAAATGTGTGCATTATATATTACCTAGACTTAGGTAATATATGTCACACAACTCCATGGGTCAACTTGTCTAGGACCGGACAAACGTAGTAGACGTCATAATTTCCTTCGTTATTTCCTCCATCGACAGCTGGGGCATCCTCATGAGCATAGTGGTCCTGGGTCCCTGTTTCTGTTTTGGTAAGGCGAGTGTGAGCACAAATCCACCGTGCTCAGCGAGGCAACACACAATATGTAATATTTAACATGCATGGCTTATCAAGGAAAGGCTCGGGTTTATTTTGTTTTGCCATAAATTGCTTTTAAATACTTTACTTAGAAAGTTCCTAAGACCTAGCAGTTTGAACTTATGACTTAAATCCTTGTGAAACAAGACCATCATATTTGCGATACAAATTCAATCCACCATTACATGGCATCCGCACCATATACTAGCTTTCAGCATTATAGCCGCTTACCTTATCGCTGGGATGACACCCAAGGCAAGTCAAACTAGGGCTTTTCTGCTGCCCTCCACTTATCCAATCCACCCATAAAGCTTTTTGAAACAGAACTATATCTAGTAAGGTTCCCATGTCCGCCCTTGACTGTGGGCACTGCTATTCGAATAGTTTCTACTCTGCAAAGTTTGTACACTTTCACCACAAGAGATAATCAACTCGCTGCCCCCACACGATTCCTTAGTCATGTGGTTGAGTAGACCATCACAGTGACTTTTCAAAGTATCTAGTTCCTTTTGTCATCTCACCCTATGGGCTGCTCCCACTTGCGGTGGGTCCCATACGTTGCACGGGATGTTCACCACGGCTAGCGCATTCAGGCTCCACTCCCCACAATGCTAATATGACTGGGAAACTTCACCCTCCACTCGGTGTTCCATTAGGCCTCCCCTTGCCCTTGCAATAACCACTCCTATCCTCTATCGGTGAGATGAGTCTGGGAGTTTCGATAAATTTACTTAGCCAAGTTGTATTTTACAGACTTCTGGTTGTACTATTTTACACAGGAATATCATGACAAGATTCAGTCCTTAGGATTACCCGGACGGTTCTACCACATTCCAAATTTGTGCTTCCATTGCATCACGTTCTAGCCCCCCAACCACCCGCCTAAGTATTTAAGCAAAATTGAGATTTTTCGGAAGCATAAAATAATCATACCAACATATACCCGTCATTACCACCATGACTTTCCAAATCATTTCCCATAGTTGAAAGTGATGTCTTAGGGGAATTTAGGTGCCCCCGATTTTCCAAGCAATACTAGGCAGGGCGATATACTGTAAACTTATTTTCAAAAGTTGTAACATTATAGTTTTTGCTAGGGTGACAAGGCTCATATTTTCAAGGATTTCAATGGAGTAATACTAACAAGTGTAATAGTGGGTGTATAACTAACAACTTGAAATCGAGCATAAATTAACACATGAAATAACAGCATGCATGTTGGTATTTTAAATGGAAATAAATTTGCATAAACATGGGTTCAAATAAGATCAAAGTGTTGACTCGCCTTGATCACTGGAGTCCTGGTCTTGACCGTCAAAGTTTGCTACGGCTTCGGCTTGTTCCTCCTAGGCTTCGTACGCTATTTTTCTGATGCGCGAAAATTTAGATAAAAATTAGCAAACCAAACAAAATCTCATCTAAATTCAAATGAGCTTCAAAAATCATGGTTTCAGTTCCATTGGATAGATCTTGAATTTAGACGAATTTAGAAATTTGTTTCACTCAATTTAGAGTTAAAATGAATAAGTTATACCCTTTTAAAGTTCTCAGTTTTAAGTAAATCTGGAAAATAATAAAATTCTGACTAGTGGGTCCCACTTCCTATTTTTTAAGTTTTCTTTTATTTTTATACCCTTTTCTCTGTGTCTATGACAGGTAGGGCCGGTCACTATGTTATTAAAGAAACATGGCCCACATGTCAGGGATTCATTATCTTAACTACCGATCATTAACTCTAACGGTTGTCTTAACTGCATTTAATAACTATCTTAATCCAAGTTAATTACGGAGCTACAGTCCTCTTCTTCCTCCGGCCGAAGGACGGTGAGCTCGCCGCCGGCGGAGGAAACGGTGGCCGGGCGTGAGAATTGGCAAAACGGGTTACTCCTAGCCGCGCACACGCTTGGCTTGGTCCCGCCGGCCAATTTGGTGGCGGTGGTGGTCGGCGGCAGCGGTCGGCGGCGACCATGGGTGGCGGCAGAACAGGGGAGGGGTGAGCTCGGCGATATACCTCATTATAGTGCAATTAAATGCTAGGGGAGCATCTAGGCGGCGGTATGAGCCTGCCTCGGGGGTCGGCGCGGCTTGGGGGCGACGGTGGTGATCCGGCGGTGAGTGGTGGTGACAACCGGTGAAGGAGCACGGTGTGGGCTCGGCTCACGTTGCAAGAAGTTCGGCTGACTTTGGGGAAGAAAGGGCTCGCCAGTGAAATTTGGTGCATGGAAGCTCGATTCGGGAGTGTGGGAGACTGAGGACGGTGTGGCGATGCAAACAGAGGGTCGTACAGGTTTTACAGGCGGCGGGGCGAGGCCAGCAACGGGCAACGGTCGTGCAGCCACTTCAGGGGTAGGCAGCGGTGGCAGGCGGCGGTGGCAAGGCAGCAGCTACGGCGAGATTTTATGCGATTTATGCGTGACATTACAGCGCAGGTGCTGCAGCTTACGCCGCGCTAGCCAGCCGGCAGAGCTTTTGTGCCGCGTGGTTGAGTGATGCAACGGGACAGAGGAGATACAGTGGGCGGTGGCGTCGTACCGTGGGTGGGGTGGCGAAATTGGGGGCGGTGATGGTTTCACGGGCGCGCCAGCCGGGTGAAGGGACAGGTTGATGGGTGGGAAATGGCATCCTCGGCGACGATGGCTGGCCAGCAGCAAAGGGGCGACGATGGCGAGTAGAGCTCCTGCTCTGCCGAAGCAGAGAGAAGGAGGGGAAGGTGGAGTTGGGCCGGGCCGTTTCGGCCGGCCTAACTTTCATTTCTTCCCCTTTTTTCTTCTTTTTTAATTATTTATTTAGTTTATATGTGTATATATAATTTCATATTTTTGCTCCTTTATTACTTTTACTCATTTTTATCCTATTGTTGCTAGCCTTACCTTATATGCATTTATTTATTTTGTAGAGTGCACTATATATATTCATATTTCTTTCACTTAACTTTGTTTACCCCCTATTATTATTTCTAATCCTCAATTAAAATTTTATATTTTGGGTTCAAATTGTACTCCCCATTTTAATGAAACATCTTTTCAGATTCGATTTTTAAAACATAAATTGCTATTATTTTCATAATCCCATCATACTTTATTATTTGTCTAATTCTTTATGAGTTTTCTTCATTTATTGGAACCTCAACCAAAATTTAGAAAACCACCATAAAATCCAAATTCCAAGAGAATACATTGCACAATAATTCAAGAGTTTCACATTTTCAAATTTCAATTTCCGGGATGTTACACGCCCATACCCCTCTCCTTCGTTGACGCACCACGCCTGCCGCCTTGTGCTTGACGATGTGCAACTGGCGCTGCTACATGCCCCTCTCCTCACAATTACGCACTACAGAAGTAGCTGCTACGCCCTAGAATCCTGCTGAGCTTGCACCCGCTCGTCACAACCTCGTTGGTTCGCTTACCCTCAGGATGTCATGCTATCACCACCAGTGCTCGCTAATACATTTCTATCGACACCCGAATATGCAAATCTGGAATCTCTGTGTATATCACACTAATCCAGGATCACTCTAGTGCATATAGTGGAAACATAGATAAAATATCGACCATGATCATGAAAAAACTCAATTATAAATAATTATTAGAGTAACGGCCTTATGGCCAAGCTTACAAATAGTAGCCAAAGGGCTTAGAAAAAACTAATAACAGAAAATAAAGTTAAGCATAGCAGCTATTCAACATGCTCACATGCAATCGACTAGGGAGTGAAGTCCTAATCTGTGAAGACATCGAAGCACTCCTCTATTACCTCTGGCTAAAAAGGTCCTCCTTCAACAACTGAGCAATAAACACTACTACAGAAATCCACATTACAGACGGTTCAGAAACGTCATCACAGACGGTTTTCTGAACCGTCTGAAATTATGGTTCAGTGATAATCCAAGTTATCACAGACGGTTTTTGAACCGTCTGTGATTATGCGATATCACAGACGGTTTTTCAGTAAAAACCGTCTGTGATTATCCGATATCACAGACGGTTTTTAGAAAAAAACCGTCTGTGATATCGGATAATCACAGACGGTTTTTAGTACAAAACCGTCTGTGATATCGGATAATCACAGACGGTTTTTACTGAAAAACCGTCTGTGATATCGCATAATCACAGACAGTTTTTACTGAAAAACCGTCTGTGATACTCCTCCCCCCCAGCAGAATATATTTCTGTTTATAGCTAGCCTCAGGAAATGCTAGCCATGCCCTCTGAAACAAGCAGATAATCACAGACATAAACATATACAACTCACACATCTCATTTCATTTCAGATACATTTCACATCTCAATTCATTTCACAGACATAAAACATCCAATTGACAACGCACTTCATTTCACAAACATAAATTAAGCATCCATTTCGCAAATCAATTCATTGAGTTGAAATAAAATATCCATTAACAAATACACAATTGTAAAAGATCTACACTGTATTTGCACTTAGAATTACAATAAAAAATCATTCTGGGCAGTGGAACTCTCCATCTGATCTTACAACTTTTGACCACAAAAACCAAATGAGCTCTCCTCGAATTTTTGCAAAATCCGGCTGTGTCAATGCAGATGTAGAGATGGACGCAGCCTGTCGATAGGAATATCAACGCGCGCATATATAAAACTGACATGTATGAAATAAATGTGGGAAGATTGACAAACCTTAGAATTAGTGATCTTGGTGGAATCGAGGAGTAGTCTCATATGGTGGCACATGTAGTATCCACATGTGTTGCCCGGCTCCTGCTGGTGGCACTGCAAAAAATATAATGTGTTAAATCAAGTGGCATTACTACTATGTGTTGTATATGATTAATTAATGTGTAGCTAGCGAATACCCGAAACTTGCGATCATGTTTCAAGGCCTTGGCCCCTGTCATCGAGTCACGTGTTTGTTGAACGTATGTGGCGAACGACCTTCGTTATTCGAAAAAGTTAGATTAGTTATTCGGAAGGAAAGAAAGAGTACAATGTACGTACCTATCGAGTATTCGGGCGATAGCTGTGTACTTGGATTTGTTCTTACTTAGAGAATCAAGGTATATAGCCTTGTTCCATTTTGGTATAATTACAATTAAAATCCAATGGAACTGCTCATTGTATGGCATAAGAACAAATTCCTTATCTTGGTGAGCCAGCAGTGATTTTGTAATATAGTCCTCCACGAAGGATGCATTCTCGATGATGGTATCAATGGCGACCAAGCGTGGGTCCAGGAAACCAATTTGTGATTTCGATGATCTAGCTTCGATCAGCATGAATCTATATATAACATAGGAAAGCAACAAATTGTGACATATATCGGTATTACGTGAACAGAGACTGTGATTGTGCAGACTTACAGCGTCCAGCATCGAACGAGTGAGGCGTCAAGAGCGTTGAGCGTGAAAAGGTCAAATATATCGTCAAAGGTCACCGCGAAGACACATTCCTGAACTTCGTGCAAGAAATGTTCCGGCTTGAATTTGACAGTTATACCTGAGCGCCGTTCTGCCGCTGGCTTATTGGACTCTTCCATATACCAAAGGTGGAATCTTTGGCAACCAAGTCCTAGTTTTTGGAGCTCTTCCTGGACTACCATCGGCTGACCTAGCACGAATTTGCGGGCCAATGGCATGGACGGGAAATCGTCACCATCCTTCGTCTTTGATTTGCCCTGGCCACTGCCTCGAGTGTGGGTCGACTTTATGCTAGTCGACTGTAATGGTATAGACGGTGCAAGTTGGTCTGGCGATAATAGCACCTGTGGAGATAGCACCGGTGCAGGTAGCTGTGGTTCGCACTGCCCGTGTGGAGATGGCACCAGTGCAAGTTGCTGTGGTTCGCACTGCACTTCTGGTCCTGCCACCGGTGAAGAAGCCTCCAGGGAGATGTCGGTTTTGGGCCACTGGATGAATGTTCCAATGGCCTGTCCTAGATTCACGATCTCGTCGTTGGGGGGCTTCGGTAGCGGGACCACCTCAAAATTGGCATACACACCATCCACATTAACTTTTGCGAAGCCTGGCGCTAAAGCTTGACCGTGCACCATGGCCCCGATACCAGACGAATATGCCTGGCCCCAAGCAGCGTACAAGGGAATGGAGCCATATCTCACTTGGAGCCTGCATGTCGTAGGCTCCTACATAACGATACAAAATTAGCTACTCGAATAGGCCTACCAATGGAGCAAGCATTCGAGAGGTAATAATTATTACCAGGATGTCGTCCACAGGAAATTTGGACTGGGTTTGCGTCGGATTGGACGCGCAGCTACTCGGATGGTTGTGCGGGCTAGCTAGCACAGGAGCGGCGGTGGCGGCCTGCTGACTTTCTGTCTGTTTCCGCACCTCATCTCTGATTATGTCAGCCATCGAACCCAGTATCTCCTCTTTAAGAGATGCCTTGAGCTCTTCTCGTAGCTGTGCGTCACGCTCGGCTTTGTTTCTCTTCCTGCGCCGATACATGTCGGAGTCATCTTGGAAACCATGTTTCCAAGGAACGTAAAGCCCAAGGCCTCTCGTACGGCCCGGGTGCTCCTTGTTTCCCAGGGCCACGGAGAGCATATCATTCTCCCTTGTTCCCTGGAATGATCCCAGGGTAGATTGAAAACTCAGCTCTTCCTGCAAGAGCACGACATGTCATTTCAATTCGTACGAAGTTGTGGAGTAATTACAAGCTACGTAGTTCGATCGATATCTTACCAGGTGCTCGGTCACTTGCTGGTCTGAAGGGTTTCGAAAGGTGATGTCCCCTGATGTCGTTGTAGATGACCTTGCTCTAATCCAATTTCGAGCGCGGTCGTCCGGGATATTGGAAAACGGCGGGGCGATGTCCTGTGCAGCTGCCAGCTCATCCTCCTTCATCCACTGCGCCATTTTACCCGCATACCCAGCTGTGCCAAGTCTGTGAGGGTGTGTATTTTTTGCCTGGAGGGCCTTGTGCGCCACACTTGTACCTTTGAAATCTTCGGTCGTTTTCATCGCCTTGAACTCTTCCCATTGTGGTTCCAGGAATGGGTATGTATGAACAGGCATTTCGTCCGTCTCCACGTATTTCTTGACAAGCGTGCTCTTGAAGTTCTTCCATGCTTTGCACGCCGCTTTGTAGGTTTGTTGTTGCACAGCGTCCAGGTGTTCTTCTGGGAACTCGAACGATGCCAAAATTTCGGTCCACAGCTCACGTTTCCGAGTGTCAGGCACGTTCTTCCACGAATTGTATGTGATCTCAATTCGTTCTCGTGCAACTACTCCGACCATGGTTCAGAATGCGTTTACTGCTTTTCGAGGAAGGATAGGGACCCCAGATGCATTCACCGCTGTGATGATCTGTCGGCCCTCAGGCTTCTTTGATAGCCCTCTTCCTTGGCGTCTTGATGTTGGAGCGGACGCCTCCGGCGATGATGTTGAAGAATGCGCGGGTGACATGTTGCTCATTTTGTGGGTCTATCAAGATAAGATGAGAAAGTAATCATATTGAATTGCAAGACAAGAGAGGAGTAGAGGAGAGGGGGAGAAGGGAGGGGGTGATATGGACATAGAGAGGGGGTGATGTGCCTATCTTACCAATGTACCAATGTATCAAGTCCCTCTTTTTCCCGCAAAATTCAAGTCAATTTTATTACAAAAGTGCAAAAAAAAGACATTCCAGATTCTTCGGTGAGCAGCCGACATAGCCGACTTTTCGGTGTGCGACTATGCATCTGCTTCTTCCCACTCCTTCTCTTCATCTCTGGTCTCCGGATCACGTACGCCAGTAGTGATGATTCATCTAACTGAATCATCGCTACTGGCGTACGTGATCCAGAGATCAGAGATGAAGAGAAGGAGTGGGAAGAAGCAGATGGATAGTCGCTCACCGAAGAAGTCGGCTATATCGGCTGCTCACCGAAGAATCTGGGAATTTATTTTTTTTGAACTTCTGTACTAAAATTTCCTTGAATTTTGTAATACTATTACTACAAGGTCTCTAAACAAAGTGCTTATCCTAGCACCTACTTTATTTGCTAAAACTATAAACCAAATAGCAAAGTCCCCAAACAAAGGTCTATGAAGCAAATGACACAAACTAGTGTATCCGGTTCATTGAACGGGAACACTATAGTATGTCACTTGCTTCACTTGCTGTTTTTTGTCTAGATACATGGAGCATTTGGGTGGAAAGATCAACTGTTTCGTCAGGCGCATGACTGCCAATTCGAAGCATAGCATAGCATCCGAGGCACATCCGAAGCCTGCTGCTGTGTCTTGAGGAATGCCAAGAGCTGGTATTCAGATGGGTTATGAGAATAAGATTCATAATTTATAGTTTGAGGAATGCCACATCTGAAGACCAGCTCTTGGGATTCCTCAAGACATAGCTGCAGGCCTTAGATATGCCTCGGATGCTACGCTATGCTTCAAATTGGCAGTCATGAGCCTGACGACACAATGTATTTCTTTCCACCCAAATGGTCAATGTATCTTTTGCAATAATCGCAAGATTTCTTTATCCAGATACACTAGAAAGAGATCAGGAGTGGAGTAGAGGGAAGGGGGAGAAGGGAGGAGAGGAGTAGAGGGAAGGGGGACCCAAATGATTTCAAACTATATACTATGTACTATGTACTATATACTATATACTATATACTAACACAACAAGCAATATGTACCAATGTAAACTAAGCAACTGCAGTAAACAATGTACCAATGTAGTATGTACCAAATAGCAAACTAATTAAGCTACTGCAGTAAACAATGTAACAATGTAATATGTACCAAATAGCAAACTAATTAAGCTACTGCAGTAAACAATGTAACAATGTAATATGTACCAAATAGCAAACTAATTAAGCTACTGCAGTAAACAATGTACCAATGTAATATGTACCAAGCATCAACCCTAAACACTAACAGTAAGCATAAAGCATCAACCCTAAATATGTACTAAGCAACTAACCATAACAGTATGAAGCATCAAGCATCAACCCTAAACACTAACAGTAAGCATGAAGCATCAACCCTAAATATGTACTAAGCAACTAACCATAACAGTATGAAGCATCAAGCATCAACCCTAAACACTAACAGTAAGCATGAAGCTCGGGGAGGGATTTGATGACCTTACGGTTTTGGTGACCTTAGGGACGCAGGAGGAGGAGGAGGCGGCGGCGACGGAGGAGGAGGAGGCGACGGGCTCGGGGAGGCGACGGAGGAGGAGGAGGCGGCGACGCAGGAGGAGGCGGCGGCGACGGAGGAGGAGGAGGCGACGGGCTCGGGGAGGCGGCGACGGAGGAGGAGGAGGCTGCGGCGACGTCTTCGTCCGGGGAGGCGGCCGGCGAGGGCTGGGGGAGGCGGCCGGCGAGGGCTCGGGGAGGCGGCGGCGACGACGGGCTCGGGATTTAGATCTAATCGAATAACTGCAGCGCACACGGAAAACCCTAGCGAGAGGGCATATGTAGGAAGATTAGCACAGACGGTTCTAAACTTAGAACCGTCTGTGATAACATATCACAGACGTTTTTGAGTTAAAAACCGTCTGTGATAGTTTACTATCACAGACGGTTCTAAACTTAGAACCGTCTGTGGTATGTTATCACAGACGGTTCTAAATTTAGAACCGTCTGTGATAAGCCTTTGCCGGCTGTTGCAATTAAGACCACCAATAACTACACAGCTGCATTCATATCAACTACCAAACAGCTGCATTCATATACAACACCAACCAGCTGCATTCACACAGTGTAGTTCTTGATACATTATGGAGAGCAGATTCTGAGGAATCTTTTCATGCTATCCTGTACGACATTATGGATGCTGCTGATCATTTGCCCAGGCTGCGCGAGGAAGTGCTGAGGACAAGGGCAATCTTAACGGCGTTCGAGAATTTAGCGGCTGATCCTCCAAGTCCCCAAGTGGAAGAAGAAGCTTACGAAGCCCAAAAGAATACAATCTGGGAAACTCTTTACCTGTGCGACTTTTGTAATAAATTTGCCTCTAATTGAAATTAATAAATTTGCCTTTAATTTGTGACCTCTTGTCTCAGTAGTTCTGTAGTTAAGTTATTAGAAGCAATGTGTACTTATATATTAACCTCTGATCTAGAATATGACAGACAAAGGGACATCACAGCCGGTTCTTGTGAAAAACCGTCTGTGAACATTCCCAGACGGTTCTTAACAACAACCGGCTGTGATAGTCGACACAACACAGACGGTTTTTAATAAAAAACCGTCTGTGATAATCCCAGATTATCACAGACGGTTTTTAATAAAAACCGTCTGTGATATTCCAGTATCACAGACGGTTCAGAAGTAAGAACCGTCTGTGATACTCCTTTTTCCCGCCACAAATACCACAGACGGCCTTCAAATTAAAACCGTCTGTAATAGTTTACATTACAGACGGTTTCACAAAACCGTCTGTGATTTGCCGTCTACTATTAGCCTTTCTGTAGTAGTGAAAGGACATAGTCGTGAGTACATAGAGTGCTCAGCAAGCTGTTTGTAACAAGATGCAATATATAATGATGCAAGCCTTACTACATTTTTTGCCTTCCCAATGCCACTCTTAAGCTCAACCATGTCACCTACCAACCGTAACCATTCTAGACCATGGCTCGTTCATGAGCGTAGTCTCGGTCCTCGCTGTTAACCATAGTTTACTTGAACCTTCCCTACACACCCAAAGACAAAAAAAATATTTTGGGACACAAGTTCTTTACAACTTAATCCATGTTAGCTAAGTCATGCTTCATGCAACATGAATATACTGACTTAAGACCAAATTATTCAATCCTCGATCAATTTCCAAATTTCATAACTCACTACTGAAACCAGAGGACAGCTGGTCAGACTGCCAGAAACTGAACACCAAGCAAAAAAGTAAATCATTCACAAATTTAAAATTTAACTCACAAACATTGACAATGGTTTATTCTTGACCTTCTCATATGGTCCTCAAACAGAATCCGCAAATCTGACTGGTTCGTGTGGGAAGGGAAAAAGATCATACAAATTATTCAATGATAAAAATTAATAGTTGGAACTATCGAGCTATTCATCACTTCATTTTCTTTTCACCAACATGCTCATATTTTGTTGCTGCTCAGAGCTGAAGGGCTAACTTCTTATCAACTGGCTTCCTGTCGCTTGCACCATCAATTGCATCATAACATGGGATTGCGTTACAGCGTATCATCTTCATGCTACCGGAAGAGATGATGTAAAAACCATTTCTTTTGCCTTGATTGCCTGAAATCAAATTGCACAGCAGCAAGATGCATCGCATTGACTGTCCTAAGAAAATGGGATTAGTACCCTGATATACAGTGACAGGCCTCCTTAATTTACTTACTTCATTTTCCCAGTTTACACGCAGTGTGATCCACAGGAGCAACACAAGCTTGGTGAGGCTGCCGCAAACGATGCCAAGCCAAAGCCCCTATTGAAACCAAAATGGTTCCAGTCATTCAGAGATATCCGTGTGGTTCATATCACTGAAACGCTGTACAAATTTGCAGGGAAGATGCTGAAGAGTTTTTAGTACCATTCCATTCAGATGGAGGACAAATGCAAGCAACACGGCCATGGGAATGCCGACCAAGTAGAACGCGCCGAGGTTAACACGTGCGCCAATTTTCTGCTCACCGCAGCCGGTCAGCACTCCTGAAATGTTTAGGCATGGATCATGTCACCCTGTTCCTGAATGCTCATTGGGTCACCTCGCTTTGCTTCTAATTTGGTTAGGAATTTAGGACTGCGAAGTACTCATTATATAACAGGATGTTATGTATCATAGAGGAGGTTTTACCTGAAAAAGAAGTGTGGATCCCATCGATGAAGAACGATATCGCGAGAACAGGTATCATTCGAGCAATGTAGGTGATGACTTCAGCCTCATTGCTGTACATGAACCCCCAGAAATTGCGTAGCAAAATCATCGTTAAGGCTATCACAAAGCCTTCAGACAAGGCCATGCATATGACTACTCGAGTTGCCAGCTTTGCTGCTTGAGGCTGCCCGGCACCAAGTTCGTTCGAAACACGAGTGCTGCAGGGGAGAAAGCAAAGACACCAATCAGCCTCTACGGCTCTACAGAGCGTACGAACATTCAGCATTGTTTAGAAGAATCGCACACCTTATGGCTGTGCAGAGACCTAATGGCACCATGAACATCAGAGAACCGGTGTTGAGACTGCAGAGTTCAACACACAAATTAATTAGAAAGATAAAAAAGGACGAGATTTGTTGTCCTGTAGTGCATGCAAGAACTAATCTTGTGGTAAATTACCATATTGACAAGACGGAAGTCTCGAGTTTAGGATTGGGCAGAAGACCAGAGAGAAGCACAAGCAGTTCAAACGACCACCACTCCAAGCTGCATATACAAAAAGAAATTAGTCATTGGTCAAGTAATATACGATGGAAGCATACTTGTAGTATTCAAGAATACTTATTGGGTTCTTTTAGGGTACCTAAAATAAATATGAGCCGTTCATTCTTTTTAATCAAATAGATCATATTAGTTAGAATTTAGTTATACTACCATCGACAATACTAGCAGTAGAATCCCGAAAGAGATAAAATTATAAAAGGAACGTATGGCGTAAAAATAATTTCTTCAAACATTGCGGTAATGCACATACGAGAGATGGTGGCTGCGGTGTAGTGGAATGGGTGAGACGGAGGCAACAATGACGGAAAGAATTGATAATAGATTTAAAGAAAAATTTATGATGCCCTCAATAAAAAATTAGTTATAAAAAAATCTATTATACCTTTAAAAATTAATAGTTAAATTTAATTTATACTATCAATAGAATGTACTATATTCAGCAAGTACTCAGGTTTGTCTTACCAGCCCATCATCGCCGATGGGACGGCGAGCTCCGTGAACCGGCGCAGCTCCTTGAAAGCGTCCATGGAGAACCCAGTCCATGTCCTCTTGCAAGCGCTCGACAGCCTCACGTAGAGAGTTAGGATAACCAGATTAGTGCAGTACGAGATGGCGGTGCTCAACGCAGCGCCTTTGCTCCCCATGCCGACCTTGTACACCAGCGCCCAGCACACGAAGACATGGCTAAGGGCCGTGACGCCGGAGCTGAGCATCACCGGCACGACTATGCTCTGCGTCTGCAGGAACCGGATGTGGCACACGAGCGGGACGTAGGGGACAAGGGAAGGGATTGTCCACAGCGCATATGCGCCGGCCTCCGCGGCGATGTCCTTGTCCTGGCCGATGACGAGGAGGATCTGGCCGGCGTTCGCCCAGACAATGGCGATCGGGACGCACGCGAGCGCGAGCACCAGCATGGCGCGCTGCTTGTAGACGCCGAGGAGGTGGTACTGCCTCGCGCCGTAGGCCTGCCCGCACAGCGTGTCCAGCGCGCTCGCCATGCTGGTGAGCAAGCTGAAGCCGGTCACGTTGACGAGGGAGGTAGCAAGGGAGGCGCCAGCGAGAGGGAGCTCGCCGAGGTGGCCGACGAACATGACGGACACCATCCCGATCACGTTCCGCAGGATGCAGCTGCCCACCAGCGGCCCCGCCAGCCTCAGCAACCTCTTGGCCTCCTCCACACCCTCCGCCGCCACATTCGCCGGGCGCGCGACGAGCAGGGGCTCCTCTGTGCTTGCCTCCTCCTCCATGTTGATCAGCTAGCTAGCTTGAATAGCGAAATGGTGAAGCGGAGAAGCACGGAGCTAGCTAGGAGCCCTATACGGAGCTGAGCTGAGCTAGCTAGCGAAATGGTGAAGCGCAGTCAAACATTGCGGTAATGCACATACGGAGCTGAGCTGAACGGCACCGGAATGTTTGGAAGCTTCGTGGCAAGTAGCCAGCAGATTTTTGTTGCTTTAACTTTGTTGTTCTGCACGTGGTGAGACGTGGCTGCCAAGTATTAGAACTGGTCGTACTAGGCACATGCTACTATGCTAGCTGAAGGGCAGTGTAATGTTACCTGCAAAATTCTGTGAGAGTAGCAAATATGCACAGCACGCACACCATATGCAGTACAGACGTGTGCGTCCCCCTACAAACGCCAGGTATTATGTGTGTACTCTGATTATATAAGATACTAGCTATACATAAGCGTGGCGTGACGCCGCGCTAACCACCGTGTGGACCAAAGTAAAAGAGACAATAATTCGTGAGGCTGTTTCTTAAAAAAATCGAGGACTCATGCGTAATTTCGGAAAAACCAAAGGGCTTTTTCGTAAAAAACCAAGGACCTATACATAATTTTGGAAACCACGAGTTGCTATCGGTGAAGTGGAGGGTGCTTTCCGGGAAAAAAAACCTAGTAGGTACCTGTTTGCGAGAAGCAGGGACCTGTTTGCAAGAATAGAGGACCTCTACGTGATTTCACAAAACGCAGGAACTTTCTCGCAAAAAAATGACGTGCCACAGCTCCCTAGCCAGAAAGTCCCCCAACTTTAAAATACGGTAGATACAATACCAATCCTTGATATACAAACTAGGTCGGTGGGAATGAATAACCTCGCCATGCCGTACGCTTCGCTGATAGACACTACAAAATGGTGGTAATTTGCTAGAATAGACTATGCCATTAAAATAATACTGTTTTAAAATAGGGGCACGAAAAACTTCTATTTGCGAAACAACTTTTAAAGTAAAGCCTTGATGGCTGAATTATGGATGGTCAAATTACTACGTTTGGATGGCCAATTTTTAGATGGAACGTTTTCATGCCCCTTCACTTTTCTAAATTTTATAATAAAAATATTTTAATAAGCAATGTGTTCTTGCAAATGACCACATTTTGTAGTGTTCATCACCGAATAATCAATTTTCCGATGTCCTACAGCAAATACCACACTTTTGCATTGTCCTAGAGTCAATTTTGCATAGTTTCAAATGATTTAATTATAGAAATATATTCCATCCATTGATAAATAATTGGCATAACTTTTCGTAATAACCAAAGTTTAATTTTGTCTAATACTTTTATACCACCGTATCTGTAAAGAGTTTGGAGGATATAATACTAATATATTGTTTTTGTGATAAATATAACAATTTCATTCTAATCCGATCATTCCAATATAAATTTATTACATAGGTTGGTTTGTCAAAGTCAATAGTGCCTACAAGTTTTTAGAATGATGGAGGAACAAAATTTATCCCTATTTTGCAAATTACCATTGGGATCTTATCGAACCAGGATTTACATTTGGACCCTCTGTGTATTCTGAGCTATTTTCATGATAAGTGACTATCTCACATAGTACAACATCAATGAAAATCACAGCCATATATGCACATAAATGAAAGAGGTACTTGATATTACATAAACAATCATAATTAGACCTTATGCCCGGGTTTTAAATAACGGACCGACATGCCAAATGAGTTTGCTCATAAATAGTAGTAGAAAGAAAAATAAACCAAAATAGCCTCCATGATTTGCCACAAGCAATCGACTGGGGCTAAGACCTAGTTCTCGCCATTGTTTTCATCACCAAAGCCGGATGCATAGAAGTGTCCATACATCGGATCTTCACTTCCATAATTTGAATCCACATGTACAAGCAACCATGAGTACAAAAGTACTCAACAAGCCCTTGTGCCAAATGCAAGAGTATTATGACCCATTCTTTTCAGCTTATGAGTTACGGCTTGTGACTTCCCTCCAACAAACAAATAGAACGGCTTCTCCACTACTTTTTTGAAGTGGTTTATCGGGATAACCTTTTCAAATCGGCTTATTGGCCTATCAGCATTTGGTTCATTTATACAAGCGCTCGCGCTAGGGCCAAAAGCCATCAGCCGTAGCGCAAAAGAATGCATAGATGCGATGCTTGCCAAGTGAATGTCTTAGGTTTTTTTAAGCAAGTTTTAGGTCTCTTCATCACGAAAGCCTAAGAGTTAGCCCCCTTTTTTTAACTTAAAACCAAAATGTCCAATTTAATAAAGTTTGTCATAGGAATGGAACAACTCCATCTATACTAGGGAATCCCTTCACCAGCACTAGTGGAATCCCTCCACCTATACAGTACCATGGTGTCGGACCCCAGATTTTAACATCCGGCTTCCCCTGTGATTCCACCGCACTATTCCCTGGATCAGTAGATAGTGCTTACAAGTTACAATTCTGAACATCAAAGTACATATCATGTGGAAGCGTAAATATAATAGTAGACTAACACATGGGTCGATTAAGCCGAAATCAATAAATTGCAGCAGCGGAAGAACGAAGCACACAGATGGGACCTTCGGGACATGCCCACAAGCAGCCAACTGGAGGTTCGCGACCTAGCCCTTGACATCTTCATCTTCTTTGCCACCATGTCCAATCGTGTTGCTGAGGCGTAGTGATCTAGTTCCTGATTCTGGATTTGTGGGGGAAAGCGAATATGAGCACAACCACCGTGCTCGCGAGCCAACACACAGGATGCAATTAAATAGTATGCATGGCTTATTAAAGGAAGGCTCGGGTTATTTTATTTGCCGTAAATTGCTTTTGAAATATGATACATAGAAATCTCCTGAGACCTAGCAGTTTGAACTAAAACTTATTTTGTGAAAGAATGCAATAGTAATAGCGATCCAGATTCCATCCAACATTACATGGCCTCTGCACCATATGCTTAATCCTTCAGCGTCATAACCGCTTAACTTATCACTGGGGCGACACCCAGGGCAACACAAATCAGGGCCTTTCTCTACCCTCCACTTTACCAATTCCACCCACAAAGTTTTTGAAATAGAACTATATCTAGTTAAGTTCCCATGTCCGCCCTTAACCGTGGGCACGGCTATTCGAATAGTTTTTGACTCTGCAGAGTTTGCACACTTTACCCACATGAGATAAATCCACTCGTTGCCCCACATGATTCCTTAGCCATGCGGTTGAGTAGACTATCACAGGACCTTTACAATGCATTTTTTCCTAGCAGAGTTACGTCCGCTAAGGTTTCCACTTCCTTCGGGGTACGACCACCCTTCCAGAAGCCCCCTTTTGCGCCGTCACATCGGAGGATGTGGCCATCCTCTACCCGCCCGTGGTCACACCGGCGCAACTCTTACTAAGTCGATGCAAATTAGTTAGCCCTGCCTACACTTTGCCAGCTTGTGGTTGTACTTGTTGTACACTGGGAGGTCATCACAAGATTCGGTCCTTAGGACTATCTGGGCGGTTCTACCACTATCCACTTTGTGCTTCCACTGCACCACGACACACACCCTCGAACCATCCGCCCAGATAAATAAGCAAGTTGGGGTTTTTGGGGAACATAAAATACTCATACCAACATATACCAGTCATTGCTACCATAACTGCCCAAACCAATTTCTCATGATTCAAAGTGATGCTTTGGGGCATTGTTGGTGCCCCCTGATTATCTAAGTAGTACTAAGCATAGGGTATAATTATGGACTTATTTTCGAAAGATTACCATTATAATTTTGCTAGGGTGACAAGGCTCAGATATTCAAATATTTTCAAAGGAGGTATAATACTAGCAAGTCGATTAATGGGTGTATAACTAGAATCTTCAAACAAACATATATTTGCATATGAAATAACAGCATGCAATTTGATAATTTAAACAAAAGTAAATTTGTGAAAAATGTAGGTTCAACATGATCAAAGTATTGACTCGCCTGGCGCGGTTTACCGTGGACTTGAGCTCACACAATGCTCTCTCTTGACTTCTATTCTTTATCTTCACTTTGCTCCGACCACGCTTGATCTGTGGAATATTCAGGTAGGTCTCCAGCTTCTAATTGCGTGATAAACGACTGAATCCAAATAAAAGCAAATAACTCAAAAGATTCAAATAAATCCGGATAAACTCAATTTAGATTTATTATAAGTTACTGGGTGATTCGGGTGATTAGAGGTAGGGTCTATGGTAGAATACAATGACTTGGTCTTTTTATTTACAATCTCTTTTATTATTTCTGTATTTATCAAGGAAGTTCCATGAGTTGGGATGGACCTCTGAATTGGGATACATGTTTAACTGGGTATTATTTTGTCGAGCGTTACTTTTTAGAGTATATATATATGAGTGATGCTTGCAAATCTTAATTTATCGGGTTAACTTTATAGCTTATGTTTATAACCTTTTGTGGTATGATATTTCATGCACCTCCATTTATTACTAAGCTATGGTTTATTTATACGGGTCCCGACTTGCTGTATATATACAATTTATACTCCATATAAATATGTACTAAAGCTAGTGTTAAGATTTAATTGATGACACCATTGTTATCTTGCTCATACTTTAGCCGCTATTATGCTTAATTTCAAATTTTAGTTTAAACTTAGCAATCTGAATAAGGCTTGATATGTATCATTTTATTTGACCCTAATCATTTGTGTTAATGGCTAAATGTTTACTTTAGAGTTTTCATTTGTATGAGATTATTTTGGTATTTGATGACCTAGGGCTACTTTATTGTAACCCATGTATATTATTATGACCTCTTTAGTTTGAGTGCTCTTTGAAAACTACTGTTACTGATATTTTATTCCTTAGCATTGGTAACACGTTGATCTTAACTTATTTATGGCCGATGAAGCATGCTATGTAGGATTACATTTCATCATCGTTACTAATTTAAGGCTGTCGTTTAAGATTTTAAGATCGGTGGTATGGCAATGACGATATCTACATTTCTAATAGGGTTCAGGGTGAATACAAGATATTTACTAATTATTCATCCGATGACCTAGGGGTTACTTTATTGTAATTACCCCATATATATATTTTTTTCTAACATGTCCTTTCTACCTAAGACACCCCTTTTATTAAAGGTGGCTTTCAATTTATGTACCTTTAATTGTTATTTAGTGCCAATTAAACCTTAAAGAAAAGACTGTACAGTTTTTAATCCAAGCCCTTGTTATCATTATTTTTATAGCTAAACATGATGTCTAAGATCTTCTTTGGATAATTAACGAAAGTCATCTTTTATTTATACCTAGAAAATCACTAATTGGCTTTGGGACTAAATAATCACGGACACATTAACTTTTCATTTATGGTAATTACTCAATATCCAACCTTAGATAATCGTATTTACCTCCTAATAAAATTTGTTGGCTTTTCTAATTTATCCACAAATTATCCTTGACTTTCTTAATTTAAAATGGACTGAGAAATCAAAATAAAGAAAGTGCAGAAAGGGGTGCGGCCGCCAGGGATCGAACTGGGGACCTGAGGGCTCTTTGTGCTCAGAATTGGCTCGGCTAGCCAGCTGGGCGCTTGGCTCTTGGCGCCTATGCTAGGGGAGTTAACACAAAGAATAAGCAGGGGTTGGGTCCCAAACAGAGGAGCTGCCAGTCGAAACAGGGGAGCAACCGGAGCTGGGCAACCGTGGCGCCGCCGGCAAGGAATGGCCGGAGGGGCTAGGGAAACCGCTAAAATAGATCAAGGGCGAGGTGGGAAAGCTTACCAAGCTGTCCGTAAGGTCGGAGATGCAACGATGGAGGCCGGCGGCGATGACTTGCGGCGGCACCATGGGGGTCACCGTGGCCGGCGAGCTACCGGCGTTGGGAGGCCCGAGCGACGGTGGGGAAGGATTTGCGGTGGCTTGGTGGTGCTCCTACTCCAAGGAATCGAGGGGGGGTGCACCGGGGAGGGAGCGACGCGGGCGGCGGCGGTTTCGGTCGGAGTTGGGGGAGATGGCTCGTGCGAAGAGCTCGGTACCCGAAAGCTCGATTAACTCGGTGGGGAGACCGACGAGGAGTGGGGCATGCGTTGAGGCGTTTGGGGTGATGGGGCATCGCCGGAAGGCCGGGAAACGGCGTGGAGGCGCAGGCGGGTGTGTTCGGTGGCTCAATTTGAGTGGGGAGAAGGGAGCAAGGGGAGAGGAAGGAAGTGATCCAGGGCCCTTATAGCCGAGCGCATGCGAGGAGAAGTGGAACCGGGGCATGGGCAATGCCACGCCTGCGGGTCCGACGGCATGGCGATGAGAGACGTTGAGGCGACAGAGGCGCGGAATGGCGCAGCGACGTGCGACGAGAAGGAAGTGATGCGGGCAGTTAGCGCAGGGCATGGCGGGGTGTATGGGCGACGTGCTGGCGTAGAGGCAAGAACGTCGGTGACGCAGGCCAGACGGACGAGGTGACGAAAGCGGCTGACAGGCTCAGGCGGAGGAACAGTGGGAGCAGCCTGGAGATAGAGAAGGAAAAGCAAAGAAAAGAGTGGGGGAAAGGAGGAAGAAACCGGGGCCCATGCGTAGATGGCAGAGAGGGAGAAAAGAAAGGGAGACCGGCGGGGAGGGGCCCACAGGGCATAGAGAGAAAGGGAGAAAAGAGAAAAGGCAGGCTCAAGCCAAATTTTGCAATTTGGATTTTTAACTTGGATGTTTATCTTACATTAATATTTATTGGTTTTGATTTTTGCATGATTCTAGAATTTGAATCTTTAATTTAAATTTCTATTTTATGCTTACGATTATTGATTTCAATTTTTGAACTTTTAATTCAAACCATGGTTCGAATATCTAAACCCAAAATCTACTACTTCTCTATTTTCTATTTTATTAAATTTTTCCCTTGGATTTCAATTTTGACATTATTTTGCTATGATTTGTAAATGCAAATTTTTGACTGCCCACCTTTGTTTTGTATGCAAACTGAAGTAAAGGAGGGAAATTCTAGTTTAATCATCTCGAATTATGTTCTAATATTCCTTTTTGGGTTGCATTTTATTGACTTGAATTTGAACCCAAGATTTTTGGTATTTTGATTCTTACAGTTTTAAACTCACATTTAAATTATTACTTATACTGTATTTAGGATTTATTTCTAGTTATCATTTTGCTCAGCACAAAACTCAGGAAAACTCAAATAAATTGTGGAACCAAAATTCGAATGCCAGTAAGTTGCAAATAAAAATTTTGAATTGCTCAAAATTTCAAACATCCAAAATTCAGGATGTTACACATGGCCACCATTACCCATCATTTTATGAAAACTAACCTAGTGAGAATTTCTTCACGATACTCATAATTGGGAGCATGGTTATTAGAATAGATTATAGACTGTAGAGATTGTATAGTTTTACCCACAAGAGATGTTCAGCTCATGTTGCCATCCGTGCTTTTGTTGGAGAGAGTGACCAAGAAGGTCATCACTAGGCCTTTACAATACCTATTCCCAACACTTCTCTCACCCGATGAGTGAAACCCCTCAATAATGAGACATGATAATTATGGGACACACCCAAAATGCTCCATCTAGTAGGCTAGATTTTCAATGGGGGACCCACCATTCTGAGGGAAATCAACATCCCTTTTCAAGCATAAAATTCCAATCTACCATTGTGCATGAGTGTCAAGCTGAAACTAAGTAAATTATTTGGTTAGGTCACACCCATACTTGACTTGTGATAGCACGATTAGAAGTTTAGAAATATGTCTGTTGGACCGAAATGGCGACAGAGGGGGGGTGAATGTCCCTTTCTAAAATTAAATTCGCCCCTCAAGTATCCAAACTTATGCTTCTTCTCCAATAGCTATGGAAGCTATGAGGATAGAAGATAAGCACTACTGGAAGTTACAGCAACAAGGATAAAACAGATCGAGAAATAAACAGTCAAGAAAAAATAATTTCAGAGCAAGTCAGACTGCAAGCGGTAGTACCGTTGAGACGAGCGGTAGTACCTCTGAGCGGTAGTACCACTGAGCCGAGCGGTAGTACCTTTGAGCGGTGGTACCTCTCGAGGAGCGGTAGTACCGCACGAAGAAATCAGCAAACAGGATTTTCATACAGCAAATATTCAGATCTTTGACAAGCCATGAGAATGATGGAATTCTTCCATTCTTTTTGGCCCAAAACATCACCAATGCATACTCAATAGCAAGGAGGCTCTAGAGAACAAACAAATCAACCCTAGAAACAAGAAATTCAGATTATAGCAAAAAATCTAAAAACTTGCAAGAGCTGAGCCAAAAACCAAATTACTCCCTAATCTTTGATCCTTTGGCTATGAAACTTTGAGGATAGCTACTCAATAGCCTCTGGACTCTCCATGCCAAATTTCAAGCCATCTCGCGAAGGGAATCAAGATTTGCATTAAACCCTAGAAGGAGGAAATGAAGAACAGGGAGGCTCAAAAACTCAAATCTGAAATTAAACGAAGTTTGCTCTTGGGAAACTCGATCAAATGATCTTGAGGCATCATCCCAACATAGAGCAACCCATTTTGGCACTCCCCAGCAAGAAACAACAAGAAATCGAAAAACTCAAAAATCACCCATGAGCAAGAACGAAGACAGAGAAGAGCTCGTGAAGAAAACTTCTGGGATTTCATTCCTGGAAACAAGAAATACAAAGAACTACGTCCCCATACGCATAGACATTAGAACAAGAGGAATGATTACAAGACTCTCAATCCATCCTCTCCCTCTCCATCCTCAATATCACCAAGAGCTTCACATGCTTCTTGGGAGGAACACACAGAGAAGCTATGAAGGGGACAAGCTCTCAACAGAACGCTGCCTCTTCTACCAACTAAAGCCCAAAGCAAAACTACCTCCTAAAGACTCTTTTGACCAAAGCAAACCCTAACTCTCTCCCAAAGCCATGGGGAGGCATGCAGCCCCCTCCACCTATTTATAGCGCTTGGCTAACGGGTCTCCACCCCGTTATGCCCGCTAAATCCAACGGAGCCCGCTCCCGCTTGTGCAGCCTTGCAAATTTACCGATTCGCCCATCGTGCACCTTCCGGGAAGCTTCCGCGCTCCTTGTCGTCCACAACTCGCAACCACATCGAATCTCCGCCGTCTTCGACACATCCGACCGTTCTGACCTCGACACCTCCCTGTGTCTAGTCCGATCACCTCGTGTCTCACCACGACTCTGCCTCGACGTCCTGCAGTCATTACAAACAAGAAACACATCAAATAGCACCGCTTGATACATGAAAGCATAAATAACATCATACTTACCCATGATGAAGTCCAAACCTGTCGAATTAAAGAATATGCATCCTAATCCCCTACGACCAAGTCCGACCGAGCCCGTTGCACCCTGCAACGACATGGTCCGAACCACTCAAACCAAACTCGACTGACCTAAACCGATGTCAATTACTCATCACTCACACGGGGTCACAACCACATGGTCTCTCAATCTCCTCCTTGATGAGTATATTGACAAACCCAAGAAAAAGCATGAAGTTGAGTATGATTTGAAAAGTCCAACATGATCCCAAAAGAAGGAAATGAAGCTAATGACCATGTTGACACAAGGAGCAAAAGAAAGAACAAGTTTTCCTCAAAGCTCCCAAAATGGCTTTTTCTACCACAATTCTCCCCCTTTTGGCCATAAACGCATCAAGGATGCAAGGAAGAGAACAAGTCAAGGAAATGGATGAAATGGCTGAGGTTGATTTATTCTAAGCATTTAAAGCCATGAGAATTATCCAAGATGACCAACAAGTATTACATCAAGCCATAACTCAATAGAATGCTATCTAGATCATGACAGGATATATATAAGCCAGCTAAACCAAATAGATGACAATCTGAAATTTAGTGCAATTTGTGAGCATGTCAAGTCATCCATGATAAAAGTCTAGCTAGAGGTATCCAAGGATGATGCAAACCATGTCAATAAGCTAAGCGAAACCAAGAAGCTAGTATTGAGCCAAAATAGAGTGCTACAAGCTCAAGAGTGAAACATTTGGTTAAGTACTTGTAACCTTTGTAATTTTAGCAAATTGAGCACAAATGATAAGTTTTTCTTTAGAAATCTCATGATTGTTGCCAACCAGATTTTTGTTTTATCATGTGCTAGATCTCAAGCCTTATGCGACCACTCCAAGCAAGAAGCTTAAGGAGATGATTTTGGTCATCCAAAACTCCCCCTGAGTTCATGCCTAGTGCAATGGCAAGCCGTCTCATGAGAAAAAATTGGTGAGATCAGTTTTTTCGCACAAAAGAGATCTTTTTGCATTCATAAAAGATTGTACTAACTCATGCATCATCAAGAACTAGCATAGCTCAATAGATTGTACTAACTCATGCATCATCAAGAACTAGCATAGCTCAATCTAAAGCTCAACAAAGATTCAAGACTCAACTCGGCCTATTTGACATGGCATGAATCATAAAAGGATAACTAGAGAAAGACTAATCTCGTGAGCTAGCATGACAAGTTTTAATTCAAGTTGAGCAATTTTAATGGTCTTATCATGGCAAAAGCTAGTCTATACATATGAAGTTATGATAAATCTAGCAAATAAGCACAAGTCATGGCAAGAGTAATGCATTGTTAACATGTCATAAAAGGATAATAATCAAGGCTCCATGTAGTTATATTACAATGTAGAAAGCTGAAAATACAGAAAATCCAGCTCCCCCTAAACATAAGATGCAACTTTCAGTTCAAGTTGAGTTATGTCAATATTAAGCTCCAGAAGCTCCCAAATGGACTCCCCCTGAACCAAAGCAATAAATCGAGAAGCTGGGAAAGAAAACAACAAACAGGCAGTCCTTAAAGCATAGATAAGATATAGAGACAACTATGGCTCAGACTGACTCTCATCTACCCCATATGACTCTAGGACTATCAATTGGTCACCTAACAGACTAAGGAGCAAACACATACCCTGTCTACCCGAGAGTGGCCCGACCCTCGCTAGAACCTAAAAGTAGTGAGTAAGCTCAACTTAGTAAGAAGAGAACCGGCTAATAAGCAGCATCCTAAAATCACAAGATAAGAGTAAGAAGTCTAAGCAACTAGGCAAGAGAACCACTCTAACCTATGATAGAAGGACTAAACCCCATGCACCCGTATGCAATGCAACAGAAAGGAGTAAGAGCATAATCAATATAGAAAAGTAGTAAAGCACACAACTCCCCCTCACAACAGTCCATAAGGACAAACCACTCCAAGCTCTCCCCGCAGAGCTGAAAACCTAGAGCTATCCAAAGGCTTGGTGAAGATATCAGCCAACTGGGGTCACTCTCCACAAACTGGAGCAACTATGTCACCCTTCTCTACATGGTCTCTAAGGAAGTGATAGCGAATGTCAATATGCTTGGTCCGAGAGTGCTGCACTGGGTTCTTAGCAATGTTAATCGCAGAAGTGTTATCACAAAAGAGTGGAACACTATCTATGACTAACCCAAAGTCCCGTAGGGTCGAAGCCATCCAAAGCACCTGGCTACAGCAACTAGCTGCAGCAACGTACTCAGCCACTGCGGTGGACTGTGCAATACCGGACTGCTTCCTAGAAGACCAGGAAACGAGAGAAGTGCCAATAAATTGGCAAGAGCCAGAAGTGCTCTTCCTATCTATCCTACAGCCAGCAAAGTCTGCATCCGAGAAGGCTCTCAAGGAAAGACAGGAAGAGGAAGAGTACCAGATACCATAGTCAATGGTAGCTCGAAGGTACCGAAGAATGCGCTTCACCGCCTGGCGGTGAGATACGGGAGGAGAAACCTGAAACCGAGCACAAAGGCACATGGAGAAGTGTATGTCCGGTCTCAAGGCAGTGAGGTATAAGAGGGAGCCGATCATATTCCTATACTCCTTCTGATCAACTGGCTCGCCACATCTGGGTCGAGTAAAGCTGATGTAGCTATCGGAGTGGACACCGGCTTACCATCACTCATATCGAAGCGCTTCAGGAGGTCTCGAGTGTACTTGCCCTGATGCAAGAAAGTACCCTCCCGAGTCTGCTTAATTTGGAAGCCAAGGAAGAAACTCAACTCGCCCATCATGCTCATCTCAAACTCCGAGCTCATGACATCGGAAAACTGGGAAACAAGAGCATGCGAGGAGCCACCAAACATGATGTCATCCACATAAATCTGGACGAGCAGAAGATCTGTGCCATGCCGGCGGATGAACAAGGTCTTGTCTACTTTACCCATCTCAAAACCATGACTCAACAGGTAGGACTTAAGCCTCTCATACCAAGCTCTAGGGGCGTGCTTAAGTCCATACAAAGCTTTGGAAAGCTTGAAGACATGGTTAGGGTATTTGGGGTTTTCGAAACCTGGAGGCTGTCTCACATAGACTTCTTCCTCAATGAAGCCATTAAGGAAGGCACTCTTGACGTCCATCTGGTACAGCTTGAAACCCTTAGAAGCTACAAAGGCAAGCAGGATTCTAATGGCCTCAAGTCTAGCTACAGGGGCAAAAGTCTCCTCGAAATCGAGACCCTCAACCTGAGAGAAGGCCTGAGCTACTAGTCTAGCCTTGTGTCGAACAACCACCCCATCCTCACTCTGCTTGTTCTTGAACACCCACTTGGTCCCAATGACATTGTGACCACACGGGGGCTCAACCAGTGACCAGACCTTGTTCCTCTCGAAAATTTTTAGCTCCTCATGCATGGCATTGACCTAAGACTCGTCAGACAGAGCATGACAAATGTCCTTGGGCTCAAGGAGGCAACAAAGGCAGAATGGAGACAGAATTGAGACATGCCAGATTTTGAACGAGTGACTCGCTCAAAAAGGTCTCCAATGATCTGCTAAGGAGGATGAGATTTCTGGATATGTCTAGGAGGTCCAGGATGAGATGAAGAAGTGGCCTCTACTTCATGTGCTGATGAAGTAGGAACAGAGCCACTAGCTCCAGAAGAGGCAGATGGTATGGGCTGATCGCCTTGAGGTGCGGTGGAAGAAGGCACCTCGAGGGGTGGATGAGGGACTGGATCAGGTAGACAAACCTCATCTCCATCATCCTCATCATCCACAAAGATGGGCTCGGACTGTTCTAAAGAACCTGAGATATCGGGCCTAGTCCCCGGACTGGCCTCGTCAAAGGTCACCTCACAGGTCTCTACCATTTTGCTAGACTCACAGTTCCAAACCCGATAAGCCCGCGAAGAAGTCGAGTAACCTAGAAAGATCCCATCACAAGAACGTGACTTGAACTTGTCTAGGTTCCCGGACTTCGGAATAAAGCACTTGCAACCAAACACACAAAAATGAGATACACTGGGCTTTCGCCCATATCTCAACTCATAAGAAGTGCGGTGCAAGTGTTCCCTAAGAAAAACTCGATTTAAGACATAGCACGCGGTAGCTATAGCCTCAGGCCAGAACTTCCGCGGTGTAGAGTACTCATCGAGCATCGTCCTGGCCATCTCGACCAAGGTACGGTTCTTTCTCTCCACGACGCCATTTTGCTGTGGGACGTGCGGAGAGGAGAACTGATGCTCTACACCTGTCTCATCGCAGAACCTCTCAAAGTAGGAATTCTTGAATTCCGTGCCATTGTCACTGTGGATCGCTCGCAAGGCACCCGGGAGCTCAATAGAAAGCCTACTGAAAAGACCTCAAAAATGTGTAAACGTCTCATCCTTCGAGGCTAAGAAAACACCCAAGAATACCTCGAGAAGTCATCGACCACGATAAGGACATACCACTTCCCTCCTGCTGACTGCACTCGAGCTGGTCCAACTGTATCCATATGGAGCAGCTGTCCTGGTGCATCGGTCATAGTGACTGTGACCTGAGGATGGGAAGCGGCAACCATCTTGCCGTGCCGGCAAGGAGCACAAACTAGATCTTTGACCATCTTAAGTTTCGGCAAACCACGAATGAGATCGTGGCCGCTAACTCGGGTCAAATGGTCAAATCCAATATGACCAAGTCTCCTATGCCAGAAACAAAGGTGCGGGACTCAGAAGAAACTAAACACCTGAGAGGATCACCAGAAGACTCAGAGAAATCAACACGAAAGATCCTCCCAAAACGAGAAATCCCGCAAACCAGACTACCTGAAGAATCAAGAATTTTGCAAGCATTTTTCTTGAAGCTCACCTCGAAACCGTCATCGGTAAGCTGAGAAACGGAAAGCAAATTATACTGCAGCTTACTAACCAAAGCAACATCTTTCAAAATGAAGGAATCATTAACGCGCACTGTACCTTTGGCGATGACGCGCCCAGATGAAGCGTCTCCGAAGGTGATCGTCTCATCACCTGGAGTGCGGGCAAGGGAAGAAAACCAACGGGAGTCTCCGGTCATGTGTCGTGAACACCCGGAGTCTACAAGCCAAACCTTTCCCTTCCCTGCCCGGCGAACCTGAGTCAAACAGAGAGTAAAGTCTCAGTACTGGGGTAAATCAAGAGTGATTTTGGCACCCAATACTAAGTAACACGTCAAGCAGATGAAGTAGTCAAGCACGACTGACCTCTATCTACCCTACGCTCTTTGTCACTCAAAGAAACAGACGATCTCTGTGTAGACCTAAAGCTGTTGTTGGGCTTGACCGCTACAGAGGAGCGAGTCAAGACACCAGCAACATGCTGATCACGCCGCGGGTAGCTATCTCGATGGGGGAAACGAGATCTACCCTCAGGACGACGGAAGTTACAACCAAAGGGAGCATGAGGACGAAAACCAGAAAACTCAAAAAAACCAAGTCCTCGATGCTGCCCAAACCCATCAGAAGCATCTGAAGCAAACCTAGACCTCATGTTGGTCTTAGATGCACTCGAGGTCTGGGGCTGAACCTGAATACGCCTAAGAGCTGCAACACGATCTCTCTACGTGATCCTGGCACGCCTGAAGCATCGATCGATCGTATGTCCATCCTTCTGACAGAAGGTGCAATGATACTTCGCCTTCTGAGAGGCTGAAGTAGCACGAGATGGCTTCGCCTTCTGAGAGGCCGAAGTTGCAGGTGGAATCCCTTGGACAAAGCCCGCAGACTTAAATTGGACTTTCTCAGTCCTGGGCTTAGTCTCGATCACACCTGGTGCTATGGGTCTGAGCACGGCAGGTGGATGCTTACTCATGTCCTCATAGAAATCATATCCTAGACCCTGATTAAATCTGCAGATCTTAGATTGGTCTAGAATAAGATTGAGCTTCTTCTTGCCGCCTACAAATCTCTCGAGAGTGTTCATAAGATACTGACACTCCCGAAAGAGAGAGATGCAAGAGGAGCAGGGAGAAGAGGAGACAGCAGGAGGTAAGGGAGCAGAAGAAGAACCAACAGTAGAGGAAAGAATGGCTTGTGCACGCACAGCCGATTCTGAGGGAACAGTCCTACTACTAGCCAGTTTGTTCACATCGCTAAGCGTCTCTACCTTACCCTGGGGCTTCTCCGCCTTCTCCACAATCACATTACAAGCACAAGGTGGCTTCTCTAGAAGGTTCTTAGTTAGCTTCACACATTTCTCATCCAAAGCATTCAAATCAGATTTTAGTTTGTTACAATTAATGCATGGTGAGCTAACAGGGTTGTTGTGGCTACAGACCAAACAGAGAGAGAGATGGTAGTGGAGAGTGATGAAGATAAGTGTAATGGCCTGGGCCTTCCCATGGCTCCTCATCATATATATATACACATGAGGAGTGCTTTTACAGATATACCCTTACATCTGGTTATCCCCTCTGGGGGCAGTTATGTCATTACACATGGCCTATTCTGGGCCTTATAATCTCCTACCAGGCCTGCTGGGTTTAGGTGGGGGCCACCCCTACGACAAGGGTCCTTAGAAGCAGTTTGAGCCAATCTATTGTTGTCATCAACTAATTCTTGGAACTGTTTGGAGACAGCTTCAAGCTCAACAGTAAGCTTGGGACAATTCACACATGAAGCAATCGGCTCAAGAAGGAAAGCTTGTAATTCAGCAATTGTATGATCTGCCCGTTTTAGGTTCATCTTCAGATTATTGCAATTTTCACAAGATTCGGGCAGATCTAGAAGCATGGTATAAAGACCTCTAACAGCGTTGTCCTTATCCTCACATGAGGTAAATGCAATAGTCTCGACAGAAGTAGATGAAATAGGCGCTACTCTACTCATCTCAAGCTCAGCAAGAAGACTAATGTTCTCCATCTTAACAATATCAAGTTCAGAGGACAAACTATCATGCGAGATTCTTAATTTCTCCATGTCACCCACAGAGCACAGCAAGTATCACAATCATCACTAGAGGGAGCAGATGTAAGAGCAATAATCTCTAGTGACAATCTATCTACTTCCTTCTCTAACTCAGTACACCTAGCCATAGCTCTAGCATAAAATCCACCTAGCTTAAGAAAAGCATGATGAAGCTGGTCGTAGGTGGGGCATACCTCATCCGAGTCGGAGTACAGCTCGTTGTCGCTCAGTTCACCCTCGAGGGCCATGAAGCACATGCCGGAGAAGTCATCGCCGCTCTTGGGGTCTTGGTCACCCATCCCGTCGTCGTCGCTCCATCCCTCTACCTCGCTGAGGTCGAGGTCGTCGAACGCGGTGAGGACGCGGTGGAACAGCTTCTTGGCCTTCCGGAAGTCGCGGAACTTCTTCTTGCCTTGGGCAGGTGCTGAGGGCTTCGTGTTGCGGTTCTTCTCGATGTAGTCGTTCTTGCCCGAACCGCCGTAGTCACCTTTGCCCTTCCCCAGCTTGGGGCAGTTTGCTCGGATGTGGTTGGGGCCACCACACTCGAAGCAAATCACGGGTCCTCCTCTCTTTCTGTCCCTCCTCCCCTTGTAAGCATGGGAGAATCTTCGAGCAAGGAGGGCTAGCTGCTCATCCACAAGCTGCTCTAACTGATCATCAGTTAGTCACAGAGAGCAGCAAGGGAGAAACCACAAGAAGACTCAGAAGAAAGACCAGAAGCCGAACTGGGATCGGTGACTAGAGCTATCGACTATGACTTCGACTTGCGAGAGACAATGTCAATCTCGTGAGTCTTGAGGTGTGAGTACAACGCATCAAGAGTCAAAGTCGAGAGGCCCGTGGTGTCCTTGATGGTAGTCACCTTCATCTCCCAAACACGAAGATCGAGTGCAGCGAGCATCTGTCGAGCATTATCCGAGTCGGAGTATGTGAGACCGACGGCTCGGAGGTTGCTCAGAATTTTGTGAAAACGCGCAAAACACTCATCAAGGGACTCGCCAGCGAGCATTTCAAACTTGTTGTAATCTCGCTTGAACTGGTCCTGTCGCACCGTCTTTATTTGGGTGGTGCCCTCATGTAAGCATCGAGGGTCTCCCAAATATCGAAGGCGGACGAAAGATGAGATATGCGGTCAAACTCGCTACGACTCAAGCCTTGGATTATGATGTTCCTTGCCTTAGCGTTTGCCTCAACATCAGCCATATTCCCGGCATTGATGTTCTCATCGGCAGGAACATTAAACCAGACCTTAACCTTGCGCCAGATGGCATACCCCTGAGCCTGGATGTATGTCTCCATTCGGCTCTTCCAGAAGGGGTAATCCATGCCATCGAAAACGGGTGGCTTGGTCGAGTACTTGTCCGTCGCCATGGCTCTAGAGACCGGTTAAGATCTATTGAAAAGAGCTAACCGGCTCTGATACCAATTGTTGGACCGAAATGGCGACAGAGGGGGGGTGAATGTCCCTTTCTAAAATTAAATTCACCCCTCAAGTATCCACACTTATGCTTCTTCTCCAATAGCTATGAAAGCTATGAGGATAGAAGATATGCACTACTGGAAGTCACAACAATAAGGATAAAACAGATCGAGAAATAAACAGTCAAGAAAAAATAATTTCAGAGCAAGTCAGACTGCAAGCGGTAGTACCGCTGAGATGAGCGGTAGTACCTCTGAGCGGTAGTACCGCTGAGCCGAGCAGTAGTACCTTTGAGCGGTAGTACCTCTCGAGGAGCGGTAGTACCTCTCGAGGAGCGGTAGTACCGCATGAAGAAATCAGCAAACAGGATTTTTAGATAGCAAATATTCAGATCTTTGACAAGCCATGAAAATGATGGGATTCTTCCATTCTTTTTGGCCCAAAACATCACCAATACATACTCAATAGCAAGGAGGCTCTAGAGAACAAACAAATCAACCCTAGAAACAAGAAATTCAGATTATAGCAAAAATCTGGAAACTTGCAAGAGCTGACCCAAAAACCAAATTACTCCCTAATCTTTGATCCTTTGGCTATGAAACTTTGAGGATAGCTACTCAATAGCCTCTGGACTCTCCATGCCAAATTTCAAGCCATCTCGCGAAGGGAATCAAGATGCCTCTGGACTCTCTATGCCAAATTTCAAGCCATCTCGCGAAGGGAATCAAGATTTGCATTAAACCCTAGAAGGAGGAAATGAAGAACAGGGAGGCTCAAAAACTCAAATCTAAAATTAAACGAAGTTTGCTCTTGGGAAACTCGATCAAATGATCTTGAGGCATCATCCCAACATAGAGCAACCCATTTGGCACTTCCCAGCAAGAAATTGAAAAACTCAAAAATCACCCATGAGCAAGAACGAAGAGTCGAAGACAGAGAAGAGCTCGTGAAGAAAACTTCTGGGATTTCATTCCTGGAAACAAGAAATACAAAGAACTACGTCCCCATACGCATGGACATTAGAACAAGAGGAATGATTACAAGACTCTCAATCCATCCTCTCCCTCTCCATCCTCAATATCACCAAGAGCTTCACATACTTCTTGGGAGGAACACACAGAGAAGCTACGAAGGGGACAAGCTCTCAACAGAATGCTGCCTCTTCTACCAACTAAAGCCCAAAGCAAAACTACCTCCTAAAGACTCTTTTGACCAAAGCAAACTCTAACTCTCTCCCAAAGCCATGGGGAGGCTTGCAGCCCCCTCCACCTATTTATAGCGCTTGGCTAACGGGTCTCCACCCCGTTATGCCTGCTAAATCCAACGGAGCCCGCTCCCGCTTGTGCAGCCTTGCGAATTTACCGATTCGCCCATCGTGCACCTTCCGGGAAGCTTCCGCGCTCCTTGTCGTCCACGGCTCGCAACCACATTGAATCTCCACCATCTTCGACACATCCGACCGTTCTGACCTCGACACCTCCCTGTGTCTAGTCCGGTCACCTCGTGTCTCACTACGACTCCGCCTCAACGTCCTGCAGTCAGCACAAACAAGAAACACATCAAATAGCACCGCTCGATACATGAAAGCATAAATAATATCATACTTACCCATGATGAAGTCCAAACCTGTCGAATCAAAGAATATGCATCCTAATCCCATACGACCATGTCCGACCGAGCCCGTTGCACCCCGCAACGACATGGTCCGAACCACTCAAACCAAACTCGACTGACCTAAACCGATGTCAATTACTCATCACTCACACGGGTTCACAACCACATGGTCTCTCAATGTCACACAATTTGGTACTTAATCGACTAAGACGAGACAAT
The DNA here is from genome assembly GCA_017311315.1 of Dendrocalamus latiflorus. NCBI lineage: Eukaryota > Viridiplantae > Streptophyta > Magnoliopsida > Poales > Poaceae > Dendrocalamus > Dendrocalamus latiflorus. The sequence continues at coordinate 10,982,889 of CM029675.1, forward strand.
CCATAGACCCAACTCTCGTGCAATCCCTACACCAATCTCATACCATTCACCCACCCAAATCTTCACCATTTTATAAATTATTTTTCTATTTCTAGTAGTAACCCATGCTACCACACCAAGTATCATACAATGTCCCAAGGGTTGTATTGGCAACATTTGTGTCATATTAAAAAATAACCCCTAAGCATCTCTAAGCATAACATCTGTTCATCACTGATTAACCAAAACAAATTAATATATATGATAATTAGCCTAAGGTAACAAAGTGGATGTATTATAAACAATCAAGGAAGGGAATGATAAGTATTAATTGCATAGGATAGCTAAGCATCAACATAGAATTTAATAAATAAGAGTAGGCATGCAAGTAATTTTCAAAGCAAATTAATTGTATTTGAAAACTAGAAGCAACATGATCAATCATAAGGAATTACTTTGCTCAACAGTGGATAGGGTTGGTTCTTGATTGACAACAACGGTGGTATTCAAAGTTTTAGTCTATAATAGTGAAAGCATCCAATTTCAACACAAATTCAAATAACTTCAAAAATTATGATTTTAGTACTGTTGGAAAATTTTTTAATTTATATAAATTTAGAAACAAAAATCAAGTTATTTGGATTTAAAACAATAGAGAACAAGATCTCCAAAGTTTGACAACAGAAGAAATTTCAGAAAATCCGAAATTTCTGATAGGTGGTGTTCAGTCGGGTTTTTATTTTCTTTGTCAATTACTTTTGTTAAGAAAAGCCTATGGGCTGATAGGTGAGGTCTGGCCAGATTTTTATTTGGAAACGTGAGAGACTAATAGATGGGGGTCATGGTCCACATGGACTCGATCCACGCAACGGTCACGACGCCGTGGGCCCACATGTTAATGGCCATGGTCTATGGACCAGGTCTATACAGAACATTTAAGTGGTGTGGCCTGCATGTCGTACAGATACTAAACTAGCTCTTAATTATATTTTTTAATTATCGTGGGTCCACCTGTCATACTAATATTATCTAGTAATTTAACACTAACTAGTTACCAAGTTAACTTAATCTAATTATTGTGGGGTCCTTGCGCCAGTGTCACATTGTTGTCCCCTTCCTGTCAAAACATAGGAATAGGATGGGAGACCATGGGGGGCTTGGGTCAAAGTCAACACTGGCGAGGAAGGCTCTAGCGACCTCCGGCGACTAGCAAAATAGGGTGCTAGGACAAAGGCAACCCTAACAGTGGTGACAGCATGGTGGGTGATGTACTGTGGTGGTGATGCTACGACAAGGGCGGTGACAATAGTACTGTAGGTGAGGGCATCTACCAAACGTGGCTAGAAACTACCAGTTGGAGTGAACTACCATCTACTTGCTAGCATGAAGCCGAAGGGCTCTTGGTGCTCAGGATCAAGCAGTGTGGAGTGCTATCCATGATGGTGGTGCAGCTCGATGCTATGGGGCGATGGCACTGTGGTTATCTAGATGTGCCACTGACTAGCTTACTATGTGTTGCAACCTACTGAAACACAAGGGACTGGAGGGGTTGTGTAGAATCTAGGTGAGGAAGGAGATTGAGTGTAGTGACAGGGTCTGCATGGGCTCTGGGCCAGCGACGGTGACAAAGGTGTTTTGGCATCTGTGTTGGAACTGAATTGCTCAATCCTCTCTCTTATCACTCCGATAAACACACAAAGGGAGACTAATAGAAGTTTTGAGATTGAATCACTCAATTTTTTCTCTTTTTCTCAACTCTCCACTTAACAAGATTTACACGGCTTAAATAAGCCTCAAGCATACACACACACGATCACCCAGGCACCCATTAACTTGGGCCTATTCTCATGCCTCCTAGAATCTCTCCACGATCTGCATGAGACCACTTCTTATGGTTACGATAGATTCTCTTGGTGGACCACTTCTCACGGCTACGATCGCTTCATATGGCTATGACCGCTTCAACTTCTACGACCACTGCAGCTTCTACGACCACTGCAGCTTCCACGACTACTACAGCTTCTACAACCACTGTAGCTTCTACGACCATAGAGCCTTACGACCACGGATGCCTTACGACCATGACTACCTTATGACCATGTTGCAACAACGACAATAGTGTGGGTTCTCATGTTGACAGCACCGACCGGGTTCTCAAACTTCCGATTGCTACTTTGACCATAGTGCGTCATCTCGATACTACGACAACGATACATCAACTTGAAGCTTCGACCACGGCTTCTCGCATACTCGGAGTCTTCGACTACCTTCGTGTGTGATGCCTTCGACTGCCTTCATATTCAGTGTCTTCGACTTCGATTGCTGCTTCGTTGGGGCTTCAACCATGCTTTGAGTGTGGCTTCGACCACTCATCAAGATTAATTCCAATATTCTCCCCCTTAATCTTGATGTGTTGACACACTGATACAGATCACCCATATCTTCTTGTAGCGCAGTAGCTTCATCCTGCAGTGGCGATGGCTTCACACCACCGTCTTCGCCTTCACATCAAAACTTCACACACCAGCTTTGCACGGCTATCATTGTCAGTCTCACAACGATTTCTCCTTGTAGCAGCATCACATTGCCATTCGGCGCCAGCATCACACCAACACTTCTTCGTAGCGGTCTCACACCACCACCTTCTGTGTCATATACACAATTCGGCTGGTGCCAAACTGTAGGAAACATGCAAATATCTATACACCACGATTACTACATGCAAAAGACTAAGTTAAACATGCATATACAAACTTTGTTAAGATTAGTATCTAAATTTATTCTTCCCTAATCTTGATAGACCACACTTCATGACTATTCACAAAAGAGTTGGCTCATCATCACTCTGAACATCATAGAGTAGGGCTTTCTCCTCCTTTCCTTTTCCTTTCGCATCCTTTCCTTTCTCAAGGCACCCGTAAGCGAAGTGTCTAAACTCTTAGCAGTTATAGCACATCGCCTTGGTTTTGTCGAACTTTCTTCAACCACCACCACTGCTAGTGCTGTCGAAGGACCCCTTGCCATTTCTCTTTGACGACCAAGTCTCCCACTCGGCCTTGGTGAGAAGCAGATGCTCTTCGTCCACCTTCTCGTGCTTGCGTATCCACTCCTCGTACGCTTTGAGGCGGCCAATCGCCTCCTCGAATGGCATGGTATCCACATTGGAGAATTGCTCAATTGCAGCAACAAACCTGCAAAACATGTCAGAAACTGAATCGAGCAGCTTCTTGACGAGTGTGGTGTCTCCCAGGGTGGCACCAAGACCACTGAACTTGCTCGCAAGCCCACTGATCTTGCCAGCGAACTCGTCGATGGAGTCACTTTGCTTCATACAGAGCAACTCGAATTCACTTTTCAAGGTCTGCAGCCATGCCTTCTTCACTCGATTGGCGTCGAGAACCTCATCTTCAAGCTCTCCCACACCTCCTTGGCGGCCTTCTTCTTGGCAACCTGGTGGAACACTTCCTTGGGAATAGCCTGAAATATGCATGCAAGTGCCATCTTGTCCTTCCTCCTCTCCACGACCACTCCAGCCGCAGGTTCGATCACCTCCCATATGTCCTGCGCCTCCATATATGCCTCCATCTTGATCGTCCAGGTAGAGTAGTTGGAGGAGGTGAGCATAGGGTACTGGAGAGATATGCATCCCCCCTCATTGACCATGCCATCGTTTGCTTAGTGGTGGACATCTTGTTGAAGTGGAGATACTTAGGCATACAATGGATCAAGAACTCAGGCTCTGATACCAATTGTTGGAACTGAGTCACTCAATCCTCTCTTGTCACTCCGATAAACACATAGAGGTAGACTAATACAAGTTTTGGGATTGAATCACTTAATCTTTTCTCTTTTCTCAACTCTCCACTTAACAGGATTTACACGGCTTAAATAGGCCTCAAGCATACACACACGACCACCCATTCACCCACTAACTTGGGCCTATTCTCATGCCTCTTGGAATCTCTCCACGATCTGCACTAGACCACTTTTCATGGTTATGACCGATTCTCTTGGTGGACCACTTCTCACGGCTATGATCGCTTCACATGGCTCTGACTACTTCAGCTTCTACGACCACTGCAACTTCTACGACCACTGCAACTTCCACAACCACGCAGCTTCTACGACCATAGAGCCTTACGACCACGGATGCCTTATGACCATGGCTACCTTACAACCACATTATCACAACCACATCTGAGCATCGACCGGGTTCTCAAACTTTTAACTGCTGCTTTGACCATGGCATCATCTCAATGCTATGACCACGGTACATCAACTCGAAACTTCGACCACAGCTTCTCGCGTACATGTTGTCTTTGACTACCTTCGTGCTCGATGCCTCTACTACCTTCATACTCGGTGCCTTTGACTTTGACTACTACTTTGTCTGGGGCTTCAACCATGCTTTGAGTATGGCTTTGACCACTTGTCAAGATTAATTCCAACAATCTGTGGTGCCGGGCAAGCAAGAAGAGAGGGAGCATTAGGGAGGGGAGCTCAAGGTGAATAAGGACAAGGACTTTGAGGTCGAAGCTCACCAGAACGAGCAGAATGAGTCGACGACAGTGTGGGCGATCTCTATGAACGGCAGGGGTGTTCTATCCTCCCTACGTGGAAACAAGCAAGGGCAAGGTGAGCATGGGGAAGAGGTTAAGATAGCCATGATGTGCAAGAAAGCAAAGGTGGAGGCTCACACCAATAGTTGGAATCAACGAGCAAAGCCGACGATCAAAGTTGGGGAAGGTGACTGGTGTGGCTCGAGTTCTTCTCGACCCAAGGTATGGGACAAATGTAGAGGAGCGGGCAAGCAAAGTGACATGCTCGGGTGTGGATTAAATAGAGAAGAAGAGGAAGAAGAAGAAGGCAGAGACAGGAGGCATGGCACAAGCATCCGAGCGGAGCAGTGGGCAACGGGCACTAGCGCTGATGAGATAATCTCGTGGCGCGCTGTGAGAGGGGGAGAGGCTAAGGTGCAAGGCACTGTCTCTTTCTACTACATGTGGTCTACATGGAGATAGAGAGAGAGAGAGATTGAATGGGGGAGAGAGAGCGTGAGGAAAAAGCATAGTGATTCTCCTTTGCGCTGATAGATGGGGCCAAGGGCCCGCTCATCAATGAGTGTTAGAGAGAGAAGGGAGTTGGGCTGCTGCTAGGCTTGGCTGGCTTGTGGGCTGCTAGGAAGAGAAGGGGAGGAGAAGAGAAAAGGGGAGAAAATAGGGTGACGGATGGGCCAGTGCGGGCTGAGGAGAGAAGAGAGGAAGAAGGAAGATTTCGACCCAAGGGCAAGGAAATAGGGTCAGAAATTTTATTGCAAGACAACATTGGATTGGAGTTTGAGATGATTTTGAAATACAAAGTTTTAAATATTTTTGGTTTGTACGCAATTGAATTTTTAAGTTTTTTGCAAATCCAATTTTTGAGCCAATGAAATTGTTTTAAATTTTAATTACAAGGCAAATCTTTTTCAAAACTTTTTGATATGCAAATAAAAGTTTTTGAAACACATGAAAATCATGTACTTTTAAAATGAAACAAAATTTAGGATGTTACAATTCTGGACTTGCAGTCCAAGTTACTCCCGGTCAAAATTGCTGACTGGTCTCCGACCACATTTGCCCGTGATTCTGAAATCGAGAATTGCGAATGTCCCAAGCAGATAATGACACATAAATAGCTTCGCGGCCACGCTTTGTTTGGCATAAACAAAACAAAGCAAACACATCAACAGGACAACTAAACACAAAAATCTAAAGCGGTAAGTTGCTTGGTCCCTTCCACTAAATCCATCCAAACACTTTTTTTTCGAAGGGGAAGGCAGGAGCTCTAATTTCATTTCAAGGAAGGGAAAGCGGGTACAGGGATTGGAAAGGAGCAAAAATGAACGTCGGAACTCTCACTCCAGCAAAGGGAGCCCCACTTACAAACAGTTAAAAGCAACGACTAGAAGCTAAGCATTGGCGGTCTTCTTTGATCTTAAGGCGGGGTGCTCTTTTTTTCAGTTTTTAAAAATTATTTTTCAATTTTATAGTAACTAGTTTTTAAACGAAATATTTTTTAAAACAGAGTATATAAGTTAATTGTAGTATATAATATAAAGACTTTATTTATATCGGCTAAAGCCGTACGTAAGTTTTTGTTACTTTGTACTCTCTCACAAATAGCTCAAAAACCATAAATTGTAACCATAAGACATAAATAAAAACCAAAACGAACAGACCTGCTACGAGTTCAACGCCTTGTTGCGGAAGATCCTTCTATTTCTCTCCTTCCAAATAGTCCCCGCTACGTAGATGACTAGCCCGTTGAATTTCCGTCTATTTATTTTTGACTTTTGTAGACTAGCTTCTCTCCACCGCTCCATAATTTTATTGTAATTTTCAGGGGGAACTCGGCTCGTAACGTCGCAATTTAACCTGTTGAGCACCGTGGAGCAAGTTTGAGCAGCGTACGGACAGGTGAGGCAGAGGTGTGTCGCCGTCTCCTAGGCTCGATCGGTTGCAAAGACATCACAAAGGTTGATAAGGCCAACCTTCTGTTTTTGCAAAATCGTCAACCGTTAGAATTCTGTACAAGTCACCGAACTCCCTACAATACATAACATTACTCCACACTGCTGCGTCACCTTCCACAGCTCAAAGATGACGCCATTAGTGACCGAGTGGCATGGGAGACAGGCAACCGTTGAAGAGTTTACTGCTTGTCCCGTACCCCGGTGGGAACGGCACGGGTGCAGCGGAGGCGAAGGTGATGTTGCAGCATGCCGGGACGCTAGTCGCCACTACGGAACGCTGTGCGCAGGCGGTATCCTGTTCGTCGGCCACCTCAGGGAGCTACCCCTAGCTGGCGCCTCTCTAGCCGCCTCCCACAACAAGACAGCAACATCATCGGTGTAGGGACGGTACGACGGATTAGAGAGAGTGAATAATTCTTTTAAATTCTTTTTTTAAGTATTATTAATAATATAAAATAGAAACACGAATTCACTAAAGCCAAAAGACAAATAACTCAAATCAAATGAGACTTCTTTGTCTCACCGGTACTGCCGTCAATCAAGTTGCAGTCTGGGTCACAACGGTATGACTGTTCGCCCATAGTACCACCTTCGTCCTTGCGGTACGACCGCTCGCAAGGCACACAACAATACTGCACATGCACATGATACAAGAAAATAGCTAACTTTTAAACCACTAATACAAACACTATGAAACTAGGCGCAAGCCCTTCCTAGGATGTCAGAAACCTATTCCAATCATGGATCGAGAAGGTCGTAGCCAAAGATCTGACCTTTATCCAAAACAAGGAGAGTTGAATCAAAACCGGACAAAAGAGGGAAATCTTAATCTACTCTTGCTCTAAATTCTAGATGATATAAATGACCTTAGATAGGTTCTCATATGTCATAGCAAACTAGATCACAACACAAATTCAACCTAAACTACCCATAGGAGCAAAACCCTAAATCACATCTTTCTTGAGGAAAACTGAGCAAACTCAGGAATTCTTCTTAGAAGGTGTCAAGATAACTGGGATCTGATCTCTAAGTGATATATCCACCTCTAATAGGTCTTTGGCACCAGGAAAGATCAAGAAGAGAAAAATCTAAGCAAGAAAGCCAAGCAAATCAAAAGTACAAGGAAGAATTCATGGCATAATTCATTTAGGCAAACATTGAATGTTCATTTCACTTGAAGAGAAATATTTTACATTCACTCCCTCAAAATAGCAGGGCTCTAAATGTAGAGCACATACATACATGGCTCCACACAAAGGAAACCTTAATCTCTCTCAAGAATTTTTCTTTTTCTCTTTCCTTACACACAAGGCTTATATAATGGACTTCCACCTCACACCAAACCATAAAAAAACCAACCACTCCTTAGTGGATCACACCACTCATAAATGAGGAAACCTAATAACCCACACAAATGGGTTTTATACTCATACAATTGCACGCTTTTCAAAGTATAACTTCACAAGGCTTCTATAGCCCGATATGACACTCCATCATAAAAGATGTAATCCAAATCCCTTAGGCCAACGTCGTGGTTTTGCAAATCACCATTCTACTCGGTATCGAACAATTTTCATAATTGGCACTCACCAGTCTTCACAAAGATATGATGCCTAATGATTCGCTGCCAAGATCGTACGCTTGCACTAAGGCCATCACCACTAAAATGTCCAAATCAAATGGTACACCACATTACACCATAGTCCGTGATGCATAATTACTTGCTGCTGAAATTGTACATCTACTCTGAGAACCGTCACTTCTTGAAACACACAAGTCCAATTGGCACACCACATGCACGCATTTCCTCCTCATGATCCTTGTCTTTCTCTCGCACTTCTCGGCTGAGATGATGCTCCACCCAGACTTACGCAACACGCCATGACCACCAAGCCTCAATCTTGTCACTCAATCTCTCTTCTCCCTCTCTTTTCCTTTTCTCAGCCCAGCGCCATCAGCCCACCAGTCTATTCCTCCCCTCTTTCTTTCTTTTCCTCCAAGCCTAGCCGCTCGCCCGGCCTATCTTCTCCCCGTCTTCTCTTGCTCGCTCGCTGCACCTTCATTGACCATGTCACTGTCCACCTTCGTTGACTGCGCCGCGTCTCACTTGCTCAGTGCTCATCGCATTGCCACACACCGCATTAAAATCTCGTGCGCACTACACTGCTATGCCACGACAACATGCACCGCACTGGCACGCAATCGTGTCATCTTAACTAGCCACACCTATGACTAGCTGTAAGAGTGCCCCCGCCATGCTCGCTCCGAGCTTATCCCACCGCCTCATCGTGCATGCTCCACCCTATCGTGTCACGCTAGAGCCCACACAACCATGATGCCGGCTGCAACTACTCCCCACGTCATCCCACGCCCATGCCTATGTCACCATGCTGTGCCACGCCTTGCTCACACAAGCTCGAGCTCATGTCGACTTGGCAATAAATACCACCGAGCCCTCCCTTTTGCCTCCTCACACCTCCCTTTCACTTTCCCTACCTCGCCTTCGGTCACATTGAGCCCGAGTTGAGCTCGCTCCCCTCACGCGTCATGCCCTGTCGTGCACCACCTCTCCAGTGAGCCCCTTTCCTCCCCTTCTACGTCATGACGTGTTCCTGAGACCCTTGTTGCCTTCCCCTCACCTGATTGGGTTTTCGTCCACAGAAGCTTGCCAACACCATTGTCTTCTTCTTCTCAGGCCAAAACCACCTCCATCATCATTATTCTCTCTCCAGTGAGCCCATGTCCGATTCCTTCTAGCTAAAGCATCCCCTCACCCCCTCTCACTTCCCCACAACCAATTTAGGTCACCGTCATCTCCAACTCGCCATCGCCATTGAAGACCATCACACTGCCTTGGGTCATTATTGCCAGCACACTACAATGCCTCCCCAACCTCGCTATCCACTTTGGCAAGTTCCCTATGCCCTGTAGATGCTTGTCGTGCCATTTTTTCCCTCTACACTGTCGAGAGCCCGTAGATACATGTTAGTGCCTCCACCGCTGCATGTGCCATCTCACCGCCACTGTAGTTCACCGCTGATAACACCATCACTATGCATAGGTTCGCCAAAGTCCTGGCAACCCATTTTGGGTGTTGTCAGGCTCACCATTACTTGCCTCACTGGTGACTAGCTTGGCCAGAGGGCTCCCTCTGATAACACGGGAAAAGCACTATAGTAATGTCATTAAGTTAATGACATCATTAGCCTATAATTAGTTTAAGATAATGACACTAATTTTTTTAAATTAATGGGTCACTAACATGTAAGCCCATGTCATTAGAAATCTAATTAAAATCGGATTTTAATACCGAGTCAGTGGTATGTGGGCCAACCTTACTGTGATGGCCTCACCTGTCAGTCTCTTGACATCCTTTTCTTTAAAGAAATTAATTCAAAAAAATTAAAAAAACCTTAAGGACCCAAACTGTTAGCCACTATATCATTTCCTTAAATAAAATAATTCAAAACCAAATTAAAAACCTAGCTAACCCCACATGTCAAGCTCTTGTGCATTTTCAAATAGGAAAATAAATTAGAAATAAATGAAAATTGTGGGGTCCAGCTATTAGTGAGATACTCTCTCCTCTATTTATTTTTAGGATTTTTCTACGATCTAAACTTCAGAGAGACAGTTCTCACTCATTTTAAATCCAAGTAAAATAAAACTTATTTCTAAATTCAAGATCTTTCTAACAAAAGTAAAACCATGAATTTGTGAGTTCATTTAGATTTTTATTTGGATTTATATGCCCTGTCATGTATTATTCACTTTTCATCGCACTCACTCGATTAGAATACGAAGACTCAATAGAGCAGTAGTTCGAGCCCAGCCAAGACCAGCAAGACTATGAGCAAGGCAGGTCAGTACTTTGATCATGTTGCACCTAATTTTTGAATGCAAATTATGTTGATTTAAATTATTAAATTGCATGCTTTAATTTATTATTCAAACTTTATTTATGTTAATTTCAGAGTTAAGTCGCTAATAATTATGCTATTATACCCCACTAGTTCACTTTGGGCATAAATTCTTGTCACCCTAGAACTAATGGTATACACACTAGTTGATATGTCTATACCTAAGTGCTATGCTTAGCCTTATTTAGATACATGAGGCATTAATTTACTCTGATATCATTTCAAATTTGAAAACTCAATTTGGGTAGCCTCTGGAGGAAAGTGGCTGGTATTTGTACTAGAAAAGATATTTTGGAATCCAAAACTCTAAACTTGCTTCATACTTGAGCGGATGGTAAGTGGGGCTAGTGCGGTGGGAGCACAAGAGTGTGGTTTGTGATAGAACATTCCAGGTAACCTTAAGACCTGAATCTTGCAATAATCTCCTAATGTAAAATAGTGCAACCACAAGCTATAATGGGTGTCACCTGGCCAATTAATTTGCATCGACTTAGAATTAGTTGTGCTGTCCGAATGAACACAGGTTGAGTGATGGTGTGTAACAGCCCAGCTGTTATTTCAAAAAAAAAATATTTAATTTAATTTAAAATAAAATATTTGCTTTTGGTTGTTTAAGTTTTTAAAAATTTAATTGCCTGAATTTCTGCTTTTAAAAGGGGTTTTCTTGTGAAAATAATTTAAGCAAAAAAAAATTAAAAATTTAAATAACAATCAATTTCATTTAAAATAAAAATCAAAGTTATTTGGTTGCTTGAAATTTTAAAATTTTCGCTAACCTTTATTTTCTGCGTAAAGAAAAGAGCCTTTCTGTTAAACAAAAAAATATATTATAATGAAAAATATCTAAATGTCAGTGGAAAATATTTTTATAAGTTCAAAATAGCTTTAGAAACTTCTATGAATTTTTCTAAGTTTTGTCAGCTTTATTTGTTATTTATTGTATTATTTTAAAGCTAGAAAAGGAAAAATAATTTTAAAAATTAAAATAAATGTCAATTAATTCCGAAATATTTTTTCGTGGTCTTTTCAGGTTTCAAGGATCTTTAGAAAATTTTCTTAAAATTTTTCCGAATTTTCTTTTTCTTTTTTTTTCTTTTCTCTTCTCTCTTTTCTCTCTCTTCCTTTTCCTTTCTTCTTCGTCCAGACTCCTTCGTGCAGTTCACAGAGAGCAGCCATGGCGTTTCTTGAGCTTTCTTCAATCTTTGATATCTCTTGATTTTCTCAACGGTTTTTAGTGAAATAAATTGCAATCAACTCCTCTCATTAAGATCTTTCATTCCCCCACCGTTTCCCCTCAAATTAATGAGCCGTTTCGCGGGATTTAACCCATGTCATTCAAAGACATGGATGCTTGATCTCCCTCCTCGGGCCTCCTCAACCCCTATAAAAGGAGCCCCGTGAGCCTCTCCTCATCCTCACTCAACCCCGAAAATCTCAAGTCCCCACTCCCTCTCTATTGGCCGCAATCGGAGTTCTTATTTCGTTGTTCAAGCGCCGTTCTTCGGCCTTTTGCGCCTCGTCCGGTGGAGCCCCGCCGCGTTTGAGCACATCCCCGGCTTCGCCTCGCCGTGTTCTACGCGGTGCTCACCTCGCCTTCGCCGGAGCATCGCCGGAGCATCATCGCCACCGTGGGCCAATTCGCGTCGTCGTTTCTCGCGTCGCCACCGACCGACCGTGCATGCCCGACCAAAACCAAGGTGAGCATCACGTTCCCCACGCTCTACTCTTTGTTTCGCCGCATGTCTCGCATGTTAACTCCTCTCCGTTTGCCCGGAACGCCGATGTCAGCCTGTAGGCCACATAAAGTCTTGTTCACCGCGTTTCGCTAGTCCGTTGGCCGAGCCGTCTGCGGCGTTGAGTTCGTCTCAATACGTTCTATGTCGTGCTCCCCTCCGTTTGTCCAAAAGCCTTTTTCAAATATTTGCGTCCGACACCTCGCCATGGCCGCAAATGACACTTCGCGTCCCCGCCTGTCTGGGAATGCTTTCAACAATCCGTTCACGTCAAAACGTGCCAAACCATCCCAGGAGGCTATGTTTCAGACGGTTTTGGATTCGCCGCACTGAGCGCGAAGATATTGAATTTTTCGTGTTTCGGTACCGTCGTCGTTCAAACGACGATTGCGTTGCCTCCGGTGAGTTTTTGGCTTAGCCGATATTTTTTTCTAGCCTCGCCTCGCCGCGTTCTAAGCCATGCTCACCTTACTTCTCCTTGTTCTATTATTCTTATCTTTAACCCTATATCGTCGTCGTGGTACACGTCGTCACCGTGCTCCGTTTGACGTGCCGTCAGTTCCTACATGTGCCTCGGGTTATTAGCAACCCATTGGCTTCACCTTCCGTGCCTTTTCTCGTCGACGACACGGCCAAAAACAGTGAAAAAGGCTGCTGTCTGTCACTGTTCACACGGGAATATTCCTTCGGAATATTCCTGATTTTTCTTTTTCCAGAATTTTCTGATCCGCCAATCTTCCAATCGCTCGTTCTCCTCCGTCCGAACTCTGAATCAAGTGATTCAAGTTTCTAAATTCATCTAAATTCATAATCTACCTTTTAGTATTTATTTCATAATTTTTGGATTTTCTCGACCACCCCTTGGCTGAGCTTCCTCTCCCCCGGAACGCCGTTGCCACCGCCGCCCGAGTTGCGCCACCGCTTCACCTCGCCGCCAACCACCTTTCAACCACTTGCAGTGATGCACAAGTGCACCCATGCACTTCTCGCAATTCCCTCTCTCCTTTGCGCCACTCGCCAATCCCCGCCGTGCCTCGCACCGCCAGCAAGCCCACGAGCTTTGTGCGCCGCACCGCCATCCATGGGCTCGGCTCCACTGTTCCCCTCACCCCATTGCCCTGGTTTTGCTCGTAAACCTGTCACACCGAGCGACTTCTACCTTCTTCGTCTGAGGAGCTCCGGCGAGGAATTGCCGATGCCTTGGACCTCCTTGTGCCTCGCCGATGCCATTGATAACCGTACCCACCTCCACTACACCCTTGCCGCCAGCCAACTCTATGAGCCCAAACCTTGCACCAAACCCGGACTCATACTCTTCTTCCTCTTTTGTACATCTCACCGGTCTTCACCGCCGTTGGATCACTCAGATCTCGTCTTGTGAACCTGTCCAACTTCTTCCAACTATCCGATTCTTAGACTCCGCTATACGGAGGCTTCTTAGACTCCTACTGCTCGGAGCCTTCAACTTCGACTTCAACCTTCAACTCCAGAGATTTCGACCTTCGAAGACTCCGATTTTGACTTTGACCTTCGGAGACTTCAACTCCAGCCTTCGACCTTTGACCTCGAAGACTTTGACTTCGGCCTTCGATCTCGGAGCCTTCAACTTCGACCTCCGTCTTCAAACCGACCATGGCTGTTGGACTGTTTTAACCTACACACCCTCCAGCCTCTCTGAACCCTCTGATCTCTCCGACCACTCGAAGCCGCCCGACCTCTCCAAGCCGTCCGATTGTTTTGACCACTCTGTATAAATCCAATTCTTTCGACCACTGTACAGTTCCGACCAGGTCTTCGACTTCGACTGCACCTATACTTGGAGTCTTTGTCTTCGACTTAGACTTCCGCATCTTTAACCGTTGATTTGACCATGGTTTTGACCATACACAAATATTGTAGCTTCCGACCACTTTTCCTTCACAAAGAAAAGAATTCCAATAATTTCTTTTATTCGTTCCTTTGGAATTCAAACTTCCAGAAGACGTTCTCCTTCATCCTAACTCCGATTGGATCCATTCAAATTCCTAAATTCATCTAAATTCCTATTCTATCTCCCAGCATATATTTTATAAATTGTGGATTTTTATTTGGATTTTAGTTGAGTTTAGTTTGTTCTGGCTTTTCACGTGTAGACTACGACTAATCCGGAGAGTATAATTTCGGCGAACCTCAGCAAAACTTCAAAGCAAGGCAAGTTACACCTTTGATCATGTTGCTCCCACTAATTTAAATTATTTATGTTGTTTTCAAAATTATTATGCATGCGTACTTTTATCCAATCTAGTTTAAATTCGATTTAAACTCTAGTTATGCCTAAATCCTTTGGACAACCAAATTTGACATTGAATACCATTGTACCTTGTCAACCCTAGATAAAACCTAGTTAGTACATTAGCACTAACTAGAAATTTTGTAGAAATGCTTAGCCATGCTTAGAATACTTATGGTTTGGGATGATCTTTCACATAAAATGATGGACTTTAAAATTGTACTCTTGACTTTGGTGAGTCAAGGAGTGTTATGAAATATTTTGGAAACAAAATATGAAACTGGTTTAGACTTAGGCAATTGGTTAGAGTGGTGGGTGCAGGCATGCCCTGTTGGTTGGAGCCGCAGTGGTTGATTGTCGTGCACGGGGGTTTGTGGTTGAGCCTAAGTCAATTAAGGACCGGTCTGTGAGCTACTGTTGCAAAGCCCTATCGTACTACCACAAGTCTGGTATGGGACAGACCTGGCCAAATAATTTGTGAAGTTCCAACATGATCTCGCTATAGGCTGAATGTGAGCGCGGCGTAGGCCGTGAGAAGTCTCACATGGCACAAGAGAGGGCTCCAACATGTGGATTCATGTTGTGGTGAAACCTTAGTGGCGGCGTGATTATGTTGACAACGGATCATTGTAAAGGCTTTGTCATGATCTCCTGGCCACACACCTAAGGAAGTGTGTAACTCGCGTGGCAAAAAGGATGATCATGTCTTGTGGGTAAAGCTGTACAACCTCTGCAGAGTGTATAACCTATCCTGGATAGCCGTGCCCACGGTCATGGGCAAGCTGAGTGAAGTTTTTCATGGATTAGACTTTGTTTTTCAAAAATGATTTTCGAAAACCTTGTGGATGGATGGAATCCATGAGAGATAAAAACCTTGCAGATGGATGGAATCCGTGAGAGATTGAAATCTGGTGAATGGATGGAATTCATCAGAGTTGCGCAGTGAAAGCGTGTGGATGGATGGAATCCATACGTGAGCTTTTGAAAAAGATGGTCCGGGTGGGATGCCCGTGGATAGGTTAGTGTTTGGTTGGAGCCTGCACTAACGATATTATTTTGTTAAAATCTTGTTTCTATTTATTGTATCAAATTCAGCTTTTACACTTACTTATGATATTTACTCCAATGATCGCCTTTTATGCAAATAAACCATATTATGCCTTCCTTTGATATTCCATATGCATGCATCTATTCTGTTAAACCTCCTGGTGTAACTTGTGGAGTACTTTTTGTACTCATGTTGCTCAATCTAACTCTTTTCAGAGGAAGCCTTCGACGACTTCGGTGAGGATTGCGACTAGGCCACGTCTTACAGTCATTCGCCTTGTGGGAAGGCTGGATGGGCTGCTGCTTTATGTATTTCTTCCGCTGTCTTCTTTTGCTATTATTGTAAACCCTGGCCATCAGGCTCATATTAGTTAAATAAAGTTTGTCATTACGCATGATATTTGTCTTTGTTATTACTGTGTGCACTAGCTTTTCCTGGGATAGTGCGATTTACACAGAGGGTTCTGGAGTTGTTGCTCCAGGTCCCGACATGGTGTAAGCCTCCATGCAGCACAAGAGGGGGCCTTTGGAGTAGGTGGTTGGAATCCCACGGTGGTGGAAAGCTTTGCGGGTGTAGCCTCAATGGAAAGATGCATTGTAAAGGTCTTGTGATAGTCTTCTTGATCTGCATGTGTAAGAAAGAATATAAAATATAACAAGTTGAACATCGCTTGTGGGCAAAGTGTGCAACCTTTGCAGAGTAAAAACTATTCGAACAACCGTAGCCACGGTTATGGGCGGGCATGGGAACTTACTTGAGTTAGTGTCTATTTACAAAAAGAATCTTTATAGTTAGGATAAAAAATAGAATGGGTGGTTGGAACACTGACTTTGATTTCCCTTGGGTGGATGGAATTTAGTGAATATAAATGGTGGATGGAACCCAAGAAACAAAAATAGCATATGGTGGATAAAACCATACAACAGTCGGATGGAACCTGCACTACTATTATTACTGCATAATTTCACACTCTTTAGCAACATGGTTTAGTTAAAAATACTAAGTCTCAGGACTTTTATTTACCTAATTCAACTATGGTATTTTGCAAATAAAAGAACCCAAGCCTTCCTTGTTACGCTTTGCATCTATAATATTGCATTCTGTGTGTTGCCTCGTGGAGCACAATTGTTTGTACTCACCTTCACTCACAAAAATATGAGCATTCTACCATAAACACCATCATCATTCTACCATAAAACATATGAGCATTGTAACGAATAAGTAAAATCATGTGAAACATTATGGCAAGTATTTATTTTGACATAACAACAAGATCAAACCACTCGAATATCATTCTACTATCCACTTGTCTTTTCTAGTTGTCAGAAATGGGTTGATTAGAAGATAACACCAAACCCAATGGTACTCCTCCTACAGTAAATACAAAATCTCAATAACAAGCCACAACAGTATAAGAACAACAATTCAACAATATCGTACCTATATGTTTCTCAATTCTGCATTACTCCCCTTTTTTATCATGACAGTCACCCCCTGTTGCCCCGTTATAAACAATAGCATAACTTTCAACCACCAAGCCTAACATGGCAAACTACACCTGTTTTGGAATCTATACAAAATTCACAACAATTTCTTAGTTGTCAACAATTCCTAATTAAACCATTTAACACCTTGTTTTTATCCCAGAAGACAGGTCTCTCATCTTACTGGACAACAGGCTTAACAATTCTATATCTATTAATTTACACATACAAAAACATTAAACCATAGCATTTTTAGAATCTAAAAAACTTAGCTATTAGCTACATCTTTCTAGTTATTCCCAAAATTCAATTTTGGCATCTAGCAAGTTAATTTAAAAATTTCCTACGACTGCATAGCCATAACTTCTAATCTACCCAACCAAAATTCATGTTCTTAGACTCTATGGAATCCTTAGATGGTCATATAAACTTTTCATGTAGAGAAAAACCCTAACTAATCCATATAATAATATTAATCTACAGTTTACCACACTATTACCAAATGACGACAACTCTACGTACAGGAAGCTTACAAAAAATATAACTCTTAATCTAACCAATCAATTCACGTGATTAAGCACTCTATAAAAAGTTAAAAAAAATTGTCTACAACCTTTGTAAGAACACTAACTCCATCTGAGGTCTTTAACACTGTTTGAATTTGGTTTAATCTACAGGACACAAATTTGGAACAATAGCAACCCTGCCATCGAAATTAGCCTAGCTTCATAGGGAATTAACTAATAATCACTCATCTAATCCCAACAAAATAAATAGAGGAGACTTTGGAGTTTAATACCTAATGCCAACTGGTGAGCATTGATTGCCCCTACCCATTTTTCTCTAGCCGAATCGAGCCCTCCACGCTGTCCCCCTTCCCGGTAGCAAGGTAGTAGGAGACAATACGACAGCAAAGCAGTACGATGCACAGTAGCCAGTAGCAGCTACAACAGCAACGCAATAGTGATCCCGGCAATAGGAGCACCAGCAGCATGTGGCTCAACAACGGCAATGTAACATCCCAGCTATTTATTTCAAAATTTTGGTAAAAAATAAAAAATTAATTTAAAATAAAAAACAAGTGTTCTTTGCTTGCCTAAATCTTGGAAATTTTATTTTGTCTGTTTTTAGCTTTTAAAAAGGATTTTGTTAAAGGTAATTTAACTAAAAACATAAAATTATTATTAAGTAAAAGGTATTTGTAATTTTTGCAAAAATACTATTTCAAATTAAATATTTTCAAGCATTTGCCTTTTATTTGGATTTTCTGTGATTTTCTAGAATTTATTTGGAGTAATGTGCATTTTATTTCAAAACCTAGAGTAAGAAAATTTACTTTAAATATTTTATTAAAGCCAAAAAAGATTTTATTTTGCTTTTCCTAAGCTTCCCAGGAATTATAGTAAGTTTTGAGAATTTTGTGGATTTTAAAATCAATTTCAAAGCTAAAAAATATTTTTGTAAAAAATTTAATGACCAAATTTAATTTTAAAAATATTTTTCTAAGTCTAAAATAGCTCTAGGTATTTTTATGAATTTTTCTGGAATTTTAGACATTATTATCTATTTTCTAAGTATTTTAGAAGCTTTCTGGTATTTCTGAAAAATTTAAAACAAAATTTAAATCCAATTTAAACTCAGGTTGACACGTGTCACTCCCAGATTAAATCCATCCCGCCCCTTGATTTAATCTTGACTGTCCGCCACCACTTATCCCTTCATTCACCTCAACGGCCGAGATTGATTCCATGCCACATGTCCTCCATCCGACCGCCCGTCCGTTCCTCTTCCCTCCTCTCTCACCGACGCGCGGGCCCTTCCTATCATATTCCTCCCCTTCTTCTTACTTGGCCCTCTTTCTCTTCTCCACCGTCGCCGCCATTGTCGCCCCGCCGAAGCTCTGTTTCCCGGTCGGACTCGCCTCCCAAACGCCGCCTCAGTTTTCCCTCTCACCGCCACACCTTGCGTCGACCATTTAAGGCCCCTCGCCGCTCGCATTTCGCACCGGCCAAACCAGGTTTTCCTGGAAACTCCGGCAAGCCACGCCGCCCTCCTCTCCTATAACCCCCCCCCCCCCGAGCACCCATTTCTCGCACCGCCTCTCCCCCGCTCTCTTTTCACCCTTCCTCGGCCGAGCCCCTAACCCATCGGAGCACCGCCCCCCCAGAGCCACCTCCACTGCTCCTCTTACGCCGCCGACTACCTTTGGACTTCTTCGAGCCTAGCGCTGAGTAGGATCCTAACCCCGGCCGCCTCCTCTTGCCCGTCTGCCCCTTGCTGGCTACCGCCGAGCGCTGGAGCTCCGGCAAGCCCGCGGGTCCCGAGCGCCGCTCGGCCGGCCAGGCCACGTTAGCATTGCACCTGCATGACAGCTGGCGTGGTGTCCCGGCAAGCCCGCGGGTCCCGAGCGCCGCTCGGCCGGCCAGGCCACGTTAGCATTGCACCTGCGTGACAGCTAACGTGGACACCACGCCAGCCCTAAACCGCCCGCATCAACTGGAGTGCCACCTCGGCCTCCACCTCGGTCCGTGGACCTGGTCCACGGTAGACCGGGCCCACCTGTCAAAAATTTAAAAATCAGCTGATGTCAGCATTGCATCATAAAATATCTTTTTCTTCAGAAAAATAATTTAGATAAAATATTAATTCCCTACTGATGTCATAAATTGAATTTTCAGTACAAAAATAATTCCTGAAAATCTGTCTTTTTTATTTTCTCTCTTTTTAAACTTCCGGAAGCCCATATTTCTTAATTTTAACTCCGATTTCACCCGTTCAAATTTCTAAATTCTTCTAAAATCCTAAAATACCCATTTCTAGACTCTTTTTTAATTTTATTTGAATATTGTTTGAATTTATTTGTTTGATTCTTCGCGCGTAGATTACGACGATCTTGGAGAGCACGACTTCGACGACTTGAACTAGGACCTTGAGCAAGGCAAGTTACACCCTTGATCATGTTGATCCCAATAATTTAAATTATTTATGTTGTTTTTAAATTATTATGCATGCGTACTTTTATTCAAGTCCAGTTTAAATTCTAGTTATACCCAATTCCTTTGTATAAAGCCAAATTTGACTCTGAACAATCATGCCTAGATGAAAATCTAGTTAGTACACTAGTATTAACTAGAAACTTTATAGAATTGCTTCGCCATGCTTAGAATAATCATAGGTTAGGATACTTTTTCACATAAAATGATAAACGTTTAAAGTGTATTCTTGACTTTGGTGAGTTAAGAATGTTTATAAAATATTTTTCAAACAAAGTATAAAAACTTGGTTTATACGTAGGCATTGGTATGGTGATGAGTGCTTACTGGCATGCATTGTTGTTTGATAACTCAATGTCGATTGCCAGGCACAAGGGGTAAGTGGTTAGACCTAAGTCAAATTAAGGACTGGTCTGTGAGCTACTTTCACAATGTCACACCGTACTACCACAAGTCTGGTATGAGACAGACCTGGCCGGATAATTTGTGAAGTTCTAACTTGGTCTCGCTATAGGCTGAATGTGAGCGTGGCGCAGGCCACGAGAAGTCTCACATGGCACAAGAGGGGGCTCCAACATGTGGATTCATGTTGTGGTGAAACTTTAGTGGTGGCGTGATTAAGTTGACAATGGAACATTGTAAATGCCTTGTCATGATATCCTTGCCACACACCTAAGGTAGTGTGTTAATCCGGTGGCAATATGGAATGATCATGTCTTGTGGGTAAAGTTGTACACCTCTGCAGAGTAACAAACTATCCTGGATAGCCGTGCCCATGGTCATGGGCAAGCTGAGTGAAGTTTTTCATGGATTAGACTTTGTTTTTCAAAATGGTTTATGAAAACCTTATGGATGGATGGAATCCATATGAGTTAGTTTTGGAAAAGATGGTCCGGGTTGGATACCCGTGGATAGCCTGCACTAACGGTTTTATTCTATTAAAACCTTGTTTCTATTTACTGTATCAAATGCAGATGTTGAATCTACTTACCTTCTTTACTTCAATTTAGCTTTATGCTCAACAAACCATATTAAGCCTTCCTTTGTCAATCTTTATGCATGCATCAATTCTGTTAAACCCCTGGTGTAACTTGTGGAGTGCTTTATGTGCTCACGTTGCTCAATTTATCTTCTTTCCAGAGGAAGCCTTTGACGACTACGGTGAGGATTGCAACGAATAGGCCACGTCTTACAGTCATTCACCTGTGGGAAGGCTGGATGGGCTGCTGCTTTGTTTATCTTCCGCTGTCTACTTTATGCTGTTATTGTAAACTTTGGTCATAAGGCCCATACCTTGCTATATAATAAAGTGTGGTTGTTATGTGAGATATGCATCCCTGTTAACCCTGTGTGCACTAGCTTTTTCCTGGGATAGTGCAATTTACATAAAGGGTCCTGGAGTTGCTGCTCTGGGATCTGACAGGCAATGGCCAGGGCGTGGAGGCAGCGCGGGGGGTGGCAGCGCTAGGGATCAAGAGGGGAGCGGCTAGGAGATGGAGGTGGTTTGGGTTGGGTTTGTTTAGTCCAACTCCCCCATCCCCTTTTATCATGGCACAGCCAGGGTTGATTTCATATTCCTCTCCACTTGATTCGGTCCAGGAATGACTCTTTCTCTCCTAAATTCCAAACAACCTATTTTCTTGTATCCCCTTTTTTCTAATTATGTATATCTCCTTAGGAGGGTAAATTTTAGAATATTACATACAGTTTATAGACAGGTTTTGCATGAAGTGATTTAAAGGGTGGGCCCATATGGCATAGAGATAGAGCTTTAACTAGGCCTAATTATGCTTTCTATCTATATCAGACCCACCCTACTTAGAACCCACACAAGGGGTTCATCCCTTCATTTCTGAACAAAGAGCAAGAGGGAGATAGAGGCGGAAACCATGGTGGTTGAGCTCGCTTTTGAGGAGGACGGTGATTATGGTGGCTGGCGATCACTAAAACCGAATCTCATAGCCTTCATGACCCCACCATGGGTGGTGACAGCATGGTGATAGGCAATCTGTAGTGGCAGGGTGGCTACACACGATGACGGCGATGACTAAATGGTGAGTAAAACTGAAAATGGAGCACTCTGACAACATGAGCCATGGGCAAACTTACCTGTGCATATGGCGAGGATGGATATGGGTCGGGGCAGCTTGGCAACATGAGCCAAGGGTGAAGTGGTGAACTCCACGTGGTGGCAGGGAAGTGAGGAAGGATGGCTCAAACTAGAGGTAGAGAATTCTTCAGGAAGGTAAAGAGAAGCTCTAGTAGGATGGAACTAGGCTACGCCTTACCAGAGAGGAGATGGCATCAGCAGCGATGAGTTTCAGCCGAACACAAGGGAGACAGTGGCGCATGGTGCTTCTGTGGTCAAACATGAAATTGAATCAGTGATTTTTCTATTGATGTTCTGGAACATGACGTTACGTGAATGGATTTTGATGAAGCTCAACAGAGACAGGGTTGGGGCACGGTGAAGCTCGGTGGCGAGAGAGACGAGATGGGAGTGGAGGAGATGAGGTTGGACGCAATGGATGGGTTGGGTACGACTGTATATGGTCTGTCTCATCTAGGGGTGAAAACAGATCGAATATCGATTGGATAGTGCTCAAACCATATTCGCATGCATATTTTTTTGTCGAATTCGAATACGAATCGGACAAACGACAGATACAAATATGGACCAGACAAATGTCGAATATCAATTTGGATCACATTATACTCAAAACCAGATTGGATTTGACTATTTTTTTGGATTCCAATAATTATCCGTGGCCTTTACACCGACGATGACAATCCACAACCATAGCCCACACAGCAGGTCATGATTCTCAACTGTAGTAGATCATTCAAGTTCCTTTCTGGTGTATTCCCTCACCTAGTCACCTTCATCATCTATAACAGCCACGCGTACACTGTAGAGACCTAAATATGTAAATCCGGAACTCTCTATGTATACTGCACTAGTCTAGGATCACGCTAGTATACATAGCGAAAACATAGATGGAATATCAAGCATATTCATGATTTACTAAGAAAAGACTCAAATAAATTAATTATCAGAATTGCGACCTTATGGCCAAGCTTACAGATAATAACCTGAAGGGCTTAAGAAAACTAGTAGTGAAAATGGAAATAAGCCTAGTAGCCATTCAACATGCCCACAGGCAATCGACTGAGGAGCGAGACCTTAATCCGCGAAGTCGTCAAAGAATCATTCTCCAAATACCTCTGGCTAATATGGTTCTTCTTTAGTAACTAAGCAAATATGGATATAGCTGTGAGTACATAGAGTACTCAGCAAGTCGTTTGTAACAAAGATGCAATATATAATGATACTAGGCTTATCAAAGGTTGGTTGAATGGTTATTTTACAGAAAGTGATAATTTAGAGTAAATACAATAAGTAGATTGAATACTCAAATTTGAAAAGGAAATATATAAATAATTAATAATCAAAGGATTGTATGAACCACAAGTAAATTAACCATTCACTTCCCAATCAACTTGCTCTCAACCCAAAGAAAATTTTTATGACAAACCTACCTCTCGTGTGAAATCACCGAGCATTGTCCATAACTGAGGACATGGCAATTCGAAGAGTTTTACACTCTATAGAGGTTGTACAATTTTACTCATAAGAGATAAGTCATCTTAATAGGCAACATGCTTCCTTAGATATAAGACCTAGATAATTTATCATAAAGCCTGTACCTCACTCCAATCTAGCTAGACACCACATGCTGAGGTTTCACCGTTGAAGGGTTAGATTCACCACAATCAGAAGCCCGCTCTTACACTGTATGAATAAAGTAAATCCCTGTGCCTCACTATGAGTAACCCTAGTAACCCTGATACTCACTTACCGTCGGTGATATCTAAACTAAATCTTTGTGAATTATTCAGCCAGCTCATACCCATTTGTAAGGCTCATATCAATGGCACATAAAGTTAAGTCCTTAGACAATCCCCAGGTGAAACATCTATATCCCAATGTGTGAACTGCACCCCTTTACTACACAATCATTCGCTTAAGTGAAAACTATTTTGTATAACCAATAAAATGACACTACCCATATCATGGCACTCCAATTTTATAACTATGGTTGACCACAATGATTCAGTATCTCATTAAATCAAAATTAATTAATTAACATGTGATGATGAACCCAACATACTATAGTAAGCATGGTTAAGCAGACTAAACATACAACCCATGTGACAACTAGTATTGTATCACTAGGTAATTACCCATCCTATGGTGACAATAGAATCATGGCATTTAAATTATCAACTGAGGGATTAATCAAATTGGGCAATAACAATCAGGTACAAAGGTTTGTAATAAAATAGCAATGCATCATAATTTAAAACAAAATAATAAATACATAGATTTGAAAACTAAGTTCACATGATCTAAGAACATGACTTGCCTTGGCCTTGCTTAGTTACCAATTCTTGATCTTTAGTTTTTGCTTCTGCTCCTTCGAAGTCATTTTCTAACGAGAGAGAAAATGAACAAGACACAAATAAAATCAAATAAAATTTAAATAAACTCCAAAAACTTTAAATTAGAATCAAAAGATAGAGCTTTATTTTAGATGAATTTAGAAATAAAATCGGGTCAATCAGAGCTAGGACGAAGAAGCACAGGCTCTTGGAAAATTAAATCTAAAGGAAATGTTACTATGTTGTGAACCGTGTGCATGGAATAGTAAGCTTACAGTGGACTTGGCTCATGGAATAGTGCACAGTTCAGCAAAAATAAAGGTGGACTTGGTCTGCCAAGTGGCACACTACGTCACGACATGGTCACACGTCGCAAGTCACAAGTTACATGATTTTTCATACAAAAATATGCAATACACACGCACGTGTGTGCGTGCGTGTGTTCAGCCAAAGCCCTCCTCATGCCATCCTCATCCACATGTTACATGATTCAAGGACTGGCAAGACCTCTACCTTATAAATTGGTCTCCTCCACTTTGCTTTAACAATATAGTACTAAACCTTGCGTGCTTTGGAATTATAGAAAATGGGTCTCACTCATATGGACCTATTTCTAATAATCTCCCACCAATTCCAAAGCATGTAGCAAAAAGATGTCAAAGATATTATACTAGAGTATTGTTAATATACTAGTTTTTTAGTGTAAGTCCTGTATAGGTTGAATTCGTACCTAGAATAACAAAATTCATCTTCTCATAGCTGATGAATGGACTATGCCTTGAATTCACAGCTTTTTTGAAATCTCAATTGATACTAGGCTACCAATGAACCATGCCTAAATGGAGCATTACATGGTCATGCTTCCTGATCTTCTCATGAGCTTTCTTGAGAATGCTTTGTTTTCATGAATTATGGCCACACAGTTAGGCTTAAATAGGTGTATTCTTTCTAGTATCCTACAGGCTAATACATTTTTCTCATTTGGATAACAGAATACATTAAAACTTTATGCCAACCTTTCACACTGTCAAGAGTACTTTATTTATTAGGACAAGGGTACAATGAATATGTACACTCTGGTTACAACATCAACTTGTTTTTCCTGTTACCTAAGTCACGGGATCTTTGATCAAGAAAGTTTGGGTTACCATTGTGATGTAACTCAAATGGGCCTCATTCTCTTGTCCATAAATGCAACGAAAATCGCTTTCCATGCTAATCCCTTTGTAAATATAGTTCACAGCAATCACTCTAGAGTTTCTCAATTTTCTGATAGATTTAAGCCTACGCTTCATATATCTGGAAGACTTCATATTATCCTTAGTACTTGTGACTTGGCCAATACTGTTTGATTATCACAGTACATCAAGATTGCCAGTATTGGTTTCTCAACCAATGACAAATCCAACAGAAGCTCTCTCAGCCATTCAGCGTCAACAGTGGCTATGCCAAATACTACAAGTTCTACTTCTATGGTTGACCTCATTAATATAATCTGTTTGCAAGACCTCCATGAGACTGCAGCACTAACTAAAGTAAACAAATAGCCACTTGTAGCTTTGATCTCATCAGCTTTAGAGATCCAATTAAAATCACTGTATCCTTTTAATAAGAAGGATATCTAGTATAATGAATTATAAAAGATGTTGCGCCTCTCAAATAGAGCAGCACTCTTTCAAGTACCTCCTAGTGATCATCTCCTAGGTTAGATGTAAACTGACATAATTTGCTCACAGCAAATAAAATATCAGGTCTTATGGTACCAACTAAATATATGAGTGACCCAATAATTTATGAATATCTTAATTGATCTTTTTCTAGCCCTTGTTCTTTCGAAGTTTAATGCTCACATCACAGGTGTTGGAGAAATTTTACAACTCTCATAGCCAAAGCGATTTAAGATTTTTTTTTAGCATAATGGGATTGGTTCAAAGTAATCCCATCCTTGTCCTTGATCAATTTAATATTCAGAATGATATCTGCCTCTCTCAAGTCTTTCATATCAAAGCATCAGGATAAGAAAGATTTGACCTCGTTAATTATGACACTGTTTGTTCCAAATATAAGTATGTCATCCACATACAAATATAAGATCACTCCTTGACCCCCACCATGATGGTAGTATACACATTTATCAGCTTCATTCACAACAAAGCCAGTGGATGTTAAAGTTTTGTCAAATTTCTCATACCATTGTTTAGGTACTTGGTTTAGGCCATACAAGGATTTCAATAATCTGCATAACTTATTTTCCTATCTAGAAATCACAAAACTATCTGGTTGATCCATATAAATTTCTTTCTCCAACACTCCATTAAGGAAAGTTATCTTCATGTTCATTTGATGGACATGTAAACCATAGGAAGATGCTAACAAATAGAGCACTCTGATGGTTGTTAATCTGGCGATAGGAGAATAGGTATCAAAGAAATCTTTTCTCTTTCTATGTGTAACCCTTGGCCACAAGTCTTGCATTGTACTTCTCAATAGTACCATCGGGACTTAGTTTCTTTTTGAATACACACATACATCCTACAGGTTTGCATATGATATGACGATTAGTGATATCCCAAGTCCTATTAGCCATGATAGAGTCCATCTTGCTACGAACTGCCTCTTTCCAATACTCAACATCAGAAGATCTTTAAGCCTCTAAAAGTCTTTGACACATTATCCATGAGGTATACAATAAAATCGTCACCAAAGGTTTTGTCAACCCTTTGTCTCTTGCTCCTATGAGGAGTCCCTACGGCTAGATTATTATCCTCCTCAGAAATATCATATAGTGGTTCAAAAATGGTGGAAAGTTCATATTATTCTCACTTTTAATATTTTTAGTTTTGATGGACCATGTGGAGGTGACCACATGTTTATGATGAGTAATTGACAAGTTTGTTGCAAAGATTGAGTTTGGTTTGAGTGATTTGTGCCAGGACGGCATTTGGCGCAGTCGGGTATGGTTGGACGGTCTTATTGCATATTCGTCTTCCCGATTGGTCGTTTAGGCAAGTTTATGCTTCATTAATGCTATTTATGCTTTCATGTATCGAGCGGTGCTATTTGATGTGTTTCTTGTTTATGATGGCTGCAGGACGTCGATGCGGAGTCGTGGCGAGACACGAGGTGACCGGACTAGGCGCAGGTGGTGCTGAGGTCAGAACGGTCGGGATGTGTCGAAGACGGCGGAGACTCGAGGTAGCTGCAAGGCTTGAACGGCAAGAAAGGAGGAAGCTTCCCGGAAGGTGCAGGAGGGGCGTTTTGGGGAGTACGCAAAGCTGCACTAAAGGAAGCGGATTATGGGTAAAGCATTGGAGTTGTTGTGGCTTAATGGGCAAAGCAAATTTCAAACCCATTAGTGAGAGACTATAAAAGGAGGGTGTCTCCTTGCATGGTCTTCATGGCTTTGGGAAAGGGTTAAGGCTTTTGCTTTGTGTCTTTAGTTGTTGAGAGTGGGTGGAGGAGACAGAGGGTGTTCTGATCTTTCCATCGATGTGTTCTTGAGTGAGTCTCCTCTCCAAGCATGTAGGGTGTGAGTTCTTGGCTTTGGGAGAGGGAGAGGATAAGTTGAGACTCTTTGTAATCATCCCTTGTTCTAATGTCCAGGTGTATGGGGACTCATATGTAATCCTCGTTTGATTAGGAATGAAATTTCTGAAGTTTGTCTCCTGTATGTCTCTCTGTTCTTCGTTCTTCTTTTGGGTGATTTTCCTCTTTACGTGATTTTGAGTTGTTTCTTGCTGGGAAGGCCCAAAATGGGTTGCTCAATGTTGGGATGATGGCTCAAGATGATTTGGTCAGTTAAAATACCCAGAGCCCATTCTTGATTCCAGTTTTCATTCTTTGGTCTCCCCTGTTCATCCTTTTCCTTCTAGGGTTTTGGTGCAAATCTTGTTTCCCTCTTTGAGATTGCTTGAAACTTGGCATGAGAAGTCCAAAGGCTATTAATTAGCTTTTCTCAAAGTTTCATGGCCAAAGGATCAAAGGCTAAATGGGAATTTGAAGTTTAGTGCTGCTCACTGTATATTTTCAGTTTCTGGGTCAAATCCCAAATTCTTGTTTTTGAGTTGAGCTTTCTTGGTTCCAAAGATTCCCTTAGCTATTTGAAAGGTTATCTCACCTTTTTGGTAAGAAAAATTCATAGGGAAGTCTCAAATTTTATTGCAGTGCGAAGTCCTGAGTTTGTTTTCTGAAATTTCAGTTCTCTGGCAACCCTGAATCTCGTCGGGCGGTCAGACCGGATTCATCTTAGCGGTCTAACCGGAAGTTGCATGGCGGTCAGACCGACGGTCTCGAAGCGGTCTAACCGGACTCAGGCGGTCAGACCGGTCGCACAAGGGCGGTCAGACCGGCCCGTACAGAGCGGTCTGACCGGCCCATGTAGAGCGGTCTGACCGGCCCCCTTTCCTCTTGTGCTGTTTTTGTGATTTGGTTTTTGCCTCTTTCTCCCCTGTTTTGGCCTTGTGGTTCCTTCTGTGTTTTGAGGTTCCAGAGACTTGATCTTATCTCTTCATAGCTTTTTGTAGCTATTGGAGAGAAGTCTTGCTAGTAGGTACTTGCGGGGATCAAGTTTTTAAAAGTCGACATTCACCCCCCCCCTCTGTCGCCATTTCGGTCCAACAATTGATATCAGAGCCGGTTAGCTCTTCTCAATAGATCTTAACCGGTCTCTAGAGCCATGGCGACGGACAAGTACTCGACCAAGCCCCCAGCCTTCGATGGGATCGACTATCCCTTCTGGAAGAGTCGGATGGAGACCTACATCCAGGCTCAGCGCTACGCCATATGGCGTAAGGTCAAGGTCCGATTTGTTGTTCCTGCCGATGAGAACATCAACGCTGGAAATATACATTATGTTGAGGCAAACGCTAAGGCAAGGAACATCATAATCCAGGGCCTGAGTCGTAGCGAGTTTGACCGCATATCTCATCTTTCGTCCGCCTTCGATATTTGGGAGACCCTCGATGCTTACCATGAGGGCACCACCCAAATAAAGACGATGCGACAGGACCAGTTCAAGCGAGATTACAACAAGTTTGAAATGCTCACTAGCGAGTCCCTTGATGAGTGTTTTGCGTGTTTTCACAAAATCTTGAGCAACCTCCGAGCGATCGGTCTCACATACCTCGACTCGGACAACGCTCATCAGATGCTCGCGGCTATTGACTTACGCATTTGGGAGATGAAGGTGACTACCATCAAGGACACCACCGACCTCTCGACCTTGACTCTTGACGTGTTGTATTCACGCCTCAAGACTCACGAGATTGACATAGTCTCTCGTAGGTCGAAGTCGCAGTCGATGGCCTTAGTCACTAATTCCACTTCTGGACCTTCTTCCGAGTCGACTTGCGGATTCTCCCTTGCTGCTCTCTGTGACATAACTGATGATCAGTTAGAGCAGCTTGCGGATGAGCAGTTAGCCCTCCTAGCTCAGAGATTTTCCCATGCTTATAAGAGGAGGAGGGACGGAAAGAGAGGAGGACCCGTGATTTGCTTTGAGTGTGGTGGCCCCAACCACATTCGAGCAAACTGCCCCAAGCTGGGAAAGGGCAAAGGCGACTACGGCGGTGTGAGCAAGAACGACTACATCGACAAGAACCACAACAAGAAGCCTACTGCTCACACCCAAGGCAAGAAGAAGTTCCGCGACCATGGCAAAGCCAAGAAGCTCTTCCACCACGTTCTCACCGCCTTCGACGACCTCGACCTCAGCGAGGTGGAGGGGTGGAGCGACGACAATGGAACGGACGAGCAAGATCCCAAGGGCGGCGACAACTTCTCCGGCATGTGCTTCATGGCCCTTAAGGGCGAAATGACCGACAGCGAGCTGTACTCCGACTCCGACGGGGTATCTCCCACCTACGACCAGCTTAATGATGTTTTTCTTAAGCTAAGTAGATTCCATGCTAGATCTAGAGCTAGGTGTAGCGAGCTGGAGAAGGAAGTAGATAGACTGTCACGGGAGCTTAATTCACTTACATCTGCTTCCTCCCGTGATGAATGTGATACATGCTGTGCTCTGTTGGGTGACATGGAGAAATTAAGGACCTCGCATGATAGTCTGTCCTCTGAACTTGACATTGTTAAGGTGGAGAATATTAGTCTCTTGGTTGAACTAGAAATGAGTAGGATTGCTTCTATTCCATCTACTACTGTTGAGACTAGTGCATGCACTAAAGGATTGCGCGTAGGCTACGGAAGCAGAAAACAAAACTTTTCTACCGCGCACATAAGGACATCATGCTTAAGGAGGGATCATGGATCGTTACCACTAGACGCGCAGCGCAGCGGAAGAAGAGTTGGAGAAGCCGATCCAACCACGCGCGTCGAGGTAGTAGTGGAATTAGCCGATCGTCCTGAACAGGTCGTCTCCTCCACGCGATTAACCACACCACGAACAGATCCAATCTGTAGGTTGTTGATGCCGATCAACACCGCAATGAGCAGTGTCTCCACCGATATCCACACGTCCGGGGCTGGAACGCCGATCGCGAGTGTACTAGCACTCGTGAGCGGCTAGGGTTTGGCTCGGGAGGTGGCGGCTAGGGTTTTGCTCGGGATTAACAGAAGCACACGAACCCTCAGCCCCTCGCCACCATATATATAGACCTCCTCACTTGGGCCTTGTGCACCGAGGCCCAATAGGAGTCTATTCGGATCTCTATCCGAAAAGAGCCCACATCCGAATCATATTCGAATTAGTGTTCCAACCCGTTAAGCGTGCGACCCTGTAGGTTCACGTATACTTGGTCGCGACCTGGAAACGCCTTTCCGGTCACTCTGTTAATAGCTGCCTCTAGTAAGACATATTAACCCCAAAGTATACGTAAAGATCATATCGGCTGAACCTGTAATGTTCTCATGTACGAATCCCTTTGCCTCATGATATAGATTGAGCTCAAGGCGAGACCTATGTCATCCTCTTAATAACTCAATCACTCTCTCGATTCCGTGATGGATTATAAACTTGTGATTGACTCCTCAATCACCTTGGCATGCCCATGCACTTTCATAATCCATTACATCGAGGGGCCCAGATATATCTCTCCCATAAGGAGGGGCAAATTCTATCTTGATCATTCACATCCCACTACATGTTTCATGGCAAACCCGAAGACTACTTTTATGACTACCCAGTTACGGAATAGTGTTTAGTAGTCCCAAAATAAGCTACTACGCATGTTGGGAACCATGATGATCTCAAGTCTAAGGATTCTACATAAACACTACTTGCGACCAACTGATGACACACGGAATCTCTGCAATGTCTCATGGCGGGTCTATCCAACATATGTTCACTAACACATGTCCATATTATTGATTTGGTATCACCATACCATGATCCATGAGACATGATCATCAATCAATACATATGCTGATCTTTGAATCATATTTGTTCCTCATATGATATATGATCAGGGATAATTTAGAAATAGCAACATTTTAGCATTAAGAGTCTCATGAATAAGTCACATATTCATTGATCAATAATGATAATGTCTATTTCAAGGAACAAAGTAATGCATCATAAACATAGTATGTGATATATAATATCTCCATGTTGCCTCTAGGGCATATCACTAACATGCACCTCATGTGAGGATAAGGACAATGCATTTAGAGGTCTTTATACCATGCTTCTGGATCTGCCCGAGTCTTGTGAAAATTGCAATAAGTTGAAGATGAATCTAAAATGGGCAGACCATAAAATTGCTGAACTGCAAGCTTCACTACTTGAGCCCATTGCTTCATGTTTGAACTGTCCTAAGTTAACTGCTGAACTTGAATCTGTCTCAAAACAGTTTCAATAAAGGATTGACACTAATAAGAAAATGGCTCAGTTCGCGACTAAGGACCCTGTTAGCTCACCATGCATTAGTCGTGACAAACTAAAACTTGAATTCGTTGCTTTGAATGAAAAATGTGTGAAGCTAACTAAGGATCAATTAGTGAAGCCATCAACTGATTGTGATGTGGGGGAGAAGCCCAAGGGTAAGGTTAAGACGCATAGCGACGTGAACCAAACTGCTAGCAGTAGGACTGCCCCTTCCGAGTCGGCTGTGCGTGCACAAGCCATTCACTCTTCTGCTATTGGTTCTTCATCTGCTCCCTTACCTCCTGTTGTCTCTTCTTCTCCCTGCTCTTCTTGCACCTCTCTTTTTCGGGAGTGCTAGTATCTTATAAACACTCTCGAGAGATTTGTAGGAGGCAAGAAGAAGCTTAATCTTATGCTAGACCAATCTAAGATTTGCAGATTTAATCAGGGTTTAGGATATGATTTCCATGAGGACATGAAGAAGCATCCACCTGCCATGCTTAGACCCATAGCCGCAGGTGTGATCGAG
Source organism: Dendrocalamus latiflorus (assembly GCA_017311315.1). Classification (NCBI taxonomy): domain Eukaryota; kingdom Viridiplantae; phylum Streptophyta; class Magnoliopsida; order Poales; family Poaceae; genus Dendrocalamus; species Dendrocalamus latiflorus. The sequence continues at coordinate 11,015,617 of CM029675.1, forward strand.
ATTGAGCCCAGGACCGAGAAAGTCCAATTTAAGTCAGCGGGCTTTGCCCAAGGGATTTCTGACAGTAAGGTGAGTCCACCTGCTGCTTCGACCTCTCAAAAGGTGAAGCCTCACCGTGTTACTTCTACCTCTCAGAAGGTGAAGTACCACTGCACCTTCTGTTAGAAGGATGGGCATTTGATCAATCGATGTTTCAGGCGCGCCAAGATCGCGCGTAGAGATCGTGTTGAGTCTCTTAGGCGTATTCAGGGTCAGCCCCAGACCTTGAGTGCACCTAAGACCAACACGAAGTCTAGGTTTGCTCCTGTTGATGGTTTTGGGCAACATCGAGGACTTGGTTTTTCCGAGTTTTCTGGTTTTCGTTCTCATGCTCCCTTTGGTCGTGACTTCCGCCGTTCTGAGGGTAAATCTCGTTTTCCTCGTCGAGATGGCTACCCGTGGCGTGATCAGCATGTTGCTGGTGTCTTGACTCGCTCCTCTGTAGCAGTCAAGCCCAACAACAGCTTCAGGTCTACACATAGACCGTCTGCTTCTTTGAGTGATAGAGAGCGTAGGGTAGATAGAGGTCAGTCATATTTGGCAACTTCATCTGCTCGCGTGTTACTCAGTATTGGGTGCCAAAATCACTCTTTATTTACCCTAGTACTGAGACTTTACTCTCTTGTTGACTCAGGTTCGCCGGGCAGGGAAGGGATGGGTTTGGCTTGTAGACCCCGGGTGTTCATGACACATGACCGGAGACTCCTGTTGGTTTTCTTCCCTTGCCCGTGCTCCAGGTGATAAGACGATCACCTTCGGAGATGCTTCATCTGGGCGCGTCATCGCCAAAGATACTGTGCGTGTTAATGATTCTTTCATTTTGAAAGATGTTGCCTTGGTTAGTAAGCTGTAGTATAATTTGCTTTCAGTCTCTCAGCTTACCGATAACAGTTTCGAGGTGAGCTTTAAGAAAAACAATTGCAAAATTCTTGATTCTTCGGGTAGTCTGGTTTGCGGGATTTCTCATTTTGGGAGGATCTTTCGTGCTGATTTTTCTGAGTCTTTTGGTGATCCTCTCCGGTATTTAGTTGCTTCGGAGTCCTGTGATCTTTCTTTCTGGCATAGGAGACTTGGTCATATTGGATTTGACCATTTGACCCGAGTTAGCGGCCACGATCTCATTCGTGGTCTGCCGAAACTCAAGATGGTCAAAGATCTAGTTTGTGCTCCTTGCCGGCACGGCAAGATGGTTGCCGCTTCTCATGCTCCGGTCACAGTTACTATGACCGATGCACCAGGACAGCTGCTCCATATGGATATAGTTGGACCAGCTCGAGTGCAGTCAGCAGGAGGGAAGTGGTATGTTCTTGTCGTGGTCGATGACTTCTCGAGGTTCTCTTGGATGTTTTTCTTAGCCTCGAAGGATGAGACGTTTACACATTTTTGAGGTCTTTTTAGTAGGCTTTCTGTTGAGCTCCCGGGTGCCTTACGAGCAATCCGCAGTGACAATGGCACGGAGTTCCAGAATTCCTACTTTGAGAGGTTTTGCGATGAGACAGGTGTAGAGCACCAGTTCTCTTTTTCGCACGTCCCACAGCAGAATGGCGTCGTGGAGAGGAAGAACCGTACCTTGGTCGAGATGGCCAGGACGATGCTTGATGAGTATTCTACACCTAGGAAGTTTTGGGCTGAGGCTATTGCGACCGCGTGCCATGTTTCGAACAGAGTTTTTCTTCGGGCACACTTGCATCGCACTTCTTATGAGTTGAGATATGGGCGAAAGCCCAGTGTCTCGCATTTTCGCGTGTTTGGTTGCAAGTGTTTCATTCTGAAGTCCGGGAACCTAGACAAGTTCGAGTCACGTTCTTGTGATGGTATCTTTCTAGGTTACTCGACTTCTTCCCAGGCGTATAGGGTTTGGAACTGCGAGTCTAGTAAATTGGTAGAGACCTGTGAGGTGACCTTCGATGAGGCTAGTCTGGGGACTAGGCCCGATATCTCAAGTTCTTTAGAGCAGTTCGAGCCCATCTTTGTGGATGATGAGGATGATGGAGATGAGGGTTGTTTACCCGTTCCAGTTCCTCATCCTCCACCCGAGGTGTCGTCTTCCACCGCACCTCGAGGCGATCAGCCCATGCCTTCGGCTTCCTCTGGAGCCAGTGGCTCTGTTCCTACCTCGTCAGCTCATGAGGTAGATGCCACTTCTTCTTCTCATCCAGGACCTTCTAGACACATCTAAAAGGACCATCATTCTGAGCAGATTATTGGAGACCTATTGAGCGTGTCACACGTTCAAAGTCTGGTATGTCATATTTATGTCTTCATTCTGCCTTTGTTGCCACCTTTGAGCCCAAGGATGTTTGTCATGCTCTCTCTGAAGAGTCTTGGGTAAATGCCATGCATGAGGAGCTAGATAATTTTGAGAGAAACAAGGTCTGGTCGCTTGTTGAGCCCCCTCGAGGTCACAATATCATTGGGACTAAGTGGGTGTTCAAGAACAAGCAGAGTGAGATGGGGTAGTCATTCGAAACAAGACTAGACTGGTAGCTCAGGGCTTTTCTCAGGTTGAGAGTCTAGATTTTGAGGAGACCTTTGCCCCTATAGCTAGACTTGAAGCCATTAGAATCCTACTTGCTTTTACAGCTTCTAAGGGTTTCAAACTTTACCAGATGGATGTCAAGAGTGCCTTCCTCAATGGCTTTATTGAGGAAGAGGTCTATGTGAGACAGCCTCCAGGTTTCGAGAACCCCAAATACCCAACCATGTCTTCAAGCTTTCCAAAGCTTTGTATGGACTTAAGCAGGCTCCTAGAGCTTGGTATGAGAGGCTTAAGTCCTACTTGTTGAGTCATGGTTTCGAGATCGGTAAGGTAGATAAGACCTTGTTCATTCACCGGCATGGCACTGATCTCCTGCTCGTCCAGATTTATGTGGATGACATCATCTTTGGCGGCTCTTCCCACACTCTTGTTTCACAGTTCTCAGATGTCATGAGCACCGAGTTTGAGATGAGTATGATGAGCGAGTTGACCTTCTTCCTTGGCTTCCAGATCAAGCAGACTCAGGTAGGTACCTTCTTGCATCAAGGCAAGTACACTCGTGACCTCCTGAGACGCTTCGACATGAGTGATGGCAAGCCCGTGTCAACTCCCATGGCGTCCACAGCTTCTCTTGACCCAGGTGAGGATGGCGAGCCAATTGATCAGAAGGAGTATCGCAGCATGATTAGTTCCCTCTTGTACCTCACCGCCTCGAGACCGGATATACACTTCTCCGTGTGTCTTTGTGCTCGGTTTCAGGCTTCTCCTCGCGTATCTCACCGCCAGGCGATGAAGTGCATTCTTCGGTACCTTTGAGCTACCATTGACTTCCTATCTTTCCTTGAGAGCCTACTCGGACGCAGACTTTGCCGGCTGTAGGATAGATAGGAAGAGCACTTCGGGCACCTGCCAATTCATTGGCACTTCTCTTGTTTCCTGGTCCTCGAGGAAGCAGTCCGGTGTTGCACAGTTCACTGCAGAGGCCGAATACGTTGCTACAGCCAGTTGCTGTAGCCAGGTGCTTTGGATGGTCTCGACCCTGCGGGACTTTGGGTTAGTTATCGACAGTGTTCCACTCTTTTGTGATAACACTTCTGCGATTAACATTGCTAAAATTCCAGTGCAGCATTCTCGGACCAAGCATATTGATATTCGCTATCACTTCCTTCGAGACCATGTAGAGAAGGGTGACATAGTGCTCCAGTTTGTGGAGAGTGACCACCAGTTAGCCGATATCTTTACCAAGCCTTTGTGATGTGACGATGGCCCAATCTTCCGAGAGGTACTGATAAGTCGATTGTGAAGATCTCGACGTTGATGATCCAAAGGCTCCGACCAAAACAGATTGAACCCCTCGCAATCACTACACCACTGCTCCGTTGGTTATCAACCGTGCCGAACACGATTGACCTCGCCAAGAAGGCTATCTCCTGCAAGCGAATTGAGAACACAAGTAAGAGAGTACAAGATGCAATCTGAAATTGCGAATAAAGATTAAGTTCACAAGTTGGGTTTTCTCAACTGAATATGCGGCGAAACTGCTAAGCAGAATAATCTCTTAAGAAAAACCCAAGGAAAACTAAAGGGGTGCGGCCTCCTTAAATAGGGGAGGGGAAAGCCGCACTTATCTAATGACAAGGGATATGGTACTATTTGTGGTTACTATTCACGTGGCTGTGGTACTGTTCACATGAACAGTACCGGCCCAAATAGCCCAAGTTACAAGGCCATCGGCCCACTTTGACTCGGACTGGAAAAATGACGCGACTTCGTAGTTTTTGATCTGCTCGGATGGAGTTTGGAGATGACACCAGATCCATCTGAAAGTAGACTCCAAGAGCTTTCCAACGAGTACTCACGAGCCCTGAGAAGCCTTCTGGATCAAAAGTTATGGCCGTTTGAAATTGGCCTGTCAAGCTGAATCTGAATTGATTCTGGAGGCCGAATTGGATTCCAAAACCTGTCCAACTTGAACCCTTGCTTCAATTGGTTCCAAAGTGATGTGGTGCTACAAATATATATATTTTCATCATTAGGTAGCATCATATTCTCATTTAAAATGTGTTGAAGTTGAAGAAACGAATTCACTTTTAGTTCAATCTTGATATTGACCGCTATGGTTGTATGTGTTGGTGGCGTGGTCACATCATCCTCCCCTTCTTGACAGAAAACCATCCTCGGTTTTAACATAGGTGTAGCATCACGTATTGCATGATCTTGATCATAAATCTTGGTACATGATAACAAACACAACAAACTCTCATTATGTAATATCATAAGTTCTTTATCAAATAAAGTAAAATCTTTTTGAAACGAGCTCACCTCATAATTTAAGTGATATGTAGGAGCTCTTATAATTGGAACAACAAGTATAGCAAATATGGTTGTATCCATAGGGTACATGTTCTTATCATCCTCCCCTTCTTGCAAACAAAGCCGTCCTTGGCTTTTGATAAGCTGAAAAAATGGTAACAAAGAAGCCAAGGTGTATGCATGGTATATGTATATGTCATCCGTTTTAACCGTTCTTCGTTGTTGCACAATTAATGTTATAAAACAGTAATGATCATAAAAGCTCGTTGTATTATTAACCCAAGAGTAATCATATATGTTAATAAGCAATTCAAAATTTCTCACATAGTAATTATTGCAACTGGTTTTGCAAATGTAAGTAAAGCATTTATGCAATTCAAATCTTTGAATTTGTAAACTTGTAGTGGTGGCACATATGGGCAAAACTACAACTTTTGGAATCAAGCAAAGTTCATCTATATAATCATATCTCAATCGAACAATAGCAAATTCATCTAGTAAGAGTGAAGAGCTTTGTATGTTCTACCATAATTCATCATCTTTATTCAGATTGTCTATACTAGATGGTGCAAAAAGAGATGAACACATTTCATTGAATGAGTACTAAATTTAACTTCCCTCTCACATTCAACATGATTCAGCATACAAGAATTGTTGTCCCAAACAACAAGTTTCAATTCATCCATGTGATCGCAAGTTATGCATATTCGATATACAAGAAATTGATTTTCCACACCACAATCTCCAATCAAATTAAACTTATATCCAGGGGTGTAGGTACTAAATAAGAATTTCGAACATGCAAGTTCAGAAACTTTCTCCATAGCATGTGACAATTTCATAGGTAGATCTAACATGATGTAACACAATGAATTAGCAGGAGAAATTCTAGTCAAAACTTCTTTATGTGTTATTAATTTAACATGTGCAAAATTATGAGAATTTAGATCAGCACATGGTTTATTTAACACACAAGGAATATCAAAAGATTGCACTACAGCAGGTATATACTCACAAGGTTGCTCTATGTCTTGTTGTAGCACCAAATCAATACTGTGAGCGATGATAGTACCATGTTCTTTACCTTTTTGGCTCTCCTCAGATGATGTAAGTGCATCCATCTCCTTATCTTCATTCTCAACCAATGGGGTTAGTGATTCAATCAGCTCATGCTCTTCTTTGGCATGGTTCTCAACTACCTGCAAGTTTTTAGTCACAGAAAATGGCACAAACACAGGTTTGTTCTCATGATCATCACCATTACCTGCAAGGTTAGCTGCAAGAGCATATTCATCCTCAACATCACTAGCACTTACATAACCACCGTCTTCTGTCGCAATGTACGCCCACTGACTTGTGCAATCTCTCATGACGTAGCCCATCCCTTTACAACGGTGGCACACAATGCCCGTCGTACGACCCATGGAAGCAACCGATGAAGAGCTCTGTGCTGGTGCTTGCACACTAGTAGATTTGCTCGTCTCGGGTGCGCGTGATGGTGGCGGCGGTGCTGCTGAACGTGCCCTACTCACAGAGGGGGCAGCAGCTCGACAAATAGGAGGTGGGGCTATCTTGGCTTGCCCAGGCGTTGATCTCGATGTAGACGTACCTCCAAAGTTGCTCCTTGTCCTTTGTTGCCTACCCTGCAATTCTTTTTCTGCCAAACAAGCAAGCTGGAACAACTGGTTGACAGTAGTAAAATCTTTATAATCAACAATGTCCTAAATTTCACGCCGTAACCCCCCGTAAAAACGACAAATCTTATCCTCCGTTTCCTCAACAACCCCACAACGCAACATGCCTATTTGTAGTTCTTGATAATATTCCTCGACAGATTTATTACCTTGGTCTAAGCACTGCAATTTCTTATGCATTTCATGTTTAAAAGCAGGAGGAACAAATCTAGCATGGATAGCTCCTTTTAACCGCTCCCATGTATCATTTGTAAACGCATTGTACCCAGTTCATTCCACCAGATAATAGCAAAGTCCTTAAACTCACTAGTAGCTTGTCTAACTCTATGTTGTTCAGGAACCAAGTGAGAATTAAACTTCTGCTCTACCGTCATCTCCCAATCAAGATATATTTCAGCATCATAAAGACCAGAAAAAGATGGAATGGTAAATTTGACTTTAGCAAAAGGGTCATGATTAGAATGATCATTGTGGTGCTGAAAATTATTACCTCCCATACCGTGACGGTTTTGATGTAGGCGGTGTCGTGCGCGTGCATCTTGGGCAGCAAATGAAGCACTGGCGTCGCGGTTTTGTCTCTCATTATCATCTCCCTCCTCACGATCTTGGCCCGCATCGTGGTCATACTCGCGTTCATTGTTTGGTGGCCGATTCACCATTCTTTCAAGGCGTGCAGTGAGTGTTGTAATACTCTCATTGATGGAACTGATGGAGCGCTGCCATGTGTCCGTCGAAGCTTGAAGCTTCCTATTGATGCGTTGTCCATCCCAGAGTGTCACGAGCTCTCCCTTTAAAACACACACTTGATCATCAGACGACCCACCTGTCATGGTTAGTAGAAAACAAAAGACAACACAAAGGTATTATCCCTATCCACTACTAGGTGGTGGAAGGTGGAATCACACATTCTCAAGCGTCTTACCACACTCTTACAAGTGTTCTTACCAATGCAGCAGGTGGTACAACCGGTGGCTGGTTCGTGACACCGTGTCGAGCGTGGGTACGATTGCAAGAGGGAACCTGTTCTGATCAAAAGTAGGTGTAGCTTGGAAGGCACAATATGGTAGCAATGGAGAACAATCAGTTAATTTCAGAATTGCATAGAATTGAATTATAGTCCGTATCTAGCACTTAGCCTATGTTGCTGATCAACCAAGAATGGAAGAAGGCTAAAAACAAGTGTATGACAATGTGTATGAGTGGTAAATACAAGATAATTCAATCCAAAGCAATTTGGAATTGAAGAACACAAGGATTGACCCAAAACTAAAAACTGAAGATTTCTGTCCACTGGACAGCACGTTGGTATTTTGGCCGTAACTTTTTCTCAGATGCCTATTTTTCACTGATTCTTTTTTTATCTATTTTCTGACGGCTTTTGCTACAGATTTTCTTTTGGGGCCAACTTCCGAAACCCGACACAGAAATTCGCAAAAAAATCACAACTGCTGACAGTTGCAGATTCAAAACAGATAATTGGGTCAACTTTCACCGCATATATCTCTTAACTGCCTCACTGGAATGACGTAACATTTTACAGATAGATGGATAAAGAATTTTTGAATCTCATGGCGGTGGTCTCACTCAAAAATAATCTCGGGATCAAAAGATATGGTGTTTTTGGTGGCGGCTGCAGAGAAAGGAAAAATCAGCCGAATTTGGAAATTATGGTTTGGGGTGGGGAATTTTTACAAATAGATGGATTTTTAATGGAACAAAGATATGACCAGCAACTAGACAATGCTAATATGGATACAAATTCAATTTAGCAAACCAAAACTAACAGATTGAACAGCACAACGGGGTTTGGACAGCGGAATTAATTCTTTTTGTGGGGCAATTTTTTTTCTGGACTATAGGAATAAAAAACCAATGTACTAACTAGGGATACAAGAATTACCTCACGGGCAACCGTTGCTCTGATACCAACTGATGTGACGATGGCCCGATCTTCCGAGAGGTACTGATAAGTCGATTGTGGAGATCTCAACGTTGATGATCCAAAGGCTCCGACCAAAATAGATCGAACCCCTCGCAATCACTACACCACTGCTCCGTTGGTTATCAACCATGCCGAACACGATTGATCTCGCCAAGAAGGCTATCTCCTACAAGCGAATCGAGAACACAAGCAAGAGAGTACAAGATGCAATCTGAAATTGTGAATAAAGATTAAGTTCACAAGTTGGGGTTTCTCAACCGAATATGCGGCGAAACTGCTAAGCAGAATAATCTCTTAAGAAAAACCCAAGGAAAACTAAAGGGGTGCGGCCTCCTTAAATAGGGGAGGGGAAAGCCGCACTTATCTAATGACAAGGGATATGGCACTATTCATGGTTACTGTTCACGCGGCCGTGGTACTGTTCCTCCTTAAATAGGGGAGGGGAAAGCCGCACTTATCTAATGACAAGGGATATGGCACTATTCGTGGTTACTGTTCATGCGGCCGTGGTACTGTTCACATGAACAGTACCGGCCCAAATAGCCCAAGTTACAAGGCCCTCGGCCCACTTTGACTCGGATTGAAAAAGTGACGTGATTTGTTTCATAGATTTTGATCTGCTCGGATGGAGCTGAAAGTAGACTCCAAGAGCTTTACAACGAGTACTCACGGGCCCTGAGAAGCCTTCTGGATCAAAAGTTATGGCCGTTTGAAATTGGCCTGTCAAGCTGAATCCGAATTGATCTGGAGGCCGAATTGGATTCCAAAACCTGTCCAACTTGAACCCTTGCTTCAACTGGTGCCAAAGTGATGTGGTGCTACAAATATATATATTCATCATTAGGTAGCATCATATTCTCATTTAAAATGTGTTGAAGTTGAAGAAACGAATTCACCTTTAGTTCAATCTTGATATTGACCGCTATGTTCGTATGTGTTGGTGGCGTGGTCACATCATCCTCCCCTTCTTAACAGAAAACCGTCCTCGGTTTTAACATAGGTGTAGCATCACGTATTGCATGATCTTGATCATAAATCTTGGTACATGATAACAAACGCAACAAACTCTCATTATGTAATATCATAAGTTCTTTATCAAATAAAGTAAAATCTCTTTGAAACGAGCTCACCTCATAATTTAAGTGATGTGTAGGAGCTCTTATGATTGGAACAACAAGTATAGCAAATATGGTTGTATCCATAGGGTACATGTTCTTATCACTTGGATAGCTCTAGGTTTTCAGCTCTGCGGGGAGAGCTTGGGGTGGTTTGTCCTTATGGACTGTTGTGAGGGGGAGTTTTGGGCTTTACTGCTTTATTATATTGATTATGCTCTTACTCCTTTCTGTTGCGTTGCATATGGGTGCATTTGGGTTAGTCCTCCTAGCATAGATTAGAGTGCTTCTCTCGTCGAGTTGTTTAGACTTCTTCCTCTCATCTTGTGATTCTAGGATGCTACTTATTAGCTGGTTCTCTTCTCACTAGGTTGAGCTCATTCACTGCTTATAGGTTCTAGCGAGGGTCGGGCCACCCTCGGGTAGACGGGGTATGTGTTTGCTCCTTAGTGTGTTAGATGATCAGTTGATAGTCTTGGAGTCATATGGGGTAGATGAGAGTCAGTCTGAGCCATAGTATCCTCTGTATCTTATCTATGCTTTAAGGACTACCGTTTCTGATTTTCTTGCCAGCTTCTCGATCTTATTGCTTTGGTTCAGGGGGAGTTCATTTGGGAGCTTCTAGATCTTAATATTGACATAACTCAACTTGAATTAAAAGCTGCATCACATGTTGAGGGGGAGCTGGATTTTCTGCTTTTCATTCTGCATTGTAAAATAACTACATGGAGCCTTGATTATTATCCTTTCATGACATGTTTACAGTGCTTTACATCCTACCATGATTTGTGCTTCATTGCTAGATTGATCATGACTTTATATGTGTAGACTAGCTTTTGCCATGATGAATTAACTAAAATTGCTCAAATTGCATTAAAATCTGTCATGTTAGCTTTTGAGACTAGTCTGTCTTTAGTTATCCACTTATGATTCATGCCATGTCAAATAGGCTGAGTTGAGTTTTGAATCTTTGTTGAGCTTTAGATTGAGCTATTCTAGTTTCTTGATGACACATGAGTTAGTACAAGTCTTATGTTCATGAGAATGCAAAAAATCTCTTTTGTGCGAAAAAAACTGATTTCACCAATTCTTTCTCATGAGACGGCTTGCCATTGCACAAGGCATGAATTCAGGGGGAGTTTTGGATGACCTAGACCATCTTCTTAAGCTTCTTGCTTGGAGTGGTCGCATAAGGCTTGAGATCTAGCACATGACTAAAACAAAATATCTGGTTGAAAACAATCATGTGATTTGTAAAGTAAAATTATGTCACTTGTGCTCAATTTGCTAAAATTTACAAGTACTTCAACAAATGTTTCATTCTAGAACTTGTAGCACTCTAAGATTGATTCAATACTAGCTTCTTGGTTCCGCTTAGCTTATTGACATGGTTTGTCTCATCCTTGGATACCTCTAGCTAGACTATGATCATGAATGACTTGACATGCTAAGAACTTGCACTAAAATTTTAGACTGTGACTTCATTGGTTTAGCTGGCTTATATATATCTTGTCATGATCTAGATATCATGTTTATGTGTTATGGCTTGATGTAATTCTCATATGGTCATTTTGGATAATTTTCATGGCTCTAAATGCTTAAAATAAACACACTTCAGCCATTTCATCCATTCTTGTGACCTTATTCTCTCTTTTGCATCCTTGATGTGTTTATTGCCAAAAGGGGGAGAATAGCGGAGAAAAAGCCATTTGGGAACATTCTTGAGATTTGGAGATTAATTTGCTCTTTCTTTTGTAGCTCTAGTGTTCCTTCGTCGACATGGTCATAGCTTCTTTGATTTCTCTTAGACCATGTTTGACCCTTGTCTCTTTTTCAAACTCAACTTTATGCTTTTTCTGGGCTTGTCAATATACTCATCAAGGGGGATATTGATGGACCATGTGGAGGTGACCACATGTTAATGATGAGTAATTGACAAGTTTGTTGCAAAGATTGAGTTTGGTTTGAGTGATTTGTGCCAGGACGGCATTTGGCGCAGTCGGGTATGGTTGGACGGTCTTATTGCATATTCGTCTTCCCGATTGGTCGTTTAGGCAAGTTTATGCTTCATTAATGCTATTTATGCTTTCATGTATCGAGCGGTGCTATTTGATGTGTTTCTTGTTTGTGATGGCTGCAAGACGTCGAGGCGGAGTCGTGGGGAGACACGAGGTGACCGGACTAGGCGCAGGTGGCGCTGAGGTCAGAACGGTCGGGATGTGTCGAAGACGGCGGAGACTCGAGGTAGCTGCGAGGCTTGAACGGCAAGAAAGGAGGAAGCTTCCCGGAAGGTGCAGGAGGGGCGTTTTGGGGAGTACGCAAAGCTGCACTAAAGGAAGCGGATTATGGGTAAAGCATTGGAGTTGTTGTGGCTTAATGGGCAAAGCAAATTTCAAACCCATTAGTGAGAGACTATAAAAGGAGGGTGTCTCCTTGCATGGTCTTCATGGCTTTGGGAAAGGGTTAAGGCTTTTGCTTTGTGTCTTTAGTTGTTGAGAGTGGGTGGAGGAGACAGAGGGTGTTCTGATCTTTCCATCGATGTGTTCTTGAGTGAGTCTCCTCTCCAAGCATGTAGGGTGTGAGTTCTTGGCTTTGGGAGAGGGAGAGGATGAGTTGAGACTCTTTGTAATCATCCCTTGTTCTAATGTCCAGGCGTATGGGGACTCATATGTAATCCTCGTTTGATTAGGAATGAAATTTCTGAAGTTTGTCTCCTGTATGCCTCTCTGTTCTTCGTTCTTCTTTTGGATGATTTTTCTCTTTTCGTGATTTTGAGTTGTTTTTTGCTTGGAATGCCCAAAATGGGTTGCTCTATGTTGGGATGATGCCTCAAGATCATTTGATCAGTTAAAATCCCCAGAGCCCATTCTTGATTCCAGTTTTCATTCTTTGGTCTCCCCTGTTCATCCTTTTCCTTCTAGGGTTTTGGTGCAAATCTTGTTTCCCTCTTTGAGATTGCTTGAAACTTGGCATGAGAAGTCCAAAGGCTATTAATTAGCTTTTCTCAAAGTTTCATGGCCAAAGGATCAAAGGCTAAATGGGAATTTGAAGTTTAGTGCTGCTCACAGTATATTTTCAGTTTCTGGGTCAAATCCCAAATTCTTGTTTTTGAGTTGAGCTTTCTTGGTTCCAAAGGTTCCCTTAGCTATTTGAAAGGTTATCTCACCTTTTTGGTCAGAAAAATTCATAGGGAAGTCTCAAATTTTATTGCAGTGCGAAGTCCTGAGTTTGTTTTCTGAAATTTCAGTTCTCTGCCAACCCTGAATCTCGTCGGGCGGTCAAACCGGATTCGTCTTAGCGGTCTAACCGGAAGTCGCATGGCGGTCAGACCGACGGTCTCGAAGTGGTCTAACCGGACTCAGGCGGTCAGACCGGTCACAGAAGGGCGGTAAGACCGGCCCATACAGAGCGGTCTGACCGGCCCATGCAGAGCGGTCTGACCGGCCCCCTTTCCTCTTGTGCTGTTTTTGTTGATTTGGTTTTTGCCTCTTTGTCCCCTGTTTTGGCCTTGTGGTTCCTTCTGTGTTTTGAGGTTCCAGAGACTTGATCTTATCTCTTCATAGCTTTTGTAGCCATTGGAGAGAAGTCTTGCTAGTGGGTACTTGCGGGGATCAAGTTTTTAAAAGTCGACATTCACCCCCCCCCCCCTCTGTCGCCATTTCGGTCCAACAAGTTTGAACATTTCCAATTCGTGAAGTACTGCCTGCAGTTCTAATAGGAAAATATCCTCAAAGAATGAAGCATTTCTAGACTCTATAATTCTGTTAACAATAATCTCAGGGGTTTCTGATTTAACTACTAAAAGTCTATAGGTCATGCTGTTATGAGCATACTCTAGAAAAATACAACTGACTGTTTTAGGTTCAAGTTTTCTCTTTTTCTACGATGGTATATTGACTTTTGCCAAACACCCCAACTTCGTAGAAAATTGACATTAGATTTTCTCCCCTTCCACCCCTCGTATGGAGTAATCCCTTCTTTTTAGTGATTACTCTGTTTAGGATGAAAGTTGCTGTCAATATAGCTTTCCCCCCACTAACACTATCTAACATGGTATTAACCAAATCTGTACTGCATGTCTGATTTTTCCTCTCAGCTACCCCGTTTGATTGTGGTGAATATGGTGGTGTAAATTCATGGATTATTCCATGCTTAGAACATAATTAGGAAAATTCATGAGAGATATACTCTTTTTGCTTAGAACATAATTAGGAGAATTCATGAGAGATATACTCTTTTCCATGATCAGACTTCAATCTTTTTATTTTCTTCTCTAGTTGGTTCTCAACCTCGGCCTATAAGTCTTAAAGTAATTTAAAGCTTCATACTTAGATTTTAGCAAATAAATATAGTAGTAACATGTTGCGTCATCAATAAAAGTTAGAAAATATCTTTGCCTCTTTTTGTCAATAATCCATTCATTTCACACAAATCTGAATGAATAAGATCTAATGGTGCCAAGTTCTTTTCATCCTCTAATCCCTTAAAAGGTTTTCAAGGTTGCTTTGCTTGCACACATGACTAGCACTTTGATCCTCTAACAATTTCATATTTTGGAATTAAATATAATCTGGACATTTTAGCAATACTATTAAAACCAATATGACAGAAACAAGAATGACAAATATTAGCCTCACATTTATTGAAACCAGTTGCAACATTCAAATTATAAAAAGACTCTGAAGTACTTAGGTACAACAAGCCTCTGCTCTCATAGCTTTTACCAACAAAGTTTTTCGAACTTAGACATTACAATTTTATTTGACTCAAAGACTAGCTTATAAACATCCATGCATAGGAGAGAGCCACTAATGAGGTTCTTATTTGTAGGAGCATACTGCATGTTCTTTGTAGGGACCCAGATTTTACAATCCGGATTCCTCTGTTATTCTACCGCACTATTCCCTGGATCAGTAGATATTGCTCACAGATTACAGTTCTGAATACCAAAGTACATATCATGCGGAAGCGTAATTATAGTAGTAAACTTACTCATGGGCCGATTAGGCCGAAATCATTAAATTGCAGCAGCGGAAGAACGAAACACGCAAGTGGGACCTTCAGGACATGCCCACAGGCAGCCAACTGGAGGTTCGCGACCTAGCCTTCGATATCTTCATCTTCTTTGCCAATAGTGTTGCTGAAGCGTATCGATCTGATTCCTGATTCTGGATTTGTTGTGAAAGCGAGTGTGAGCACAAACCACCGTGCTCCGCGAGCCAATACACAGAATGCAAATAAGTAGTATGCATGGCTTATCAAAGGAGAGGCTCGGGTTATTTTATTTGCAAAAATCGCTTTTTAGGAGCATTATTATTATTTAACCATAGTATTATTGTTGCTGTCTAAACTCCACCTAACGACTACTATAATTGACTCAGTCCACGAAATATACTCTTTCAACATTGATTGCTGTCTAAGACTCCAAACAGCGAGTACATCATTTAATTAATCCACCGAACTCACACTTTCTATATTCAGTTTTGTCTAAAACTCCAAACAGCAGATAATATCAATTATACAATCTATCAATCAATTGCTGCCTAAAACTCCAATCAGCTAGTGACATCACTTATCTAATATCATTTAACTGATCCACCAAAATCTTTTATATTCTCAATCCTAACAATCCGATCCTTTTCTTATTAATCCACAGCCATAATTTGCTCTTCCAATAATCAATCTTACTTTCTAATTCACTAGTACACATCCACCAAGAATTTCAATGATCAAGTCTAAGACTCACTAGTATACATCCACCAAGAATATCATTGATCAAATCTATGATTCACTAATATATATCCACCAAGAACACCATTGATCAAGTTTATACTTCAAGAATGGTTAACATACCTCCAAATCCCTAAAATCCAATTGACTCATCTAGTAATCGATTCTATTAATCTCATCTTCGCCAATATCTCCCAAGAATTCATATTAGATATCAGTGTTGTAATCCAGCAATTACTTTCACACTCCCTAATTCTCCAAAAAATCATTTAAATCATCTATCTAACCTATATACTCATTTAGACTCTACCAATTTATTTCTACCAGAATCTACAATATCATCTCATTTTTATGATCGACACAAGTCCACCAATATCTTTATGTTTTTACCACAAACTTCCATCTCCTTTACTCCCGACTATATTTATTCCTCCCTATATTTTATTTTGTAAGAAGAGAAAACATTTTACTTTTGAAATATGATACATAAAAATTTCCTAAGACCTAACAGTTTTGAACTAAAACATAATGTGTAAGGAAATGCATTAATAATAGCGATCCAGATTCCATCCACCGTTACATGGCATCTGCACCATATAGCATCTTTCAGCGTTATAGCCGCTTAACTTACCACTGGGACGACACCCAGGACAATTCAAACCAGGGCTTTCCACTGCCCTCCACTTTTTCCATTTCCACCCCCACAAAGTTTTTGAAATAGAACTATATCTGGTTAAGTTCCCATGTCCGCCCATGACCATGGGCACGGCTATTCGAATAGTTTTGACTCTGCAGAGTTTGTACACTTTCACCACAAGAGACAATCAACTCGTTGCCCCACACAATTCCTTAGTCATGTGGTTGAGCAGACCAGCACAGTGACTGTTCAAAGTATCTAGTCCCTTTTGTCATCTCACTTTATGGGCTTCTCCCACTTGCGGTGGGTCCCATCTATGCACGGGATGTTTCCCCACAGTTACTAACGCAACCAGGCTTCTCAACTCCCTGCAACGATTAGAACAGCTGGGAAAACTTCACCCACCACTGGTGTCCCTTAAGGCCTCCCTTGCCCTTGCGTAACCACTCCCCATCCACTACCGGTGAGATGAGTCTGGGGATTTCGATAAATTTACTTAGCCAAGTTGTATTTTATAGACTTGTGGTTGTACTGTTTTACACAGGAGGTCATGACAAGATTCAGTCCTTAGTGGTATCTGGGCGGTTCTACCACAAACCACAATCTCGTGCACCCCTGCACCATACCCCCGAACCAGCCACCCAGATAAATAAGCAGTTTGAGGTTTTTGGGAATATAAAATAACCATATCCAACATACATCAGTCATTACCACCATGACTGTCCAAACAAGTTTCTCATGATTAAAAACGACAATGAGGTTTGGGGCATTTCAGCGTCCCCGAATATCTATGCAGTACTAAGCATGGCGTATAATTAGGGACTTATTTTCAAAAGGTTACTATTATAATTTTGCTAGGGTGACAAGGTTCACACATTCCAATATTTCAAAGGAGGGTGTAATATTATTCAGGGTAAATGATGGGCATATAACTAAAATCTTAAATTAAACATGTATTTGCATATAAAATAACAGCATGCAATTTGATAATTTAAACCAAAGTAATTTGCAAAAATGTAGGTTCAACATGATCAAAGTATTGACTCGCCTGGCGCGGTTTACCGCGGTCTTGAGCTCACACAATGCTTTCTCTCGAGCTTCTGGTCTTTATCTTCACTTCGAGCTTAATCTTACTGGATCCACTGAATCTTCACGATTCCCAGTTTCTAATTACGCGACAATGACTGAACCCAAATGAAAGCAAATAACTCAAAAGATCCAAATAAATCCGACTAAGCTCAATTTAGTTTTATTTATGAGTTAATGGGTGATTTGAGTGATTTGAGGCAAGGTCGGTGATAGAATTATGATGACTTGATCTTTTTGTTAATAATCTCTTTTATTATTTTTGTATTTATCAAGGAAGTTCCATGAGTTAGGTTAGACCTATGAGTCGGTGTGCAAGATTGGCGGAGCATTCTTTTGTCGAGCGCTAATATTCAGGGCATATGCTATATAGAAGTGATATATACAATTTTTAGCTAACCGAATTGATTTTAGAATCTGGGTTGGAAGCATTTTGTGGTGCGACATTTTATGTATCTTCAGTTATTACTAGGCTTAGTTCAATTTGAATTATGATCTATTTACACGGGTTGTAGCTTACTATATTCAATCATGCTCAACATTATTATTTACCAAATCTAATGATGAGATTTAATTTATGGCATCTTATCACTTTTATCTATGCTTTAGTTATTATTAAGCCTAGCTTTACCTTTACTCTAAATTTATTCACCTATCATGGCTTGTTATACGGGTTCAAGGTTTGATATAACTATTGATTAAATCTTCCAAGGGAATTATTTTTAATGATGGTATGATAAATGTTGAAGCATATATTTTAATTTCATGCAAGGGTAATCTTTATTAAATTTGGGACATTTAATCAAAGTCATAATGCCTTTATCAATATCTTTAATTAATAATAAATCCTTTATATAATTATTCAAACCATATAATTAATCATATATGAGCTAATCCAAATTTAAGTCTTAAATAATTCCATTTTCATTCTAGTTAAATTTTATCAGCCTCTCTAAATTATTTTCAAATTTTCTTTGATTTTTATTAATCAAAACACGTTTGTGAGAATGCAATAAAAATGTGAGGAAAAATGGTGCAGCCGAATTATTCGAACTCAAGACCTCGGCGGTGTAAGTGTTAAGCGCTCACTCGGGTAGCCATGTGGGCACAGGGTGTTACCTGACTTACAGAAGGAATGAAATGCACAAGAGCGGAGGGTGGACGGCCAGAACAGAGGATAGGCTCGGGCGGCCATGGCTAACGGCATCGCCGGCAAAGGACCGCCGGGAAGTCGGTGGAGTCGGTCAAAACAAGTACATGGAAAGGAGGGGAAGCCCTTGGAGGTGGCGGCTCCGGCCAGGAGGCGCTGGAGCGGGCCGGCGGCGAGCGCGGGCGGTGGCGCAGGAAGGTCACCGTGGCTGGCGAGCTCGGCGTGGCTCGCGCGGCCGTGCCGCACGGCTTTGTCGAAGCAGAGCGGAGGAGAGGGGCCGGGGCGCGCAGGGGAAAGAGGAGGAGGAAGGAGCTTCGCGCGGGGTCGGGCCCGCTGGCCAGGGGGAGGAGGCAGGGAGGGAGCGGGGCCCGCATGGCAGCGACAGGGAGGTGTGCTGGGCCGGCCGAGAAAGAAACGGGTAGGCGGGGAGTTGGGCCGTTCGGCCAAAGCGGGGAGAAGCGGGAGAGAAGGGAGTTGGGCCGGGCTGGTGGCCGGCCTAACTCCTTCTTTCTTTCTTTTTTATTTTATTTTCTTTTTCTTTTTGTTTTGATTTATATCTTTGTGTTTATATACACATAGTTTTCATGTTCTATTTTTTTTCCCTCTTACTCCCTAATTCTACATTTATATATTCTTGTCACTAATTTTGTAGGTGCAAAATTTTTAGTAAGTATACTTATATACATATCCATATATGTTGGTATTTCATTTGCTTGCTACGATTGCTATTCATGCCAATATTTTTCCAAAGATGACATGTTATATTTTAAGTAAAATTTCTCCCTACCATTTCTGGATCATCTTTTCAGATTCGAGTTTTAAATTTTAATTCCCTATTATTTAAACATGTTTGTTTCTTTCCTGAACCTTATAACTTTTTGAAACCTCAACCAAATTTTCAGAAAAATACCATCAACTCCAAATTCAAATAAAATATATTGCAAAAATAATTCAAAAACTTCTCATTTTTCAAATTTAAATTTTCAGGATGTTACATTCTTCAAGTGGACAATCTTCCCTGAATAAGTTTCAAATTCACTATACCAACACCAAGAACAGAAGTATGCGACCCATTTCCCATTAGGGCAGAGGAAGCCCCTACTGCCTAGTAAGAAGAAAACAAGAAAATATCAGAACATACGTAAACATTAACATCAGTATCAACCCACCAATAAGTGGATTAATATGTTGAAAAGACAACAGGAGAATTACCATACCCTCCTGAGTCGAGACCTCGCCTATGATCATGTTGATAACTTTCTTATTTGGCTGTCACAATCTCTACTCTTGTGGAAGTGACAGTCTTTCGCTATATGATCGTCTTTTTCGCACACAAAGTAGGTGATGTCCTTCTAATTCTTTTTTCTTAGTTTTTTCTTCTTAAAATTAGTTATCTTGTTTGGTTTGTTGAATTTGTAGTTCTTTCTAGCTGTCTTTTTCTCTATGTATTGGCATTGTTTTGACCAGAAGTAGTGGGTTTTTGCTCTGGCCTTTTCTTCCACATCGAAGGCAGCAATGAGAACCTCAACAGAAATCTCTTCCCTCCTGTGCTTCAAGCTAGTGGTAAAATTTCGCTAACTAGCAGGAAGTTTGACAACAATGCCCACAGCCACAAACTTAGGAGGCAACACACACCCTAAGTGTGCAATCTCACCAACCATTAGCTGAAGGTCATGAGCTTGTCCAAGTATGGACCTAACCTCATCTGTGCTAAAGTCGAAGAATTGCTCACACATGTAGAGCCAGCGACCTGCCTCTACCTCTACATATTTGTACTCTAGTTCATCCCACAACTCTATGGCAGACTTGTAGCCAAGAGTAGTGTTGTTCATATTTTCAAACTGCATGAACTGCTCAATTGGAAAACCTACCACAGTCCCAAAGACATGAGCCAAAACTTGGCTCTAGTCTGCCATCTACGAAATTTATGACCAGAAACCTCTCATGTTTCATAGCATCAGAAGCACCAACCATTGCTGTATTGTAACAAAGTTCACAATAAGATTTCTAGTATATTGGAAGTAATGGCAATATTTTAATTCCAAGTTCTATTAGAAGGAAAATACAACAAAAGGCTAGTGATGCAACAAACAAATCTAATAGCAGGCAATTCATTATACTTTGAAATGTATGCAGAAACATAATATAAACAAGTAGATCTCTCTTGTCAATGCACGCCGAGAAGAAATGTCGGCTTGGTTGAGCAGCTTGATACTATAGCACAGCTATCCAGAGAGGGGATGGAAGAATGGAGGTGGAATTCTCTATATTTTTTGGATGTCTCCACGCCCTTTTAAGGGCACAATCACTCACTAGTAACTGCCGCGATTAAATAGAGTTAACTCACTAGTAACTGCCTCATGAAATGACATAATGATATTTATGCTGTGATAAATGCCTCATGAAATGACATAATGATATTTATGCTGTGATAAATGCCTCATGAAACCACACAATGGTATTTATGCTGTGGCTATCAGCTCTAGAATAGTTCAGAAAGGAGGGAGATGATGCATAGTTTAGCAAAAATAAATGTGGACTTGGTCTACCATGTGGCGCGCCATGTCACGGCACGGTCGTAAGTCGCAAGTCACACAATCTTTCATGCGAAAATACG
The DNA here is from genome assembly GCA_017311315.1 of Dendrocalamus latiflorus. Lineage (NCBI taxonomy): Eukaryota > Viridiplantae > Streptophyta > Magnoliopsida > Poales > Poaceae > Dendrocalamus > Dendrocalamus latiflorus. The sequence continues at coordinate 11,036,419 of CM029675.1, forward strand.
CAAATATGTGCGCAAGTGTGTATTTTGTGAAAGCCCCTCTCATTCTATCCCCATCCATGTGTCACATGATTTAAGGAGTGGCAATGGCTTTCCTTATAAATTGGTCTCCTTCACTTTATCTTAGTAATATGGTACTAAACTATCCATGCATTGAAATTATAGAAAATGGACTTCACTCATATAGGCCTATTTCTAATAGTGCCAAGTTTACTCTCACCAGAAAACATCACCTTGCAATAGTTGCACTTGACCATTTTCTTGACCACAACCCTGCCATCCACCTGGCTTTTAACTTGGACTGTAGTGAAGTGTTTCCAATCGTCCGAGGTTAGCTTCTTTGATTTCTGTCTTTTTGCTTTGTTAGCATCTGTTGTCCCTACATTAGTTGTAACCACGGTGTTCTCACTAATAATGCTAACACTTGCTGTTGCTGGGGCAGTGGCGCTACCACTTCCAAAACCTGTAGTTAACTACATGGACAAGAAAACATGCACAAGAAATATTAGATATTTGCTTACACTTCCAGATTGTTAGATCCTAAAGTTATCACAATTCACAATTACCTGTTTGGACTTCCCATTAGTACTTCCCTTGCTTGCAGTTCCAGATTCCACCTCTTTTCCTTTGTTAGTGGCCATACTTCCTTTTCATCTAGCTTTCCAGACTTCTAGTTGACTTCAGCCTCTACCCAGAAAATTGATCCACTAGATAAAAATTAGAGATGATCAACAAATGTCAACAAATTAATCTTTGAAGTATATTAACAGTAAAAGGTATTCGACAAGGTAGTCAATTGCATGTTGATCACAGATGTAGGTAAAATGATGAATACAAATACAATAGACTAGCTCAGAGCTTATGCTTATAGTGATGCCAAATTTTGTTGTTGAGTTTACTTGGTTTCATACTGTACTCCTTAACCCAGAGAAAAATAACCTAGTGGTAAAAGCAATTCCATTATCTCATTTATATTACATACTGGTGTCCTAGTAAGAAAATGTGATCAAGGAGATATTGATGTAGATTCCTATTTACATCATCATTTCATATGTGTCTTTAGTTTCATATGTTTGCGAATGAGTTTAACTCGTACAAGGATGTCTCAGTGCTCATCTCTTCCTGTATTCTTGGTATCACCCCGACTTCTCTGGAAGTAATCGTGATTAGCAAAGGGTCACGGTCGGGTATTCCACCATCCAGGTGCTGTGGTGGCAACTTGCCATTGGCCAGCATGGGAAAGGGAAATAGAGGAGATTGGGAAAAAGAGTTTCTTTATTGATTGTCTACCAAATACAAGAGTAAGACTCCCTCCATATAGTGCTAACTCAATCTATCTTCCTTAGAAGCTAATCTGATCTCTTCTAAATAAGGTAGTCTACCTATTATTTAAAGCAAGTAACAAACTAAAGATAGCAAGCAACATAACTAAAAATAAATAGGGATAAATATTTCCTTTTAATAGACCCCTCTTGTCAAAGCTTGATGGCCATCACCCATCACGCATTCACGCTGGTTACACCTGTTTGGCCCGTCTTCCTAGATTTACTGCGTTAATAAGGAGTCCTCCACATAACAACTCTACTTCTTGAGCATACAACCATGAGTCGTGGCCCATCCAACCCACCACAACAGAGATATATCATATATCTAACCACATAGACACTGAGACACACAAGCACCTAATCGTGCCAGAAACACAACACAACTACACCGATTTACCAACAGGATCACACATTCACACGTTCTATCCCCAATCAAACCAAACCCTAAAGGAGCGGAGACGAGAGTGGCTCACTAGACCGGAGATTCGGAGCGATAGGGCCGACGGGTCGGCGGCGGAGCAACCGAGCAAGCTACGCGCGGCTACACGGGTGTCGGTGGCTAGACTGCCCTGCCTGGACGGGATGTGGTGTGGTCGTGTGGGCGCTTCATGGTCTCCTGGTCGGGATGTTGTCGCCGAATTAGGGATTTGGGGATAGGCAGCCGACTCCCGACTACGGTGCGGAGTGCGGACTAGGGTTATATGAGGTGCGAGTGAGTGAGGAGCCGGGCGGTCGGGGTGGGCTGGGTGGGTGGCCTGTGCTGTACAGCCTATACTATTGTGTTTAGTGTTTACTAAGTTGGATGCTACTCGAATATTCGGATCCGAATCCGTACTGACCCATACCAAATTCGCATCTGCATCCAGGATTTTCGCCACTTCAGCATCCCCATTTGAATTCGTTTTGCATTCAGATCCAGATTCGGTAGCCAGATATTCGAGTAACATTTGGATTTGTTTTCACCCCTAATCTCATCTATCGTGCACCGGGTCTTATCCAAAGGGTAATATGGACACTTCCTTAACGTCTCTCTCCTCAAATGATCGAAAATCATATTTTATTAGCCACTTTTAGTAGTGCTTTGTGGTGAAGACGTATCCTGGAGCGAATGCTATAAAGTTTGAGTACCGTGGAGTCAATTTTGCATTTTTATTAACTCCCCGATGAATCTAAAAAAAGTCCTCCATAAAAGCCTCCGTGTTTAAACACGACACCACCCATTGACAAGTGGACTCCTTTCCAAAATTCCACTGGTTGGTCCCACACACCATCCAGAGTGATCAAGGAAACAAGAAAAAATGAAACGGGCAGAGAGAGACACCGGTCGTACGCCCTCGCGCTCCCGCATTCCTCGAAGAGTTCCTCTTCTTCCTTCCAACCCCCTCTCCCAAACCCTCGATCCAATTCCCATCCCGACTCGGCAGGATCGGACGCCAACGAGGTGCTAATCGCGGTATCACCTTGAATTGGGGAGGGAGGGAGAGAGGGAAGGGGCAGATGCGGGTGAGCCGGCCGGCGGTGCACCCGGTGGAGGCGCCGCCGGCGGCGCCGGCGCAGCAGGGGGAGAACGCGCACCCCCCGCGCGGGGTGCGGATGAAAGACCTGCCGGGGGCGCCGGGGACGACCGCCGGCCTCGGCCTCCGCCTCGTGCAGTCCTTCTTCGCCGCCGCCGCGCTCGCTGTCATGGCCTCCACCAACGAGTTCCCCTCCGTCTCCGCCTTCTGGTCTGTGGTGTCTCGTTTCTTGGATCCCCTTCTCCGTTTACCTCGGTTTCCTGCCTCTTTGAATTTTGCTTCTTAGGATTTAAAGTGCCGTAGTTGTTTGTACAGTTTTTGTCCTGGAACAGGAAGGGTTGTGTTTTAGGATTTTAGCATGTTTCTTGGCTTGTGAGATTTCTCAATTCTTGTGGCTCCTCAATTCAAATAGCTTTAGTAGCATTGATAACTAGGGTACAACGGATTCAGTAATGACCTGACGTGTTTGGTTGAATTACATAAGATTACATGTTATAACTCGGAAAGCTTGACCAAGTTATGTTTAAATAAAGAAAAGAAAACTTAAAAATACCATTTTTCTCCTTACCTTTTAACACCACTTAGAGTCTTAGATTGCACCAATTTCAACTACTGCGCACAAATGTATAAGAATTCACGTGCACAAAGTTCTAAGAATTATGAATTTGCGCAGTAAGCATTGCCTTCAATCAATCCTGAACCCTTGTTGGCCGAGCCAAGTTAACATTATCACTGGAAATTGGATTATAGAATTGGTATTACATCATCAGTTCTGATGGATTCTGTGCATCCATGTTCCTGTGTTGGGAATCTAGGTGGTGCTTAATCCAGATTTTGTGGTCCATGAGTGCCCAACCTTGCTTCGACAAAGTTGCAACCATGCCTTGGGTAGATATTGAGATGGGGTAGGCCAAAATGATACGCTCCTTGAATAGTCAGTTATTTGCTGATTGAAGGAGGTGGCAGAGATGCCAAGAGGTTCAGGCGAGAGATCTGTTGTCATGTTTTGGCTAGAGCCTAGAGTTCAAATGTTAACTAAATAAGAACATAGATAAATGGAACAAATGCAAACTATTGAATATCCCAACCGGTGTGGCACCTCAGTTTTCTCAATGATGGCCAAAGTTCGATTTCCAGCAACTACATGTTAGATGGGTTAAGTGTGGGCTTTCGGTTGTGATTTCCAGGATTTCATCATGTGGATTGTGGGCCTTAGGATGACTACATCATCCAACTTTCCCCACTCTCTCTATAGAAGGTATTTGGAGCAAATTTCCAGAAGAAATTATTGTTGTGCTTGCTTAATTCTCCAAAGAAAAGTATAGATATTGATCTGTGCAATTAAATATTATATGCCGTTTGAATTGGTTTGGCATCCTGAAAGAGGAAATGCAATTTGATGGTAACATGACAAAATTGTTCCTTTTGATATTATCTCAGTTATTCTTGGAGCATTTCTGAGTCAGTTAAGTCATCTTCTTGGATACAGTAATCTCTGATCATAAACATGCTTGTGAAAAATAGGAGTTTGATTTTTACATGCATAATTTTCTAGTCATTCAGCTAAAGCATTCGCTGTTTACATTGACAACATTGTTTAACATCCTGGTTATCGGAGTTCAGACCATTTTGATTGAAATGGGCAATTATATCAATCCACATTGTTTTTGAGGAGAACATTTTGAAATCTATATTTAGCACCCAGAACAGTATTCAGCGTTTGGGCTAGTATTGACAACTACATGAAAAAAACTAGGTTCATTTATCTTATTTTTTAGATGTACTTAAGTAGCAACAAAATCCAAGATTTGTCACTCAGGATGTTATTTTTAGAACTTAGAACACTGGATTTTCTTTCTTTGTTTTTTTGCTAAAAGATTAACTGAGGGTTGTTCTTTTGACCAGCTACCTTGTGGCAGCAGCCATTTTGCAATGCTTATGGAGCCTTTCACTGGCCATTGTGGATATTTACGCACTTCTTGTCAAACGTTCTTTGCGGAGTTCAAGGGCTTTATGTATATTTACCATCGGAGATGGGGTGAGTCATGCTTTTCAGGCTACTCAATAAGACAATCATCTGTTATTTGTTGTAGCTTAAGGCAGTATAAATACATGATCATGTGCATGTTTCTTTCCGCTAAAAAGGAGCCACATTTTCTAACAGTGTTTTTCTTTGCGTACATGAAATACCTAGCTAATGACCTTTTTTTTTCTTTGTAGATCACAGGAACACTAACCTTGGGTGCAGCATGTGCATCGGCAGGCATCACTGTTCTAATCGGTAATGATCTGAGCATGTGCGCAGGCAATCACTGTGCAAGTTTCGAGACTGCCACTGCAATGGCTTTCATTAGCTGGTTTGCACTTGCGCCATCCTGTATCTTGAACTTCTGGTCGATGGCCTCCAGATGAGAGCGTAGGAGTTATAAAAACATAATTTTGGGCTGTTTGTGCACCAGATCGCTCTATGTGACTCCTAGGACATGGCGTGGTGCAGCTAATTATACAACAACCTAGAAGTAATGAATGCCTGTGGAATGAAGTGTGTTATATTTGTCTGTACAAAATGGGGGAATAGATTGTTTTGCAAGAGGGTGGTTGGGGAGCTCTGCAATTTTTTTTAGATGACATGTTTCTTGTATGAGGCTGCTTGTTATCTGGGAATGAATTATGCATGTAGAGCTCAACGTGCATACGTGCTACAACCTTTTTATTTTGTCACTTCCAGATTTTTAGTCTCTGTATTCCAATCTTATATCCCCAGAGAGTAGTGCGGTTATAACTTGTCTATATCACGCTACCAGGATTTTTTTACTCTACTGACCGCAGGTTTCAGTTGAAACCACGTTACTAGACATTTGCATGCCTTGTTGACAGTGATGCAAACCAAGTGGGATTTGAACGCAGCTTCAGCGAATGTAAATTCTAAGTTTGAAGTGGTTAACACTTATACGCTAAGGTTTCCTTGCCCAAGAAAATACCTGGTACAATTTTTGGTCTGGGAGACCTCTTACCATTATAAATGTAACGGGGACCATTCGAAATGGTGAATCAACACTGTAAGGGGGCAATGATGAACACAAAATCGATACTGCAATGGACAATGATAAACACGGGCCTGGGGGCATTTGCACGTTACAAGAGCTTGCGTTGTCAAATTAGCCAATGTCATATTTTTTAGAAACTGAAGAACTTGCTTGTTTTCGAAACTGTAGCTCTCTCTAGTGTACAAAGTACAACAATCTGTAAAGGCTGCAAGACCTAGAGGCTGGCAACTCTTTAAATACCTGCATAACATAAAAAAAAAAGTTAGGCTTCTTCAAGCCACCATAGCATCAAACTACAGGACTGTTGATTCCGCAAATGAGCTTTCAAGTCAAGTCCTCTGACATAAGACTATCAGACTTCTAATTCTTCTGTAATTGGAATACAATGTAGGGAGATGATGCTAAGTTATTTGACCATCCCCCACTTTGCGATTCATCCAGTATGAACCCAAGGATGGAATGGTGTTTGGAAGTCAGTCGCAGCATCACCAATTCAGACTATGTAGCGCATGACTGCATAACTTATACAAGGCTGCACGAGATCAAGGAATAGATGTGTTTGCTTATAAGGTGATAGTTGCAGCATCAGCAATGCATACTATGCCATGTATGCCATAAAAGTTGCTCACATCAACGAGCCAACATGAGGTGCAGTGGTGCACACAATAAACTGCACATTTCATCTAATCAACCAATGATCCTTTGTTCTATGGTGTTTGTAATTGCTGAGCTCCCCTATCAGATCATTCATGACATAATAAGACACTGTTTTCTGCCAGTTGTTTGACAGAATCCCGCCATACATACAGCATGCCACGGCATAGTGTTCACCAAGCTAGATGATAGACCTCCAATTTAATTTCATCAGCTATGTATTGCCACATTCCTGCAATGTAAGGAAAATATGTTCTTACAGCTGAAGACCGATTGCATTTAAGGATAATAAGTCATTGCTCCCCACTTTGATTATAGACAGTAGATCTTTCTTGTAAGAGATTCAGTGGGCCTATTCACTACACGTTTTGAAATATAAATTCATACAGAATAAAAGTACCTACATAGGGCAAGCACAGAATTGGACTACTATACAATAACAGTTGTTTAATCCAAATAGTCAACTAGTCAAGACATGAACTGGCCAATATATGGGACAAAAGAAAAAGCAGAAAATTATGCTAATAAAAAATGTTGGTAAAACAGTGTAACATAGCTAGTCATTGTATTGCAAAATACAGATATAAAATATAGTAATTCATCAGCATACCCTGCGAACTGCTGAAGCAGTGGAACTCCATCCTCAGTTACTAGTTGATCAAAAAATAGTCATCACGATGTCCTGAAGGCATAAACTACTGAAAAGAAAGAAAAACTAATCATAACGGATTCAAATTTGAGCTTGTCAATTAGAAAACTAAATTATCTAGTTAGCTTGGAAAAGATAACAATCAGAAACAAGGGAGAATATGATAATTGAAAAGCACACAGCGCACACATAAACAATTATATTTAACGTGAATTTTTTTTGTTTACAAACGAAGTTCAGACAAACAGTAAAATCACGGTATTGTAATGTACAACAAGACTCATGGAATAAACAATATCATATTATTGTAAATAATGGTTATAAGTTTAATTTCTGCTTGCTTCAGAAACCACAAAATAAAAACAGTTTTAGAAAAAAGAACTTACAGATTAAGAAAACAGCAAGTGCTAGGACAACAAGTTGAACAGGGCGCCCATATTGAAATTGATATTGAGACCTCTGAAGAAGCCTGCGGAATGCCCCAAGACAACCATAAAGTTTCTTATTGTATGCATCCTCATCGCAGGTGCTCAAGCAACTCTTGCTTCTTTGAAAGCATCCACCATATGCCTAAAACATTAAGGCAACATAGGAATTAAGCACTGCCATAACTTTAGAAGTAAATAAACAAATATTATATTGCAAGAAGAAAAATTGCAATTTAAAGATCTATTCATGTACCTGGTCCGACTGTGAATTTGTCAGAGGAAGTGATTCCTCAGAACCCTGTTGATCAACACCTGCCCACTTCTTAGCTCCATTTTTGTACTTCATTCTAGGCTTTGATTGCAAAGCATTCATTAATGCAGAAGAGCTAGGGCTCTTTGCAAAAGGTGCGATGTGCTGATCAATAGAAGATTGCTCAGCCAGGCCATTGCCCTCATTGGGAATCGAAATACTCCACAATCCAATATCAGCATAAGCACTAGCTGCTCTCCTATGCCCAGGTGTTGTATCCTCCTTCACTAAGGCTAAACTTGACTCTGCTGAGCCAGATGAATCATTCAAGCTGTCAACTGAAACATCTTTTTTCACCCTTCTGGCATTGCTACCCACTTCGATATCACCAACAGCTGGAATTGTAACTACCTCATCTTGTTTTTGAAGAGGGTCTGTATACAGGAAAAGAGCAAGCTCATCCCGTTCACCCTCATCCAAGCGAACCCAGCTAAGAGGGTCATGCCCTTCAGCGGTATTGGATTCTTTCAAGAAGTTCTCCACCTCAAGGACACGATGCCCAATGGCTGAAACAAAGTCATTATGCCGTGATCTAGTATCTTCCCCGGCCAATACAGCATTATCATTCAATTTAACAGACCGCTCCAACTCATCAAGCTGACAGAAGAAAACAAAAGTCACAACCAGCACATGTATTTAAATAAATCTTTTCATTAGTTATCTTAAATTTATGTCATGTTACTCATATTAGATGTCACCTTTTTTCTCAACAAAAGACACAAGAAACAAAATGGCACTTTTGTCAACAAGAAGCTAAGGTCCAGTTGGACTTGCTAACAAACTATGACACATCCTTGTGTACCAAACACAATCTTTCAAATGATTCCTGCATGCCAGCACACACAAAAAGGAGCAAACCCCACATCGAAACCAATCAACATGCACTCCAGCTTGTCAACAAGGAGCATATCATGAACAAATACTCTGACACCCAAACCAGTAATGATGCAGGCAATACGGATGACGATCCAAGCCATTCCTCCTAAGAATCACTAAATCCTAACTTTGCATTCAGAGAACCGTAATATTATTCTTCCATGCTAAGACACCAAATCTTCATTTTAGCAAACTCATCTCCTTTCGCGCAATCCAGCGGGATATTTTATGGCACTTTTTTTCTCACATCTCAACAAAATGGCACTTTTGTAAACAAGAAGCCAAGATCAAGTATTGGACTGCTCAATACCTGATAAGTCATAGCTCAAATACATCCACGTGTACCACATACGATCTTTTCAAAGCTTCATGAATGCTAGCACATAAGACATGGAGCAAACCCCATATCTAAGACTAAACCAGCCATCACACTGTGTAGCTTGTCAAGAAGAAGCGAAGTATATGAACAAATACTCCGATAAAAGAACAAGAAATATGCAGGATTATATACATGAAAATGGAAGCCTTCTCTAAATTTATATGCCAACACATCCAATCTTTTCAAGCAAAATAATCCCATTTGGAGCAATCCAAGAAAGTCAAGGAGTCAACCAAATCCCACCTTTCACAGGCTACTCATACAACAGGATTCTATATAGAAAGGCACTAAGGCAGCAAGTGACGACGGGGCCAGCCAATTCACCTGCCACTTAGTGGTACCGAGGGCCATGTGCAGCTCGCGGCGAAGCTGGGCTCGCCCCCATCCTTCGCCGGCCGCGGCCGCCTCCGTAGCGCCGCCTACTTTCCTCTCCTGAATCCATCTCCTGTACACCGACTCCATCCTACAAATCCCACAAGCAAAGCCCCAAAAATTCACCAAAAAGAAACGGAACAAAATCCAAGGGAGAAAGAAGAGGCAAGAGGAGAACGCACCGGTCGGCGGACTCCTGCACCTCCTCGGCGGCGGGGAAGAAGGGGTCCTTCTCCCAGCTGTCGAACGACGTGGCCATCTCGTCCGCGAGCTGCGGCCGCCGGCCGGACGGAGCCGAGAATCGGTGGGAGGAAGAGGAAATTCGTGGAGGCACGAGAGAGATGCGGACGGAAAGGAGGCGGAGACAGGCAAAAGCCGCGCAGCAACAGCGAAACTTTTTTCCCCTTCTTTCCGCGGCAATTATTTTTGGTGGGTGCCATTAATAAAAGGCCGAGTGGCCGACAGGCTCACACGCACGCGCGTTTGCGTGGAAGCGTCGCGCCGTGTGGGCGCGGCGCGGGGGACTCGCAGCAACTGTTAATCTGCTATGGGTACCAAAGTATCAACAAATGATTCATTACGTTATCTTATTATATATACACACTAGTTAAATACCCGTGTGTTGCTATGAATTTTTAAAATTTATCATACTATATATTTAAAACTCATGGGTGGTAAAAAATTTTAGAATATACATACAAACATGTTCTAAAATTTTTTTAATCTATCAAGTAAGTCGGAAGTCGACGATCACACATCATGGTCATAAGTCGGAAAACATCGACCACACCTTATGGTCGTAAGTCAGGAGCCCTCGAGCACACCTCGTCGTCGTAAGTCGGAAGCCGTTGACCATCGCGCGTGATCGTAATTCGGGAGCGGTCCACCATCGCTTGTGGTCGTAAGTTGACAACGGTCAATGATCGATTGTGGTCCTAAATCGGGAGTCTTTAACAATGGCTTATAGTCGTACATCGGAAGTCATTGAGGATACCTTGTGGTCGTAAGTCAGAACACATCGACCAGCACTCATAATCATAAGTCGGAAGACATCGACCATACCTCGTGGTTGTAAGTCGAAACACATCAACCAGTGCTCATGGTCATAAATTAGAAGCCGTCGATCACACCTCGTGGTCGTAAGTTAGAAGCTGTCAACCATCGTGTGTGATCATAGGTCGAGAGCGGTCGACCATCATTGGTGGTCGTACGTTGGCAGGCCTCTGGTGCGCTTGTGCTCTATCACTCGACTGTCGGTGCCAGCTTGCTCGGCCCTGACTTCGACCATAGCCTAATTTTGACCACTGCCCCCTTCGACTTCGACCACTGCTCCCTTCAACTTTGACCACTACCCCCTTCAACTACTGTTCCCTTCGACTATAACCCTTCGACGTTGACCACTTCTCCCTTCGACCACGGCCCCGTTCGACCATGGCGCTGAGGAGGAGGAGGCGCGGCACGCGGGTTCGAGGGAGAAAGAGACAGCGGTTGCAAGTGGTGGTGGTGGGGAGCCGGCGGCGAACAAATGGGGAGAGGAGGCATGGGGCAAATGCATTGGGGAGGCGGCGACGAAGGGATGTGACGCTGCTGGGGGAAGTTGGGGGACTGCGACCAGATGCTGTCATATAGGAAAGGAATTGGTGGTGGCGCTGAGGAGGAGGCACGACACGATGGTTCGGGAGAGAGAAGGAGGCGGTGGTTGCGGGAGGTGGAGGATGTGGGGAAAGAGAAGAGGAGAAACGCGGCTCACGCGTCGACCTGACCTTTTCTACGAGGAGCGGAAGAACTACCTACATGTGGATCTGGACGGCTGATCTTTGATCGGACGACTGAGAAGAGAGGATGGAGAACAGACCGACGACTACCAACTCACATTTTTATAATAGTAAAGATATATATATATATATGTGTGTGTGTGTGTGTGTGTTAAGATCGGTTGGTTGGAACGTGTTTGTTTTTTAATATAATTTTTTAATTGTTTTATATTCTTTATAGAGATATAATAGTGTTTTTATTTTTCTTTAATTGAATATCTTAGAAAAAATTAATAGCCGCTACAATATTATTTCAACAAAAAAAACATGTAAAAAGCCACAATACTTGTTAACAGGGCCTAAATCTTTAGTTTTTAAGATATTTTTAAGGCCTTTATACACTCTTTAAGGTGTTATATAACCAGGGCCGGCCCTGAGGGGGGGGGCGAGAGGGGCGGTCGCCCCGGGCCCCCAAAATCCAGGGGGCCCCCATATACTATGTAGAGTATATACATGCAACAAATAGAAGGTATGGTTAAATACTTTAATACTTATAGAAATGAAGGGTTTGCTTTGAGTATGATCATTGCCAAAGATATTGCAGCTCAAATGAATGTAGAGCCATCATTTCCAGTTAAGCGGCGTGTTCTTAGGAAGAAACAGTTTGATGAAATTGATTGTGATGAAGCAGTTTTGCAAGCTGAGAAGGAATTTGAAGTTAATTATTTTTTTTGTTATGGTTGATATGGCAATCAATTCATTGAAAAGTAGATTTCAAGAACTCCAAACATTCGGAAGTATATTTGGATTTTTAATGAGTTCAACAACATTGAAGTCATTGGATCGAACTGAATTAAAAGAATGTTGTACAAAATTTGCAGAAATTTTCTCTCTAGATGGTTCCTCTGATGTTGAGTTAAATGATCTAATTTCTGAGTTAAGTGTTTTGCAATTGACTTTATCAGATAAACCAATGTTTGCTATGGAGATCTTTGAGTTTGTCAGAGAAGCGGATTGTTATCCTAATATTTCTATTGCTTATCGGATTTTATTTACTATGCCTGTGACCGTGGCATCAGCTGAAAGAAGCTTTTCAAAGTTGAAATTGTTGAAGAATCATTTAAGGTCAACAATGTCTCAAGAGAGGTTAAACGGTTTGGCAACTTTATGTATTGAGAAGAAATTATTGGATGAGATTAATATCAATACCATCATCAATGACTTCGCATCTAGAAATGTTAGAAGAAATTTCAAGGTAATATCTATGAACTCTTTGATGTGAATTTTTCTTTAATTAAGTGTTTGTTGGTAAAAATTAGATATATATATATATATATGTGTGTGTGTGTGTGTGTGTAGATTTATATTTAGATATTTATACTAAGGCCCCTATTTCTAGTTTCGCTCCGGACCCCTAAAATCCTAGGACCAGCCCTGTATATAACTTCACTTTCCAAGTGTCACGTCACCAAAAACTCCTCAGGTTCACACCAGCTAGTGATAGGAACTATTAGGTCAACAGACATCGTCACCGAAACGCTGTCCTCCCAAAGATCTATTCACTGGAAAGAAAAAGCGCCGGATGTACTTGCCAAGCTCTTTTATCATTGTTGTCTGAGATCATATCCTCTGGTGGGCGGAGGTAGGTAGTTGACAGTGGGTGCGGCCGCACCCACATGAAAATCAGAAATCAGTGTTAACCTCTAAACTTTCACCTCTTTTGCACCCCCAAGTCCAAAGTCATGCACCCAGGCCGTGGGTGCTGATTGCTCAATTAAGTTATATTATTGCTTAAACATTGTACGTATGTATACATATATATGGCATGAAGGAAGTGCCGCACCCCCCTCAATTTTTCTCTAGCTCCACCCCTGTGTGAGTCGTGTTAATCGCGCTCTAGTTATGGTTAGTTTTGTAGTTGCTGTGATGTGTTGTGCTCTAGTTATGGTTAGTTTAGTAGTTGCTATGATGTGTTGTGCGGTGTTTACTATTTTTAAAGCTACCATAAAAAAGCAGTGATAAAAAAATTTAGAAGTCTGTTCGACAAATCAGATTAAAATAAAAAATTGTTATCCAATGGTTAATCCTCTCACGTTTCCAACCATTTGGTGAGCTTTCAACCATTTTGTGAGTTTTACATCTGATGATTAGTGCCAGTAGCTTCATAAATTCTGCAAAATAGGAAAGACTATTACTCCCTCCATCCAAATTTGTAAAGCTTATTTTCCCTCAGCACATAGACCAAAAAATAATTAGATTACCTCTAATTATTATTTCTAATCACTATATTTAATACATGCATATAGAAAATAGTAAATAAAGATACATATTCATTAGGGATATAAATAGAACAACACACTAATTTTACATTAAAACATGAAATACGCCTTATATTTATAGACAAAATTATTTAAAAATACACCTTATAAACTTACACGGATGGAGTATCTTCTAACCAGGGTTTTGATGCCTGAGATTTTCCAAACCACTCTGGTTTGAAAATAATAACTAAATTTGATTTCTTTTGTCTGACTGATTATACGGTTTTGATCCGTTCTCATTCGTCATGATCGGTTTTCATCTGGTTTTCATATTCAAACGTAGATTTGATCGCACTTAACATTGAATTAACAACATATTTTGCACGGCTCACTAGAGCTTCTATTTCTAGCTTCTGCCTTCTAGTTTCTAGTTTTTTGATTTCATCTTTTTCTAGTGTTTTTGGGTTTTTTTTTATATTTTTCTTTTTTCCTTATTCCTCTACATTGTCTGTGATAATATAACATTTTTCTTTTTAAAAATTTTTAAATTTAATCACGCTAAAAACTACTAATAGCTACAGTGTAAAAAATATTTACAATGTAAAATAAACCAGAATCTCAACCTTAAAAACCCAAATGGACCCACTTAACAGTGGGTAGTGCAACAGGTACAAAGATAAAATATGAGGGCTAGAACATATCCCAATTCCCAACACTACATCAGTATCCATTACCCAAAAAATGGATATATGATTACATGAACGATTTCAGATCTACCCAACATGGAGGTCATTATTGTCACACTAACGGTGGGGTAGTGGCGGTGGTGATGAAGCATATAGTGGGGTATGGCAATATGGTAGTGGACGAGTCGCAAACGATAGCTGTGGGCAGTTGTCCAAGCGAAACTTTTGTAGTAGATTTATATTTATAGCTGATTAGTTTTAATCATAACATAATTATATATATGAATAAATTAAATGCCGATAAGCTGCTTTGAAAATGCTATTTCGATATGCTATTTCGAATAGACGGCACAGAAACTATTCTGTTTATTTTTTTGAGAAAAGACATAAGTCGTAAATGATAAGTTAAAAAGGCGGCCAATAGACGTGTCAAACTAAAAAAACTACTGTATGCAATAACATTTCGGTGGAACACCTTGAGTATTCAGTAGTACAGGGCAGATCTAAAAAATAACAACTTGTATAATAAATGTTAGGCTAGATTAGGCGGATAATATCCGCACTATTTTCACTTTGTTGCGTGCCACGTTTGGGTAACCTTTGCTAAAACCACTTTTCTTTTGGGTCAGCTCATGCACTGACTAAAATATTTGAAACCGAGCATGAGCTGAGCTAAACAAAGTAGATGGCAGCTGACTGGCCACACGCGTACCTACTACCTAACCCACGAATAAGCTATAATAAGGATTTGATCTAGCTAGAAACACGCACATGAGAAACGAGCTAGGACGAGTGACACGTGAGAAATGCCTGCTTAATTCGGTGCCAGGTAGGTCAACACTTCTAACATGTTGTGACATTGCCCAAACGAATGGAATCTTTGGCAGATCCAGATCCATCCCAACTTGTAAATTACTGTCAATTTGCTTTACAAGTTACATGTACACCCGGGGTTGTCAGCATCTCAACCCGTATCCTTTGAGATTATTTTCATCTGGATGCAACATAGTATCTTAATTTCGTATAATCGCGTAAAAATGGCTATAGTGTTAGATATATGAAGAACTCTCAACCTACTACTTAGCTACATTTTTTGAAGTTCGTTGTGTGCTCTGACTGTAAGTCATTCATTAATACAGAGGAGCCATTCTAACACTTGACTCTGCTGAACCTGACCAAACATTCCCTCCGTGTATCTCCATGGTATTGGGAAAGTAGTCTTGTAGATCATAGAGGTCACAGTCATACTATTATATAGAGAACATACATGGACGCAGACAAAGCTAATCTGTTTTACTCTTGACTTGCTCAGATGATAGAACAACCCTACTTGTTCAGAAATTCACTGAGAATTTCAGAAAACCTGCTCAAAGTGATAACCCTTCCAACAGTGGCGAACCCAGGATTTTACCAAAGGATATGCCGCATCAAAATTTTCATATGCAATTCGGTGAAGGCGGCGTACGCGCAACTGCAGCTCGCGGCCTCGCGCAGCACCCCTATGACGCCGAGGCGATACAGTCAGCGGACGCCGCGCTGGTCGCGGAGCTCACCAAACAGCGGAGAGAATCCCCACAACTGAGCAAAACCAGTTAGACAGCGGAAAGGGTGCGACAGGCGGGCGACATCTGGTGGTCGACGGGGCAAAGAGCAATGGGCAGAGGGAGATGGAGTTCTAAGATGGGAGAGATGACAAAGGGAGGGAGGAGTTAGTTGAAGAACCTGACATGTAGGACCTATTTTAGAAAATTATAAAATAATTGATATTACAAAGTGTACTAAAGGCGTGTATCAGAGATGTTGTCTCTATAGACGATGTAGCAAGTGGTAGAGACTATAGTCATCTAAACTATTGAAGATGTCCTTAGGAGGTTTCTGGCAGAAATAATATCGGTAAAAAGAAAAACACAATTCCAGTTCTAAATTTTATTGACCCTGTTTTTTCAGTTGCGGTCGATGACTTTTGATCTTAGCGTGAGCGTTTGTGTGAACGAATCAAATACTAATAAACCACTTCAAAAGGGTTATTCTGATAAATCATTTTGAAATAACGATAAAAAAATTGTTTGTTTGTTCAACATAAGTTAATAGATAAGTTCTAAGTTATTGAAAAGAACTTAGGTATTGAGTGACGCTGGGAGCACACCAAGAAAAAGAAAATAAAACTAAAACCCCTTTCTCCCATGGCCCCCACGCTTCCTTTCTGTTCTACCCCACTCGCGCAGCGCGTCGCCATGGTGCTCCTCCTCCTGCTCCTAGCGCTCCACGCCGCCGCTGACGCGCTCACGCTGGACGGCCAGGCACTGCTGGTCTTCAAGACCGCCGTCCTGCGGGACCCCACGGGGCCCTCGCCGACTGAGACACCTCCGCCGCCGACCCCTGCGCGTGGAACGGCGTCTCCTGCGGCGCCGGCACTCGCCGCGTCGTCGCGCTCTCCCTCCCCAGGAAGGGCCTCTTCGGCGCGCTCCCGGCGGCCCCTCTTGCCGACTCCCTCTGCCACCTCAACCTCCGCAGCAACAGACTCTTCGGCGCGCTCCCCGCCGGCGCCGCGGGGCTCCAGAGCCTCGTCCTCTACGGGAACGAGCTCTACGGCCCCATCCCACGGGAGCTCGGGGACCTCCCCTACCTCCAAGTCTTGGACCTCTCCTCCAACACCCTCAATGGCTCCCTCCCTGAGTCGATCTTGAGATGCAGGCGCCTCTGCACGCCGGCACGGGTGCCGGCCCAGGGTATGCCGTGGTCCACCCGGCATACCCTGTGGGTCCGCCCCTGCCTTCCAAGGAGACCGACAAGCTATTTTTCTGAACACTTCAAAAGAGATACGTAGTTTCAACTTTCAAGCACAAAAGCCACACTCAAAAAACAAAATCACTAGATGAAGAGAGTATACTGTATAATAACTATTCGTGGAGCTTACAAGATCTTTCAATGCAGGATACTCGAGCATGAATTGCAAGAAAATGGATTAACAAAAAGGACACAACAATCATCAAAACTTGTAGATTCTGCACTTAGCGATAGTAAAATCCCTTGTTTTGTGTTCCATTCTTCGCCTCATTCTTTCGCCCGAAGCAGCCTCATTCGTGCAGAATACAACTCTTTGGCGACCTGTTTCATTCTGAAAGCAGGCAGGCATGGACGCTCTCTAGTGCATACGTATTGCAGTCGCCTGGTCAGTGATTGTCCGAGAACAATTCTGTGTCGGCTACATCCATGATCTGTCAGGGGAAGCCATTTCGACGTGCCTATAAGGCTCCACCCGTTTGTGAATCTCTCGTCGGTAGGTCTCACTCTGGTCTCCGGTGAAGGTCTCGAGTAGGAGAATGCCGTAGCTGTCACTACTACAGAAAAGGTCATCACAGATGGTTCGAAAACGTCATCACAGACCGTTTTGTGAACTGTCTGTATTTATGGGTCAGTGATAATCGAAGGTCATCACAGACGGTTTTCGGACCGTCTGTGATTATCAGCTATCACAGACGGTTTTTGAGTAAAACCCGTCCGTGATAGTTGATAATCACAGACGATTTTGAGTTAAAAACCGTCTGTGATACTTATTATCACAGACGGTTTTTGAGTAAAAACCGTCTGTGATAGCTGATTATCACAGATGGTTTTTACTCAAAAACCGTCTGTGATATTCCCTTCAACCCCTAAATATATTTCTGTTTACTGGCTAGCCTCAGGAAATGCTAGCAATGCCCTCTGAAACAAGCAGATAATCACAGACATAAAACATATACAATTCACACATCTCATTTCATTTCAGATACATTTCACATCTCAATTCATTTCACAGACATAAAACATCCAATTGACAACGCACTTCATTTCACAAACATAAAGCATCTATTTCGCAAATCAATTCATTGAATTGAAATAAAATATCCATTAACAAATACACAATTGTAAAAGATCTACACTGCATTTGCACTTAGAATTACAATAAAAAATCATTCTGGGCAGTGGAACTCTCCATCTGATCTTACGACTTTAGTCCACAAAAACCAAATGAACTCTCCTCGATTTTTTGCAAAATCCGGCTGTTTCAATGCAGATGTAGAGATGGGCGCAGCCTGTCGATAGGAATATCAACGCGCGCACATATAAAACTTGACATGTATGAAATAAATGTGGAAAGATTGACAAACCTTAGGAGTGGTGATCTTACTGGAATCGAGGAGTAGTCTCATATGGTGGCACACGTAGTATCCACACGTGTTGCCCGGCTGCTGCTGGTGGCACTGCAAAAAATAGAATGTGTTAAATCAAGTGGCATTACTACTAAGTGTTGTATATGATTAATTAATGTGTAGCTAGCCAATACCCGAAAATTGCGATTATATTTCAAGGGCTTGGCAGCTATCGTCGAGCCACTTGTTTGTTGAACGTATGTGACGAACGACCTTCGTTATTCGAAAAAGTTAGATTAGTCATTTGGAAGGAGAGAAAGAGTACAATGTACAATGTACTTACCTATCGAGTATTTCGGCGATAGCTGTGTACTTGGATTTGTTCTTACTTAGAGAATCAAGGTATATAGCCTTGTTCCATTTTGGTATAATTACAATTAAAATCCAATGGAAGTTCTCATTGTATGGCATAAGAACAAATTTCTTATCGCGGTGAGCCAGCAGTGCTTTTGTAATATAGTCCTCGACGAAGGATGCATCCTCGTTGATGGTATCAATGGCGACCAAGCGTGGGTCCAGGAAACCAATTGGTGATTTCGATGATCTAGCTTCGGTCAGCATGAATATATATATATATACACACACACACACACACAGAAAAGCAACAAATTGTGACATATATCGGTATTACGTGAACAGAGACTGTGATTGTACAGACTTACAGCGTCCAGCATCGAACGAGTGAGGCGTCGAGAGCGTTGAGCGTGAAAAGAGCAAATATATCGTCAAAGGTCACCGGGAAGACACATTCCTGAACTTCGTGCAAGAAATGTTCCGGCTTGAATTTGACCATGATACCTGAGCGACGTTCTGCCTCTGGTCTATTGGACTGTTTCATATACCAAGTGTGGAATCTTTGGCAACCAAGTCCTAGCTTTGTGAGGTGCTCTTGCGGGAATATCATCGGCTCGCCTAGCACAAATTTGCGGGCCAATGACAGGTACGAGATATCGTCATCATCCTTCGTCTTTGATTTGCCATGGCCACTGCCTCGACTGCAGGTCGACTATATGGTAGTCGACTGTAATGGTACAGATGGTGCAAGTTGCTTTGGCGAGAATAGCACCCGTGGAGATAGCACCGGTGCAGGTAGCTCTGCTTCGCACTGCCCGTGTGGAGATGGCACCAGTGCATGTTGATGTGGTTAGCACTGCACTTCTGGTCCTGCCACCGGTGAAGAAGCATCCAGGGAGATGTCGCTTTTGGGCCACTGGATGAATGTTCCAATGGATTGTCCTAGAGTCACGATCTCGTCATTGGGGGGCTTCGGTAGCGGGACCACCTCAAAATTGACATACACACTATCCACATTAACTTTTGCGAAGCCTGACGCTAAAGCTTGACCGTGCACCATGGCCCCGATACCAGACGAATATACCTGGCCCCAAGCAGCGTACAAGGGAATGGAGCCATATCTCACTTGGAGCCTGCACTTCGTAGGCTCCTACATAACGATACAAAATTAGCTACTCGAATAGGCCTATCAATGGAGCAAGCATTCGAGAGATAATAGTTATTACCAGGATGTCGTCCACAGGAAATTTGGCCTGTGTTTGTGTCGGATTGGACACGCAGCTACTCGGATGGTTGTGCGGGCTAGCTAGCATAGGAGCGGCAGTAGCGGCCTGCTGACTTTCTGTCTGTTTTCGCACCTCATCTCTGATTACATCAGCCATCTGAGCTAATAGCTCCTCTCTAAGAGATTCCTTGATCTCTTCTCGTAGCTGTGCGTCACGCTCGGCTTTGTTTCTCTTCCTACGCCGATACATTCCGGAGTCATCTTGGAAACCATGTTTCCAAGGAACGTAAAGCCCAAGGCCTCTCGTACGACCCGGGTGCTCCTTGTTTCCCAGGACCACGGAGAGCATATCATTCTCCCTTGTTCCCTGGAAAGATCCCATTGTATATTCAAAACTCAGCTCTTCCTGCAAGAGCACAAAATGTCATTTCAATTCGTACGAAGTTGTGGAGTAATTACAAGCTACGTAGTTCTATCGATATCTTACCAGGCGCTGGGACACTTGCTGGTCTGCAGGGTTTCGAAAGGAGACGTCCCCCGATGTCGTTGTAGATGACCTTGCTCTAATCCAATTTCGAGCGCGGTCATCCGGGATATTGGAAAACGGCGGGGCGATGTCCTATGCAGCTGCCAGGTCATCCTCCTTCCTCCACTGCGGGATTTTACCCGCATACCCAGCTGTGCCAAGTCTGTGGGGGTGTGTGTTTTTTGCTTGCACTTTTGAAATCTTCGGACGTCTTCATCGCCTTGAACTCTTCCCATTGTGATTCCAGGAATGAGTATTTATGAAAAGGCGTTTCGTCCGTCTCCACGTATTTCCTGACAAGCGTGCTCTTGAAGTTCTTCCATGTTTTGCACGCCGCTAGGTAGGTTTGTCGTTGCACAGCGTATAGGTGTTCTTCTGGGAACTCGAACGATGCCAAAATTTTGGTCCACAGCTCACGTTTCCGAGTGTCAGGCATGTTCTTCCACGAATTGTATGTGATCTCAATTCGCTCTCGTGCAACTATTTCGACCAGGCTTCGGAATGCGTTTACCGCTTTTTGAGGAAGGATAGGGACCCCAGATGCGTTTACCGCTGTGATGGTCTGTCGGCCCTCAGGCTTCTTCGATAGCCCTCTTCCTTGGCGTCTTGATGTTGGAGCGGACGCCTCCGGCGATGATGTTGCTCATTTTGTGGGTCTATTAAGATAAGATGAGAAAGTGATCATATTGAATTGGAAGAGAGGAGAGGAGTAGAGGGGAGGGGGAGAAGGGAGGGGTGATATGGACATAGAGAGGGGGTGATGTGCCTATCTTAGCACCTACTTTAGTTGCTAATACTATAAACCAAATAGCAAAGTCCCTAAACTAGTGTATCTGGTTCATTGAACGGGAACACTAGAGTATGTCACTTGCTTCATTTGCTGTTTTTTGGCTAGATACATGGAGCATTTGGGTGGAAAGATGAACTGTTTCGTCAGGCGCATGACTGCCAATTCGAAGCATAGCATAGCATCCGAGGCACATCCGAGGTCTGCTGCTGTGTCTTGAGGAATGCCAAGAGCTGGTCTTCAGATGTGGCATTCCTCAAGACACAGCAGCAGGCCTCGGATGTGCTTCGGATGCTATGCTCCATCACAGAAACTGCTCACAATACTCAAAACCCTAGTCCATCACAGAAAGTGCTCACAATGCAGACGGTAATCGAGGGGAGGTGGCCGGCGAGGGGCTTGACGAGGGGCTCGGGGGAGGCGGCCGGCGACGGGCTCGACGAGGGGCTCGGGGGAGGCGACCGGCGACGGGCTCGACGAGGGGCTCAGGGGAGGCGGCCGACGAGGGTTCGGGGAGGCGGAGGTGACGACGGGCTCGGGATTTAATTAGATCTAGATCGAATAACTGCGCAGCGCACAGGGAAAACCCTAGCCAGAGGGTATATATAGGGAGGTTATCACAGACGGTTCTAAACTTAGAACCGTCTGTGATAAATATCACAGACGGTTCTAAGTTTATAACCGTCTGTGATAGTTATACTATCACAGACGGTTCTAAGTTTATAACCGTCTGTGATAGTTATACTATCACAGACGGTTTTAAACTTAGACCCGTCTGTGATATTGATATCACAGACGGTTCTAAGTTCAGAACCGTCTGTGATAAGCCTTTGCGACTGTAGTTATTAAGACAGCACCAATAACCACAGCTGCATTCATATCCACCACCAAACAGCTGCATTGATATACAACACCAACCAGCTGCATTCATAACAACCATCACATGTACATCACACATATACATCACATATACATAAATGCCAATACACATATATATTTTCACATATACATTTTGTCACATATTTTCACATATACATCTCAAAATTGACTACATCACACATTTTCACATATACATCTCAAAATTGTCACACATTTTCACATATACATTTCAAAATTGTCACACATTTTCACATATACATTCTTATTGTACTTGCTTATTTCCTTTCAAAATTAGTCCTTTATCATGATCAATGCGTACGTAACTAGTTTCGTCACGTTGTTCATCGTCGACCCTTATGCCATTTTCAAAAGGAGGTAACTCGTCAAATTGATTGTATTCCTCCTCGTCCACTACATTCTCCACTCCGACAATTCTCCTTTTTCCATGAAGAACTACATGGCGTTTCTTATTTGCCGGGTCGGTTACATAGAAAACTTGAACAACTTGATTGGCGAGTACGAATGGTTCGTCTTTGTACCGACACGTTGGAGGTCCACGGTCGTGACACCGTACTTGTCAACCTTCACCTGTGGGAGATGCACCCAACGGCAGCGAAATAAGGGGATCTTGAAAACCACATAGTCGAGCTCCCAAATCTCTTCTATGAAGCCATAGTACGAGTTTCTCGACCCATCGGTACTGAATGCATCTATGCGTACACCGCTGTTCTGGTTAGTGCTCTTGACATCCTGAGACTGCGTATAGAATGTGTACCCATTTATGTCATATCCTTGCCATGTCACAACTGTAAATGTCGGCCCTTTTGCCAACCATGTCAGCGTCTCACTCGGCGAGCTCCTAGCGATTTGCTCCTTCAACCATTGGTTGAACCAACGGTTGTGTTGTCTCATGATCCAAACATCCGGCCGCTCTGGATTCTGTTGCCGAAGCACATCCTTGTGCTGGTCCACATAAGGCGCCACTTTAGTCATGTGTTGCAACACCGTGAAATGGGCTTGAGTATACGTGTCCATATCTGGAGTGATTGCTTTCCTTCCGATAGTTTCGAGACCCTTCAGCCTCCCCTCATGACGAGATTGAGGGACACCTATCGGTTGAATCTAAGCCATATAATCGATACAAAACTCAATGACCTCTTCGCTTGCATAACCTTCGACGATGCTGCCCTCCGGCCGAGAACGATTCCGTACGTAGGACTTGAGAATTCCCATGAACCTCTCAAATGGATACATGCTACGTAGGAATACGGGCCCGCACATTTTTATCTCGCATACAACGTGAACAATGAGATGGACCATGATATCGAAAAACGAAGGAGGGAAATACATTTCAAGGTGACATAGAGTCATCACCACCTCGTCCTGCAGAGCATCTAGTCCTTTGGGATCGATGACCTTCTGAGCAATTGTGTTAAAGAAATAACATAGCCTCATGATTGTCTCTCGGACTTTGATCGGCAAAATATTTCTAATTGCAATAGGGAGCATCTGTGTCATCAGCACATGACAATCATGAGACTTCATGCCATTTAACTTCAAATCTTGCATCGAAACAAGTTTCGTCACGTTGCCGGAGTAACCAGACGGAACTTTGACACTATGCAAGCACTGGCACAGTTCTGTTTTCTCAGCCTTGGACAGAGTGTAACACGCAGGGGGAAGGTACGTTCGTCCATTATCAGTGCTTGTCAGTGCTAACTCAGGCCTGATGTCCATGTCAGCCAAGTCAAGCCGTGCGTTGACACCGTCCTTTGTTTTATCACGGATGTTCTGTAAGAGACCAATCAAGCTATCGCACACATTCTTTTCTATGTGCATGACATCGATGCAGTGCCGAACATCTAGGTACTCCCAATAAGGTAAGTCCCAAAATATTGATCTCTTCTTCCAGGTGTTCTTCTCATGAGCCCTCAATTTACGTCTCTTTCCGAGGACAACATCTAAATCCTTAACCATATCATAAACCTCGTGTCCCCTTAAAAGCCTTGGAGCTGAACCGTCTTCCTTCTCTCCGTCAAATTGTTTCTTCATCTTGCGGTATGGGTGAGCCCTCCGAAGGAACCGGCGGTGATGCATGTAGACGGTTTTGCGTGAGTGTCTCAGCCACACACTCTCGGTACCATCTAAACAGTGAGTACAAGCTTTGGCACCTTTTGTACTATGGCCCGATAGGTTACCAAGGGCAGGATAATCATTTATGGTGCAGAACAATAAGGAGCGCAGAGTGAAGTTCTCTCGTTTGTATGCATCCCATACCTGTACCCCTTCGTTCCACAGTACTTTTAGATCTTCCACCAACGGTGCTAGGAACACATCGATATCATTCCCAGATTGTTTTGGCCCTTGGATAAGTATCGACAGCAAAATGTACTTTCGCTTCATACACAACTAAGGAGGAAGGTTATAGATGCAGAGAGTCACGGGCCATGTGCTATGTCGGCTGCTCATGCTACTGAAAGGATTCATTCCATCTGTACTCAGTCCAAACCTTATATTGATGTTTCTTCACTGAGCGGAATCAGCAAGGTGTCTTATCATTCCATCCTTCTTGCGCTCCTCCGAGTGCCAACGCAGCAGTTTTGCCTCCTTTGGATTTGCAAAAACGGTAGAGGATACAGTCGTTTGGACATGCATGTATTCTTTCTACTTCCATTCCCAACGGACAAAGAACCTTCTTGGCTTTATACGTGGTTTTAGGCAACTCATTTCCCTCCGGAAGCATGTCCGCTAAAATACCTAGCAGCGCCGTGAAACTCTTGTTGGACCAACCGTTGCTTGCCTTCAATTTCAACAGTTCAAGCACAGCCGACAACCTCGTGTACTTGCAGCCCGTGTACAAAGGTTTCTCTGAGTCCTCCATCAAGCCACGGAATTTAACATACTCTCTCTCATCATAGTTCTCTTCTACATCGCGAAGCATCTGATCCAGATTATCATCGTGCAACCTATCCGAATCCGAGCCACAATCGACATCAGCCGGCGGCATGTCATTCACTTCACCGGCAATGTCATCCGGGGGCATATCATTCACTTCACCGGCGATGTCATCCGGCGGCATATGATCATTCACTTCGCCATGACTGGTCCAACACGTATAATCCTTTTTGAAACCCCTCCGCATCAAGTGCGCTTCAATTTGCCCTCGGTTCTTAAACATCTTCAAATTCTCGCAGGCAGTGCATGGACAACACATATATTCCACCCCCTTATTCAACTTATCCTCCTCGGCGGCTCTTATAAAAGCAGAAACACCATTAATGTACTCTTCACTCACACGGCTCGCGGCATACATCCAGCTTCGGTCCTACGTTACGTACATATATAACAACTTAGTATTAAAATCTAGATTAACTAATTATAACTACATATATACCGGCCACATTTATTATATTGAGACTTAATTTGCTAGCTCAATTCATATTACAAACACAACAGCTATTATATAACCAACAATTTTGCAAATTAACCATCTTCAATAACCACTCATGGATTACTTAGACCTAAATTGTAATGCAATTAAAGAAAAAATAAATTTCATTACTAACCATATCTACAGCAACCAGGAAAGTCTGAATCTTAATTCAAAGCTCAATCTCTGCCTCTTCCCACCAAATTAACTGGCCTGAAATCGCCTAGCTTCCTCCCGAGTGAAAAAGTGCGCAGCAGTGGCTAGATCTGGATCGAAATGAAGACAGATGCGGTCTGAGCAGCGCAATAAATGCCTTAGTCATTATCACAGACGATTTTTAACTAAAAACCGTCTGTGAATTATCACAGACGGTTTTTAATTAAAAACCGTCTGTCATAAGCTTCATGCCAGAACGCTTCGCGCGTGTTTTCATTGCCAGAACGCTTCGTGTTTCGATCGTCTAATTAACGTCTCTCAATCGTTATACGAAGCGTCTATATCATTAATGTTTGGGTATACGAACCGTCTGTGCTAAAGGTTAAATATGCGCGCCTAATCCAGGTCTCTTCTACGTACGTACAATATGGCTTCTACTATTCTTGTGATCATCTCCTTCCTCTCATCTGTTCATCAAGAATTGTTCGGCCGGAACCTTACACAGGCGGCCAGCAATTTGCATCTGGAGCAGCTTCTCCGCACACGCCCTGCTCTCCTTCCCCGACTTTCTTGCATCCGTCAGCTCGACCTGATCATCCGCCGTCGACGGAGGCGTCTCGCTGCCGCTCAAGAAAGGGAAACAGCCCTTACCCTAGTTCTTCTCCATAATGTGCGCAAAGCGGAAGAAGCTCTACACGCATTGGAGAGACTGATGGATAGCCTTGCCGATCAAGCAGAAACGGCAGATTCTGAGGAATCTGCCCATGCATACCTCTACGACATTATGGGCTATGCTACTGATTATTTGCCCAGGCTGGAGGAGGAAGTGCTGAGGACAAGGACAATCTTAACGGCGTTCGAGAAGTCAGTGGCTGATCCTCCAAGTCCCAAAGTCGAAGAAGAAGCGTACGAAGCCCAAAAGATTACAATCTGGGAAACTCTTTACCTGTGCGACTTTTGTAGTAAATTTTGCCTCTAATTGAAACTAATAAATTTGCCTTTAATTTATGATCTTTTGTCTCAGTAGTTCTGTAGTTAAGTTATTAGAAGCAATGTGTACTTATATATTAACCTCTGATCATGAACAGAATATGACAGACAAAGGGACATCACAGACGGTTCTTGTTAAAAACCGTCTGTGAATATTAACAGACGGTTCTTAACAACAACTGTCTGTGATAGTCTACACAACACAGACGGTTTTTAATAAAAACCGTCTGTGATACTTTAGTATCACAGACGGTTCATCGGTAAGAACCGTCTGTGATACTCATTTTATCTGACGCCACTAACACAGACGATTAGTGTCAATCACAGATGGTTTGACAAAACCGTCTGTGATTGGTCATCTAGTATTAGGCTTTCTGTAGTAGTGTGTAAATGTCACCTTCCACCGATGCTTGACTCACCATTCCATACGAACAATCAATGGCAAAGTGCAATTCAGTAACATATACTACTAATTGATGGCTGTAATATTTTTATATGCTAACATACAATTTATTTCATGGAATAACTGAAAAAGCTTTTGTTCAGATCAGATTATACAAGGCAATATGTACCTGGAGGCAGGGAAAATCTTATCGCCAACATTTCGTCAAAAACCAGTGGTTATCGGTGGGATCCATTAAAAAGTTAAACCGGATAGAAGATTTTGGGTTTATCTAATTTTCATGAAGTATAAAAAAATTGCAGCACAACTATTTCTCTTGACGCTTTTTTTTAATTTATTGGACCTCTTGGAGTTCTAAATGTAAATGCCGATGCACCATATATTTGTAGTACGAGGAATTAACATCTACTTATCCAACATGCTCTATAATATGCTTCGGAATTGACTCTTATGATCAGAAACACAACACGCCTTCTAGCTAGTTATTTGATGCTGCCTATCTTTTGATTTTTCTGGGATCCATGCAATCCAGCTATAGATTTATGTCATGGCCTGTTGTTCTTAGTTCGTAGGGTGCTCTTTGTTTAGCAAACAAAAATTTGTTGTAGTGTGATGAGGACTCCTCTAAGCTTCTATCAATGACAAGTGAACTTCATCACTACTACAAAACAAGCTATACTAGACGTCTTATTACAGGCAGTTTATGGGGAGCCATGTGTGCTGTAATTATCACAGATAGTTTTCCAAACATAACCGTATACCATCTGTGATACGCAACTATCACAGACGGTTTTTATTAATAACCATCTGTAATAGTTCATAGACGGTTATTAATATGAATCGTCTGTGATAATTGCAAAGATCAAAGGCGGTTTTTAATTAGAACTATATGTGATAATTCATAGATGGTTATTAATACAAATCGTTTATGATAGTTGCGTGTCACAGATGGCTTATGGTT
This sequence comes from Dendrocalamus latiflorus, assembly GCA_017311315.1. NCBI lineage: Eukaryota > Viridiplantae > Streptophyta > Magnoliopsida > Poales > Poaceae > Dendrocalamus > Dendrocalamus latiflorus. The sequence goes on from CM029675.1 coordinate 11,064,515, forward strand.
AGAACCGTCTGTGATGTGTATTTGTACGCATGAATGGCGCTTCGTCTCCCCGATGCGTACCTCTTCGATCATTTCGGTTCCCTGATGTGTCTCGTTGTCTCACACGCCGGATGTATTTCTTGTTGTATAAAAATGATCGTCCGCCACCGGAGATTAATCCCCACATTGTTGATCCTGTATGAACACCTCACCGGTCGCCCGCCTATCTTCCTTGTCTCTTAAGAACAAATAAATAGCTCCCTACTCTTCATTGTCGCTGGCATTAATGGCCAACCTGGTCATACTGTATGAGCACCTTGCGGGCCATACGTTGGTGGATGCTGCGGAAGGACACCGTGCCAATAGTGTCCTCTCTTTTATGTCCAAGGATTTGCCAAAATAGTTGAAGGCCACCTTCTGCCGTCTTAACATCCTCCTCCGCTGCGTCTTCCGGTTGGTTTCCCGCTTCCGACGAGCTAGGCTTGCCATTGACATGGTTCTCCACAACGATGTTGCATGTCTCCAGGAGGCTTGCTATCGCTTGGAGTGCTTAGTTGAGGCCGCGGATGACCTAGTCAACTGTGAGACCCCGGAGTAGAAACTCCTGGACTCCCTGTGCATTACAGTACTAGTCCCAGATCAACGCTAGTACACACAGTTCAAACAGAAAAGATGATACATTGCCAACAACGCTTTATTATCATAATCGAGATTACAGACCTCGAAGCCTTTATTACAAATGAGGTTTTAAGACCTCACACCAAACAGAAAATTACAGCGGAAGCAAAAAGAAACTAAAGCAAGACCCATCAATACGCCACAGGCAATTGACTGGGGAAACGCAACCTAGAAGTCCGGAAAGCCTTCGACGAATCCATCCACAAAGTAGTCGTAGTCCACCTCTTGAGCTTTGATCTCCTCTGAGAGTTAATTTGAAATGTAGCACGTGAGTACATGAATGTACTCCGCAAGTCTTGGGAAAGATGCATAGATGCAAGGCTTCACAAAGGAAGGCTATATGGTTCTTTTGCATAAATCAGCATTTTATTTCAAATCTACATAATTACTTCAAAGGCCATTTGATAAACATCTTGTTTTTCATAAATGAAATTAGATAAATAACTTAGTGAAGGTTAAACCACCAACACTAAAATCTCAGGCTATCTGCCAACTTTCAAAACTCAGGTTAAACCACCTGATCTGGTTACACCACCAGATTTAAATCACGAGAGTTACACCACTCCCGAGTTTGACAAACCATTTTATTTTAAAATCAAAATTAAACTTCTACCATGTGAATGCATTCCTTGCCCGCCCTTGACCGTGGGCACGGCTATTCGAATAGTTTTTACTCTGCAGAGTTTGTACACTTTACCCACAAGAGATAAATTATCTTAATAGTCAACATGCTTCCTTTGGCATGAGACCCAGATAAAATATCACAAAGCCTTTCACCTACTCCAGTATAGCTAGATACCACCCGCTAAGGTTTCACCACAACTCGAATCCACGAGTCGGAGCCCCCTCTTGCGCCGTATGAGTACAGTAAACCCTGTCCCTCACTATGAGTAACCAGTACACCCTGGCACTCAATACACCACTGGTGATATCTAAACTACACCTTTATAGGTTAGTTAGCTAGGTCGTACCCATATAGACTTGTGGTTGCACTGTTTTGCTCAGTTTGGACAAACACAAGCGTCGGTCCTTAAACGACCAGGGTGGCTCATTCACAATCCCAAAAATTCTCGTGCTAACTGCACCAGCCAAACCTTCCATCCACCCTTGTCAACTTTTCCCTTTGAACTTCATTTTTATTTTCAAATTAACAGTGGTAACATCCATTACCACTTTTCAAACAAATCAATTAACAATGGTAACATCCATTACCAATGTTCAAACAAACCATTGATCAAAACATTTAGCAAACATGCTTCTCATTTGAACATTTTATATTGATTCGCTAAACTAAGCATTTGCTAGTATAAATTTAACAAAATGTAATACTAACTCATTATTGAGTCAAAGGGATATCCTAAGTTGACAATGGTATAAGGTAAACGATTTTCAATGGAAGGTATAACAATTGGAACATTTAACTAAATTTTTCTAAAATCAAGTTATCCACTTTTACAACATAAGCATGCAATAATTTAAAATAACTACACAAATCATTTTGTAAATCATAGGAGCAAGATGGTCAAAGGAGACTTGCCTTCTTGAGCGTGGTTTGGTTCTTCTTGCTGCGACTCGACAGACACTTCGGCAACGTCGGTTTCTACGCGCGAAACAACAAAACAACCAAATAAATAAATACAAATAAAATCACAAAAATATAAAATATATACTGCAACTTAGATTATGCATTTATACAAATTTAGAAATTTGAATCACTGGATTCGGAGATCGGACGAGGGAGAACGAGCGATTGGAAGTTTGATCGGTTTGGAAATTCCAGAAAATGCAAAACGGGGGAATATTCTCTGGAATCTTATTTTGGCTGATTTTTGGGGTATTTTGGAGTGTATGACACGTGGGACCAGGTTGTCATTGGGTGTAGAATTTTATTTTATTATTGTATGACGAGTGGGTCCCGCTTGTCATTGAATAGAGGTGAACAAAAATTTGGATAAAGCCAAACCGAAAATTGCATTGCACTGGACTTGAACTCACAACCTCATGCATGCATGCACTAACATGCACCCACTAGCCAGGTGAGCACTTGCTACTTCTTGACAAAAGAGCAACAACAAATCAAATAAACGTGGATGAATATGACTAGCAAAGGAAACACAGCCATGTACGCAGGGGCGCGCACGGGAGGCGACCTCGCCGGCGGCCGGCGGTCGGAGGCGGGGCGGCGAACGGCGACGGGGAGAGGAGGGGCGGTGGCGCACCTACCGGCGGCGGCGGGGAGACCCGGGGCGGCCGGCGGCGAGGGGAGACGGTGGCGGCGGTGGTGGAGCTTGGGGCGGCGGCGGAAGATGGCCGAAACGGCGGCGACCGGCGGCGGAAGCGGCGGCCGAAGAGTGGAGGAGGGCGGTGGAGAGAGGGGAGACCGAAAGGGGATGAGCCGGCGCATGGAGGGGTTTTATAGGTGGAGAGAGGAGATAAACGGCCGGCGGTTTTTAGAGAGGAATAAAGAGGGAAGGCGGCCGGCCATGAGTGGGGAATGAAGAGAGGAAATGATTGCGCAAACGCTCGGGGTTTAAAGGGCAAGAAACGGCCGGGATTAAGAGCTCCAATTCGGCTCTAATGGAGGAGGAGAGAGGCTAGGGGAGGAAGAAGAAGAGGTTGAAGAAACATATGACATGTGGGGTCCATGTGTAATAGAGAGGGAGAAGAAGTGAAGGGGTACGGGCCGTCAGATTCGCGACACGTGGCAAGTGAATGGATAAGAGGCTTTGGATTTTATGAAGGGGTAAGTTGTGGTGGATGGCTAGGATTAAAACGTGGAGAGAGATTGATTTAATCTGAGAGCGACACGTGGCGGCTAGGGATATATTGATTTTTATTTTCGGATTTAATTTCAGGAATTACTAGAAACTTCTACCATGTGAATGCATTCCTTGCCCATGATAGATTTTTATCTAGGCGGAAGAGTCCTCTTAATATTTATCTAGTCTTATATTCTTATATGGGTTTCGGTATATTGAAATATAAACAGAAAAGAGAAGATAGAGGATAGGCTCATTACATAAAAAAAAAGATATGGAAATAGCCATAGCAAAAAAAGAAAAAAAGGAGCGTGAGAGCCAAATGAATCGAAAGATTCATGTTTGGTTCGGGAAGAGATCATAAAAGTTGTAAACTTAATAGCAAGATAATCTACTTTCATTAAAAGATTTATTAGATAATCGAAAACAGAGGATCTTGAGCACTATTCGAAATTCGGAAGAATTGCGTAGAGGGACCATTGAGCAGCTCGAAAAAGCTCGGGTTCGATTACAGAAAGTCGAACTAGAAGCAGATGAGTATCGAATGAATAGATACTCTGAGATAGAACGAGAAAAAGCAAATTTGATTAATGCTACTTCTATTAGTTTGGAACAATTAGAAAAGTCTAAAAACGAAACCCTTTATTTTGAAAAACAAAGGGCAATGAATCAGGTCCGACAACGGGTTTTCCAACAGGCCGTGCAAGGAGCTCTAGGAACTCTGAATAGTTGTTTGAATACCAAGTTACATTTCCGTACGATTCGTGCTAATATTGGCATTCTCGGGGCCATAGAATCGAAGAGATAATTAAATTAATTAGGCCTTGAACTTCTACTTTCGTTTAGAATTTAGGCATTATTTTTCCCCTTGCTTCCGAAAAAAAGAGTCAAGAAACACTAATGGCAACCCTTCGAGTCGACGAAATTCATAAAATTCTCCGCGAACGTATTGAACAATATAATAGGAAAGTAGGGATTGAGAATATCGGTCGCGTAGTTCAAGTGGGGGATGGAATTGCTCGTATTATAGGTCTTGGTGAAATAATGTCAGGTGAATTAGTCGAATTTGCAGAAGGGACTAGGGGTATTGCTCTGAATTTGGAATCCAAAAATGTTGGGATTGTATTAATGGGCGATGGGTTGATGATACAAGAGGGAAGTTTTGTAAAAGCAACAGGAAGAATTGCTCAGATACCCGTGAGCGAGGCTTACTTGGGTCGTGTTATAAATGCTCTGGCTAAACCTATTGATGGGAGAGGCGAAATTGTAGCTTCGGAATCTCGCTTAATTGAATCTCCTGCTCCGGGTATAATTTCCAGGCGTTCTGTATATGAACCCCTTCAAACAGGGCTTATTGCTATCGATTCGATGATCCCTATAGGTCGCGGTCAGCGAGAGTTAATTATTGGGGACAGACAGACTGGCAAAACAGCAGTAGCCACAGATACAATTCTCAATCAAAAAGGGCAAGATGTAATATGTGTTTATGTGGCTATCGGTCAAAGAGCATCCTCCGTGGCTCAAGTAGTAACTACTTTCCATGAAGAAGGGGCCATGGAATACACTATTGTAGTAGCTGAAATGGCGGATTCACCTGCTACATTACAATACCTCGCTCCTTATACGGGAGCAGCCCTGGCTGAGTATTTTATGTACCGTGAACGGCATACTTTAATAATTTATGATGATCTCTCCAAACAGGCACAAGCTTATCGCCAAATGTCCCTTCTATTAAGAAGACCCCCCGGATGCGAAGCTTATCCAGGGGATGTTTTTTATTTGCATTCACGCCTTTTAGAAAGAGCCGCTAAATTAAATTCTCTTTTAGGCGAAGGAAGTATGACCGCTTTACCAATAGTTGAGACGTTTCCGCCTATATTCCTACTAATGTAATCTCCATTACAGATGGACAAATATTCTTATCCGCGGATCTATTCAATGCCGGAATTCGACCTGCTATTAATGTGGGTATTTCTGTTTCCAGAGTAGGATCCGCGGCTCAAATTAAAGCCATGAAACAAGTAGCTGGCAAATCAAAATTGGAACTAGCTCAATTCGCAGAGTTACAAGCCTTTGCACAATTTGCCTCTGCTCTAGATAAAACAAGTCAGAATCAATTGGCAAGGGGTCGACGATTACGGGAATTGCTTAAACAATCTCAATCAAACCCTCTCCCAGTGGAAGAGCAGATAGCTACTATTTATACCGGAACGAGAGGATATCTTGATTCGTTAGAAATTGGACAGGTAAAGAAATTTCTGGATGAGTTACGTAAACACCTAAAAGATACGAAACCTCAATTCCAAGAAATTATATCTTCTAGCAAGACATTCACCGAGCAAGCGGAAATCCTTTTGAAGGAAGCTATTCAGGAACAGCTCGAAATATCGGTATTAAGCCCGAAACTCCCAGCGGATGGCCAGTGAGCTAAAAAAAACGAAAGAATGGGTTACATTTTTCATATGCTCTCCTCTTATAGATAGGACGAACAAAGAACAAAGTTTTTCGATCACTTACTTCGCTCGCCCTTTTTTGATCGGTTTTTTAATGCAATTTTTTTAATGCAAATAGATTCAATCTAGTAATTTATTTTAGATTAAGTCTTAGGTCTCGTTTGACCTGTGAAAGACCTCCTTTGTTGAAATGTTCTCAAAATTCCTAAAATAAAAGGAAAAAGACTTTCCACTGTCCTAAACTAAGGACGGGAAGGAAGAAGGCGAGCATATCCTCTAAATTGATCATCCTCAAATCAGCCCTTCCTGGGGTGGGGTATTGTCTGTCCCAATAAATAGATAATTCCAGGAGTAATAAATAGGAGTAAAGTATTGATATAATTGGAATTGCAGAAGCAAATACCAATTTACTAAAAAAAGAAAAAAGTATCTAATCTAAAGCACTCATTTTCTTTTTTAGGATTAAACAAAAGGGTTCGCAAATAAAAGTGCTAGTGCCACAACTAGTCCATAAATTGTTAAAGCTTCCATAAAAGCTAGACTAAGCAATAAAGTACCTTGTATTTTACCTTCTGCTTCTGGCTGTCTCGCAATACCTTCTACAGCTTGTCCTGCAGCAGTACCTTGACCAACTCCAGGCCCAATAGAAGCAAGCCCTACGGCCAATCCAGCAGCAATAACGGAAGCAGCAGCAATTAGTGGATTCATGGTGAGTTCCTCGTGTCAAAAAAAAAAAGAAATGGTTAAGGATACAATCAACCAAGAAATTCTTACTTCTAAGCTCTATTGGGGAGAATTCTCTGTTGACAGCAATCTATGCTTCACAGTAGTATATATTTTGTATATCGAAGTCCTAGATAGGAAAGTAGAGTAGGGACAGATCCTCCACAAAAGGCGAAATGTATATGAAAAAAAGATTGATTGAACTTTCCAACGGACTCATTCCATGAGTAAATGATTGAATGGGATTCGCTTGGGCAACGAAATCAAGTCCTGGTCCCCTTTTCTCTCTTATTGAATTAACTAATTCATTTCCTTTTGACTTTCGGATTTTTGGCTCTTTTTTTGGATTTGATTTGGCATTATTCAACAACAAAAAAAGCAAAATTTCGACAAATTCCTTTTTTTTTGAAAATTATGTGATAATTATGAGAACCAATCCTACTACTTCTCGTCCCAGGGTTTCCACAATTGAGGAAAAAGCACAGGGCGTATCGATCAAATTATTGGGCCCGTGCTGGATATCACTTTTCCCCCAGGCAAGTTACCTTATATTTATAACGCTTTGGTAGTCAAGAGTAGAGACACTGCCGGTAAGCAAATTAATGTGACTTGTGAGGTACAACAATTATTGGGAAATAATCGAGTTAGATCTGTAGCTATGAGTGCTACAGACGGGTTGATGAGAGGATGACGGAAAAACTTTTTGTCCAAACACTAATTGGTCGTGTATTAGCAGACGATATATATATCGGTTCACGATGCATTGCCGCTCGAAATCAAGATATTGGAATTGGATTAGTCAATCGTTCTATACCAGGTAGTGGACTTGAGATGCATTTCCTCTAGCTCCTGAAAAAGACATTAGATAGACTGGATTAGAAGGATCCGTTATCCGAAAATTCGAATTCATTTCTTGTTTCAAATATTCACTTGTAGCATACCATATCTCAACGGATTGGCGTAATTTTTCTACCGCGTGTACAGCCCCATAATAATAGTGTTTCTCCAAAAAAAAACTCTGTTGTTCCGCGTCTTGGACTAACCATCCCTTAGAGGGTATTGTTAAAAGATCCTCGATTCCTAATGAAATCGATGTAGTAGTGGCTTGATGAAAGCCCAGAGTCTTTATTTGATCCAGTATATGGGATGTATATCCCATTCCGAAATGATCTATTAATCTGCTAATAAGTCGTTTCATAGCAGTTCCGTCTATCTCTTTATTATGAAAGACCAGATTGGCCCGTTCCGCCATACATAAGTACCCCCTTTTTCGGCTGAGTAGGATTCGACAATTGCTGAGTAGGATTCGACAATGGGCCTGAGTCAGTGATTCGAAAATTTAATTAACTTCCTTTCCTTAATCTCAATCTGGATTCGCGCGGCAAAAATGATGATACTAGCGAAATCGGAATGCCCCCCGAAAGGGGCATCGCCGAATCTAACTTCCTTGTTTAGATAGTGTATGAATAGGCCTGACTAAATCCTTGTATGGCTTCCTCTATTTCTCTATAAAAAGAAATATGACCAAGAGTGCTTCGAATGTATATAGAACAGATTTCTTTTTTTCTATTTCCCACTATTAGATAGTGGGCATAAATCTCATGATAAGTCCCCAAAGATTCATATTGAACTTCAATCGGAACTTCTCTTGACCCAATGACGCGTTGATCTAGTTTCCATCGGAGCCACAAGGGACTGTCTAAACTGATTCGTTTCTGTCTATAAGCTCCCAGTGCATCATAGGAACTGGAAAAATGGGGTTCTTTATCTTTCGTATACTTATAATTATTATTATTGTAACTTACTTTTTGATTTGGATAGTTTCCGCAACTATTATATCTATTTGCACAAATACCCCGACGGTTTCCAATCGTTAATACATAAAGTCCTATAAGCATGTCTTGGGTCGGTACGCAAATAGGATCTCCAATAGCAGGAGATAGGAGATTCATATGAGAAAACATAAGTAAACGGGCTTCCGCCTGAGCTTCCAAGGATAAAGGTAGATGAACAGCCATTTGATCCCCATCAAAGTCCGCATTGAAACCCTTACACACTAATGGGTGTAAACAAATAGTACGCCCCTCTACTAAAGTGGGTTGGAAGGCCTGTATGCCTAATCTATGCAGGGTAGGTGCTCTATTCAACAGTACAGGATGTCCCCGCATAACTTCTTGAAGTATTTCCCATACAATGGGTTCCTTTTCCCAAATTTTCCTTTTAGCAATCCTGACATTAGAAGTAGCGCGTTTCGTGATTAAATCGCGAATTACAAATAGCTGAAAAAGCTTTATTGCTATCTCTAGAGGTAATCCACATTGATGTAATGAAAGTGAAGGACCCACAACAATGACAGAACGCCCCGAGTAATCGACCCGTTTCCCAAGCAGAGTCTCGCGAAACCTTCCCTCTTTACCTTCAATTACATCTGAAAGTGATTTGTATACTTTATTGTGACCATCCCTCGTTGGTTGCCCGCGGGACCCACTATCAAGAAGTGTATCCACGGCTTCTTGTACCAACTTTTCCTGGCACATTACTAAATCTGCTGGCGCTAATTCACTTCTTTTTAATAGATAGGCAAGGTTGTTGTTCCGACGGATAACTCTCTTATAAAGTTCATTAATATCCGAAGTCACTACTTTATCCCCAGACCTATAAACAATGGGTCTCAATTCGGGAGGAAGAACCGGTAATAAGCACAAAACCATCCATTCTGGTTCTACATTTGTTTGAATAAAATGTTTCGCCAATTGCATGCGTCTAATCAAAAAAACTTTTCTTATTCGTCTTTTTCTATCTTCCCATTCATCTCCACTATACCCCTCGTCTTCTAATTCCTTCCATTCGACCAAGGAATTCTCTATAATAATTCGCAAATCCAAATCTGCTAATTGTTCTCTAATAGCACCTGCTCCTGTCGCAATTTCCCGATTTCGAAATGTTGCAAAGCCTGGGGTAGAAAAAAAAGGGAGAAATGCTGTGGTTACAGGATGAAATTTCATCTTCGAATAAACCTCGTAATCGTAAGAAAGTGGGTTTTTTAGCGCTGGGCCTAGCGAAAGAGAAATCGCCGTATACTAGGCCCTCCAATTTCTTAAGGGGTTTATCTAAAAGGTTCGCGATATAACTAGGAAGACCTTTCAAATACCACACATGAGTCACGGGACATGCGAGTTTGATGTATCCCATTTGATATCTTCGTATCCGAGAATCAACAAATTCTACCCCGCATTTTTGGCAAAATCTTTCGTCTTCGTTTTCAGCTACGCTCGCTCGAGAATTTCCACAAGCACAAATTCTGCTTTTTATGGGTCCAAAGATTCTTTCGCAAAACAATCCATCTTTTTCTAGTTTATCGGTTTTATAATGAAAAGTAGAGGGCCTTGTGACTTCGCCAACGACGTCCCCATTAGGTAGGTTTTTGTTAGCCCAAGCCTTTATTTGTTGAGGGGAAACGAGTCCAATTTGGAGTTGTTGATGTTTATATTGGTCAATCATAAAATAGAAATAAGAAAAGAATTTATATTTATTCCGATCAAACTTCCTCCCTATTAACCTGGAAGTTCTTCTCAGATACAAGGAAATGATTCAGTTCTAGAGCCAAAGATCGTAGTTCTCGAACGAGCACTCGAAAAGATTCTGGAGGATCCTCGTGATTAGGTACTCTTTTTCCCCGGATCGTAGCATTAAGTATTCCTTGGCGAGCTATAAGATGATCAGATTTATAAGTAAGTATCTCTTGTAAAATATGAGCAACACCAAATCCTTCTAAAGCCCAAACTTCCATTTCTCCTACTCGTTGTCCCCCTTGCTTGGCTCTTCCTCTAACGGGTTGTTGTGTAACAAGTGAGTAGGGCCCAGTAGAACGTCCATGGATTTTCTCATCAACTTGATGAATTAATTTTAAGATATAGGACTTCCCTATTAGAACAGGTTGTTCGAAGGGGTCTCCTGTTCTTCCATCAAATATTCTACTTTTTCCCGGGTACTCGGGTTCAAATACCCATGGATTTTTTGTTTGTTTACTGGCTTCATATAATTCTGAAAACACAAGTTTTCTTGAAGCCTCTTGCTCATATCTCTCATCAAAGGGTGCTATTCTATAATGTTTCTTTAGCAGATCCCCTGCTAATCCGAGCGAGCTTTCAAATATTTGTCCCACATTCATTCGTGAGGGTACTCCTAAGGGATTGAAGACCATATCAACAGGTGTTCCATCTTGCAAATAGGGCATATCTTGCCTAGGCAAAATTTTGGAAATGATCCCCTTATTCCCGTGTCTTCCGGCTACTTTATCCCCAACTTTGATTTCACGTTTCTGTAAAATATATACACGAACCATTATGTCTAGGGGGTCCCTCTGGATCCATTTCACATCGATAACGCGCCCTCTTCCACCTATAGGTAGTTTGAGAGAAGTTTCTTTTGAAGTGGATACCTCAAGACCAAATATGGCCCGTAATAATCCAGCTTCCGCGATATACGACGATTCGCTCGCTATCTGAGGCGTTAATTTACCTACTAAAATATCGCCAATTTCTACCCAGGATCCCAACCTAACAACTCCATTTCTGTCCAAATTGCGGAGTAAATGTTCTTCTAGATGTGGTATTTCTTTAGTGATTTTTTCAGCGGAGCCTTGGCTTGTCGTATCCGTCTGAATTTCATATTTTCGGATGTGAAAAGAAGTATAAATATCCTCATATACCAAACGCTCGCTAATTAGTACTGCGTCTTCAAAATTGTAACCTTCCCATGGCATATAAGCTACTAATACGTTTTTTCCTAAAGCAAGTTCCCCACCAACTGTAGCAGCTCCCTCTGCTAAAATTTCTTAAAAAAGTTCCTATCGATAACAACAACTCAATTCCTATCGAATTCCTATAGTAGAATTCCTATAGGATAGAACATACACAGGGTGTACGCATTATATATGAATGAAACATATTCATTAACTTAAGCATGCCCTCCATTTTCTTTAATGAGTTGATATTAATTGAATATCCTTTTTGTTTTAAAAGATTTTTGCAAAGGTTTCATTTACGCCTAATCCATATCGAGTAGACCCTGTCGTTGTGAGAATTCTTAATTCATGAGTTGTAGGGAGGGACTTATGTCACCACAAACAGAAACTAAAGCAAGTGTTGGATTTAAAGCTGGTGTTAAGGATTATAAATTGACTTACTACACCCCGGAGTATGAAACCAAGGATACTGATATCTTGGCAGCATTCCGAGTAACTCCTCAGCCGGGGGTTCCGCCCGAAGAAGCAGGGGCTGCAGTAGCTGCCGAATCTTCTACTGGTACATGGACAACTGTTTGGACTGATGGACTTACCAGTCTTGATCGTTACAAAGGACGATGCTATCACATCGAGCCCGTTGTTGGGGAGGAAAATCAATATATCGCTTATGTAGCTTATCCATTAGACCTATTTGAAGAGGGTTCTGTTACTAACATGTTTACTTCCATTGTGGGTAACGTATTTGGTTTCAAAGCCCTACGCGCTCTACGTCTGGAGGATCTGCGAATTCCCACTACTTATTCAAAAACTTTCCTAGGTCCGCCTCATGGTATCCAAGTTGAAAGGGATAAGTTGAACAAGTACGGCCGTCCTTTTTTGGGATGTACTATTAAACCAAAATTGGGATTATCCGCAAAAAATTATGGTAGAGCGTGTTATGAGTGTCTACGCGGTGGACTTGATTTTACCAAAGATGATGAAAACGTAAACTCACAACCATTTATGCGCTGGAGGGACCGTTTTGTCTTTTGTGCCGAAGCTCTTTATAAAGCACAGGCCGAAACCGGTGAAATCAAGGGGCATTACTTGAATGCGACTGCAGGTACATGCGAAGAAATGATTAAGAGAGCTGTATTTGCGAGGGAATTAGGGGCTCCTATTGTAATGCATGACTACTTAACTGGGGGATTCACTGCAAATACTAGTTTGGCTCATTATTGCCGCGACAATGGCCTACTTCTTCACATTCACCGGGCAATGCATGCAGTTATTGATAGACAGAAAAATCATGGTATGCATTTTCGTGTATTAGCTAAAGCATTGCGTATGTCTGGGGGAGATCATATCCACGCCGGTACAGTAGTAGGTAAGTTAGAAGGGGAACGCGAAATGACTTTAGGTTTTGTTGATTTATTGCGCGATGATTTTATTGAAAAAGATCGTGCTCGCGGTATCTTTTTCACTCAGGACTGGGTATCCATGCCAGGTGTTATACCGGTGGCTTCAGGGGGTATTCATGTTTGGCATATGCCAGCTCTGACCGAAATCTTTGGAGATGATTCTGTATTACAATTTGGTGGAGGAACTTTAGGACATCCTTGGGGAAATGCACCTGGTGCAGCAGCTAATCGGGTGGCTTTAGAAGCTTGTGTACAAGCTCGTAATGAAGGACGCGATCTTGCTCGTGAAGGTAATGAAATTATCCGAGCAGCTTGCAAATGGAGTCCTGAACTAGCCGCAGCTTGTGAAGTATGGAAGGCGATCAAATTCGAGTTCGAGCCGGTAGATAAACTAGATAAGTGGATAAAACTAGATATAAAGAAGGTCTAAATAAAAAAGAAGCGAAATAGAAAGAGAAAAAATCAGTTACAAAATGCAGTAATTCTTCTTTATTCTTCTAATTGATTGCAATTAAACTCGGCTCAATCTTTTTTTTTAAGATTGAGCCGAATAAAAATGGATCTTGATACGATCATGAGACTTGACAAATAGAGATTCCTCTATTCTATATATTTAGAATATATAAAGGTATAATACAATAAATAAATACTATATTTGTATTTATTTATTGTATTGGGAAAGAATCAATGAAAAAAGATTAGGAATCGAAATGCTACTATACGCGTCCGGAGGAGTATTCGGAATAATATTCTTCTATAATCCATTCTTGCGTCTTGCGCGGGGTCTTACTAATAGGACTTCGCTGCACGGGACGGGTCTTCATCGAAAAGCTAACTCCACCCGATAAATTGAGGGCGTGGTTTGGTAATACGCCAAAGGCTACCAAGAACATCCAAATAAGGAATTCCAGACACCTCGCAAACGAAAAACAGTTTAAACAAAAAAAGGATTTCCAAAATAGATCATAGATAATTCTAGCAATCGCCAATAAATCGCGGCTTTTTACCAATTTGATGGTAAGAAATCCCAGGCCCTAGAAATTCATTTCGTACAATTGAACCTTTTCAAACTGTTTCTTTTTGAGAACCAAAAAAACTTGTGCCAAAATAACAGATGCGAAGAAGAATAAAAGGCCTTGGACGCGTAATGGATCCTGAAGCACTATTTCTGCATCCCCCTGACCAAACCCTCCCACATTAGGATTGCTTGTTAATGGTTGATCAAGCTTGATCGATTCCCCTTCTGAAACAAGAAGTTCTGGCCCGGGAGGTATAATATCAATCACTTGGCGTCCATCCGATGTATCGACTATGGATATTTCATATCCCCCTTTTTCTTTACGTAGTATTTTTCTTACTATACCTGTTGATGTAGCATTATAGACCGTATTGTTACTCTTACTACCATCAGGATAGATCTGTCCCCTTCCTCGGTTTCCCCCTACATATATGGGATATTTTAAGAAATGAACGTCTTTCTTCGTAGCAGGATCGGGGGAAAGAATGGGAAAGACGATTTCACTATATTTCTGACCGGGAACAGGGCCTATCACAAGAATATTTTTTTATCGGGACGATAACTCTGAAAAGAGAGATTTTCTATCTTTTCTTTCAACTCAGGAGAAATACGGTCGGGCGGCGCTAATTCGAATCCCTCGGGCAAAATAAGAACAGCACCCACATTTAACCCTCCCTTTTTCCCATTAGCAAGAACTTGTTTCAGTTGCATATCATAAGGAATTCGAAGAACTGCTTCAAATACAGTATCGGGAAGCACAGCTTGGGGAACTTCAATATCCACGGGCTTATTAGCTAAATGGCAATTGGCACATACAATTCGTCCGGTTGCTTCTCGTGGGTTTTCATAACCCTGCTGCGCAAAAATGGGATATGCATTTGAAATAGATGTCCGAGTTATTACATATATCATGATCGATACAGAAATAGATCGAATCATCTGTTCCTTTACCCAAGAAAAAGTATTTCTATTTTCCATGTCCAATCGCAGATCCCAGAATTTCTACAATAAATTAGATAGGTAGCTAAGCTAATCTAGTTCCCTATACACGAGTCTGTTGTCATTCTACTGCAACAGTTGTACTGGAATGATGAATACCTTGAGCAGGTAGAAATAGAAAGAATTTTGCTAAAAAGGAAAAGGGCTTTCTTTCTAAAAGAAGAAAGATGCTAATTTGATTAATATCAGGAGATCAAATGAGTTTATGCTTCACTAATTGAATGATAAATGACTACAAGCGAAGGAGATAGACGGTTTAAATAAAAAAAGACCCAAAATTTCAGACATGTATCTAGAATCACTGGAAAACTACAAACAAAAATAGTGAAAATTAGCTCGTTAGGAGCCCATCCAAGATCATTGTAGACCCAACGAATTAGTAGTTCCCAACCGCGGGTGGAGTGAAATCCAACAAAAAAATCAGTAACTAAAAGATTTATTGGATACCTACCTTGCCTATGTTTATTTTTAACCTAAACCCTACAGCCCCGCTTTCTATCATTCTATGAAAGAATGAGGAGACTTTATCCACAACTCCGAAATTGATTTTTGATCAGCCTATTCAATCTGATTCTCGACGGAATCAGTAGCCCTTACTTTAGTGTATGTAGGTAGCATAAGATGTACGATAAATAAAATGTATAATAATTAGGAAGTCCTGATATTCCTTCGTGGAGTCCCTTCTTCAATCTTAGATTGAAAAAAAAGAATGCCCCTTAGGAGCCCTTTGAATATCAAGATTTTTGACATCTTAGCCTCGTAGTTTTAAATTCTCGAATCAATTAAGAATCAATTCAAATTAATAAAAGAATAAGTAAACGCTACCTCATCCCTATTGGTAGCTGTTTGGGCCACTACCGACAAAACAAACCCTAATAGAACTATGGATTCTCAAAATCCAGTATCGCCAGGCCTAGTTATTCTCTTGCCCCAGCTTATGCGGGGTACGAATTTGTCGAGTTCGATCAGTACTATAAGCCTAAGTATTTTATTGATCAGGCGGCACCCAGATTTGAACTGGGGATAAAGGATTTGCAGTCCCCTGCCTTACCGCTTGGCCATGCCGCCAAAAAATCCGATCTAAAATCGAGAAAAGAGCAAGTATTCATCCACGTTTTCTTACTAAAACCCCCTTTCTTTTATCTTGAATCTAATTCTACTTACTTTTTTCCAATATTTTTCCAAAAATCTATTCCTGCTTTTTTTGGATCCAGTTTCGATTATTCTCCTCCATGGATTCTATCTTAAAACACACATTGCTAACACTAGAAAACTTCCCTTTTCTTTCTATTGAGATGAAAAAGGAGAAAAAGTGGATTTCCAGTCACAGGCTGCAAAATTCAGAACAAATTGGAACCATTAACTAGAATTCTACTTTTTTTTGAATTGCAGTAGTGAACGACTCTTAAATCAGTATTCTCTCCCCCCCTTCCTTTTAATGGCATAATAAAATAGAATGGGTTTATGCCTAATCCGTGTATAGGTAAACTCCAGGTCCGAACAACATTATTATCCATAACAGCATTATTATCCATGGATCCCCCTTATGTACATATCTCTATGGGGAATCGTGCTTTAATTTTTCATTGCATTAAATATCTTGAATAAAAAAAGGAAATTTGCTCTGATATAGAGTATGACCTGACCATCTTGGCCCACCCAAGTGAAATTACGATAAAAGCAGGGATATGTGGAGAGGTGGATAACTAGATTGGCATGTACTTAAAAAAAGGACTTACTTTATTTTAGGATTCTACAATGAAATCCTATATTTTCTAGCAATTCTACTACTACGAAACAAAAAAGAACCCTCAAATTCTTTTTTGAAATTAAACTAAGCGTGCTATTCTAAATCGAACTAAAGTCAAACTTTCTAGTGCTTATAAATTATTATATTATGGCTTTATCCCATTCATAGAAAGGAGATAAAATGAGAAATCTTTGCCATCCAATCTGATTAGAATATCATTAAGTGGCAGAATTTTTTTCTAGGAATGTTTTATCAATTCATTTTCATTCGATTTGTACCCCTGGCAAATTCGAACTTTCCTCGAAATTGTCTCTATTCATATGTATGAAATACATATATGAAATACGTATGTGGAGTTCCCTAGAATTTCATGTGATTCAGTAAACAGAATATAGATTCCATGATTGCTAGATCGATCCATAGGGATTGATGAAGAGTGAGCTGATAATGGAATTTTTCTTCGATAAAAAGGAAACTTAAGATTAAGATGCTCCGGAATGGAAATCAGGGAATGTCCACAATACCCGGATTTAGTCAGATCCAATTCGAGGGATTTTTTAGGTTCATTAATCAAGGCTTGGCAGAAGAACTTGAGAAGTTTCCAACAATTAAAGATCCAGATCACGAAATTGCATTTCAATTATTTGCGAAAGGATATCAATTGCTAGAACCCTCAATAAAAGAAAGGGATGCTGTGTATGAATCACTCACCTATTCTTCTCATTTCCGACGCGAATAGATTTTTTTTTGAATTTCGAAATAAAGGTTCTTGTCTTGTGGGGAACGATGCACAAATTTTTGGAATCCGGTACCAACAGGTATAATCCCCCCCAGAACTACGTTTTCTTTCAGGCCTTTCAACCAATCAATACGACCTCGTAGGGCAGCTTTTGCTAAAACTCGAGCAGTTTCTTGAAAACTTGCTTCAGATATGAAACTTTGGGTATTCAGGGAAGCCCTTGTTATTCCCAATAAGATTGCCCGATAATAGATCGATTCATCCAAAGCTCGCCCTGCTCGTTCCGCTCGCAATAATCCGATTAATTCCCCAGGTGAAAAAACATTAGACATTCCATCTTCGGAAACCCGCACTTTTGATGTTACTTGGCGTATAATAATCTCTATATGTCTATTATGGATCTGTACCCCTTGGGATCGATAAACCTTTTGGATCTTATTAACCAAAGAGATACGACTTTGGGCTATGGTTAGCTCAGCTCCAATCAAGAATCCCCAGGGGACCCCAAGAATTCTTGGTATACGCTCATTCCAATCCTCAATTCTCCTTTCGAGATTCGGCGATAGTGAATCAATTGAACGCGCTTCAAAGATTTGTTCTACTTTTGGAAGACCTTGCGTTATGTCACTAGATCTCGATTTTTCATATATAAACGTAACTAACCTATCTCCTTTGTAAAGGATTTCTCCATAATGACCATGAACAGTTGCTCCTGTAGTGGCCAAATAAGGCTTAGCTGCTCTTATAACAAAGGAATCAATATTAACAATGAAAATTTGACCAGATTTTTTTATGTGCGATTTAAATAGACATACATTTTCGCAAATAAATTGTCCAAGGTGAATTATTGCCGATGTCTCCTCCCAAGAATCATGATGGAGAAAGTGCCAATTCAAATGGAATGGATCCAACATGATGTTACTATCGAAATTCGAAATCCTTTGATTTTCATCTATTAAAGAGTATTTAAGCCCTTGAAGTACTTGGAAGGTTTGTTTCAAATTGTCAAGGAACAAATATTTTTTTAACAGGATCTGATTATGCGTTAGTAAATAGTAAGATGAAGAAAAATTCGATATACTAGGTACAATAGCAGCTAAGGGCCCAAAAATATCTCGAATAGGAATTCTAGGATTCGATTCTTTTCCCGCATTGGGATATTTCGAATTCTTGAATAAACCAATTCTAGAACAGTTGGATGCCAACAAAATCATCAAAGATTGGTATTCTTTATTTCGATTCAACAAGGTGCCAATAGCTTCTTGATGTTGGCTAAGTGATTGAATCTTCGCCTTGGAATAAAAGGAATTGGTATTGGTGCGATCTAACCTATTATTGGGAATCGGTCCTGCACTTGTCCTATCATACCTTCTTCGTGTATACGAAATAGTGGACTTGACTAACTCAATTCTTAGGAAATCACGAATCAGATCATTTGCTCTTACCTCAACAAGGGAAGCACGAGCCTCCTAGAAATAGGAATCAACAAGAGAAAAACTTTGTTAGAAATTAGCCCTTTCCTGATCGGTATCAGGGCTGGGAAGAATGGTTGGGATAACAAACAACCATCAGGTTTGTACTTTGGATACCCCTATAACCATCAAAGATCGTTGAAGTGGCTAATTCCTCTAAATAGGAGGCGTTGAGAACAAAGAAATTCTTGGAGCTATCGTTTTCCTCTAGCATTAATAGAATTCATTGGTGTTAAGAAAAACCTCTTGCGGGAAGGTTGGCTAGAGATTTCTTGGAAAAATACCAGCCCCTTTCGGTCCATAATGAGATGGGACTAATTCTATTTTTATTCTATAGATTATTTCGCTTAGTACTATGTACAGAAGGGAGGAGCCGTATGAGATGAAAACCTCATGTACGGTTTTGGAACGGAGATTTTTTGAATAGAATGAACGACCGTAACGGATGTTGGCTCAATCCGAAGGAAATTATGCAGAAGCTTTGCAGAATTATTATGAAGCTACGCGACTAGAAATTGATCCCTATGATCGAAGTTATATACTCTATAACATAGGCCTTATACACACAAGCAACGGAGAGCATACAAAGGCTTTGGAATATTATTTCCGGGCACTAGAACAAAACCCCTTCTTACCGCAAGCTTTTAATAATATGGCCGTGATCTGTCATTACGTGCGACTATCTCCACTATAGAAAGAAGAAAAAAAAAGAAAGGATCCAATTTTCTAGTAAATACTAGAAAAAGGGCTTTCTACATAGGGATCGTCAAAACAACGATTTTGCCCTATCAGCTGTAGGAAGGAAGGACACTTCACGAGAATCAAAATAGGAAGAAAGTATGGCCTATACTACTACTCTATGGATAAAGTTCCCAAATTGATAGAGAAAGCACCGTAAAGATCCATTAGTGAGCGACTGGGTCGATACAACTAAAAAAAACTGCTTACTTATCCCATGATATGGGGCAAAATTTAGGAATCTGCTTATGTAATAGAGCCGATCCACTAAGGAATTAAGCAGCGGTGTAGTATCAGATCCCAAAGATAGTAAGTTCTTTTTTCTTTCTTATGGGAAAAAGTCTTTTTCAAGGATTCTATAGAAATTTCATATATGAAACCGAGATAGTTACCTTTCAGAAAATTCGAACGAAGGCTATAGGTCTATCTATGCTTCATTCTTCTGAAGGTGGGAGAAAAGATCAAACTGATTATTGATCAAAATTAGGGTTTGAAACTTAGGTAATTAACTTCTTCTGCTTAACCCAAGAAGAAATTGGATCGATTTTTGAGAAATCGAATTCAGTTAAGATAGGGGAAATTAAGATAGCAATTTCTGAGCCGTATGAGGTAGGAAACTCTCAAGTACGGTTCTAGGGGAAGGAACCGCCTATTCCGACCGAGGAGAACAGGCCATTCTACAGGGTGATTCGGAAATTGCGGAAGCTTGGTTTGATCAAGCTGCTGAGTATTGGAAACAAGCTATAGCGCTTACTCCGGGAAATTATATTGAAGCACAGAACTGGTTGAAGATTACGAAGCGCTTTGAATTTGAATAAGACCACTCCCCTTTTTCATAAAATGGGTAGTTTGGTTGTTGATCCATTAATCAAATAAATTAGGTCGGAAGATCGAATCAAGAATTTCATTATATCCCTTTCTTCTACCTTCTATTTTATATGATATTTCATAAGGATAAACGATAGGGATAGGGTCTAGAATAGAAGTAATAAAGCGAATAAAGGGGGACAATCTAAATATTGCTAATATATCAGGACCGTCTTATTAATAATTCTAATGAGTTATCTTGGAATTTGGAATCGAATAAAAAAATCTATACTCAAGGAAAGTAGATGTAGATAGGAGCTTATACCCTCAAAAAAAATACACTAGCTTCTTAAATTAAAAAAAGATTTTTTTTGTTACGTCGGGAAATAATTTTCCAAGAGAAACAATGTCCGTTAGGCACCTAATCCTTATGTCATAATAGATCCGAACACTTGCCTCGGATTGACTTCAATATATAATTGCTCCAGTGAATAACTAAAAAAAAAATAGAAGGACGATAGATAGTAAAGAAAAGGACTAATCATAATATCTATCTTTCAAAGGTTCACTAAAAAGACAGTTGGCGGGTCTCTTTGTATGTCTTGTCCGGAAAGAGGAGGACTTAATGATTATTCGTTCGCCGGAACCAGAAGTAAAAATTGTTGTGGATAGGGATCCTGTAAAAACATCTTTTGAGGAATGGGCCAAACCCGGCCATTTCTCAAGAACAATAGCTAAGGGCCCTGATACTACCACTTGGATCTGGAACCTACATGCTGATGCTCACGATTTCGATAGTCATACCGGTGATTTGGAGGAGATCTCTCGAAAAGTCTTTAGTGCTCATTTCGGTCAACTCTCCATTATCTTTCTTTGGTTGAGTGGCATGTACTTCCATGGTGCCCGTTTTTCCAATTATGAAGCATGGCTAAGTGATCCTACTCACATTGGACCCAGTGCTCAGGTAGTTTGGCCAATAGTAGGGCAAGAAATATTGAATGGTGATGTAGGCGGGGGTTTCCGAGGAATCCAAATAACCTCTGGGTTTTTTCAGATTTGGCGAGCATCTGGAATAACTAGTGAATTACAACTCTATTGTACCGCAATCGGTGCATTGATTTTTGCATCGTTAATGCTTTTTGCTGGTTGGTTCCATTATCACAAGGCCGCTCCCAAATTGGCCTGGTTCCAAGATGTAGAATAAGATATGGGATATTTTAAGAAATGAACCTTTATCTAGTAGCTATTCACAACATATCGCACACTTTCCATTTGTTTTATACTCTTTGCTTATTCTTAGAAAATTTTTTATGCTCTTTTGAAGCATCTCGCCGCATGTTTAAGCATGAAAGATTCGCTGATTTTGACTTTTACTTTTTTTCTTTTACTATAGTCTATTCTCATATTATTTTTCTCTCCCTCCATGGATTCTTTCGTGAAGAATTGTCTTCGATTTTTTTATTTTGACTTGATTGAAATTAAGTGGATGCAGTGAAAAAAGAAATTGAATTAGAATACTATTTCAATCTACTAATCTATTCTATGTAGATTCAAGATAATATAATAGAAAGACTCTAAAGTGTGGTAGAAAAAACTATATGTAGTTCTTTCTACCACACTTTATGATTCCAACCAGATCCTTTCATTTAAGACTTGGATTTTTATTTTATTTAATCCCTTTTTCATTTCTTCAATGATTAATTGGAATTCCAATTAATCATTTTGGCTGACTGTTTTTACATAAATAATAAGTAAAAAGGCAGTAGGAACTAGAATGAACAGTGCAGTAGCAATAAATGCGAGAATATTGACTTCCATAACCTCTTTTTTTTTTTGCAATAACTCGGGATGTAATCCCATGGAGAGGAAAAAGGGGTATCCTGTAAATTCAAGGGGAGGACTTGCATTCTGATAATACTGAATCAATTCAATATTATGAATATCGGATCTATCAAATCAATTCATGGTTGAGAGTGGAATAGTATAACATAGGAAGATCCCTTATCCATACTAAGACCAAAATTGGTTTTTTGATTGGATTAGGAATTCTCTTCTTTTCTATATCCATACTAAGACCAAAATTTGTATGTCTTTTTTTCATCCTTTTCTACTTTTTCTTTTCTATATCTATAACCCACGATCTTTCTTATCTTATCCAATTTCCCTTCCTTTTTCTTATAGTTATACATACAATTATGTATGTATGTATTATATGACCGACTTTCTATGGGTCACATAGACATACAAATAAGCAGTAGAAGTAGAAGTGAGATGGAGAAAAGAGGGCTTAAATAAAAAATCGAATATTTTAAATTTAGGAAAAAGGGCGTTTGCTTTGCTTGGTTTTTCTTTTATTTTATTAGGTTACTATCAATATCCACTTTTTGGGTCTAAAGATGAGAGCGGATCCATAAAAAAGGAGTCCGCAAATGGAATGAGAATGAGATAGATTCTTTCCAATTAGTCATTGAACATACACAAACAAAGTTGGAACTACAAAATGGAAGGGGCCTGGTTTAACCCAAAAAGTACTAATTATATTAAATTCACTGTCTAAGAATAAACGAATACAATTTATGTATGGATTCCGATAAAATACTGGTACTCTATTCCATAATCCATAAGAGTCGAATAGGAAGTTAAGATGAGGATGGTATCATCATAAGGATAGAGTAATATCCTAAATTATACTAATCCACGTATGATATGTATGTCTTTCTTTATCAACCGGGAGTAGTGAAAAAAGAAATTCCTATAGGCCTTCCCTCCCTCTTTAATGAAAAATGCGAAATCAAAAAAGTGAAGTAAGGATGCCCCATAGGTATTTGATCTTGTCTCCTGCCCCCTTTTTTTGATGGAAATTTTTTATGGAAAAAGGAAAGATGAATTTACCCATTCATTGAACCCTAGTTCAGGACTGACGGGGCTCGAACCCGCAGCTTCCGCGCCCATACCGATAAACTATTCATCCCAAAAGGATTATATCCATTGATAAGTTGTGAAGAGTTTAACCATAGGTAATCTCTTAACCATCCCATCAAATAAGTGGAGGATTCATTAAATTGTGAAACGTTGCCCTGCCATAATGTGATGTGTTTCCAATGCCAATAAAAAGTAACCCATCCAATGGTATTTAACATCCAGAAAACTGCCAAATAAAACGCGTCCCAAGCAGAAATATCACAAGTACCGCCGCGCCCTGGGCCGTCACAAGGAAAACTATACCCAAAATCCTTTTTATCCGGCATTAATTTGGAACCGCGTGCATCTAAAGCACCCTTTTCTAAAATCAATGTAGTTGTATGCAAACCTAGAGCAATAGCATGATGAACCAAGAAATCCCCAGGTCCTATTGTTAAGAAAAGAGAATTACTATTCTCATTAACAGCATTCAACCATCCGGGCAACCATAAGGTTCGACCCGCATTGAAAGCGGGGCCACTCGTTGAAGATAAGAGTATATCGAACCCATATGTCGTCTTACCATGAGCAGATTGTATCCATTGGGCAAATATAGGTTCGATCAAGATTTGCTTTTCTGGAGTACCAAAAGCAAGCATGACGTCGTTATGAACATAAAGGCCCAAGGTATGGAATCCTAGGAAGAGGCTAGCCCAACTTAAATGAGATATGATAGCTTCTTTATGGTCTAACATTCTTGCCAATACATTATCCTCATTCTGTTCCGGATTGTAATCCCTAATGAAAAAAATAGCTCCATGAGCAAAAGCCCCTGTCATGATGAACCCTGCAATATATTGGTGATGAGTATATAAAGCAGCTTGAGTGGTAAAGTCTTGTGCTATGAATGCATAAGCAGGTAAAGAGTACATATGTTGAGCTACTAAGGAAGTAATAACCCCTAAAGAAGCTAGAGCAAGACCTAATTGAAAATGAATCGAATTATTGATTGTGTCGTAAAGGCCCTTATGCCCACGCCCTAATCGACCTCCCGGAGGAGTATGTGCTTCTAAAAGATCTTTGATACTGTGCCCAATTCCGAAGTTAGTTCGATACATATGACCGGCAATGAGAAAAATAAATGCAATAGCTAAATGATGGTGAGCAATATCGGTCAGCCACAAACTTTGTGTTTGTGGATGGAATCCCCCAAGAAGAGTTAGAATGGCAGTTCCGGCTCCTTGAGCGGTACCAAATAAATGATTACTCGAATCAGGGTTTTGGGCATAAAGATTCCACTGACCCGTCAGAAGGGGTCCCAACCCCTGGGGATAGGGTAATACATCTAAGAAATTATTCCATCGAACGTACTCCCCCTGGATCCGGGAATAGCGACATGAACTAAATGTCCTGTCCAAGCCAAAGAACTTACCCCGAAAAGTCCTGACAAATGATGATTGAGACGAGATTCCGCGTTTTTGAACCACGAAAGGCTTGGTTTCCATTTGGGTTGTAGATGTAACCAACCTGCTATTAAGGATAGCGTAGAAAGAAATAATAGAAACAGAGCTCCAGTATAAAGATCTTGATTGGTGCGTAATCCAATTATATACCACCACTGATAAACCCCAGAATAGGCGATATTCACTGGACCGGCAGCACCTCCTCGAGTAAAGGCTTCCACAGCGGGTTGACCAAAATGAGGATCCCAAATCGCATGAGCAATAGGTCTTACGTGTAAAGGATCCTGTATCCATGATTCAAAATTTCCTTGCCAAGCTACATGAAACAGATTTCCGGACGTCCATAGAAAGATTATTGCTAACTGCCCAAAGTGAGAAGCAAAAATGTTCTGATAAAGACGTTCCTCAGTAATATCATCATGACTTTCGAAATCATGTGCGGTAGCAATACCAAACCAAATACGACGAGTAGTGGGGTCCTGAGCTAAGCCTTGGCTAAACCTGGGAAATCTTAATTCCATAATGCCTTTCAAATCCTCCTAGCCACTATCCTACTGCAATAATTCTCGCTAAGAAGAATGCCCATGTTGTGGCAATTCCACCCAGAAGGTAATGGGTTACTCCTACAGCACGTCCTTGTATAATGCTCAAGGCTCTAGGCTGAGTAGCGGGAGCAACTTTTAATTTGTTATGAGCCCAAACGATAGATTCAATGAGTTCTTGCCAATAACCACGGCCGCTGAATAAAAACATTAAACTGAAGGCCCAGACAAAATGAGCACCTAAGAAAAAAAGGCCATATGCAGATAATGAAGAACCATAAGACTGAATTACTTGGGATGCCTGTGCCCACAAGAAATCTCGGAGCCACCCATTAATCATAATGGAACTCTGTGCAAAGTTTCCCCCTGTGATATGAGTTACCATCCCTTGATCACTTATAGTACCCCAAACATCCGACTGCATTTTCCAACTGAAATGGAAAATGACTACCGAAATTGCATTGTACATCCAGAATAGACCTAAGAAAACATGATCCCAGGCGGATACTTGACATGTTCCCCCTCTTCCAGGCCCATCGCAAGGGAAGCGAAAACCAAGATTTGCTTTATCGGGTATCAAACGGGAACTGCGAGCAAATAAAACACCTTTCAAAAGTATTAATACAGTCACATGGATGGTAAATGCGTGAATGTGATGGACTAAAAAATCTGCGGTTCCTAATGGAATAGGTAACAAAGCTACTTTGCCGCCTACTGCTACTAACTCGCCACCTCCCCACGTTAAGCTGGTACTTGTTGTTGCACCAGGAGCTGTTACGCCAGGCGCGTTAGCATGGATATTTTGTACCCATTGAGCAAAGATGGGTTGTAATTGTATGGCGGTATCCGAAAACATATCTTGGGGACGGCCTAAAGCACTCATGGTATCATTATGAATGTACAAGCCAAAACTGTGAAAACCTAGAAATATACATACCCAGTTAAGGTGGGATATGATTGCATCGCGGTGTCTAAGGACGCGATCTAATAGATCGTTGTATCGAGTAGTTGGATCATAGTCTCTTACCATAAAAATGGCTGCATGTGCAGCAGCACCAACTATTAGAAATCCGCCAATCCACATGTGGTGTGTGAACAAGGAAAGTTGTGTACCATAGTCAGTAGCTAGGTATGGATAGGGGGGCATAGAATACATATGATGAGCTACAACAATGGTTGTAGAGCCTAGCATAGCTAGGTTAAGAGATAATTGAGCATGCCATGACGTTGTTAGGATTTCATAGAGACCCTTATGGCCTTGTCCTGTAAACGGGCCCTTATGAGCCTCCAAAATATCTTTAAGTCCATGACCAATACCCCAGTTGGTCCTATACATATGACCTGCGATCAGGAAAAGAATAGCAATAGCTAAATGATGGTGCGCAATATCGCTCAACCATAGACCGCCGGTTATTGGGTCTAGTCCTCCGCGAAAACTCAGAAATTCTGCGTATTTGGACCAATTCAAGGTGAAAAAGGGGGTTGCAATTTTAGTTGAACCCATTTCATATGATGGGAGTTGCCGGAGTATTAGGCGCGGCTCTGCTATGCGCTATTCATGGGGCGACCGTAGAAAACACTCTATTCGAGGATGGTGATGGTGCAAATACCTTCCGCGCTTTTAACCCAACTCAAGCTGAAGAAACTTATTCAATGGTCACTGCTAACCGCTTTTGGTCCCAAATCTTTGGTGTTGCTTTTTCCAATAAACGTTGGTTACATTTCTTTATGCTATTTGTACCCGTCACCGGTTTATGGATGAGTGCTATTGGCGTAGTCGGCCTGGCTCTGAACCTACGTGCCTATGACTTCGTTTCCCAGGAAATCCGTGCAGCGGAAGATCCTGAATTTGAGACTTTCTACACCAAAAATATTCTTTTAAACGAGGGTATTCGTGCGTGGATGGCAGCTCAGGATCAGCCTCATGAAAATCTTATATTCCCTGAGGAGGTTCTACCACGTGGAAACGCTCTTTAATGGAACTTTCGTTTTAGCTGGTCGTGACCAAGAAACCACCGGCTTTGCTTGGTGGGCTGGGAATGCCAGACTTATCAATTTGTCCGGTAAACTACTTGGAGCTCACGTAGCCCATGCCGGATTAATCGTATTCTGGGCCGGAGCAATGAACCTATTTGAAGTGGCCCATTTCGTACCAGAAAAGCCCATGTATGAACAAGGGTTGATTTTACTTCCGCACTTAGCTACTCTAGGTTGGGGAGTAGGGCCGGGGGGAGAAGTTCTAGATACTTTTCCGTACTTTGTATCTGGAGTACTTCACCTAATTTCCTCCGCAGTCTTAGGCTTCAGTGGCATTTATCACGCGCTTCTGGGACCCGAGACTCTTGAAGAATCTTTTCCATTCTTTGGTTATGTATGGAAAGATAGAAATAAAATGACTACAATTTTGGGTATTCACTTAATTTTGTTAGGTATAGGTGCTTTTCTTCTAGTACTCAAGGCTCTTTATTTTGGCGGTGTATATGATACCTGGGCCCCAGGGGGGGAGATGTAAGAAAAATTACCAATTTGACCCTTAGCCCCAGTGTTATATTTGGTTATTTACTAAAATCCCCCTTTGGGGGAGAAGGGTGGATTGTTAGTGTGGATGATTTAGAAGATATAATTGGGGGACATGTATGGTTGGGTTTCATTTGTGTATTTGGCGGAATTTGGCATATCTTAACCAAACCCTTCTCGCTAGAACGGCTCGCTTTTTATCAGAAGCTTGTGATTTAGTTTTTGATGCAGCAAGTCAGGGAAAAAGCTTCTTAATTGTTGGTACCAAAAAAAGAGCAGCGTATTTAGTAGCATCAGCTGCAATAAGGGCTCGTTGTCATTATGTTAATAAAAAGTGGTTCAGTGGTATGTTAACGAATTGGTCGATTACGAAAACTAGACTTTCTCAATTTAGAGACTTAAGAGCAGAAGAAAAGATGGGAAAATTCCACCATCTCCCAAAAAGAGATGTGGCAATCTTGAAGAGAAAATTATCGACCTTGCAAAGATATCTCGGCGGGATCAAATATATGACGAGGTTGCCGGACATTGTGATCGTCCTCGATCAGCAAAAAGAGTATATAGCTCTTCGGGAATGTGCCATTTTGGGGATTCCTACTATTTCTTTAGTCGATACAAATTGTGACCCAGATCTCGCGAATATATTGATTCCAGCCAACGATGACACTATGACTTCAATTCGATTGATTCTTAACAAATTAGTATTTGCAATTTGTGAGGGCCGTTCTCTCTATATAAGAAATCGTTGATTAAGAAGAATAGTGAATTCTTGGGCAACTGCGTAGATTTATGGGATCACTTACTATTCTTTTTTGTTTTGTATAGATAAAAGAAGGGGAATATTGATATATATTAGAGGGTATTGATATATATTATGATCTGATGTGATTTCCTGGTATCCTAAATATAAGATTAATACTTCAAGTTGCTGAGTTGAGAAAGAGATGGTTGAATCAAAAGAATTCCTTTTTTGAAGTTCAATTTTTATCAGAGGACAATATGAATATTATACCATGTTCCATTAAAGCACTCAAGGGGTTATACGATATATCGGGTGTAGAAGTAGGCCAACACTTCTATTGGCAAATAGGAAGTTTCCAAATTCATGCCCAAGTACTCATCACTTCTTGGGTCGTAATTACTATCTTGCTAGGTTCAGTTATCATAGCTGTTCGGAATCCACAAACCATCCCGACCGACGGTCAGAATTTCTTCGAATATGTGCTTGAGTTTATTCGAGACTTGAGCAAAACTCAGATTGGAGAAGAATATGGTCCCTGGGTTCCCTTTATTGGAACTATGTTCCTTTTTATTTTTGTTTCGAATTGGTCGGGTGCTCTTTTACCTTGGAAAATTATACAGTTACCCCATGGGGAATTAGCAGCGCCCACGAATGATATAAATACTACTGTTGCTTTAGCTTTACTCATGTCAGCGGCATATTTTTATGCGGGTCTTAGCAAAAAAGGATTGAGTTATTTTGAGAAATATATTAAACCAACTCCAATCCTTTTACCAATTAACATCCTAGAAGATTTCACAAAACCATTATCGCTTAGTTTTCGACTTTTCGGGAATATATTGGCGGATGAATTAGTCGTTGTTGTTCTTGTTTCTTTAGTCCCCTTAGTAGTCCCTATACCGGTCATGTTTCTTGGATTATTTACAAGCGGTATTCAAGCTCTTATTTTTGCAACGTTAGCCGCAGCCTATATAGGTGAATCCATGGAGGGTCATCATTGAATTGACTAGTTTTCGAAATAATCTTTTTTTTAGCTTAGCTCAATTCATGCATGGTTCCAGATAATCCGCTTGGTTGGAAAACAAAATAGTTAGAAATGCGTATAAATATACAACCTAGATAATGCTAAGTCCTGGTATTTACTACCGCTCGGAATTAGACCATAATGAAAACGCAATTTCTGATCCATGGAGGAGAATAATACATCACGTCCTTGTTAGGGCATCTATAACTGCCTCCCGAGTTTGACAAACCATTTTATTTTAAAATCAAAATCAAACTTCTACCATGTGAATGCATTCCTTGCCCGCCCTTGACCGTGGGCACGGCTATTCGAATAGTTTTTACTCTGCAGAGTTTGTACACTTTACCCACAAGAGATAAATTATCTTAATAGTCAACATGCTTCCTTTGGCATGAGACCCAGATAAAATATCACAAAGCCTTTCACCTACTCCAGTATAGCTAGATACCACCCGCTAAGGTTTCACCACAACTCGAATCCACGAGTCGGAGCCCCCTCTTGCGCCGTATGAGTACAGTAAACCCTGTCCCTCACTATGAGTAACCAGTACACCCTGGCACTCAATACACCACTGGTGATATCTAAACTACACCTTTATAGGTTAGTTAGCTAGGTCGTACCCATATAGACTTGTGGTTGCACTGTTTTGCTCAGTTTGGACAAACACAAGCGTCGGTCCTTAAACGACCAGGGTGGCTCATTCACAATCCCAAAAATTCTCATGCTAACTGCACCAGCCAAACCTTCCATCCACCCTTGTCAACTTTTCCCTTTGAACTTCATTTTTATTTTCAAATTAACAGTGGTAACATCCATTACCACTTTTCAAACAAATCAATTAACAATGGTAACATCCATTACCAATGTTCAAACAAACCATTGATCAAAACATTTAGCAAACATGCTTCTCATTTGAACATTTTATATTGATTCGCTAAACTAAGCATTTGCTAGTATAAATTTAACAAAATGTAATACTAACTCATTATTGAGTCAAAGGGATATCCTAAGTTGACAATGGTATAAGGTAAACGATTTTCAATGGAAGGTATAACAATTGGAACATTTAACTAAATTTTTCTAAAATCAAGTTATCCACTTTTACAACATAAGCATGCAATAATTTAAAATAACTACACAAATCATTTTGTAAATCATAGGAGCAAGATGGTCAAAGGAGACTTGCCTTCTTGAGCGTGGTTTGGTTCTTCTTGCTGCGACTCGACAGACACTTCGGCAACGTCGGTTTCTACGCGCGAAACAACAAAACAACCAAATAAATAAATACAAATAAAATCACAAAAATATAAAATATATACTGCAACTTAGATTATGCATTTATACAAATTTAGAAATTTGAATCACTGGATTCGGAGATCGGACGAGGGAGAACGAGCGATTGGAAGTTTGATCGGTTTGGAAATTCCAGAAAATGCAAAACGGGGGAATATTCTCTGGAATCTTATTTTGGCTGATTTTTGGGGTATTTTGGAGTGTATGACACGTGGGACCAGGTTGTCATTGGGTGTAGAATTTTATTTTATTATTGTATGACGAGTGGGTCCCGCTTGTCATTGAATAGAGGTGAACAAAAATTTGGATAAAGCCAAACCGAAAATTGCATCACACTGGACTTGAACTCACAACCTCATGCATGCATGCACTAACATGCACCCACTAGCCAGGTGAGCACTTGCTACTTCTTGACAAAAGAGCAACAACAAATCAAATAAACGTGGATGAATATGACTAGCAAAGGAAACACAGCCATGTACGCAGGGGCGCGCACGGGAGGCGACCTCGCCGGCGGCCGGCGGTCGGAGGCGGGGCGGCGAACGGCGACGGGGAGAGGAGGGGCGGTGGCGCACCTACCGGCGGCGGCGGGGAGGCCCGGGGCGGCCGGCGGCGAGGGGAGACGGTGGCGGCGGTGGTGGAGCTTGGGGCGGCGGCGGAAGATGGCCGAAACGGCGGCGACCGGCGGCGGAAGCGGCAGCCGAAGAGTGGAGGAGGGCGGTGGAGAGAGGGGAGACCGAAAGGGGATGAGTCGGCGCATGGAGGGGTTTTATAGGTGGAGAGAGGAGATAAACGGCCGGCGGTTTTTAGAGAGGAATAAAGAGGGAAGGCGGCCGGCCATGAGTGGGGAATGAAGAGAGGAAATGATTGCGCAAACGCTCGGGGTTTAAAGGGCAAGAAACGGCCGGGATTAAGAGCTCCAATTCGGCTCTAATGGAGGAGGAGAGAGAGCTAGGGGAGGAAGAAGAAGAGGTTGAAGAAACATATGACATGTGGGGTCCATGTGTAATAGAGAGGGAGAAGAAGTGAAGGGGTACGGGCCGTCCGATTCGCGACACGTGGCAAGTGAATGGATAAGAGGCTTTGGATTTTATGAAGGGGTAAGTTGTGGTGGATGGCTAGGATTAAAACGTGGAGAGAGATTGATTTAATCTGAGAGCGACACGTGGCGGCTAGGGATATATTGATTTTTATTTTCGGATTTAATTTCAGGAATTACTAGAAACTTTATTAATACTTCGAAAAATAATATTTAATGTCTAAAAATTCCAGAAAAATCATAGAATATTCCTGGAAGTATTTTAGACTTTAATAAAAATAGTTTTAATCTCAGATTTGAATTTAATAATTTTATAAAATACCTTTTTAGCTTTGAAAATTGATTTTAAATTTCAAAAAATTCTCAAATAATATTTAAAAATTTAAGAAAGGCTAGGAAAAATATAATTTTCCCTTTTTGGCTTTAATAAAATATTTTAAATACATTTCCTTGTTTTAAATTTTTAAATAAAATCCAGATAAATCCAAATAAGACTCAAATACATTAAAATAATTAATTTAAAATTAAAATTTTTCAGAAAGCGAAAATTTGGGATGTGACAAACCTACCCCCCTTAGAGAGAATCTCGACCTCGAGATTCGGAAAGACTGGGAAAAAGATCAGGGAACTCTGCTCGAAGATCCTCTTCACGCTCCCAGGTTGCTTCCGATTCTGGATGATTATTCCACTGCACCTTGCAAAATTTGATAGTCTTGTTTCTTGTACAGCGCTCTGCCTCTTCTAAAATCTTGACAGGAAATTCTGAATACGTCAAGTCTTCTTTTAAATCCACCTCTTCTAAAGGTATTAACTCCTCTGGTACTCTTAAGCACTTCTTCAACTGTGATACATGAAATACATCATGTACATCTGACAACTGAGGAGGAAGCTCTAACTGATATGCAACTTCACCTATTCTGGCTATAACTAGAAATGGTCCGATATACCTTGGAGCAAGCTTTCCACTGACCTTGAAACGTCGCATCTCTTTTAAAGGTGACACCTTCAAATACACATGATCCCCTGGTGCGAATTCCAACATTCTGCGACGATTATCTGCATAACTCTTTTGTCTGGTCTGTGCTATTTTCAATCGGTCTCGTATTAATCGAACTTGCTCTTCGGCTAGCTTCAAGACATCGGGTCCGAATACTTGACTTTCTCCAGTCTCTGACCAATATAATTGCGTTCTGCATTTCCTGCCATACAAGGCTTCAAACGGAGACATCTTCAGACTAGACTGATAACTGTTATTATAGGAAAATTCCGCGTAGGGTAAACTTTGATCCCAACTAGCTTTGTTGGCTAAAGCACACGCTCTTAGCATATCTTCCAATATCTGATTCACTCGTTCAGTCTGGCCATCTGTTTGAGGATGATAAGCAGTACTGAAATTTAAATTGGTGCCCAAAACTTCATGAAGTTTCTGCCAAAATCTTGAGGTAAATTGCGTTCCTCTATCCGATACGATCTTCTTTGGAACTCCATGCAGACATACAATTCTTGACATATAGAGCTCTGCCAATCTATCTCCTGAATAGGTAGTCTTTACAGGTATGAAATGTGCAACCTTTGTTAAGCGATCCACTATAACCCAGATTGAATCATACCCTGACTTGGTTCTTGGTAGTCCTGTTATGAAATCCATTCCGATTTCCTCCCATTTCCATTCAGGTATCTGCAGAGGTTGCAAAAGACCGGCAGGTCGTTGGTGCTCTGCTTTAACCCTTTGACATATATCACATAAAGCTACATATTCTGCAATTTCTCGTTTCATACTGGTCCACCAGTAACTTTCCTTTAGATCTTGGTACATCTTTGTACTTCCGGGATGAATGGAATATCCTGATTCATGAGCTTCCTTTAGAATTAAATCTTTTATTTCCTTTCTCTCCGGTACTAAAATCCTTTTTCCAAACCAAAGAATTCCTTCTTCATCTTCTGAGAATCCAGGTGCTTTGCCTTTCTTCATGTTATCTTTTATTTCTTTAACATACTCATCTTCTTTCTGAGCTGCCTTGATCTGATCTTCTAAAGTGGGTTGAACCTTTAATGTAGACTGAATTCCTTCATTTATCACTCCCAAATTGAGGCGCTGAAATTCTTCACGAAGAGTTGACTGACTGTCTTGAATCAACATATTGCTAACATGGATCTTCCGACTTAAAGCATCTGCCACTACATTGGCCTTTCCTGGATGATAGTGTATTCCCATATCATAATCCTTTATCAGTTCAAGCCATCTTCTTTGTCTCAGATTAAGATCGGGTTGAGTGAATATATACTTTAGACTTTTATGATCCGTATATATTTCACACCGATTACTAATTAGATAATGCCTCCACAACTTTAGAGCATGCACTACAGCAGCTAGCTCTAAATCATGAGTGGGGTAATTCTCCTCATGTGGCCTTAACTGCCTTGACGCATAAGCAACAACCTTTCCCTCTTGCATTAGTACACTTCCAAGACCTTGTTTTGATGCGTCACAATAAACTTCAAAATCTTTTCTAATATCCGGTAACCGCAGAACTGGTGCTGAAGTTAACCTCTTCTTTAACTCTTGAAAACTATCCTCACAGGATTTACTCCATTCAAATTTCTTCTCTTTCTTTAACAGCTGGGTTAAAGGTCTGGCAATCTTGGAAAAGCCTTCAATGAATCGACGATAGTAACCAGCTAAACCCAGAAAACTTCTGATCTCGGTTACTGTCTTGGGTGGAGTCCAATTTAATACATCCTTAACTTTTCCAGGATCTACAGATACTCCTTCTGCTGAAATTACGTGTCCCAAAAACTCAATTTCCTTTAACCAAAACGCACACTTGCTAAACTTGGCATATAACTGGTGTTCACAGAGTCTTTGCAACACTATCCTTAGATGATCCTCATGTTCTTTATCGTTTTTCGAATAGATAAGAATGTCATCTATAAAGACAACAACAAACTTATCTAAATAATCCATAAATACTTTATTCATCAAATTCATGAAGTATGCCGGGGCATTTGTCAGACCGAAAGACATCACCGTATACTCATATAGTCCATATCTTGTGGCGAAGGCTGTCTTTGGTATATCTTCTGGTCTAATCTTCAACTGGTGATATCCTGACCGAAGATCAATCTTGGAGAAGACACTTGATCCTTTGAGTTGATCGAACAGATCGTCGATCCGGGGTAAGGGATACTTATTCTTTATAGTTACTTCATTTAAAGCTCTATAGTCCACGCACATACGCTGACTACCATCCTTCTTGTTTACCAAAAGCACTGGGGCTCCCCAAGGTGAAGAACTTGGTCTAATGAAATTTTTCTCTTGTAATTCTTGAATCTGCCTCTTGACTTCAGCTAAATCATCAGCTGACATCCGATAAGGTCTTTTTGATATTGGGGCTGTACCAGGTACCAGATTTATAACAAATTCAATCTCTCGATCTGGTGGCAATCCTGGCAAATCCTCAGGGAAAACATCAGGGTATTCGCAAGCTACCGACACATCCTCCAACTTTTTCCCTTTTAAGTTGGTTAACATACTGTTCTTCTTTGAGTGCATAACTGCCTCATGTCTTATCTGAATTCCGTCAGAATTGGTAAGAATAATGGCACGATTGGCACAATTTATCTGTCCTTTATACTTGATCAACCAATCCATACCAAGTATTATATCTATGCCATCGGAGTCTATTATAATAAGGTTCGCTAGGAACTTTACTCCATTTATAATTATGGTTGCACTATTGTACTTTGTGGAACTTTATGGTCATGCTTCTTGCGTGGCGTTCAGCTTCCTTCATGATTCTATCTTGTTGTTCAATGCTCTGAGGTATTCCTTTAACTGAGAAATATGGAAGACAACAACAAATCGGATTGGTACATCTTTAGTCGCCTGCAAGCTTTGGGTTAACTTCAATTGCCCTTATCATATCGATTAATTCAGTATTCCACCAAAAGGGCTTAACTTCTAGTGTTCATCCGACAAAAGACATAATTATTTCATCTTTTCAAAGGTGCTTCATTGCAGAATCATATACCACCAATGCACCTCGTTGATCTCACATTGGTTTCCACAAATAATCCCATAACATTTTATTGTCTATACTTATTCGAATTTGACGGCAAACCATAGAGTTCTTCTAATAAGAATCCAATGATGTTGTAATCTGTGATTTCCACCAATACTTTATGATCCTTGTCTAATCCAATAGATTCATAACTCCCATAATTAATTTAAATCCTCCAGCTTAACCATTTGAACATCATTAAATGATTTAGTCAATTCATAAATTAAAATCCAATTATCTAACAATGATATGATAAATCCACAAATTTCAAATCAACATATCAGAACCCACTTTTCGATGATAAGATTAATCCACCAAAATCAACTTCTCGAAAATCATCATTTTGGTTCCACCAAATTTGAGTGAATCTGAGTACCACAATTAATTCTTATCGAACAATCTATCTTCCATATTTGACTTAAATCCACCAAACTTAAGCCTTCGATCATCCTTAAATGATATATTCAATCTCATAAATTAAAATCCAGTTATCTTTCAACGATCTGATAAATCCACGAGTTTCAAATCAATATCCCCTTTGCAATGACAAGAGTAATCCACCAGATATCTAAGTGTATTATCTTCCAGAATTGCACTGGTATCCACTCATCATCAATAGGTCCACCAAACTATGATAATCAATTAATTCCACAAAATTTATCCGCTCTTCATGATTCAACCAAATCAGACAAAATTGATGTCATAAATTGTTTATG
This sequence comes from Dendrocalamus latiflorus, assembly GCA_017311315.1. Lineage (NCBI taxonomy): Eukaryota > Viridiplantae > Streptophyta > Magnoliopsida > Poales > Poaceae > Dendrocalamus > Dendrocalamus latiflorus. The sequence continues at coordinate 11,101,075 of CM029675.1, forward strand.
ATAATCCAATCTTTTAATTTCCACTTTTACTATATCAAATTCTTAATATTAATTCTCCAATGATCACAAATAAATCCTTCAACTAAAATCTTGTTTTACATCCAATTACTCCTTTCAATCCAAGATAATAAATCCAAGGCACCAAGTTTGGATACTTCTCATGATCTAATTAGTTCCACCAAGTTCAATAATGTGATTATTTCCAAAATCTATTCAATCCATAAATATTGTAGTCTTGAGATTTATTCATAATCAATTTGTATCCACAAATATACCTTTATTACTTTCGAATCACCCAAATATTATCCAATCTTATCAATTCTAACTCCAAATATATCACACTAGCAACAATCCTCCAAATTACCTAACTTGACATCTAAGGATTAGGATGACTTTCCTGATAAGAGTACTTTCCGTAAATGTTGTGATCTTCCATATTTTCTTGGTTCTCAAATATTTTCCAAGCTTGGACTACAATGGAAGAATTGGAACTTACACCATCTGAAGCAGTAACTAGGGTTAGCACAAGGTAAGAGGGAAGTAGCTTAGATAAGAGGTCGGGGAACAACTAAATAACATCCCAGACAAACACACAAGAGATAAGCCAACTCCAACCAGAAGAAACTTAGCTCAAAAACAAAAATAGTTTTTAAAGATGGCTGTACTACAAGTACACAAAGACTTGGTACAGTCCATCTAACACCAACAAGCAATATACATAAGCGTTCTAAAATCGTAGAGCTTTACTTGGGTACTATAAACAAAGGAACTACTCTTCAAATCTTCATGACGACACGGTCCTCTGGGTGCTTCACAGACTTGATCTCTCTAACCCATCTATAGAAATTACAAAGGAAAGTGGATACAATTATCATTCTTAAAAGTGAGTAAACAGATAGATAAGATAGAATATCCTGAAGAAGGTAAGGATAGAAAGAAGAGAAAAGATGAGAAAAGCACACTATTAAATTTTTATTTTATAAAATAAAATTTGAAGCTTTTCTAATAACGGCCATTCTAACTAGGTTACGCCCTACAGTCAAATTGGCTCTGATACCACTTCTGTGAGACCCCGGAGTAGAAACTCCTGGACTCCCTGTGCATTACAGTACTAGTCCCAGATCAACGCTAGTACACACAGTTCAAACAGAAAAGATGATACATTGCCAACAACGCTTTATTATCATAATCGAGATTACAGACCTCGAAGCCTTTATTACAAATGAGGTTCCAGATAATCCGCTTGGTTGGAAAACAAAATAGTTAGAAATGCGTATGAATATACAACCTAGATAATGCTAAGTCCTGGTATTTACTACCGCTCGGAATTAGACCATAATGAAAACGCAATTTCTGATCCATGGAGGAGAATAATACATCACGTCCTTGTTAGGGCATCTATAACTGCCTCCCGAGTTTGACAAACCATTTTATTTTAAAATCAAAATCAAACTTCTACCATGTGAATGCATTCCTTGCCCGCCCTTGACCGTGGGCACGGCTATTCGAATAGTTTTTACTCTGCAGAGTTTGTACACTTTACCCACAAGAGATAAATTATCTTAATAGTCAACATGCTTCCTTTGGCATGAGACCCAGATAAAATATCACAAAGCCTTTCACCTACTCCAGTATAGCTAGATACCACCCGCTAAGGTTTCACCACAACTCGAATCCACGAGTCGGAGCCCCCTCTTGCGCCGTATGAGTACAGTAAACCCTGTCCCTCACTATGAGTAACCAGTACACCCTGGCACTCAATACACCACTGGTGATATCTAAACTACACCTTTATAGGTTAGTTAGCTAGGTCGTACCCATATAGACTTGTGGTTGCACTGTTTTGCTCAGTTTGGACAAACACAAGCGTCGGTCCTTAAACGACCAGGGTGGCTCATTCACAATCCCAAAAATTCTCATGCTAACTGCACCAGCCAAACCTTCCATCCACCCTTGTCAACTTTTCCCTTTGAACTTCATTTTTATTTTCAAATTAACAGTGGTAACATCCATTACCACTTTTCAAACAAATCAATTAACAATGGTAACATCCATTACCAATGTTCAAACAAACCATTGATCAAAACATTTAGCAAACATGCTTCTCATTTGAACATTTTATATTGATTCGCTAAACTAAGCATTTGCTAGTATAAATTTAACAAAATGTAATACTAACTCATTATTGAGTCAAAGGGATATCCTAAGTTGACAATGGTATAAGGTAAACGATTTTCAATGGAAGGTATAACAATTGGAACATTTAACTAAATTTTTCTAAAATCAAGTTATCCACTTTTACAACATAAGCATGCAATAATTTAAAATAACTACACAAATCATTTTGTAAATCATAGGAGCAAGATGGTCAAAGGAGACTTGCCTTCTTGAGCGTGGTTTGGTTCTTCTTGCTGCGACTCGACAGACACTTCGGCAACGTCGGTTTCTACGCGCGAAACAACAAAACAACCAAATAAATAAATACAAATAAAATCACAAAAATATAAAATATATACTGCAACTTAGATTATGCATTTATACAAATTTAGAAATTTGAATCACTGGATTCGGAGATCGGACGAGGGAGAACGAGCGATTGGAAGTTTGATCGGTTTGGAAATTCCAGAAAATGCAAAACGGGGGAATATTCTCTGGAATCTTATTTTGGCTGATTTTTGGGGTATTTTGGAGTGTATGACACGTGGGACCAGGTTGTCATTGGGTGTAGAATTTTATTTTATTATTGTATGACGAGTGGGTCCCGCTTGTCATTGAATAGAGGTGAACAAAAATTTGGATAAAGCCAAACCGAAAATTGCATCGCACTGGACTTGAACTCACAACCTCATGCATGCATGCACTAACATGCACCCACTAGCCAAGTGAGCACTTGCTACTTCTTGACAAAAGAGCAACAACAAATCAAATAAACGTGGATGAATATGACTAGCAAAGGAAACACAGCCATGTACGCAGGGGCGCGCACGGGAGGCGACCTCGCCGGCGGCCGGCGGTCGGAGGCGGGGCGGCGAACGGCGACGGGGAGAGGAGGGGCGGTGGCGGGGAGGCCCGGGGCGGCCGGCGGCGAGGGGAGACGGTGGCGGCGGTGGTGGAGCTTGGGGCGGCGGCGGAAGATGGCCGAAACGGCGGCGACCGGCGGCGGAAGCGGCGGCCGAAGAGTGGAGGAGGGCGGTGGAGAGAGGGGAGACCGAAAGGGGATGAGCCGGCGCATGGAGGGGTTTTATAGGTGGAGAGAGGAGATAAACGGCCGGCGGTTTTTAGAGAGGAATAAAGAGGGAAGGCGGCCGGCCATGAGTGGGGAATGAAGAGAGGAAATGATTGCGCAAACGCTCGGGGTTTAAAGGGCAAGAAACGGCCGGGATTAAGAGCTCCAATTCGGCTCTAATGGAGGAGGAGAGAGAGCTAGGGGAGGAAGAAGAAGAGGTTGAAGAAACATATGACATGTGGGGTCCATGTGTAATAGAGAGGGAGAAGAAGTGAAGGGGTACGGGCCGTCAGATTCGCGACACGTGGCAAGTGAATGGATAAGAGGCTTTGGATTTTATGAAGGGGTAAGTTGTGGTGGATGGCTAGGATTAAAACGTGGAGAGAGATTGATTTAATCTGAGAGCGACACGTGGCGGCTAGGGATATATTGATTTTTATTTTCGGATTTAATTTCAGGAATTACTAGAAACTTTATTAATACTTCGAAAAATAATATTTAATGTCTAAAAATTCCAGAAAAATCATAGAATATTCCTGGAAGTATTTTAGACTTTAATAAAAATATTTTTAATCTCAGATTTGAATTTAATAATTTTATAAAATACCTTTTTAGCTTTGAAAATTGATTTTAAATTTCAAAAAATTCTCAAATAATATTTAAAAATTTAAGAAAGGCTAGGAAAAATATAATTTTCCCTTTTTGGCTTTAATAAAATATTTTAAATACATTTCCTTGTTTTAAATTTTTAAATAAAATCCAGATAAATCCAAATAAGACTCAAATACATTAAAATAATTAATTTAAAATTAAAATTTTTCAGAAAGCGAAAATTTGGGATGTGACATCAACCTTGTCAAGACCCCTGAGGCATTTTGGGCTTCGTTCGCTGATGATCCTGAACCGTCCGATGCCAACCATGTTGCCTATGAAGTATTGAAGTGTAATACCCTGATCGTCGATTCGGCGTAAGTTTTTAAAATAATCGCGGAGTCGCCGGTTTTTCGGTAAATCGCGGGAAGGGAAAATAAAAATTGTAGAACAGTGTAAAATGAATAAAATAAATTAAAAATTAAATTAAAAACCCAGAGTGGGCTGCCTAGGGAGTGGGCCGACCGCCCTGGGCCGAGGCCCAAGGGGGTGGCCGCACCACCCCTTCCCCTTAACCCTAGCGCCCCCCTCTATTCCCCTCCCCCTTTGGCCGCCACCCTCCCCCTTTCCCACCCTCCTGGCCGCCCCTCCCCTCCCTGGTTGGCACCCCCATCTTCCCCCACAGCTGCTACCATTGGTGCCAAGGAGAAAAAGATAGGGAAGAGAAGAAAGGGAAGAGAAGGAAGTAGAAGAGAAGGAGGAGAGGAAGAGGAGGAAAGAAAAGGGGTGATCCTAAGGGATCATCTAGGTAATTTTTCTCCATCCCAAACCCTCTGTTTTATGGATTAATTAGGGTTCTTGGCACGGAATTTGAAGGGAATTAATAGATTGATTGCCCGATTAGAGATTACCTGCTGTCTGCCTGTAGATTGATTCGCACAACGCGTCTATTTGCACGGTTTCGACCCATGAAACGATTTTTCCTGCGGATCTTCCCAAAAGGAAAATTGTAGAGGACTTCGAAACCCATCTTCTGGATTTTTTTCAGAATGTTTGGCCGTGGTATCTGGCGTAGCAGAGTCAGGAATACCGCTGTTTGTCAGGGGAGCAGATTGGGATAGACTGCTGTTCAAGTGTGATTTAGAGGTATTAAATGATTTTTATGATCATGGACGCAATTGAGAAAGTTGTAGGGAATTCAGAATTCTAGCTTCTGTATAAAAAATATATTTTTTGGACCCCTGTACTGTTGTTGGGATGCATTTGAATCTTGCTGTCCAGTCTGACAGAACAGAGAATTTCCTCTGTTTAGTGCATTAAATTACACCTAGCTATGATCAAAATAAAAATGTGTGATCTACATGAAAAATGTAGAAATTCAAGTGATGAAACCATAGATATATCGTTTGCTGTAATTGGATTAATTTTTTTAAAGATACGAAAATATTAAGCAGCGCTGCTGCAGTGGGTAGATTGTTGAATCGTTGAGCGGAGAGGAGTATGTGCGGGTTCGGGGTTCTAGCGATGTCTTTAATCTTTAAGTCGCGCTTTGTTTGCTGTAGCATGTTGCTGAGAGATACCTTGTGGACAGGTGGTTTTGCTCCTGAGCGCACGTGACTGCTTCGCTTCAACGGTTGAGGCAAGTAAACGTAGCGGATGTGCTACTATTTAACTCGTTAATTATTCTACCTTCACATTAATTAATTCTATTAATTGGTGATGCTATGTCTTTGTTACATGTTTCCTTAACGTGGTCCAGATGGTAGTATTTTTATGAATTCAATTGCTTATGATCTTGATGGATTAATTGTGGATATGCGGGATTGTTTTTGGTGAATCTATATAGTGGTGGGGTAGAAACCTTTACGAGTATATTGTGGTCTAAGTGGTAGTATTCTTAGTGAATACTTATGGTTGTGATGGTAGTAATTATTGATCAATTGATATGTTTGGATAATTTGCTCGTAATCATGTGGAAATTTATTTAGTGTGCTATTGCGGAATATGAAAACAAATATGTGGTGGATATGTGGTTGTGGATATGTTGTGGGCATGTTGATGCTCCTTTGAGGTTGGAATTCATGTGGTTTATGATTATCATATCATTCATATCATATCATGACATTTGCATATATGGATGTTGCCGCACCTAGCCGCGACCGTACCGGTACAGCATCGTATATTGCCGTAATACGATGCACCTCTTATCCCGCTGGGAAAGAGTGATGTGGAGCATAGCATGAAAGCATTCATATGCATTGCATTGTGGAAAGATCATTTGCATACATATGCAATATATTTCGGTGAAGTTACTTTGTGGAATATTCAACTTCATAGTTGTAATGTGGAATATACAACTTTATAGTTGTGATGTGGAATTGGCTCATGTGAGCTATTTGTGGTATGAGGATTGTGGATGTGGTCGTGGAATGGGGTTCGTCCCTTGTGATTGGTAAGGGTTGTGATTGTGGCATGAGATTCTTTTCTCTTGTAGTAATTGTTGATAGCAATTGTGGATGTGAGAAATAATAAAGTATTGAAGTAAAACATACATATGCATTATTGTCTTTGGTAGTGGTAGTGGTTGAGGTTTTAAAGTAGTCAAATAAAATTTATTTGCTAATGCTTTACCGTCGTTGATGTGATTTGAGGTTGAGGATATAAACATTGTTATTTGTGGAAGATTAAATGTTGATGATTAAACTATTGTAGTTTAATTAGCCTGTTAAACAGTTTGCTTGCTGAGATTTTATCTCACCCTTGTTTCCTTCTCCCTACAGGTGGACTTTGAGCATGCATGCGAAGGGTAGAGCGACACCACACTGATGCACGTGAATCATATTTTTATGTTGTAATAAAGTTGAAAGGATTCTAGACCTTTGCGTAGCTTTGTTTACATTAACTTAATAATGTTAAATTTGTGAACTGTGTTTTAGATTAAAATGTTGGAGGATGTTTTAAACATTGAATTGTTATCACTATCCTGTTATTCGTTAGTTGTTTATGCTTCCGCTTATACTATCTTGTTTAGTAATTGTTGCCAGTTTAATTTATCTTGTAAATTGGCTAGTTGTGGAGTGATTTTAGTGGCATCCCAGGGTAATGTGGGTCCTGGGGTGTTTCAGTTGGTATCAGAGCGGGCTTTAGGTCCGTGGTAATTAAATTATTAAATTGACACACTGGTGCACTGTAGGATGGGAAGGGTCAAGCATTGCATTTATGCTTTTGACATGTTGTATTGATGATTTACGTTATGAGATAATCTTGTATGATTATGATTTGCTCCTATGACTGTTATGAGTGAGAATTGTCAATGATAAAATGTAGAGGTTGTATTTGCTGGTTAGCGATGTGGTTACCTCGGGTAACTTAGTTGCAGATGTTGTGAGTGAGTTTCTTTAGAAAAGTTGCTATCTCTCCTAAGTTGATTTTGGCCAATTCTTGGCCTATTGTGGTTAATGAATTTCTCTTGAGATAGCGGTTCATTGCAATTGAGGTTTTGCAATTGGTCTCTACCTGTTCTTTAAAGCAATTATTGTTTCTTTTCGGACTATTGAGACACTGTTGCTACTTGTGGATATTGTTGATTTGCAAGGATAGTCTCTTCGTGGGAGTTTGTCTTGTTGTGAATCATGACTCATTGGTTCGCTTGGTATTTTTTTTATTAATAAAATTTTTGTGTTGCAAACTCATTAATATGTTAAAACCTTGGATCTACGTATTTCTTTTAAATTATTTCGAGTGTTGTAGTTTAATTCCTCTCCTTTCTGAAAGAGAGTGTTAAAAACCCTTTGTGGTGCTTTGCTATGCTTAAGTGGGAAGGTGGTAATCATATAAACTAATTCATAAGGTATGAATTATCAAGTTGAGATGTTAGCGTAGTGCATAATTAATTTCAACTAGCATCCTCGGAAATATAGTTGATAAATTTGATATCGCTTTGTAATAGTTTCTTGAAGAAATGTGATTAAGAATTTGTCTATATATGATTGGAACTCATGGAGTTATTGAGGAGTGTGCAAAAAGAATTGAAACGGTTGCTATAACGACATGATCGACGGCATTACTGACTGGTAAAAAGCAACAAAGTAACACATATTTACTCCTGAGGCATTACTGAATTTGCATTTATTTATTTATACGTGAATTTGTATTATGCATATATGAGAATACATTTAGAACAATCTATAGTGTATTTATCACATTCTACTTTAGAACTGTCTGTGATGTATATACGCAGACGGATTTTAATGCAAATTGTCTATGATAAGTAATTGTTATAGATGGTTTGTAATAATAATTGTCTATGAAATCTACCATTATCATAGACGTTTGTTAATGAAAACCGTCTATGATAATTATGTATTACAGACAGCTCGTGGTTGGATGTGTCTGAGATGCACTATGTTATTAATTAATACCTAGCCAAACCGGTCCTGGCAGATCTGTCTTCATTGCGCTACATTGAAGGAGGCGGCTGGCTTTGGGGAGTTTGGTAAAAATATTCTGCTTGTAGATGTAGCTACTTGTAGATCGATTTGTTCTTAGTGATTAGATGTTAGTATTTGTTTCTAATTATATGCCTTGTAATAAAGAGAGATAATAGCTAGGTTTAGATCTAACTTGATTGGTAGTTTGCTCTAATTTAAAAATGGGTCACTACTCCTAGTTTTCTTCAATATATTATTTCTTGATATATATATATATATATATATATATATATATATATATATATATATATATATATATATATATATATATATATATATATATATATATATATTGCTTCATGAATAGTACATAACTAGCTACGTAATTTAGATATGGGCAATTTATTATAAGGTGAATGTCAATTATATGTAAGTATTAGGCTATAGCTAGCTATAGTAGCATTAATAATCCTATTTGACACTAGTTTGTTACATACGTAGCATAGATAGATCGAAACTAGATGTACGTTGAGAACCGTTTGAGTGAGGAGTACATTAATGGTGTGCCTGCTTTTACAAGAGCGGCCGAGCAAGGTATGTTGAAGGAGATGGAATATATGTATTGTCAATACATTGATTGCAATAATCTGAAAATGTTTACCAACTTAGTGCAGATTAAAGCTCACTTAATTTGAAGGGGTTCCAAAAAGGGTATACATATTGAACCTGTCACGGTAAAGAGAAGATTATACAGGAAGATAGTTATAATATCGTCAATGGAGACAACGAGATGTAGGCTATGGACTGTGCTTTCAATGAGGATAGGTCGCATGATGATAATCTGGATCAGATGCTGCGCGTTGCAGAAGTGAACTATAGTGAGAGAGAGTTTGGTAAATTTAAGGGCTTGACAGAGGACTCGGAGAAACTTTTATTCCTGGGCTGCAAGCTACAATATATAAGGTTATCATCCGTTCTTGAACTGTTAAAATTGAAGGTAAGCAATGGTTGGTCTGACAAGAGTTTCACGGCTTTGTTAGGTCTCCTAGCGAACATCTTTCTAGAGGAAAATGTGTTACCGAGAACTACCTACTAAGACAAGAAGGTTCTTTGTTCATTGGGAATAGAAGTATGAAGAATACATGCATATCTGAATGATTGTATTCTCTACTATAAAGAGTATGCAAACTTACATGTTTGTCCGATATGCAAGTATTTCGAGACAAGCATAAGAATGACTCCGATGACAGCGAAGGCATCGAGGTGAAGCAAGGCCCTCCTACTAAGATATTGTGGTTTCTTACTATAATTCCACATTTGAAGCATTTATTTATGAACCAAAAGAATGCAAGATTGATGTGTTGGCACTCGGAGGAGCGTAAGAAAGATGGAATGATAAGACATGCTGTTGATTCTGCCCAATTGAGGAATATTGATAGGATGTTTGTAGACTTTGTTTCAAAACTGAGGAATATAAGGTTTGGTTTGAGTACAGAAGAAATGAATCATTTCAGTAATATGAGCAGCTGACAAAGCACTTGGGCCGTGACTGTATGTTTATACAACCTTCCTCCTTGGCTGTGTATGAAGCGAAAGTACATTTTGATGTCAATACTTATCCAAGGGATGCATTAACCTGGGAATGATATTGATGTGTACCTAACACCATTGGTGGAAGATCTTATGACATTGTGGAATGAAGGGGTACAGGTATGGGATGCGGACAAACGAGAGAACTTCACTCTACACGACATATTGTTCTGCACCATCAATGATTTTTCTGCCCTTGGTAACCTATCAAGAATGAGTACAAAAGGAGCCAAACCATGTCCGCACTATTTAGATTATACCGAGAGTGTGTAGTTGAACAACTCACACAAAACTGTGTACGTGCGTCACCGTATGTTCCTTCCAAGGTATCACCCATACCGCAAGATGAAGAAACAATTTGACAAAAAAAAGAGGACGACTCAGCTCCAAGGCCTTTTAGCGAGAAAGAGGTCTACAATATGGTCAAGGATATCGTTGTTGTGCTTGGAAAGAGACGTAAGTTGAGGACCTGTTAGAAGAACATATGGAAGAAGATGTCAATATTTGGGACTTACTTTATTGGGAGCACATAGAAGTTCATAATTGTATCGATGTCATGCACATAGAGAAGAATATATGTGATAGCTTGATTGGTCTTTTACTGAACATTCATGATAAAACAACAGATGTGTCAACGCACGATGTGACTTGGTCGCTGTGAACATCAGGACTGAGTTAGCACCAAGAGAGATGGATAAAGGCCAGGCGTACCTTCCCCAAGCTTGCTACACTGTCTATGTTTGAGAGAACTGAACTGTGTTAGTGCTTGCATGGTGTGAAAGTTTCGTCTGGTCACTCCGCTAGCATGAACAAACTTGTTTCCATGAAAGATTTTTTAATTAATTGGCATGAAGTCTCATGACTGTCATGTGCTAATTACACAATTGCTTCCTATTGTAATTAGAAGTATTTTGCCAAACAAGGTTTGAGTGACATTAATCATGAGGCTGTGTTATTTCTTTAACGTAATTGCTAAGAAATCAATCCCGATGGACTAGATGCTCTACAGGTCAAGGTGATGAGGACTCTATGTCATCTTAAGTTGTATTTCTCTCCATCATTTTTTGATATCATAGTCCATCTCATTTTTTCACCTTGTGAAAGAGATAAAGATATACAGTCCCGTGTTTCTACATCATATGTACCCGTTCGAGAGGTATATGGGAATTTTTAAATCTTATGTACGGAATCAATCTCACTCGAAGGCCAGCATCATCGAAGGTTATGCAACTAAAGAGGTCATTGAGTTCTACGTTTATTACATGGCTCAGGTCGAACCGATAGGTGTGCCTCTATCTTTTCATGAGGGGAGGCTAGAGTGTATTGGAGCTATCAGAAGGAAAGCAACAACTCCATATCTTGATATGTACACTTAAACCCATTTCATGGTCTTGCAACATATAACTGAAGTGTCCACGTATATTGAAGAGCACAAGGACATGCTATGCTCAGAGAATCTAGGATGATCGGAGGTTTGGATAACGAGACAACACAACCATTGGTTTAATGAATAGTTGAAGGTGGACTCACTGGGAGGTCGTCAAGTGAAATGCTGCAATGATTGGAAAAGGGCCAAAATTTATAATTGTGACATGGCAAGGATATGACATTAATGGATACACCTTTTATACAACAGATCAAGATAGAAAGAGCACAGTCTAGAACTCAAGTATCTGCATAGATGCATTTTGTGAGTAGTACTACTAGCTCAAGCTCCTACTACAGGCTCGTAGAGGAGATTTTGGAGCTCGACTATGTAATTTTCAAGATCCCTCTCTTTTGGTGCCATTGGGTCCAACTCCCACAGGGTGTAAAGGTTGATGAGTAAGGCGTCAGTACTGTGGACCTCAAACCTATAGGATACAAAGATGAACCATTCGTACTCGTGAGATAAGTTGTTTAAGTTTTTTATGTAACCGACCCACCAAATAAGAAGCGACATATAATTTTTCATGGAAAAAGAAAGATTGTCAAAGTTGAGAATGTCGTGGATGAGGAAGAGTACAATAAATTTGATGAGTTGCCTCCATTCAGATATAGCATCATGCTCGAGGAAGAACCAAGTGATGAAGCAAGCTATATGTGTGTCGATCATGGCAAAGGGCTTTGTTTAAACAGAAAATAGCTAAGTGGAATTATCTCACACGGCGAACACCTATTGGAAATTATTGCAATGTAATTAAGAAACTCAGTAGGTAACTAAGGAATTATTCCATTTGAGAGACCATGTGGAGGTGACCCCGTGTGTGTGATGAGTAATTGACGCTTGTTCGGGAAAGTTTGAGTTTGGTTTGAGAGGTTCGAGTCATGTCGTTGCGTGGTGCAGTCAGTTTCGCTCGGACCTTGTCGAACTAGGTCGAACGTGTTTAAGTCGTTTATTTTTGTTTCGATCGGTTTGGGCTTTGAGTATTTCTTCTGATATTATTGTATGGTTACAATATTTCGAGTGGTGCTATGTGATTTGTTTCTTGTCTGTGATAGCTGCAGGACATCGAGGTGGTGTCGTGGCGAGGCACGGGATGACCGGACTAGGCGCAGGTGGTGCCGAGGTCAAAGCGATCGAGGTGTGCCAAAGACGACGAGGACTCGAGGTAGCTGCGAGGCTTGGAAGGCAAGGAATGAGGAAGCTTCCCAGAAGGTGCAGGAGGGGCGTTTTGGTGAATACGCAAAGCTACACTAAAGGAAGTGGATTTGGTTAGAGTTAGTGGGTAAAGTGTAAAGCTTAATGGACAAAGCATGTTGTGAACCCATTATGCAAGGCTATAAATAGGGAGAGTGTCTCCTGCATATTGCATGTCTTGATAGAGGAGTTGATGGCTTTGGGAGGTTGTTTTCGCTTTGTGCTTTATTAGTTGAGGAGTAGGTGAGGAGAGGGCAGCATGGTGTGAGCTTGTCTCCTGTGCGTGTACGCTATGAGTTCTTGATTTTTAAGCATGTATGGGGACGAAACAGTTGTAGTCCTTGCACTCTTGTAATCTTTCATCTCCTTGCATCTATGCCAAGTTCAATCACTTGTTTGTTATTTGTGATGCGTTGATGTCCTTCTTTTTGTTCTTGTTCTCTGCTTTGTTTCTTGATCTTCTTGTCTTCTCTGTTGTGTTCTTTTCAGCAGTATCAGGGTTCCATTTAAAACTTCAGTTGATGATTACTGCTCTGTTCTTTGTCCCTGCCGAATAGCCCTGCTAAGCTGTTTCTTCACTTTATAGGGTGGTTGACTATCTATTATGAAGTCATGTTCAATTAACCGGAAAGAACAGCAAGCCCTTTGATCTCTCTGATTCCTTCGGCTGTACTCAAGTTTGTTTTGTGTCAACTGATTTTTGTAAGCTACTGTTTGGTTCTTCTCAGCTTGCTTTACTCAATAGTATCAGATCTTTCAGGTTGGTTTCGGTCTGTTCTTTTAACTCTATGCAGCAGTTTCTTTTTCGGTCAGAGTACCCCAGTAATTGCTGCTTTTGGACAGTGTGCTATTTGAGTTACCGTCAACTTTGTGCAATCTGCACTGTATGCTTTTCAGCCGATTGAGTTTTATTGCTCTATCCGAATACTTTCTTTTGAAGCCCAAAACTTTTAATCTAGTATGGAGTAGCAATCAAACTGAAAAACTGCATTTAATTTTCAGCCCTGTGTGCTTTCGGCCAGAAGCAGTTTTTTTGTCTTTTCAAATAGTCTTTCTCGGTACTTCATTTCTAACTTGTCTCAGCAGTGAAGCAGTGCAGTTCTGTAGCTCCATTAAAGTGTTGGTCTCTACTATTTTCGGCTGCCTCTTCGTTTCTTGCAGATCATGTTTTCGGCCAGCAAATAGTTCTATTCGGTTTGGTTCTTTTTGTGATCAGTTCATGGCTGTTTTGATAGGCTGTACTCAGCTGCGTTTTCAGTTTTGTCAATAGCCATTTTTATCTGCAGCTATAGCCTCTCATTCGGCATTTGCGAACTATGTGGTGATTCTACCTATTTTTGGTCTGCTTGGGATTGCATTGTGCTAACCGACAGTGATCTAAAGATTTGTTTTTCGGATCAGAAAATGGCAGCAATCTCTTGGCCTCTTCTCTGATTTTTGATTACCTTTCCCTTTTCTTTTCAGTATTGCCTTCTTTTCTCTTTATTTTCCTCGTAGCTTTTCAGTGTGGACAGCCTTTGGTTTGAGAATTCAATTGAGACTTCCACTGGTCTGACTATCTCTGTTTTGGACATTGCTCATAATCTTGTAGCTCAAGTCTTAGCAGTTTCTCGACAAATTTGTTTTTGGGTTTCCAGTGAGCAAATTTAATCTTGCTTCATAGCTTCTATAGCTACCGGAGAAAAGACTCGCATGTGGGTACTTTGGGGGTAATCTTTTAAGGGACGAAATTCACCCCCCCCTCTGTCGTCAATTTCGATCCAACACTTGGTATCAGAGCCGGTTAGCTCTTCTTCGTAGATCTTAACCGGTCTCTAGAGCCATGGTGACAAACAAGTACTCGACCAAGCCCCCGATCTTCGATGGGATCGACTATCTCTTCTGGAAGAGTCAGATGGAGACCTACATCCAGGCTCAGGGCTACGCCATCTGGCGAAAGGTCAAGACCCAGTATGTTGTTCCTGCCGATGAGAACATCAATGCCGGAAACATGGCTGATGTTGAGGCGAATGCTAAGGTGAGGAACATCATAATTTAGGGTCTGAGCAGAAGCGAATTCGATCGTATCTCTCATCTGACGTCGGCCTTCGACATCTGGGTGACCCTCGATGCATACCATGAGGGCACCACCCAGATCAAGACGGTACGACAGGACCAGTTCAAGCGAGATTACAACAAGTTTGAAATGCTCGTTGGTGAGTCCTTGGATGGGTGTTTTGCGCGGTTCCACAAGATTCTGAGCAATCTCCGAGCGGTCAGTCTCACATACCCCGACTCGGACAATGCTCGACAGATGTTGTCTGCTTTGGATTTGCATGTGTGGGAGATGAAGGTGACCACAATTAAAGACACGACCGATCTTTCGACGCTGACTCTTGATGTGTTGTACTCACGCCTCAAGACTCACGAGATTGACACAGTCTCTCGTTGGTCGAAGTCGCAGTCGATGGCCTTAGTCACCGATCCCAGTTCTGCTTCTGGTGTTTTCTCCGATAATGCTACTGGTTTTTTCCTAGCTGATCTCTGTGACGTTACCGATGATCAATTAGAGTAGCTACCAGAAGACCAGTTAGCCCTTCTTGCCAGAAAGTTTTTCCACGCATACAAGAGAGTGAGGGACAGAAAGAGAGGAGGGCTGATAATTTGCTTCGAGTGTGGTGGCCCCAACCACATTTGGGCGAATTGCCCCAAGCTAGAGAAGGGCAAGGGCAACTACGGCGGTGTGAGCAAGAATGACTACATTGACAAGAACCGCAATAAGAAGCCGCTAGCTCATGCTCAAGGCAAGAAGAAGTTTCGCAACCTTGGCAAAGCCAAGAAGCTCTTGCACCGCGTCCTCACCGCCTTCGACGACCTCGACCTCAGTGAGGTGGAGGGATGGAGCGACGACGATGGGACGAGTGATCAAGAACCCAAGGATGGCGATGACTTCTCCGGCATGTGCTTCATGGCCCTTGAGGGCCAAATCAGCGACAGCGAGCTCTATTCCGACTCCGACGAGGTATACCCTTCTTACGACCAGCTTAATGATGCTTTTCTTAAGCTTGGTAAATTCCATGCTAGATGTAGAGCTAGGTGTAGCGAGTTGGAGAAGGAAGTAGAGAGCTTGTCACGGGAGCTTACTTCACTTAGATCTGCTCCCTCCCGTGATGATTGTGATGTATGTACTGCTTTGCTTGGAGACTTGGAGAAGCTAATGACCTCTCATGATAGTGTGATTTCTGATCTCGACATGCTTAAGGTGGAGAATGTTAGTCTGCTTGCTGAATTAGAGATGACTAGGGTAGCTTCTCTTTCATCTACTATTGAGACTACTTCTTGCACCTCATGTGAGGTTAAGGACAATGTTTTTAGAGATCTTTACACCATGCTTATTGATCTGCCTGAAAATTGTGAAAATTGTAATAACTTGAAGATCAACTTAAAGAAGGCAGATCATAAGATTGCTAATTTGCATGCTTCCTTGCTTGAGCCAATTGCTTCATGTATGAACTGTCTCAAATTAACTGCTGAACTTGAATCTGTCACAAAACAGTTTCAAGAAATAATTGACCACAACAAGAAGATGGCTCAATATGCTTCTGTCAGAAGGATGGACACACAGTCGATCGATGCTTCAGGCGTGCTAGGATTGCGCGTAGAGACCGTGCGGAGGCACTTAGGCGTATTCAGGGTCAGTCCCAGACCCTGAGTGCACCTAAGACCAACACGAAGTCTAGGTTTACTTCTGTTGATGGGTTTGGGCAGCATCGAGGACTTGGCTTTTCTTGTTTTACTGATTTTTGTCCTCGATATGCCTTTGGTCGTGATTTTCGTCGTTCTGATGGTAGATCTCGTTTCCCTCGTCGAGATGGCTACCTGCGGCGTGATCAACATGTTGCCGGTGCTCCGACTCGCTCTCCCATAGCGGTCAGATCCAGCAACAGCTTCAGGTCTGCACATAGACCTTCTGTTTCTTTGAGCGACAGAGAGCGTAGGGTAGATAGCGGTCAGTCATGTGTGGCTACTTCTTCTACTCGGCGTGTGACTCAGTATTGGGTGCCAAAATCTATGTTGATTTATTCCAGTACTGAGCCTTTACTCTCTATTTGACTCAGGTTCGCCGGGCTGGGAAGGGAGAGGTTTGGCTTGTGGACTCCGATTGTTCTCGCCATATAACCGGAGACTCTCGTTGGTTCTCTTCCTTAGCCCGAGCTCCAGGTGATGAGACGATCACCTTCGGAGACGCTTCTTCTGGGCGCGTCATCGCCAAAGGTACAGTGCGCGTTAATGAGTCTTTTATTTTAAAAGATGTTGCCTTGGTTTGTAAGCTGCAGTATAATTTTCTTTCTGTTTCTCAGCTTACTGATGACGGTTTGGATGTGAGCTTTAAGAAAAATAATTGCAAAATTCTTGATTCTTCGGGTAGTTTGATTTGCGGGATTTCTTGTTATGGGAGAATCTTTCGTGCTGATTTTTCTGAGTCTTCTGGTGATCCTCTCCGTTGTTTAGTTGCTTGAGTCCTGTGACCTTACTTTCTGGCATAGGAGACTTGGTCATATTGGATTTGACCATTTGACCCGAGTTAGCGGTCATGATCTCATTCGTGGTCTGCCTAACCTCAAGATCGTCAAATATCTTGTTTGCGCTCCATGCCGGCACGGTAAGATAGTTGCCGCTTCTTACCCTCCGGTCATAGTGACTATGACCAATGCACCAGGACAGCTACTCCATATGGACACAGTTGGACCTGCTCGAGTGTAGTCAGCAGGAGGGAAGTGGTATGTTCTTGTCGTGGTCGATGACTTCTCGAGGTACTCTTGGGTGTTTTTCTTAGTCTCGAATGATGAGACGTTTACACACTTTTGAGATCTTTTTAGTAGGCTTTCTGTTGAGCTCTCGGGTGCCTTACGAGCGATCCGCAGTGACAAAGGCACGGAGTTCAAGAATTCCTACTTTGAGAGGTTTTGTGATGAGATAGGTGTAGAGCACCAGTTCTCTTCTCCGCATGTCCCACAACAGAATGGCGTCGTGGAGAGGAAGAATCGTACCTTGGTCGAGATGGCCAGGACGATGCTTGATGAGTATTCTACACCTAGGAAGTTTTGGGCTAAGACCATAGCGACCTCGTGCCATGTTTCGAATAGAGTTTTTCTTCGGGCACACTTGCATCGCACTTCCTATGAGTTGAGATACGGGCGAAAGCCTAATGTCTCGTATTTTCGTGTGTTTGGTTGTAAGTGTTTCATTCTGAAGTCAGGGAACCTAGATAAGTTCGGGTCACAATCTTGTGATGGTATCTTTCTAGGTTACTCGACTTCTTCGCGGGCGTATAGGGTCTGGAACTGCGAGGTGACCTTCGACGAGGCCAGTCCGGGGGCTAGGCCCGACATCTCAGGTTCTTTATAGCAGTCCGAGGAGGATGAAGATGAGGGTTATCTACCTGATCCAGTTTCTCCTCCCCTTGAGGTGCCTGCTTCCTCCACCGCACCTCGAGGAGATCAGCCCATGCCTTCCACATCTTCCGGAGTTAATGGCTCTGTTCCTACCTCATCAGCTCATGAGGTAGAGGCCACTTCCTCATCTCATCCATGACCTCCCCAACATATCCAAAAAGACCATCCTTCCGAGCAGATGATTGGAGACCTCTTTGAGCGAGTCACACGCACAAAGTCTGGCATGTCACATTTCTGTCTCCATTCTACCTTTGTCGCCACCTTTGAGCCCAAAGATGTTAGTCATGCTCTTTCTGATAAGTCTTGGGTCAATGCCATGCATAAGGAGTTAGAAAATTTTGAGAGAAACAAGGTCTGGTCACTTGTTAAGCCCCCTTGAGGTCACAATATCATTGGGACTAAGTGGGTGTTCAAGAACAAACAGAGTGAGGATGGGGTTGTCATTCTGAACAAGTGATGCGGATACGCACATGATTAATTTGAATATTATGATGATTCCGGGGCCAAAGCAATGGAGAAGCACAAGGAGGTTAATCATATTTGCTACCAAGAACAAAAAGCTCAAAGCCCATGGGAATGGAAAGGAGAAAGCCAAGCAGCCCATGCAGCTGATCAAGGAAGAAAGAAGCCCATGCAGTGGGAGAGCAAAAGGGGAGAAGCCCAAGGACTTAAACTACAAGTTTTAGACAAGAATTTCAAGCCAAATTTGGACTTTCCACGTGCTCAACCCAATTCAAACTAGGATTCAACTCAGAGTTCAATTCGGATTCCGTTCGGGACAACCTGACAAGCAATTACTAAAAAGGCCATAACTTTCACAAACGGAGTCCGATTTAGGTGTTCTTGTACTCGTTGGAAAGATAATTTTAAGGTCTACGCAATGGATCTAGTCTAACCTTCAAATTCTTCATGTATAAAAAGTTATGACCAAAACAATATGATGGGTGAAAAATATAGTTTCCTTTCTGTGAGAGTTCATATCCAAAACCATATAGGGTTGAGTTGTACTTGGTTTAGGGACCATATGGATGTCCAAGGGGCTATATAAGCCTTGTATTGGCAGCCTTTAGGGGAGACCAATTTTATGCATAAGATTGAAACAAAGCTATTGCTTGTTCTTTCAACACCAGAGTTCATGCAAAGACTTTGAGAGAGAACTAGGCGATCCATTGTTCGTTCTGCAATTCAAGTTCAAGCCGTCGTTCCATTGGGAATTGGGGACTTGGCGTTCGTCGTTTGTGTTCTCGCGACGAACAATTATCCGGTGTGTTTTGGGCGTATTCCGAAGAGTTGAGGGTTCATGCATTGGTGCGAGTGTTCAACTAGCGACATCGTCTACTTCACATCAACTATCCACGGTTCCTCACTTATAAGATCGGGACCCCTCCCCGTATCAACAAGGCTAGACTGGTAGCTCAGGGCTTCTCCTAGGTTGAGGGTCTAGATTTTGAGGAGATTTTTGCCCCTGTAGCTAGACTTGAGGCCATTAGAATCCTGCTTAGTTTCGCAGCTTCTAAGGGTTTCAAGCTTTACCAGATGGATGTCAAGAGTGCCTTCCTCAATGGGTTTATTGAGGAAGAGGTCTATGTGAGATAGCCTCCAGGTTTTGAGAACCCCAAATATTCAAACCATGTCTACAAGCTTTCTAAAGCCTTGTATGGACTTAAGCAAGCCCCTAGAGCTTGGTATGAGAGGCTTAAGTCCTATCCGTTGAGTCATGGTTTTGAGATGGGTAAGGTGGATAAGACCTTGTTCATTCGTAGGCATGGCACTGACCTTCTACTCGTCCAGATTTATATGGATGACATCATCTTTGGCGACTCTTCTCATGCTCTTGTTTCACAGTTCTCGGATGTCATGAGCATCGAGTTTGAGATGAGCATGATGGGTGAGTTGACCTTCTTCCTCGGCTTCCATATCAAGCAGACTCGGGAGGGTACCTTCTTGCATCAGAGCAAGTACACTCGAGACCCCCTGAGGCGCTTTGATATGAGTGATGGTAAGCCGGTGTCCACTTCTATGGCTTCTTCAGCCTCACTCGACCCAGATGAGGATGGCGAGCTAGTTGATCAAAAGGAGTATCGCAGCATGATTGGCTCCCTCTTGTACCTCACTGCCTCGAGACCAGACATACACTTCTCCGTGTGTCTGTGCGCTCGGTTTCAGGCTTCTCCTCGCGTATCTCACCGCCAGGCGGTGAAGCGCATCCTTCGGTACCTTCGAGCTACCATTGACTATGGTATCTGTTACTCTTCCTCATCCTGTCTTTCCCTCAAAGCCTACTCGGATGCAGACTTTGCTGGCTGTAGGATTGATAGTAAGAGCACTTCTGGCACATGCCAATTCATTGACACTTCTCTTGTTTCCTGGTCATCGAGGAAGCAGTCCGGTGTTGCACAGTCCACCGCAGAGGCTGAGTATGTTGCTGCCGCCAGTTGCTGCAGCCAGGTGCTTTGGATGGCTTCGACCTTGCGGGTCTTTGGGTTAACCATAGATAGTGTTCCACTCTTTTGTGATAACACTTCTGCTATTAACATTGCTAAGAACCCAATGCAGTATTCTCGGACCAAGCACATTGATATCGGATATCACTTCCTTCGAGACCATGTGGAGAAGGGCGACATAGTGCTTCAGTTTGTGGAGAGTGACCACCAGTTGGCTGATATCTTTACCAAGGCTTTAGATAGCTCTAGGTTTTCAGCCTTGCGGGGAGAGCTTGGGGTGGTTTGTCCTTATGGACTGTTGTGAGGGGGAGCTTTGTGATTCATGCTTTATCATGTTTATTATGCTCTTACTCCTTGCTGCTACATTGCATACGGGTGCATTGGGGTTAGTCCTTCTAGCATAGGTTAGAATGTTTCTCTTGTCGAGTTGTTTAGACTTCTTCCTCTCATCTTGTGATTCTAAGATGCTGCTTATTAGCTGTTTCTCTTCTCAATAGGTTGAGCTCACTCACTTCTTATAGGTTCTAGCAAGGGTTGGGCCACCCTTGGGTAGACGAGGTACGTGTTTGCTCCTTTGTGTGTTAGATGATCAGCTGACAGTCTTAGAGTCATATGGGGTAGATGAGAGTCAGTCTGAGCCATAGTATCCTCTATATCTTGTCTGTGCTTTAAAGGACTGCCTTTTCTGATTTTCTTGCCAGCTTCTCGATTTTACTGCTTTGGTTCAGGGGGAGTTCATTTAAGAGCTTCTAGATCTTAATGTTGTCATAACTCAACTTGAACTAAAAGTGCATCACATGATGAGAGGGAGCTGGATCTTCTGTATTTCATTTTTGCATTGTAATATAACTACATGGAGCCTTGATTATTATCCTATTATGACATGTTTACAATGAATTACATCTAGCCATGATCTGTGCTTACTTCCTAGATTTATCATGATTTTATATGTGTAGTTTAGTCTTTGCCATGATAGGTTGATTAAAATGTACAACTTGAATTAAATCATGTCATGTTAGCTCTTGAGACTAGTCTGTCTTTAGTTATTCTTTTATGATTCATGCCATGTCAAATAGGCTGAGTTGAGTCTTGAATCTTTATTGAGCTTTAGATTGAGCTATACTAGTTTCTTGATGAAGCATGAGTTAGTACAACCTTTTAAGAAAGCAAAAAGATCTCTTTTGTGCGAAAAAACTGATCTCACCAATTCTTTCTCATGAGACGGCTTGCCATTGCACTAGGCATGAACTTACGGGAGTTTTGGTTAACCAAGATCATTTCCTTAAGCTTCTCACTTGGAGTGGTCGCATAAGGCTTGAGATCTAGCACATGACTAAACAAAAGTCTTGTTGGAAACAATCATGAGATTTATAAAAGAAAAATATGTCAATTGTGCTAAATTTGCTTAATTACATAAAAAGACCAAGTACTTGAAGAAATGATTCATTCTTGAACTTGTAGCACTCTAAATTGACTCAATACTAGCTTCTTGGTTCCACTTAGATTATTGACATGGCTTGCATCATCTTTGGATACCTTTAGCTAGACTATAATCATGGTTGACTTGACATGCTATGAAATTCGACTAATTTTCAGATTATGACTTATTTGGATTGACTTGTCTATACATGTTTAGTCATGATCTTGATAGCATTTTTATATGTTATGACTTGGTGTAATACTTTAAGGTTATTTTGGATAATCTTCATGGCTCATCATGCTTAAAATGAATAATAGCCAGCCATACCATCCATACTCATGATTGATTCTCTTTCTCGCACCTTGATGATTTTATTGCCAAAAGGGGGAGAATACCGGAGAAAAAGCCATTTTCATGGGGTTTTTGGAGCTTTGAGGAAAATTTACTCTTTCTTTTGCTCCGTTTGTCGACATGGTCATAAGCTTCTTTGATTTCTTTTGGACCATGTTTGACTCTCTTTCATTTTCAAACGAACTCAACTTCACGTTTTTTCTGGGTTTGTCAATATACTCATCAAGGGGGAGATTGAGAGACCATGTGCAGGTGACCCCATGTGTGTGATGAGTAATTGACGCTTGTTCGGGAAAGTTTGAGTTTGGTTTGAGTGGTTCGAGTCATGTCGTTGCGTGGTGCAGTCGGTTTCGGTCGGACCTTGTCGAACTAGGTCGAACGTGTTTAAGTCATTTATTTTTGTTTCGATCGGTTTGGGCTTTGAGTATTTCTTCTGATATTATTGTATGGTTACAATATTTTGAGCGGTGCTATGTGATTTGTTTCTTGTCTGTGATGGCTGCAGGACATTGAGGTGGAGTCGTGGCGAGGCACGGGATGACCAGACTAGGCGCAGGTGGTGCCGAGGTCAAAGCGGTCGAGGTGTGCCGAAGACGACGAGGACTCGAGGTAGCTGCGAGGCTTGGAACGCAAGAAATGAGGAAGCTTCCCAGAAGGTGCAGGAGGGGCGTTTTGGTGAATACGCAAAGCTACACTAAAGGAAGTGGATTTGGTTAGAGTTAGTGGGTAAAGTGTAAAGCTTAATGGGTAAAACATGTTGTGAACCCATTATGCAAGGCTATAAATAGGGAGAGTGTCTACTGCATATTGCATGTCTTGATAGAGGAGTTGATGGCTTTGGGAGGTTGTTTTCGCTTTGTGCTTTATTAGTTGAGGAGTAGGTGAGGAGAGGGCAGCATGCTGTGAGCTTGTCTCCTGTGCGTGTGTGCTATGAGTTCTTGATTTTCAAGCATGTATGGGGACGAAACAGTTGTAGTCCTTGCACTCTTGTAATCTTTCATCTCCTTGCATCTATGTCAAGTTCAATCACTTGTTTGTTATTTGTGATGCGTTGATGGCCTTCTTTTTGTTCTTGTTCTCTGCTTTGTTTCTTGATTTTCTTGTCTTCTCTGTTGTGTTCTTTTCAGCAGTATCAGGCTTCCATTTAAAACTTCAGTTGATGATTACTGCTCTGTTCTTTGTCCCTGCCGAACAGCCCTGCTAAGTTGTTTCTTCACTTTATAGGGTGGTTGACTATCTATTATGAAGTCATGTTCAATTAACCGGAAAGAACATCAAGCCCTTTGATCTCTCTGATTCCTTCGGCTGTACTCAAGTTTGTTTTGTGTCAACTGATTTTTGTAAGCTACTGTTTGGTTCTTCTCAGCTTGCTTTACTCAATAGTATCAGATCTTTCAGGTTGGTTTCGGTCTATTCTTTTAAGTCTATGCAACAGTTTCTTTTTCGGTCAGAGTACCCCAGTAATTGCTGCTTTTGGACAGTGTGCTATTTGAGTTACCGTCAACTTTGTGCTATCTAAACTGTATGCTTTTCAGCTGATTGAGTTTTATTGCTCTATCCGAATACTTTCTTTTGAAGCCCAAAACTTTTAATCCAGTATGGAGTAGCAATCAAACTGAAAAACTGCATTTAATTTTCAGCCCTGTGTGCTTTCGGCCAGAAGTAGTTTTTTTTGTCTTTTCAAATAGTCTTTCTCGGTACTTCATTTCTAGCTTGTCTCAGCAGTGAAGCAGTGCAGTTCTATAGCTCCATTAAAGTGTTGGTCTCTACTATTTTCGGCTGCCTCTTCATTTCTTGCAGATCATGTTTTCGGCCAGCAAATAGTTCTATTCGGTTTGGTTCTTTTTGTGATCAGTTCATGGCTGTTTTGATAGGCTGTACTCAGCTGCGTTTTCAGTTTTGTCAATAGCCATTTTTATCTGCAGCTATAGCCTCTCATTCGGCATTTGCGAACTGTGTGGTGATTCTACTTGTTTTTGGTCTGCTTGGGATTGCGTTGTGCTAACTGGCAGTGATCTAAAGATTTGTTTTTCGGATCAGAAAATGGTAGCAATCTCTTGGCCTCTTCTCTGATTTTTTATTACCTTTCCCTTTTCTTTTCAGTATTGCCTTCTTTTCGCTTTATTTTCCTCGTAGCTTTTCAGTGTGGACAGCCTTTAGTTTGAGATTTCAATTGAGACTTCCATTGGTCTGACTATCTCTGTTTTGTGACATTGCACATAATCTTGTAGCTCAAGTCTTAGCAGGTTCTCGACAAATTTGTTTTTGGGTTTCCGGTGAGCAAATTTAATCTTGCTTCATAGCTTCTATAGCTACCGGAGAAGAGACTCGATGTGGGTACTTTGGGGGTAATCTTTTAAGAGACGACATTCACCCCCTCTGTCGTCAATTTCGATCCAACACCATTGTAATTGATTCAATAATTTAGAAATAATTGCATCTAGGATTGTATCTGCTTGCTTATTTTCGGAGGGCATGGCAAGCATTTCCTGAGGCTAGCCGAAAAACCTAATATGTTGTATACAGAAGGAACTATCGCAGGCGATTTAGTTGCATAAACCGTTTGTGATATATGTATCATAGACTGTTCCATAATAGAATTGTCTATGATATGCTACAATATTATAGACGGTTCCATAATAGAATCGTTTGTGATAATCTACAACATCATAGACAATTCTGTAATAGAATCGTCTGTGATATGATACCACATCACAGATGGTTATTTAATAGAATTGTCTGTGATATTTCTTCTATAAGTAGGGCCCCTTCTAGGGTTTGCGCTCTTACTCCTTACTCGTGCACCTTTCCATCTTCTCGTCCCCCACCGCCACCACCACCACCAGAGAACCCGACATCTCCATCCTCTCCTTCCTCACCTGGTATGGTGGCCCCATCGCCTCTCCTCCAGATGCCCCCTCTGCTCCCTATGCTGCTCTCCTTCCCGTCGCCTCTCATCCCAACGTTGCCAATCCTCCCGAAGGTATGGATCTCAAATCCCACTTCTTTAGCTCATGTGTTATAGATCTATCCATATCTGTTAATGTGTGTTCATGAGTTCGCTCCTCCCCATCGTCTCTCCTCCCGAAGATATGGATCCAAAATCTCACTTTTTATCTCATGTGTGTTACATCCGTCCATATCTGTTAGTGTCTTTTTTAAGTGGAACCCAAAAAGGAATAGGGAAATGGATGTGGGAGGGAAGGTGGGCCTACTTGTGTCAGGCTGGAAGTTGTAAGGTTGTGGGGGTGGTCTCGGTGTGGTCCTCATGTGGTCCTCACGATCGGCTTTCTGGGTCCCCAGTGGTCCACACTCTCCTTCGGCTTCCACTACATTCTTGTCTCCCCTCCTCCGACTCTTCTCTTCTTACTTCTATGGGTGGGCTACTAGTTCAATTCTAAGTGTATGGTGCTTTAATGTTTGTCTTGCAGTTGTTCAAAAATGCATGTCCCCTCCTCCGACTCTCCTCTCCTTACTTCTATGGGTGGGCTGCTAGTTTTGGGATGAGACTCTGGCCTTCGGATGAGATGAGAAATAGCTAGGGAATGAATTTAGAGATAAATTGTTGGATGTTCTTATTTCTTGTAGGAATAATATGTATCACCGGATGTTCTTATTTCTTATCTTATAAGGTCAACCATGTGCCAATGTTTACACTCACAACTCACTGTGATTAGTTTTTGTAAGAGAGATGATGTCATCGCCATCACCGTCGCTAAATGGGTCTAACACTCCAAAGACAGGGGTAACTAAGAGTAGTAGGGGAGTATTGAAAATGCCCGAGGGCCAAATGACCATCATGGAGGTCTCTCCAGATGGGCTCCTTCTGCAACCGAAGAAAGTAGCGGTAGCATTCTAGACTACCTACGGGATACTTGGAAGGCAACAGTTCCTCATCACCATAGCAAACTGGAAAGCTTACTCAAATGACTACAAGCAAAAGTTCATTGATCCGGACAACCATCATGGGGTAGTTGGCAACAAGATTGTCACACGCCTAAATGAGGCCTTCCAAGCTATGACCAATGGGAAGTTTTCCATGTTTTTTGACTAGTGGCAGCCACTGTTCAACACCCCAAAGTAGGGTCACGAGAACAACTATGTGTTCTTTGCCATGAAATTACCAAAGTACCCTTCGCCTCAAATAGATGACCTATTTCACTAGCTTGAGGGATCAACAATATTCTCCAGGATAGACATAAGTCATGATACCACCAGTTGAAGATCAAGGCTGAGGACATTCCCAGAACAACATTCATCACTTGGTATGGCATGTATGAGTTCACGATCATGTCATAGTCCTAACTAATGCTCTAGCCTACTTCATGAACCTCATGAATAAGGTATTCATGGAATATGTGGATAAGTTTGTAGTGGTATTCATTGGTGACATCTTTATTTACTCCAAGGATGTGGAAGAACATGCAAGCATCAACAAATTAGTGCTAGAAAAACTAAAGGAACACCAACTGTACACCAAGTACAACAAATGTGAGTTTTGGCTATCGGACATTAGTTTTCTCTGGCATATTGTATCAACTAGAGGAGTGTTTGTTGACCTAGCTAAGGTAGATGCTATCCAGGAGTGGAAGTAGCCTACCTCAGTGACTAAAATTTGTAGTTTTCTTGGATTGGCTAGATATTAGAGACGGTTTATAGAAAGATTCTCGAGGATTACCAAACCCCAGACCCACCTACTCTAGCAGGAGAAAAATATGAGTGGACAAAAGCATGTGAGAGTTTTCAAGAATTGAAGAAGAGACTGACTACCATCCTTGTAATAGTTCTGCCAGATATACGCAAAGAGTTTCAAGCATAATGTGATACCTCACACCAAGGCCTTGGTTGTGTACTTATGCAAGGAGAAAAAGTCATGACGTATGTATCAAGGCAACTTCACCCTCATGAGGAGAAGTACCTGACCCATGATTGGAGCTAGCTTTAGTAGTGCATGCCCTAAAAATTTGGTGGCATTACTTGATCGGCAACCACTACGATATATACACCGATCATAAGATCCTCATATACATATTCACTCAATCAGACCTTAACCTGAGGCAACGAAGGTGGCTAGAACGGATCAAGGACTATGATCTCGTCATCCACTAATATCCTAAAAAAGCTAACATAGTGGCTGATGCCATGAGCTACAAGTCATATTGTAGTAATATCATGGTTCAAAAATAGCAACCTGAGCTCTATAATGAATTGAAGGCATTCAACTTAGAGATAGTAGAGCAAGGTATCATAGCTGCGATGGAAATACACGCAACCCTGGAGGAGCAAATTAATGTCACCGAAAAAGGAAACTCGAGTGTCCAGAAATTTAAGCATTTATGTCAAAAAGGAAGGATTCCAAAATGATCGATGATCACAAAGGAATCATATGATACGGGAAGCGGCTCTTTGTTCCCTACCAGAGGGAGCTCAACAATTTTATACTCAAAGAAGCCCACAACTCAGTGTATTCCTTACATCTGGGGAGTACCAAGATGTACCAAGACATGAAGCAGCAGTATTGGTGGCCATGCATGAAGAGGGACATTACTAAATATGTAGCCTATTGTGATGTATGCTAAAGAGTCAAAGTCGAATACCATAGACCAGTAGGACTACTACAACCACTACAAATACCTCAATTGAAATGGAAATAAGTTGGGATGGACTTCATTACCAATTTTCCATGACCTAAATAAGGATATGACTTTATATGGGTCATAGTGAATAGACTAACAAAAGTCGCCCATTTCATTCCAGTTAGGACAACCTATAGGGGAGACATATTGACGGAACTTTACATATCATGCATTGTTACCTACATGGTGTGCTCAAAAGGATAGTCTTAGATCAAGGTTCTCAATTTATCTCATATTTTTGGGCTAGTCTTCATAAAGCCCTTGGGACCCACCTAACTTTCAGCACAGCTTATCATCCTCAGACTGATGGGCAAATAGAGAGAGTGAACCAAATCCTCAAAGTTATTATCTGATATTGTGATCTAGAATTCATTGTAGATTGGGAGAAATGCCTACCATATGATGAGTTCTCCTACAACAATAGATACTGGTCTAGCCTGAAAATGTCCTCGTTTGAAGCTTTCTACAGTAGGAAATGTCAAATCCCTTTACATTGGACATAAGTAGGGGAAGGCTATGTCTTTGGACTAGACACCCTGCAGTAAGCTAAAGAGAAAGTTCATCAAATCAGAGACCAACTGCAAATAGCCCAGTCAAGATAGAAGAGCTACATTGACAACTATAGACGAGAACTGAGTTTTGAAGTTGGAGATTATGTTTACCTTAAGGTGTCTTCTTTACGAGGAATTCAAAGTTTCAAGGTCAAAGGCAAGCTAGTGCCAAGATATATAGGACCATTTTTTGTCACTACTAAATGAGAAGAAGTAGCCTATCAGCTGGAATTACCTACAAGCCTAGCAGACATGCACAATGTGTTCCACGTCTCGTAGCTCAAGAAGTGACTTAAAGTACTAGAAGACCTAGCCCCATTAGAAATCATTGAACTTAGGAAGGATTTAACTGTTGATGTCATGGAGAAGCAAATAAGACATCAGACCATTTGGCTTTGTAAGGTCCAATGGAGTAACCACACCAAGAGCGAAGCCACATAGGAGCGTGAGGATCAACTAAATAGATTTTCCCTATATATTTTCTGATCCAGTTGAATCTCAAGGTTGAGATTCTTTTTAGGGGGGTAGGTTTTGTAACACCCCAATTTTATGATATTCTGAATATTATAAATTTGATCTTTGAACATAATTAAAAATTTTGGCAAAAAAAAAAGTTCAAATTTGAATTTGAATTATAAACCAAAATGAAAATTTAAACTCAAATCAAATAAAATGAAAACCAGAAGAAAAAAATGAAACTTTAGACTTTGAGCCTGACCCAAGTTTCTCCTTTCTCTCTTTCATTGGTCCTACTGGCTTGCGAGCCCTTTTTCCTCTTTTTTCTTCCTCCCGGCCCAGTGCCTTCGGCCCATGACCCACTCGCTCTCCCCTCTTTCTTTCTTTCCTCTATGGCCCAGCTGTGTGCCCAGCATGTCATCCCCTCCTCTCTTTCTTGATCTACACCCGGCCACACCAACTCACCGCTTGCTTTCACGTATGCCCTACTCACGTCATCACTGTCTCATAATCACCTGCTTCATTGAATTGCCATGCAACACCGTGCACTATATCGACAAGGTGCTACCACGCTGCTGCATTGCTTTGACTGTCGCACCGACAATTTCACCATGAGTGCATCTCCACCATAGCTGTTGTCAACCCTATCCCTCTGCCTCATCTCATGCGCCCCATCTTGTTGCTACTTTTGTACCCATGTCGTGGTGACATCGACTACCACTGCTCCTCTACGTCATGCCCCTACCCGCGCTAGCATTGCTCATGCTGCTGTGTCACCACCGCTCTATGTAGCTCACTTCCACTAGTTATAAAAGCCACATGAGTACTTCCCTTGTCTTCTCATCCCTCTCAACTCCCTCCAGTCACTTCGCCTTGGTTCAATTTGAACTGAGCCAAGCTCACTATTGACGCCGTTGTGCTTCACTGAGGCTATCTCATTGCCACGTTACTCCAGTGAGCCTCGTTTCTTTTGAGCATGCCAATGGACCACCTCATTCCCCTCTCCACCTCACCTCACCCAATTTGATATTCTCCTCTCCTAGCTCACCAATGCCATCGCTATCAACAACTTCGACTGCCACATCGCCCAGCCAACCTAGTGCACCTTCATTCAATTCCGTTTGGCTGAAGCACCCTCACACCTCCCTCCATCAATCCTCACCATCAATTTTGGCTGCAAACAACCCTAGCTTGCCTGTGCTGTGGTCCTCCACCATGCCGCCTTGGGTTCACACTATCGGACCTCCTAGACCTTGCCAACCTCTCCGGTGAGCTCCCCATGCTGCTTAGATGCTCGCCATGCCTTGGTTTAACTCACTTAGTCATCGGAATATCGGTTACCATGTTGGCTAAGATCCACCACCGCCATGTGTTGTCGCGCCGCCGGTCATGCCGTCACCACACATAGGATCGTCGTGGTCCCGACAACCCATTTTGGGGGTTATCAGCACTCGCCATCACTTGCCTCATCCGCGATGAGCATGGCAGTAGCGTCATCTCTGTGAGTAGAGGGCTGACACTACAACCAGTAATTAAGTTAAGGATGGTACTTAATTAGAGTTAATGATGACCATTAGTTTAATTTAATTAGCCACTAACATGTGGGCCCAGGTCATTAGAAATGCAATTAAAGCCGATTTAAAACTGTGAGTCACTTTCAAGCGAGACCATCACTATGCTTGGGTCCACTCGTCAGTCACTCGCCTCTTTTCTTTAAAGAAATTAATTCAAAAAGGAATTAAAAATCCTAACGGCCTTACATGTCAATCGTTGTTAGATTTTTCTTAAGAAAAATAATTCAAAAAATTTAAAACCGGGCTGGCCTCACTTGTGAGCCTCTGGGATATTTTCTAATAAGGAAAATAAATAAGAAAATACAATAAATCATGGGGCCCTATTGTAAGAGAGACATACTCTCTCTTCTCTGTTTATTTTTGGGAAATTTTCCTAAATATTAAACATTGGAAGGCCCGTTCTCACTCGTTTCAAATCCTAATCAAATGAAACTTGTTTCTAAATTCATCTAAATTTGAGATCTTTCAAACACAAGTAAAATTATAAATTTTGGAGTTTATTTGGATTTTAATTTGGATTTATTTGTGTAATCATGCATTTATTCACTTTTTCATTGCAAATGCCTGAGTAGATTACGAAGACTCGGAAGAGCAGTAGTTCGAGCCCAACCTGGACCTCCAAGACCAACAAGCTTGCAAGAAAGGTGAGTTAATACTTTGATTATATTGCCCCTACTTTTTGAATGCAAGTTATATTGTTTTAAATAATTGCATGCTTTTGTTATTATGCAAACTATATTCATGTTAAGCCATAGTTAAAACCCTATGAATAATTGAGCTATTACAGCCCACTCCTTGGCATTAGACATGAATCCTTGCCACCCTAAAATTAATGATAAACATAATAGATATAAGTTCATATCTAAGGGTCTTGCTTGGATACTTAAGGACATTAATTTTCCCTGACATCATTTCAAATATAAAAACTTTGTTGGGTAGCCACTTGAGGGAAGTGGTTGGTATTTGAATTAGAAGTGATATTTTAGAATTCTGAAACTCTAAACTTGCTTGAATATCTGGATGCATGGTAAGAAGGGCTGGTACGGTGGGAGCACAAGTGTGTGGTTTGTTAAACAACCGCCCAGGTAACCCTAAAGATTAAATCTTGTGATGACCTCCTCGTATAAAATAGTGCAACCACAAGCTTATAATGGGTACAACTTGGCTTATTAATTTGCATTGATTCAGTGCGTATTGCGCCACTTGGTGGAATATGGATAGAGAGCTGGATGGAAGCCTCCGTGCGACGCAAGAGGGGGCCTCTAGAATGGGTGGTTGGAACCCCACAGTGGTAAAAACCTTAGAGGCTGTGATATCATTGGAGGGATGCATTGTAAAGGCCTTGTGGCAATCTTCTTAATTTGCATGTCTAAGAAAACATGTAAATTATAACAAGATGATTATCTTTTGTGGGTAAAGTGTACGACCTCTGCAGAGTGAAAACTATTTGAACAGTCATGCCCACAGTCATGGGTGGGCATAGGAACATCCTCGAGTTAGTATCTATTTTAGAAAAGAAACTTTGTGGGTGGAATATAAAACAAAAGAGGATGTTTGGAACCCTGACTTTGATTTCCCCAGGGTGGTTGGAACCCATAGATTATAAAGGGTGGTTGGAACCCAAGAAACAACTATAGCATATGGTGGATGGAACCCGCACCACTATTATTATTTCATACCTTCGCACTCTTTAGAAAACATGATTTAGTTAAAAATGCTAAGTCACAAGATTTTTTACTTATTATAATTCAACTATGGCATTTCACAAATAAAAAAACCTCAGCTTTCCTTTGTTATGCCATGTATCTATATTATTGCATTCTGTGTATTAGCTTGCGGAGTATGGTTGTTGTGCTCTCCCTTGCTCACTAAATTAACTCAAAACCCATGGATCATGACCACAACACATACTACTCCACTCTGGGACCGTATAGAGAAAAAGATGGTAAAGATTAGGGCATTCTTTAGCATCTTGGTCCTTACCTTAGATACGCAAACTATGATGGTGATTGTGTGCACATCTATTATCTAAACTCCTAGTACTAGCTAGTTCATCATAGGGTAAGAAAGTAGAAATTATGACATTAATTAGAGAATTAAAGACTTGATCGTCCCACTCCACTATAGTAAAGAAAAGATCTCACTCATCATAATTATCATATTGTCACAGGAAAAAACATATTGGTGCAAGGATAGGATTAGACATCAAACATTGATAAAATGTTTACATATCATGAGATGTATATGAAGTTATAATAAAGGTCCTTTTTTTCTATAGATAGTTCAGACAAAAAGGTGCAGATACTTGGGGATGCATTGGTGTTCAAGCAAAGAGAGCACCAAATGAGTCCAAGAAGAATTACTAGACTCCATAGATGGAAAAGTCATGTGTGATGGGTGGAAACTTAGAAGAATCCTAATCAATCACTATCTTGTAGGACCGATGCTGGTAATTAGAGGGGGTGAATGATTCACAAAATTTTTCCCTCAATAATCTTCAAAATCTTCACTCTAGTGACTATGAGAGTCACCAAGGCTGATCGGTCTAACCACAGGGACAAGGGCGGTTGAACCACAGGTCTAGGGCTGATCTGACTGGTCCCCTGTTATCAAACCTGAAAACCTCTCAGGTCAAAACTCAAATCTCAAGAACTTGCTCAAATCTCATCGCACACATCCAAATTTTGCATGAGACTTGTTTAGGACATTAGGAATCTAAATCAATCAAGAATCACAAGGTTCTTGGGATCAGGTTCACTAAATTGAAGAGAATCAAACCTAGGCCACAAGAACACTAAAAACCCTATAACTCAAATTATTTTTTTGCTCATGAGGATCTAGGGCATGAGTTCTTCTAGATCTATTCTCACGTGTCCTAGCAAGGTAATTTAAGCAATAATTCTAGCTAGAACTCCCATAATCATGAAATCACAAATCTGACTCAAGAACACTCATGAATCGAGCATAATCTTGATTCTTGCTATGAAGGTGACCTAGATGGACAACGATTGATCAACTAGAATCTTCTAACGCCTCTTACTTATCATAGATCACAACAAGACCAAGAGAAGGCTCAGGAGTGAAGAAATCACATCAAGAACACAAGATACAGTCAAAGTTCAAGATATGAACTACTAGCAATTTGAGAGGCAAGGTTTGATCTTCACTACCATGTAGAGAGGAAGGATTACAACAGTGTGGAGATTACAAGATTCTCCCAAAGCACCACTCTTTCCTATCCACCTCTCTCTCTCAAACGATAGAAGGAGACAGGTGGAAGAATAAAAACCTCAACCCTAGAATCCATGGCCCTAACACTACCTCTCATCCCCTCTTATAACTTGAACCACTTAGTGGGTCTCAACCCGATAAGCACTTGTGGAACCCATCAACCTAACTAACATTGGTTTTCTCAAAGCATTTACAAGACTCAACCCTCTAAACTTTTAGTGATTAATCCACTCAGCAATATCGGCTCCATAACCTAAACCACTTCCCTTTGCACTGTAGTTTTGATCAAGGCACCACCCTGATACTTGGTCAACTACCAAAATACCCTTGATGAAGCTTCTAGACACCTTCCCTTGACTCCATCTTTACCTTCACATCAAAGCATCTCCGTATGCTATGACACGTAGCTTGTAGTGTCCAATGACTAGCCATTATATCTTCACGCATTCGGTCTCTGCGAACTGTCTTTACATGCATCGGCCTCATCACACAGCACACCACATGCACTAATTAACCTCTTTACGATTCTTGTCTTCTTTGTGCTTCCCGCTTGAGCCATGTAGCCTCACCTGGACTTACTGGACCTCATGGGCCTTAGCTCTCTCACCTAATCCCGATCTCTTGCTGTTGACTACTAATGTTCTCTAAGCCACAAGCACATCTAAAGACCAAGCAAACATCCCAAGCACAAGTTTCATGTACTTGAATCACGTTAGTCAAAATAATGCATCATGCAATACAACACAACTAACCAATGGTTCCCATGCCATGCACACTCCCAACCACTTAACACACCACTCACCAGCAACCCCAAACATGTCTAGGTTACACCTAGATGTCTCTGCCCTCTCCAGAACCTCTCACTATTCTCAAGTCACAACCACACTAGTCTAGCATTTAATTGTACCAGTCTACGAAGACCACACTAGTCTTACAAAGACCATATTGGTCACTGATCTCTCACCACCAAACTAGTCTTGTACAACCACGTTGATCTAGCATTTAATCGTACCAGTCTACAAAGACTACACTAGTCTTACAAAGACCATATTGGTCACTGGTCTCTCATCACCAAATTGGTCTGGTACAACCACACTAGTTTTCCACGACTACACCAGTATTACACAACCATACTGGTCTTATATGACCACATTGGTTTTCAATGACTACACTGGTTTTACACTCTGAATTTTCTGAAACTTTTACAAAAACTCAAATTCAACTCAACTGAAGTGCTAATTGTTTGTCACAACCTATTCTAGACCTCCTCACATAGTTTTTCAATCTTTCCCTTGACAAACACATTGGTAACTACTCCAAAAATGCAAGTTTGAGTTGGTTTTAGAATTTAGAAGAGAATTTTACAAAAGTGAGCTAAACGTGGTCGAAGAGATGGAGAATTGAAGGAAAATGTCCAAGTGAGCTAGAAATGAAGTGAAGTAACTAGAAAGAGCAAGTTTTTCCACAAAACATTTCAACTCCACTAAGAATTAGAAAATTTCTCACTCTAGTTCCATATGACAGAACAAGAGTTCAAAATGACCTTGGTCATGGTGAGAAAGACCACATTTTTGCAATAAAAGTTCAAAAAACCAAAAATCCCTCTAACTCTCCACCTTAACCCCCTATGCATGCATTTTTGCACCAAATTTCTGCCCCTTTGACAATGTTTGCATTAAGTAAAGAAGGGAAGAAACATAAGAAGACTATGGGAGAGACATGGCTATTTTTGAGTAATTTTTAGGTTTTAGTGGGAGAGAGAGATCTGAAAATTACCCAAGTCTAGTGAACAAGTATTACACCAAACCATGCTATGAAAGAAGCTTGCAAGAGAATGTGAAGACATATAGAGCAAAGTAAACCAAGACTAGCTAAGAGGTGATTAGAAGCATTCGATTATATCAAGCTATATCAAAATCACAAAATTAGTTATAGGTATCATATATTGAGTCATGACAAGGCAAAGGGTCAAAGTGAATAATAGAATTTAGATCAAGCAATGGGTTGCTAATAGCTCAAAAAAAAGGCTCACTTAAGC
Organism: Dendrocalamus latiflorus; assembly: GCA_017311315.1. Lineage (NCBI taxonomy): Eukaryota > Viridiplantae > Streptophyta > Magnoliopsida > Poales > Poaceae > Dendrocalamus > Dendrocalamus latiflorus. The sequence continues at coordinate 11,136,668 of CM029675.1, forward strand.
TTGTAACCTATTTAAACATTGCATTTCAGTTGATCTTAAGACTCATGGCCTACCTTAGTAGAGTAAGTCCTAAATTAGGAGCTATCTACTACTGCCCTCTAAGCTTTAGCTAGTTAAAAAAAAATTAGTTCATTTTGTCAAGTTCTAAAGATCTTAAGCCATTGCTAACCATATCAACACAAAGTTTAAGAAAATCGTATTGGTCATAAAAAAAACTCCCCATGAGTCCGTGCTAGATGCAATGGCAAGTACTCTCATGAAAACTAATTTTTGAGATACAATGATGAGCATAATTGAGATCATTTAGGCAATGTTTTCAGAGACAGAAGCTAGCAAATGATTCAAAATAGAACTTAAAAAATCTCTAACCCAAACTTGACCTATGTTCATGACTCAACTCAACAATTTGACATGGCATGAGTCAAAATGTGATCACACTACTATAAAACAAGCTATACTGGACATCTCATTACAGACGATTCATATGGAAACGTCTGTGCTTTGATTATTATAGACAGTTCATGGCAAAAACCGTCTCTGAAACTATCACAGACAGTTAGGTTTAAAAGCCGTTTGTGATATATGCATTATCACAGACGGTTTTTAATTAGAACCGTTTATGAAACTATCATAGACAGTTCATATAACAAACCATCTCTGATATGTGCATTATCATAGACGGTTCATATAATAAACCATCTCTGATAATGACACATCACCGATCCTTGGTGTATCCCCCAGGATTTCAATCTCACCCGTCCATTCTCTCCACATCAGATGGAAGGCACCGGTTCCTCCCACCGCTCAGCTCTTATTAATTACTCTCCATCTACCTTTCCACCAACAGTCACGGGTGAGTTCATGCACTATATAGCATCCTGCATCCTCCCCTCGACAACGCCGACTGCCACGTGAGCTAGCACCTCCGTTGTGTAACATCCATAAATTTTAAATTTTAGGAAATGTGTAGCCCTTGCATTATTTTGAAATATATTTTCTCGATATTTGGATTTTAGTGGAGTTCCTTTGAATTTTTGGTTGAGGTTCCAACAAATGAAGAAAGTCATGAAAAATACAACAAATAGAAAGTGATGAAGGAAACATAAAAATAATAGAACAATTTTAGTTTGAAATCAAATCTGAAGAGATGATCCATCAAAAAGGAGAAGGGTAAAAGATTTGAATCAAATTTGAAATTTCACTTTGGGCCTAGTAATCATAATAGTATAAATAATAAAGCTAGTAATAAATAAAAAGGGTGAATAAATATGCATACATAAACATATACCATAATAAATAAATAGATATAAGCAAATAAGTAAGCAAATAAATAAATATATGTAAATGGAGAACCCGTCAAGCAAATTGGCACATTACATTTAAGATCATATTGATATTATTTGCTACATTTCAACATTAGATATTCAATTTATCATTCCACTCACAATTTGGAAGTAATCCAACATCAATCAATGCATTTACAAACTAGATAAGCCATAGCGAACGTGACAGTTTATAAATGAGAAGTTCAGTTTTCAGATGTTCAAAAGGCATTCAACTGACTCCATACATCATACCTGGCTAAATGGACCTAGCCAACTGTGTCAACCCAAGGCACGGTATTGTTGTTCTGGCCTAGGCATGGCACGAACAGTAAATAGGCCGTGTCGGCCTGGCCCAATCAGGCATGTTGTGCTTGGCCAGCACCTCGGCATGGTGGGCTAGCCTGGCCTAGCACGGCACAACACACCATTTACGCCCCAAACCCTCTCAAGAGGCCAGGTCTGCTCAAAAGAGTGTAGTAACTCTCATGTGGTAATACAGTAAAACTGCTTACAGTTGATAGTAAAATTATTATGTTAGGGTTACTACACTCTTCCAAGTGCAGATAAGTGACTTGGCAGTAAAATAACTTATGATTGGTAGTAAAATTAATTATGACTGAAAGTAAAAATAACTATGACTGACAATAAAATTATTTGGAACTGACAGTAATTTATTTGTGACTGGCAGTAATCACTCTTTGTCGTCATCTGACTAACCGTAGTCCCCATCAGCCTCACCCCCCTCGGCCATTGACAGTAGCCCCCTTTCGCCCTTGCCCAGTTGCCCCCATCCACTTGGCCCCCTGCCCCTTGGCCCTACCATTACTGCATGCAACAGTGGCACCAACAATACTGCCATTGGGCACCAGGCCGGCTATCCTCACTACCACCTCGCTCAAATCCTTATTCAAATTAATTATTTGGAAGCATTTGGTTTTATTTGGTTTTTCTACGAATTTTTGGAATTTAAAATTCAATTTCAAAATTCAAAAGTATTTTATGTAAAAAATAATAATGGCCAACTTTAAGTTAAAAATAATTTTTCTAAGTCCAAAATGGTCTCAAGAATTTTTATGAAGTGTTTTGAAAATTTTTGGTTTTCTTTGCTATTTTTTTGAAGCTAAAAAACAAACAAAAATTAATTAACTTCCCATTTGGACACCCCTCCTAGAATTGCTCCAAGAGGAGCCTCACTTAACATGGGTGTCCCAAGCAAAATAGCCACAAGGTTGGCTTGTCAATTATATTGACTTATCCTCACCTTCCTCTTTTTTATTCCTTAGCCTTAAGCACTTCGTCTTCAGCCTTAGATGGATCTGTAGACCAAAGAGCTCATGTTTCCTTTCTCTCCTCTCTTCCATGGCGACTTTCAAACCAAATCTTATCTCAATGTCATTTTAAAAGGAATGTTGTGCCAAATCATGCAACGAATCCATCCCTTCTAGCCTATTGATTCAACCATTTGCATTTTGTCTCATATTTTCTGAAATAGACACCAAACCAAATCATGTAGATTTGAGTCAGTTTCTATCCCTTCCAAGCCTATAAATACAACCCTTTTACCCCTCCCAACCCTCCTCAACCCTTGCCAAGCCTCTCAAAGCCCATAACGCTGGCGCCACCAAAGCCCTCCATCCCCAAAATTGCTTGTCGTGTCCCGATCTATCCTATGAGAATTTTCATGATTCTTTCATGTCACATCATGTTTCCATATATCAGCAACCTTCTTGCTAAGTTAATTTGATTTTGGTGCAGTATATCTCCCGAAAGCGAGATTTCCATAATTTAGGCCGAAATTGCTTCCCAACATCAATTTGTCACCTCCGATGAGCTTTAGGCTATGCCATCATGTCTTTGAGATTTGTCTCATCACTTTCTACACGGTGTTTCCCTCGCTTTCCCCAGAAACCTCCCTAAATTTTCACTTGTAATACCTAGCCATGGATGCCTAGGGCACCTTACATTCCCATCTATCATGTGATGTTTTCTCCAATCCTTTTGCGTCAAAATGTGCCAAACCATCCCATGTGGCTACCTTCAAAGTGAATTTGGCTTTCATTCACCGAGCACTGAAATATTGAGTTTTCCTTTTTCCCTATCATTGAAGCTTAAACATTGATTGTGTCGTCTCCGATGAGTTTCCGGCCACATGGGAAACTCGATTGGTTTTCATTCACCGATATCGAGAATTGAGTTTGACCTTTTTTAGTAGCCATTCTCCTCTTTCTATTTTTCATCTCTACGAACTTACCCTCTTGATGAATGGCTTTACTTACTAACTGATGAAAGTCTTAATAGTCGTTGGAGAGTAACCGAATTGAGATGTTGTTATTCAATCCCTCCAAGAATCTTTATTGTTTTGCTTCATCAGTGGACACATCTTCTAGTGCATATCGGGCCAGTTGATTGAACTTTTGTAAGTATTCATTCGCTATGCGACCGCCATGACACAAAACTCTGAACTCTTTCTTCTTCAAAGTTATGGTGCCGATGGGTATGTAAGCCTTGCGGAAATTCCTCACAAACGTATTCCAAGTGATAGCCTGAGGATTAGCATGAGAGGCGGTGAAAGTATCCCACCACTCAGGTGCTGGTCTATTCAGCTGGTGAGAAGCAAACAGAATCTGTTCTCAGTCATTGCACTACAAGATGTCCAATTTCTTATCAATTGCTCTGAGCCAATCATCAGTATCCATTAGCTCTAAACTGGTTGAAAAGGTTGGAGGCCTTATCCTCCAAAACTCGGACAGTACTTATATACATACGCCAACACACAGAATTACCATGGCAACACTGCTCAGCACGGCACGGCATCGCGCGTTACCCTCACTAGTGTAATCTAAGGTTGGACATCTGGTTGATCTGAAAGCCTATTTGGAGCACACATTTATCTTAAGGTATCGATTAAAAGGGAAGTGCTCCCTCCATTGAATTTTTTTATAGGGTATCTACGTGTTTCGATATTCAAACGATGATGTAATGTTTGACCACCAACTAGTTGAATACTTCGTCAATTGACTTATAAGGCATAATTTAACTTGCCCTGATCAACTCGGCTTCGGCTTCTGGCTTATTTTTCACTATTCATAAGTTTCATCTTTTTCTGAACTTTTGGTTTTTTTTTGTTGAGCTTTTTTGCCGGTTCTTTTTTCCCGTGTTTGTTTGTATTATACGTAATGGGCTAACATATTTTTTATATTTTTATATTTTTTTAAATTTAATTATGCTAAATAAGTCTTTGTCAGCTACAGTGTTTTTTTTCAGCCAGCTACAATGTTTTCAGCCATAAGGCATGAGCTTTTCAGCCGAACCGATCACCACCTTGGTACGATCTTCAAAACTAAACTTTTGACTGTTTATTTCTTTTATAATATGTTGCTCATAACCACAAAATCGTAATTATAAAAAATCACAATCAAATATAAATAATCTGTATATTATTGGACTAGTTGTTAATTAAATTTTGCAAAGTTTGAATATCCAAATGCGTGTGCGCCTTATGCACACGCCTTATACGAGTCAACGGAGCGAGTAATATATAGGTGCAGTAGCATAAGTGGCACTATTAAATCCGTACTTTCATTACAACTTTAGAGACCGTGCTTAATCAAATCGCGTTCTTACAAAAATTAACTAGGGAGTAACTGATTTCTCTGGAGAAATCAGCCCGTTAACGTTTCCATCGAGGGCAAACTCCTCTTGTTGTGAACACGTGGAATCCCTGGTAATAAAAATCAACACGTCAGCCGGCGAATCACGGCCGTCGGATATCAATCTGAAAGCCACGAGCCTCCCAAACCAGCCTGCTACATGCACGCTTGCCCCATTCCCCGCACGGATTTTTTATGAATAATATATTTTATTCAAAATAACAGAAATATACCTAACTAATTTTTTTTTACAAAAATAAGCTTCAGTCGTTGTGCCGTCAGGCGACTGGAGCCTATCGCCCAACGGCCACGCAACACGTAAGTAATCCGCTAGCCGCTGGGCGAATTGATTGCAGTCGCCGAACCGTCGGGCGACTGCTTCCAGTCGCCCATCGGTTAGGCGATTGTGGGCGACTACTTCCAGTCGCCCATTAGTTAGGCAATTGCGCTTCCAATCGCCGAAGGGTTGAGTGACTGGAAGCGCAGATAAAAGGATCGTGCGGCCGAGCGGGCTCATTCACTCGACCGCTCGGTGAACAGACGTGACAGAAAAGAAAAGGAGAGGGAGGAGAAGAGGAGAGGGATAGGAAGGAGAGAAAAGAAAAGAGAGGAGAGAAGAGGAGAGGGGAGGGAGGAGGAGAGATTTTGCGACTCTTGTGAGGTAATTTTTTTGTTGTATTTTAAATTTGTATATGAAGAAGATAATTTATTTAATGTTAGTATCAGTAGAAAATTGTAGATGAAAAAAGAATAGTACAACTTTGGTATAGAATATTTAGTCAATGTAGTTTTAGAAAAGTAGCAGCCGTGGTAACATGTGGTTGTATAAAATTTAGTGAACATAGTTGTAGAAAATTAGCATCGCTAGTAAATTGGCATGCGTACAAAATTGTAGTTGCAGAAAATTCAGTCAACGTTACGTAGAAATTAATCGTCCATCGAAATTTGTAGTTATTCAAAAAAATTCAGTCAATATGTTTGTAAGAATTTCATAATTTGCTTTATATAAAACAATAATACATAATATTTATGATTAATTACAAATGAATGTAATGTTGTTAGTACATTGGAAAAACACATGTACTGTTGTAACTGATATATAGGCATTTAAATCGATATGCCATGTAAATTATCGAAACCATTAGAAACTATTTGCAGTAGGGGACAGCTCGAGTAGCAAGAAAAGAGTGGCGTTGGTGCTCAGTCTACCAATAGGAAGTTAATGCTATGAGGTTAGTGTAGTTGGTTAAACAGGCGAACGGTCATTGAAATGTAAATTACAGTACTTCTGTAATATGCGATACGATTTGCCTAGTTACAAAATTGAAAATATATGCAGGCAGACATCAGTAATACTGATACCCACTACATTGAAAGTGCATTACGGGGTTTGAACCATCCGGGAAGGTCCGAATGGTGTGGACTTGAGCAGTTTTGTGTAAGCCACTCTAGTACACCTAGACAGCCAGAATGCTTGAATCACAGATGTGATGCACTGGCTTACCCGCAGTTTTTTGTTGGACTCCAAGGAGTGCAGCGTCATCATACAAGGGCTTTGGAGCCGGTCTCCCATGGACATCAGATGGAAGTTGAGAACAATGATGCGCACTGTTGCGTGGAAGGGGTTGTGCAAGGGTGCCGGCGCCGTAGGTACGAGTGCATGATGCTTGTGCAACCATGCCCAGTAGAAGTTGTGCAACGCTGTGCGGATGGCCATCATTTGGGAGGTGCGAGCAGCTCAGATGGCCTGCATGTTAGTGAAGAGAAGGAAATTGCTCATGACAAGGCCGATGCGATACATGGAGGAGAGGGAGAATGGTCATGCCATGGTGAGGATACAGGATAAGCCGATGAAGGGGAGCATATAGAGTACATAGTGCATCAAATGGAGTGTGATGACCGAATGGCTTAGACTGAAGAGGAAGTGTAAAAGAGGACGACGAGAACAGTTCAGATGAGGATGAAACTCCTGTCCCTTAGGAATGGAACCGGTTTGATACTGAGGGCGTTGCCACACAAGACGAGCAAGAATCACCGTGGGAGTATCATGGGACAGATGTTTGGTTGTATTCAATGTTTATTGACAAGGCAACACTGTAGGATGCCATCAAGCTGTGTGAAATCTAGCCAGGAGCAGTATACCGTGAAGTGTGAGCAGGTAGGTTGTCCTTAGAAGATGCACGCACATTAGGGGTGAAAATGGGTCGGGTTTTCCCGACCGATCCGGTACCGAATCCGACTGGTAGCAAATTCGGTAAAGTGGTTTGGTATCCGGTCGGATTCAGTTTCGGATACGGATATGTATAGATGGATTCGGTAGCGGATTCGGTATAGCTGATATCCGACCGAATAGGTTCGGTATTCGGTTACTCAGATACTATCCGAATAAAAACCGAATAAATATCTGTCTAGTGCTCGGCCCATCAGTGGATCAGCCACACGGCCCATCAGCGAAACATATTCAGGCAGTTAGGCACGGAGGCACCTCGCTCGCTCTCGCCTCGGTATAGCTGATATCCGACCGAATAGGTTCGGTGTTCGGTTACTCAGATACTATCCGAATAAAAACCGAATAAATATCCGTCTAGCGCTCGGCCCATCAGTGGATCAGCCACACGGCCCATCAGCGAAACATATCCAGGCAGTTAGGCACGGAGGCACCTCACTCGCCTCGTCATCTCCAAACCCTAGCTCGCTCCCGCCCCCAAATCCCTCCCCGCCTCTCGATCTCGCTGCCGCCGACGCTGCAGCCAAAACCCTGCATCCCCGAATCCCCCTCGCCGTCGCAGCCGGTAAGCCCCTCTCGTCTCCCTGTTCCCTTCCCCCTCCCTTATCTCTCTCTGTGTCGATTCGATTTGGGCGTGGCGTCTGGTCCCTGCGGTTTGATCCGCGGGCGTGGAGGAATGCGACCGCTCGGGGGAGCGGCGGCGGAATTTCGGGGTGGGCGCGGGTTGTAGCTGAAAAGGATCCGTAAGGTTGTAGCTGAAGGTGATAAAACTGAGGGCAAGCAACTTAGGTTCAAGATTGATGAGGAAACTGATGAGGTTGTAAAAGCTTCAGCATCAGTTGTTTCTGCTATTGCTAAAACAAAGAAAGAATTGCTTGCTTCAAAGAATGAAGGTTCCGCAATGCTTCTTCATAGTTTATCACTTCTTTTTTGCCAACAACCTATTTCATTTAAACATATTTTCATACTTTAAATTGCCTTATATCCATTCTCTTGTCACTGCCTTCTTGTCTGTAGAAAAGAAGATACTTGTGCTGCAGAAACGAAGAGCATGCCCCTTCTGCTGCAAGGAATGGTCAGTATCAAAATTTATGTAGCATTTCATACTTCAGTTTTTCTCTCTTTGCATCAAATCGCTCTGCAAAGCTAGTCTAGGTACAGTGACTCTGCCTTTGCCCATCATTTAACAGGGTTGTTGTTTTGGCCAATCAACTTACCCTTGTTTGATGACAAGCTTCTCAGGTGCACACTTGTGTTGTTCATCCTGTTCCACACTTCCACAAATATGTTCATGCTTTGGATCATTCTCCTATTTCTGACCCATGTCCCCCTTTTGTAGCAAACTATGTATGGTGTGCCAAACAGTTACTTTGGCTCTGGTCAATATCTTTTGTTAAGTTCTTTTTAGCCTTGCCCAGCCTGTCGTTTCCTTGATTCTTGTTACCTACCGTTGGCTTGTTTCTTGAGCAGGGAGGCCTTCATTTGCACCAGCATCAACTGAAATTAGCTGGATTGACTCCTTGAGGCACAATTTGGTGTTGTACGATGCATAGCTGCTTTCTTGAACAAGTTCTATTGTTGGCTGTTACATATCAGCCATATATATTTCTCTAGCATGTATATAGTTGCAAATCAGCCATATGTTCTTTTTTTCATATATAACATCTGACTGGTCCATCACAGGCTGTTTAATGAGATATATATCTTAGCTAGCGTGACATTCCATTCATTTATATAAACTGGACAATTGTTGGCACCTTCGTTCTTGAACATTGTCTGATTTATAGCAAGATGCACAAATTCTTACCTCAACCATGCTCCCATGTATCAGCATAATGAATGATAGCATTAGTTTTGCCATCTTCCATTTAACTTGCCGCCGGGAGAATGCCCCCTACTAGAGCTTGAGCTGCCATCCTAATTATATTTATGCATTCGGCCCATCAAATTACATGTATGGTTTACAGGTTTAGAAACTGCTACGGATATTTTAGGCTCTCATTGTTGCCTTTGATCTGTTTTTACTCATGATGTTGTTATTGCTTACATTACGTTTATGACTGCTTTTTACTCATGATGTTGTTATTGCTCAATCTGCATTGACAGCTTGGATCGTGCATTTATCTTCAGTTGCGAGTTGTGAATTGTGAACTATGATGGCATCTGTAAGTGCAAGTGTAAGTGATAGTGTGGGTGTAGTTGCATCTCATGAAGCGCCAACTGAATGTGAAGAGGCACCGTCCATTGGAAGTGGCACACAAGAGAATGTAGTACAGCATGAGGATGTTGAGCCTAGTGCAAAGAGGCAAAAGAGTACATCAGCTGTTTGGGATGAGTACACTAGGAGTACAAAGACAGTTGAAGAGAATGGGAAGAAGGTTGTTCAACATTGGGCGCAATGCAACCATTGCAAGTACAGTGCAAGATGTGAGACCATCAATGGCACAACCTGCTTTTGGAATCATTTGAAGAAAAAACATAACCTCCGTCTAGGCCAGCTGCAGCTCAAAGTAGAAAAAAATCGTGAAGACAATATCACTGTCATTGAACCGTACAGGTATGATCAAGAAGCTAGCTTGAGAAAATTTTATTTGGCGATAATCATGCATGAGTACCCTTTCAATATTGTTGAGCATGAATATTTTGTTGACTTCATCAAATCCCTACGCCCAAATTTTCCAATCAAAAGCCACATCACTATTAGGAAAGAGCTAATGGACCTCTTTTTAGAAGAAAAGAAGAAACTGTATGAGTATTTTAAAACCGTTGAGTGTCGCTTTAGCACAACTATGGACATGTGGACATCAAATCAGAATAAAGGATATATGTGTGTCATTGTGCATTAGATTGATGATGATTGGCAAATGCAGAAAAGAATTATCAAATTCATGCATGTAGAAGGACGACATACCGGTGCTAAATTGTCTAAAGAATTTACTAATTATGTCATGAGATGGTATATTGAAAAGAAAATATTTTCTTTATCTTTGGACAATGCATCTGTAAATGAAGTTTGTGTTAAAGATGTCATTGCTGAGCTCAAAAAGCAAAGTCCACTAGTGTGTGATGGTTTATTTTTTCATGTGAGATGTGCCAATCATATTCTGAATCTTGTTGCTAGAGATGGCTTGCAAGAAATTGCATCTACAATTCAGAACATTAGATCATTTATATTAGTAGTCAAAGGCTCTCTATTGCAGTGGGAGGAATTCCAGAAGTGTGCAACAGAATGTGGGTTAAAAACAACGATGGGTCTCTCATTGGATGTTGCTACAAGGTGGAATTCCACCTATACCATGTTGAGGGATGCCCTGTATTGTAGGAGTGCTTTTGAGAGGCTTTTGTGCTTGGAACGCCGCAGGTATGAGAAAATTGCTCCTTCAAGTTATGAATGGGATAAAGCTCTAACACTTTGCAAATGCTTGAAGAAATTCTATGATGTTATCGAGCTATTCTCTGGTACTTTATATCCAACTGCAAATTTGTTTTACCAAAGTTCTTGTGATATTAAGATGTCGATATCTGAGTGGTGTGCTAGCACTGATACCACTATTAAGGAGATGGCACAATCTATGAGTGGTAAGTTCGAAAAGTACTGGAAGAAGTCCAATATTGCTCTAGCTGTGGCAAGCTTTCTCGATCCTAGATTAAAGAAAAAAAATAGTGGAATATTACATGAAAAAGTTTTATGGTGAGCTATTGTATAAAGTTGAACTTGAGAAATTCATGAATGTTGTGAAGCATATGTTTCTGTTGCATTTACTGTCCCAAAGAGTACTACTATACCTGCTCTTAGTGAAGAACCAGAAGATCTCTTTACAGACAATGAAAATTAGGAACTTCATAACTTCTTATATGACACTCGAGATGGCACTGGTCAAGATGAGCCAAATGAGTTGGAAAAATACATAGCTGAACAACCACTAAAGCTTTCAAAATCTAGCAATCATAAATTTGATATTTTATCGTGGTGGAAGAACCAGGAATATGAATATCCTATTCTCTCGAAAGTTGCTCGTGATGTGTTGGCCATTCAAGTGTCAACAGTTGCTTCAGAATCTGCTTTCAGTGTTTGTGGCCGGGTGATTGATCCATTTCGCAGTCGCCTCGAGCCTGAGATGGTAGAAGCATTGATCTGTACCAAAGATTGGATAGCTGCATCTAGAAAAGGTGATAATTTTAATAGTTTGTTATCTTTTAGTTAGAAAAAAGTGTTTTTTCTAATGTACCTTTTATTACATTTTTCAGATTCTAAGAATAAAGTTGCATCTATCACTGTTGATCTGGAGGTTGTTGAGACACTTGCTACTAATATGTTGATTCAGGTATTGCACTCTTCTTTTTGTAAATGTTTTTTTATCTTTTTTCGTTACAAATTTGCTTCTAACTTATTTTGACATATTAATTGGCGAATTGTACGAAGAAGAAATAGCTAGTGATGACGAGCCATAGAGCGTGAAGGCACTTTGAGCATTCAGTTGTTATCTGCTTGAGGCTATGAGCCTATGCTATTGTTATTTTGTGTTTCTATTATGGCAAGATAAACTTATGTTATGTATGGTACTCCGTGCTCGTAATCTCGTATGAGCCTTTGTGTTCCTATTGTGGCTTGTATGAATTTACCACTTATGTATAATTTGTGTTCCTATTGTTCTCACTGCTTTCTTCTATTCTTCATTTTGCTGAACCTTTGTGTTCCTATTGTTCCTATAATTAGCTTACAAAGTTTCTTGATGAGTATTGGTTTCACATTTTATATAAAACCAAGAGGCCATTGTAACTTTGTAAGCTTTTGAAACTAAAATATAAGCTTTTGGAACTGTAATCATACGTATTATCCGCCTATATTATCCGTTTTTGAGCTGAATCCGTTACATATCCGTCCTGACGGTACCGTATTTGAAACTCCGAATATTCCGAATTCGTATTCGTATCCGGTCTTACCGTATTCGACTCCGAATCCGGAGAAAAAATGTGGGTTAGGATACGGTTTATGCAATATCCATCCGAATCCGATCCGTTTTCACCCCTAACGCACGTAGACCCAAGTATAAGGTTCACTGGATTGTGTCGAAGGTGAAGCCGCACTCTTGCATTCTCAATAGTGCTTTGGCGAGGTATCATAACCTAATATCCGCCTTTATACCCAATCTGATATATGAAGAGATAGTGGAGAAAGAAGACATGAAGGCCACGCACATCGTACTAGCTATCGAAAAGAAATTCAAGTACAAGATTAGCGATGCGAAGGCGTAGCATGCGAAGCAGAAGGTGTTGAAAAAATAGTTTGGGTTTTTCGAGGTGGCATACGATAATCTTCCTTGTATGCTTCAGGTGTTGCAGGACAGGAACTCCGGCACGTATATCACTGTGAAGAACAAGCCTTCTATAAGGCCACCACGTTTTACGGTGTTGCAGAGGACCTTCTTAGCATTCGGTGCATGCATCAAGGCATTCAGGCACATACTGCCAGTGATCTTATGTTGGACCGAAATGACGACAAACGGGGGGTGAATGTCGACTCTAAAAATAACCCCTCAAGAACTATCTTGCGACCTTCCTCTCCTATAGCTACCAGAAGCTATGAAGAGGAGAACCTAACCTCTCTCTTTCTGGACCCTCAAGAAAACATAACAGAGAAGGAGAAAAGGAACCCAAAAGAAAAACCGAGAGAAAACTCAAAACACGAAGGGGTCGGCCTGACTTGAACTTACCGGGCGGTCTGACCGCAATTTTGCCGCCGGTCAGACCGGCCTAGTCACCCCGGTCTGACCGCCGTTCACAGTCCGGTCTAACCGCTTTCAAGCGGCCGGTCTGATCGCCCCTCGGGGGTCAGCAGCCCAGAGACCCAGATTTTTCAAACAGCAAACTGAAACTCCCTTATCTTGCCAAAACCAAGAGAATTAATGAGATACTGCTATTATTTTTGGACCAGGGGAGTAAGAAAATAACTACAATAGCCAGAGAAACCTAGAAACCAAGGAAATCCAACTTATGAGCATGAATTTCAGATTATGGCAGAAAATCAGAAATTTTTGCAGAGATGACCCAAAATCCAAAATACTCTCCAACCATTGATCCTTTGGCAATGAAACTTTGGGAATAGCTACTCAATAGCCTCTTGACTCAACATGTCAAGTTTCATGCCATCTCAACAAGAAAATTTCGAATCTCTCCAAAACCCTAGAATTGCTTGACAACTTCAGAGAGGAGCAAAAGAATCCAAATTACTCAAGATTCACACATCCTTTGCACATGAGATTTTGCAATCAAGTTAGCAATAATCTAAGGACATGCCAGCAAGAATCTCAGGCCATTTCCTCAAGGGAATCAAGAAGTCCATCAAAACCCTAGAAGGCAAAAAGATGAACAGAGGAGGAGAAATCTGAAAATCTGATATTACACTTGATTTGCTCTTGGGAAAATTGATCAAATGACCTTGAGGCACTATCCCAACATAGAGCAACCCATTTTGGCACTTCTCAGCAAGAACCAACAAAGAACTCAAGAAGTCAAGAAATCAACAGAGAGGGCATCGAAGCAAAACATAGAAGAACAGGGAGCTCAAGAATTGAAACAAACACCATCTCATATTGATAAAGAGGAAAGGAGATACATGATTGATACAAGAGGAATGATTACAAGACTCTCAATCCATCCTCTCCCTCTCCCTAAACTTCAAGAACACAACCCATACATGCTTGATGGAAGGGAGGGTCTCAAGAACACATCGAAGGGGGACAGAGCACCTGCCCTCTCCAACTACTCTCCACTCCTAAAACCTCACCAACTAAAGCCTAAAGCCAAAGCAAACCCCTAAAGCCCATTTTGACTAAAGGAAACCCTAAAAACCCTTGGAGTGCATGAGTGGGCATGCAGCCACCAACATCTATTTAAAGCCCTTGGCTAACGGGTCTCCAGCCTGTTACGCCCGCTAAACCCGAACGGAGCCCGCTCCCGCTTTTGCAGCCTCACGAAATTACCATTTCGCCCCTCCTGCACCTTCCGGGAAGCTTCCACGCTCCTTGTCGTCCAAGCCTCGCAGCCACATCGAATCTCCGCCGTCTTCGACACATCCGACCGTTCTGACCTCGACACCGCCCGTGTCTAGTCCGGTCACCCCGTGTCTCGCCACAACTCCGCCTCAACGTCCTGCAGCCAACACAGACAAGAAACACATCAAATAGCACCGCTCGATACATGTAAGCATAAATGCATTAATGAAATAGCTCAAACCTGACAAGTCGACATAATATGCGTCCTAAACCCTTTAACCAGGTTTGACCAAGTCCGACCGAGTCCATTGCACCACGCAACGACATGGTCCGAACCAACCAAATCAAACTCGACTTCCCTAAACCGATGTCAATTACTCATCACACACACGGGATGACCTCCACATGGTCTCTCATCTTAGTTGACAGGATCTTACGGCCATTGGCGTTGATGGCAATAACAAATTATATCGCTGGCCATCGCATTCGTGGAAAGTGAGAATTACGACAACTGGTTGTGGTTCCTTAGACATGTGAGGGTTGGAGTTGTCGGCACTAGTGCCAGCCTCGGACATGTACCAGGCTAGTACATGTCATCGACCAGCCCACAGCATACGTCGCCGCACCGACGGACACCTACCCAGCGCACCTCGCGCAGGATGCTCACGTCGCGGTATGTTACATCAAATTTGTAAATATTCCCTAATGGCAATATCATTGAGAGGATTGACCTTTTCGTGTTTTTCTTGCAGGCTGACGTCAGTTCTGCGATTTGGAGGGAGTCTCACACCATGGCGGATAGGATCGCTAGTGGTGTGGAGGTGATACAGGAGGAGGTGGTGCACGCTTTGCATCGTGTGCAGGCCTTGGGTGCATGTGAAGTCGCCTTGTCATCATGCATAAGGCTACCAGAGATCCGTATGCCTACGCCCGGTGTACACACCTAGTGTGCTGCGGCCTGGGCAAAATAAGCCCAACGTACTATGAGGTCAACTCCCCGCAATGATGTCATTCGTAGCAACAACCCGTTCCGAACGTTCCTACCGAGTGTTCACCGCAACACCCACCAGAGGGGGAGATGCCCCCTTTGTTGGTGCCGGGACCCGTACAAGTTCTTCAAGTTTAAGCACCGCCTCAGCCTAGGTATGTGTTACTGGGGTTACGTGAACTACTCCAATAACTATCCCGACTGTAGTTTATACACCGCCACCTATCGGCAGCCGGTAAGGACCAGGTGCACTATTTTTCCCTACTTTTTCTCCTTTAAAGTACGCAATAACAACCTCTCCTGGTATCCACGGTCTTCGGAACCCCTGTGTGGCTACCGCAAATGGATCGATCTTGAGATCCACCTCGAGGACCAGTGAGCCCTTGACTTTGAGTAGTGGAACGTCACAAGGTTCTGTGAGATTTGGGAGGAGAAGCGCTGCAAGGACGAGCAAACCGAGCGTATACATCGGGAGACAAAAACTCATCTCGAGGTGTGCACGCGCATGGAGCACGAGGCTCATGAGAGGGAGCACGAGAAAAAGAGGAAAATGGCACCAAGGCAAAAGAGGCCGCCGACGAGTTCAACGCCGAGCTCACAAGGAAGGGAAAATAGCCTGGGTCCACACAGTAGGTCGTACGAACAGTTGGGTTGATTAGTCACACATGATACTCTATGTTATGCATACAATCAAACCCTACGCGGCATGTTACTCCTAACTATACAACGAAGTCTATTTTAATTTAGACAAACTTATTTTCTCGTCTTTTTGCATTCAATTACTCCCATAGCAAGTCATCCAACAACGATAACAAACCAATTCTCCTCCGTGTATAAATTCTCGGTAACATCATAATATCACTTACCCTCGTACTTGCTAATCGTTCTTATTTCAATCATTCTTAACAAAAGTTTCATGAATTTTTTTTGCACTATAACAACATACAACGATCATAAACTCTTATTATGAATCCAATAGATTATCCGACAATTATAATCTACGAAAATCATAAATAGATTAACCCACACTGCCCCTTGTTTGTAGTCGCTGTATAGCCGAGCGACTGCAATTGCACTTGTCCAGCCACTGGACAACAGGCTCCAGTCGCACGAAGAGATTTCTTGTCGCGCGACCGTTGGGCGATAGACTCTAGTCGCCCGATGGTTAGACGACTAGAATCCATTTCTGTAAAAAAAATCCACATAGATATATTTCTGTTATTTCAAATAAAAATAGAATATTCATAAAAAAATATTCCCCGCACCAACACCAATCAAAAAGGGGCATGAAAAGATAAAGGGTCTGTTCTTTTTGGCTGCGGCTTATGGCTTTTGGTTGAAATTTTTGAATTTTGATTGTTTACAGTACAGATTACGGAGAGATTGATACTCACTTGCGATTTTGGCTGGAACAGATATTGAGCTTTTAATGTGTACTACGTTTAACTTGTAGATCTTATCTTGAAAAAATACTCTATTTAAAAGTTAGGTACTGTAACAGCTGCGAAAAGCTGGCCGGCCGAACAGGCCCAAAATAAAAGGGCAACATTTTTACACGACCCCGCGAGATCTGTCGTGCTGTCCCCGCCCAGCCCCGTCCCGGACTCCCGATCCGCCCCGCGGGCGCGGCCTCCGGCTCCTCGGCGATGGTCGTCTGCAAATGCCGCAAGGTACTCCCTGGTTTTTCCACCGGTCCGGCGATCTCTGCTTTGGATCCCGCGGTTTCTTGCGTGTTCTTTTGTTTGGGTGGCCCGGGCGCGGGGTGCCGGGGGGGCGGGGGGGGGGGGGGGGGGGGGGATGCGTTATGGCTTCGCCTGGATCCGACGCGAATGGCGCGGGTCCACGATTTTAGTCTGGGGGATGCGCGGATTCTTGGATTTCTTCGTCTGTAGTAACGGTTGATTCGATGCGTGAGCGTTTCGTCGAACGCTCGTGAGCTTGCTTGTGCAGGGAGGCTAGTATGTTGGGATTGCTCAATTTGATGCGCTGCGGAGAGCTGTTCTGTTTACCGAGTTGTTGGTGTTTCCAGATTTAAGGTGGATTGATGTTATTAGTGCTAGTTCACTATGGGGCTTGATTGTGGTAGCTTGTGCTTGCTTTGGTTTTTCAGGCGACCAGGGTTTATTGCTTCGTCCACCAGGTTCCGGTCTGTGGTGAATGCATCTGCTTCCCGGAGCATCAGTTATGCGTGGTGAGTGTCTTAATTGGATGCAGACAAAGTGCATCTAGACTAAAATTTGGAATAGTAGTTAAGCTATTATTGAGTGTTCTGTATATCCTGTTTCATGGTAGTCTTTCGCAATTTTAGCTGCCCTGTTGGCTTAATTGGATATTGCTTTGGTTAGGTTTATGCAACATTGAGCAATTTTGAGTAAAATGTTCAATGTTGTTCTGCCCAGGACATAGCGTGATGGGCTAGACTAAATAGAAACATAGCATAGGAAGCTGCTGCAATATTCCTGTTTATAGATGCACAGCATATTGGGCGGGCGACTAAGAAGGTCATCATGCTGCATGCATTTTTTTACTTGGATTCGGGTTTCATTTAGTTTTAGCACTGGTATCCTGATACGACACCAACTTGTCGAACTAGTGCTCTGATATGTATTGGTTACTGATACATACCGGTGGTTATCAGGCTATTTCCTTCTAAAAATGAAAAAACAAAATCCTGTCAAGTTCTGATACGGCCCAATACTTTCCTGTATGGCTGTATGGCCTGGCACAAATCAAAACACCTCGAAACAAAACCCAGCCCATGCTCAAGCCTCCCAACCCACCAGCTGAATCCATCTCTCTTTCCCTTATTCAAGCCTAAGAATGGAAACCACAGCTGACAGCCCTACAGTTTTCATCACCATCCTTCCTCTTGAGTAGTCCTATTTATGTGTATGTTGTAGTAATAAATTTTGACATC
This sequence comes from Dendrocalamus latiflorus, assembly GCA_017311315.1. Lineage (NCBI taxonomy): Eukaryota > Viridiplantae > Streptophyta > Magnoliopsida > Poales > Poaceae > Dendrocalamus > Dendrocalamus latiflorus. Next base: position 11,154,770 of record CM029675.1, read on the forward strand.
AGATAAGTGCATCATATGATCATATATCTTTCCTGTTTTATTTTGCATGAAGAGAAAGTTAATATTTGCATGAACAGTGCTATTTACATGTTATCTGCAAATTAGTATCCTTACAATGTTTTAAATAGTGTTGTGTTAGTTTTGAAAACTTATATCCTCTATTCTTATTCTGTAGGTAAAAAATTATGCTGAATGGGTTGTTAATTCTGATTATGACTGGCCGCAACACTGTTCATCTTGCAATTCGGTTCTGGAAGCTGGAAGTGAAGAAACTACACGATTGGGTTGCTTGCGTATGTAACGTTTCCATTAGAATGCTTGAATTCATTCATATCTTGAAGCCGCCTTTGTTAAATAATAACGGGATATTGTGTTCTTGTCATCCTTTAGATGTAATGCACACAAAATGCTTGATATCACATATCCAAAGTTTTCCAACCCAAACAGCACCAGCAGGATATGTCTGCCCCTCATGCTCTACACCTGTATGTTAATCTCTCTCTCTCTCTCTCTCTCCGATAGATCACTGACTTGAAATGCTATACCTCTGAGGATGCACAGTTTTTTGACCTTGAAGTATAATTTCCCTGACAGATATGGCCTCCTTCAAGTATTAAAGATACAGGTTCTAGCCTTCACTCTAAACTGAAGGAAGCAATAGTCCAGGTTAGGTCCATCAAATCTTTTCCTGGTTGCAAAATCCAGAGCACTGGTTTTCCTTTCATGAATTTGTCATTACATCTATATTGCTTTATGTTGAAATTTTCTAGCGTTGCTAATGTATGTTCCTTTGGTGCGATAATGCAGTAATGCACATTAGCTAAGTTCTACTTTTGCAGCTAAACTGATTCTCCACTCAATCCATGCATGCCTGCTCTCTTTATCTAATATATAAGCATTCCATTGGCCAGTGCTTTCCAGTTTCCAAAATTGCTCTTTCATTGATGCTGAAGCTGAACAATGAAATTCATGAAAACACATTGTATCATGACATTTGAAATACAGATCTCAAATTAATCCCAATGATTTTATCATTAGTCTTGACAATTAATGTTATAATCCCTGACTTTTAACTATAAAATTCTAAGATATAAATTTGTTCTTCTTGTTCAAGTACTTTTAGCGTATATTTAATGCAAGATTTTTTTTGTCTATAGTTTGATAAAGCTTGCACTTTCCTAATATGTTGCAGACTGGATTGGAGAAGAATGTATTTGGAAATCATTATGTGGCAATGCCTAAAGCTGATACCCGCACCCCTCCTGCTTTTGCTTCAGATCCTCTTAAGCATCTATCCAGTTCAGGTGAATCTAATGGTGCAAACACAATTAACTCTGCTAAAGATGCAACTTTACCATCAACCTTACTTTCCAAGGAGGATAAGTATCCTGCTGGAATGTACTCTTCTGGGACACCTAGTCACGTGGAACCAGAAATAATTGAAATAGATGGTCCTAGTCCTATAACCACCCAATTCCCAGAACAGGAGTTCAACTTTATCAGAAGTCCAAGCCCGCATGGGGTAAGTCATGCTTAGTCCTTGTATTTGTGGTGGTTAGTCTGTCTGTCTTCTGTTGAGCTTTGCTCATGCACAGCCATAGTAATCCTGTTCCTTCATTATGTAGCCTGGTGCCATGACAAGAAAAGGTGCTAACCATGTTGAGAGACAAAATTCAGAGATTTCTTATTATGCTGATGATGAAGATGGAAACCGCAAAAAGTATACTAAAAGGGGTAAGCATGCAATTGACAAAAAGATTATTTTCTACTTTCATCTTTATGTTATGTCCACGATTTCTTGAGTTATACTGAGCTTTTGTTATAAGATGATTTAAATTAAAATTTTACTGGGAGAGCTCCTACTGTTCCGCTTCCACAAGTTAATTGCAACACACTAGTCATTGTCAACTGTCTTTCTGAGCATGTATGGCACTAGACCCTTACAAAAAGAAAAAGAAAAAGAAAAGTTGATTGCATCAACCAGGTTGTTGTCCCCCTGCTGGCCCGATAAATATGGAAGAATAGTTGGCTTGTTTAAAGTTTAAACTGTGCCTGTTTTAAATTCCTGACTCTTAAGCCTTGGTCAGGGTTGTGCTAAGCTTCGTTAGTTTTGGACAGCTTGATTTGGTTGGGCTAACCAAAGCTAAAACTCATCTAGGTATAGGTTCCATTGACATAATCTCTTTCATTTGTGGTAACTTCTTAACCCTGAGCAGCAGCATTGCTGAAAGCCTGAAACCACTTGCCAAAAAAACTTTGTTGCAACTGTGTGCTCCAGATAACCTTGAATTTGCTACTTAGATATTTATGGTCTATCGGATGAAGCAGGGTTGTTTGGGATGAAATTTGCATTACTTTGAAATTCAAATGCAATTGATACTTGATTCTGCTTTCAGTACTGTAATAACCAATATGTAACCCACGTGTGCTTGAAAATTATGCATCTACATAAAGTATACATATAAATGCTGGAAATATGATAAGACTTTCAGGAATAGTCTGGTTTACACCTAGTCAGTTTTAGCTGGAAAATTACTTCAAAGCATGGTACCATTTGCTTCTTACATAGCTCCAATTTACAGGTACATTCTGTCACAAGTTTCTAAGGATGCTGCTACCTTTCTGGTCCAGTGCACTGCCAACATTGCCAGTTACAGCACCCCCTAAAAAAGAGAATGATGCTGCAGAAGGCCGCACACGACATCAGAGATCAAGAATGGATCCCACAAAGATCTTACTTGCAATGGCGATCATGTAGGTTTTCTGCCATGCATTTGTTTTTGTTCTCTTGCTGCTTATATTCTCTCTCTTGTTTCCCCCTGAGTTTGCTCTAAGAATGGTTACTTTATTTGATTAGCACTAAAGTAGAGAATGAATTTTGTGTGGTCCAGGAAAAAACCATTTTGACAGTGGCAGAAGGTGTATTAGTGAATTAGATTTGCCCCAACGTTTATACTACAGTTAATTTACATTGTCATAAGAGATAGAGCACAGTCACTGATCCAATATGATGCCTTAAGATGGGCATTATACAATACATGTCTCTTCCTCTCCGAATCAATAGCAGTGCTTGGAAGACCAGTCTGTTCCCAGCTGCCATTACCATACCAGTTATTAGCTGATCCAATGTTTGGTAGAGATAAACTAAGATGGTTTAAAGGATAACCATTTGTCACTTGACACATCAAGAAATGTGGGCAGCGTGGCCAGCACAGCTAGTTTTCCCCTCTGAAACCTCAGTTTATGTGTTCGAGTTACCTCCTGCCCATATTTTTTAGCAACTATTCCACCAGTCCAGGTTGACCAGTTTAACCTTTGCCAGTTGAATGGAAAATCTGCCAGTTTGACCACGATAAAACCACTTCTAGTTTTCTCTGGTTTTTGCCAGTTCGAATGCATGGACAATCGGACTATCACACTCTGGACCAGGCAATGGTCCAGGTTTTCCTGGTTAAGCCACCAGTCCAGTCCGGTTTCAATAACACTAGTTACTAGAAACCAGCCAGCAGTTGGGAACTGGCAGCGAAATTTTTATTTAAATATCAGACTGTTTGATTTGAATATTGGCATCACTTGGTATGATGCTGAATTCTTGACAAGGTTGCTACCGTTGCAAGTGTTGTGTTTTTCTTTAGAATTGTTGCACGTTTACTATAAGAAGGGTAGTTTATGGTATCTTTTTTGGAACCTTGACTTATTGAGTATAAATAAAAGTATATTTGTATCATGTTCCTTCATTCCGCTAGCCTTGATCTGTAACATCTCAACAGATATTTGTATACTTGGAACAAACATACCTTGTAGCTGTGAACAGTGTAAAGTTAATGGGCTGTGTTACTTGACGGAATTACCTTTATTTCTTTTATTCTGACCATCATCCAAAGTTTGCACCGCTTATGGTAGCTACCTTTCATATTTGTATCATCTGCTTACGTTTCTCACCTTCTAGTCTGGGTTAGAAAAAGAATAATTTCTTACTCCGATTTAGAGAAAAAATTTGAACTAATGTACAAAAATTATATGTTACTGCAGGGCATGTATAGCAACGATGGGAATTCTCTATTACCGTTTGTCACAGCGCAGTCTTTCTGAAAACTTTATTGAGGATGAGCCTCAGTAGTACCAGTGAGATTTTCAACATTGCAGTTTATTTCTTGTACTGCTTTGCTGCTGATTCCAAGGGTTTTACCCTCCCTGTATTTCTTTTCCTTTTCCCTTTTTGTGGGGCTTTCTTGGTGGTTTAAGGATGGGGTAGTTGTTAGTTACATAAGAGTTATAGTAAACTGTTTTTATGTGCTGATTCATGCGCATGTTTATGTAACTATAATGCTATACAATATTCCCTTGTTATGTACACCTGATCAGAAATCATAGAAATTGTTATCTACCATTTTGTTTTTTTTACCTCATGAGAAATTACAGTTTCGGCTTGTCGATGGCAGCATATTCAGTAATGCAATAGATATTATTTTGAACGGCATGTTCTGAAATAGAGTTCTTTTATAGTACTTTCAAATGAATATGAACCGTTCAATCCTTGTGATTCAATAGTTCATATTAGTTAGGATTTACTTATACTACCATACACACTACTTACAGTAGAATCTTCAAATGGGTAAAATTGGAAACGAAAGAAGTGGCATAAAATTAATGGCTGCGATAAAGCTGCATTGCCATTCCTGCAGCACACTGTTCTCGGCTTACAGGCCGCCTGTGTCGTGCTCGTCGCCATCATGTGCCGAACCGACTAGCACGTCGAGGCGCTGTGCGCCAAGAAGCTGACCAGCCTGGAGATTGCGACCAAGGATCGAAAAATCGGAACCGGGCCAAATCCCAGCCGCCGGGCGGTACCGGTAACCAACCAGTTATCGGAAAACCCGGATAAAAACCGGTTAAATTTTGGCAAATGCAAATTTGGGGGGGCGGGGGGGCGGGAGGGGACCGGTAACCGGTCGTAAACCGAAAAAACCGGTGGAACTCGATTAATATTAGTTAGGTAGTTGAGTAATGGAAATATTAAATGAAAAGTATTTAATGAAGTATGAAGACCTTAAGTTGTACATAAAAATTGCTCTTTACTATCTTGAGTCTTATGTGGTGAAGCCCTCTGGTCGTAGTGTCGTGTTACATCTGAAATAATAAAAACACAAGTTAATAGGAATGAATGCTAACTTGAGTAGTATATTAAAAAGTGAAAACATTAATGAAGGATCAATTCGTACCAATACATTGTTGAGAAATGCGAAGGTTGTGCAATGTACTCATTGTTATCAATGAGGACAAGTCCTTCAGAATGAGCTAGGTGGGCTTTGTATTAATCCCAAGTGTATGTGGGATGGGCATGTTGTACCCAATGATTATAAATTTGTTGGTAGTATGCAGGTTCCGCCCACTGGTAAACAATTCTTGTATGGGAGGGTAAGAGATGTCCGAGGACAAATGAGAATCGTCAGCAGAAGATAGTAGGTTGGCATCTCGACGCCCATAAGTCGGCAAAGAGTATGAGCTACCATATGATGCGTACGAAGAAGAGTCTTGTGGCTGAGGATGATCTCGTTAGCGGTCCTTAGCTCTTGTATAGGTCTTTTTAATTATTCTTGATATATGACAACCATGGTTTTCATCCTGAGTAGCATACGTGAAAGTTTTCTCACAGGTGAACTCCAATGGTTAACATGTGTCTTGTTAGTCTTGTACTCCATCGTGAGATGTCCCACCATCAGCACCATCATCAGATGACGAAGAGGTACTATCGTCAGACTTACTCCACTGCATCAGATGTTGAAGTTTTTGTCTCTTCATTGCTTCCCATAATATCCTCATCAATGTCTTTTTTCTTTTTCTTACCAACCACTTGTTTCTTTGTTTGTGTATGTGAGGCAAAGTCTCGAGCCAATTTTTCAGTTGGTTAGCTACAAGTTTTTCTTTTTGTAGCATGAGTCTTGCCAATAGTTTTCTTAGTCCATTGCTTCAACGGTTGGTCATCTAGTGCTTTGTCAAGTTCATTCTCAGATATGGCATTAACTACAATTGTAGATGGCATGGGGGGCTCACCTTCCTCATCTAGCAAAGGCTCTGAGTGGCTCATGGAGCTGTCAAGCCACTCATGGATTAGGTTTGCGCTGTCGTACATAGTGGCATTAATGAGATCTCCAAAAGAATCTACATCCCTATCTTCATTCCTAATCTCATGCTCTTGCAATCATAGCCTTAGATTGTAGTAGACATATACAACCTTATGTAATTTCTTGTATCCAAGACGGTTCCTCAATTGGGTATGCACTAAAGCAAATATGCTCCAATTACGTTAACACCCACTGGAGAAAACACATTGTGAGACAATCCGTAAGGCATATTTTTGTAGTGTTAATGTCTTCGCTCCAAACGTCATCCACCATGCAGCTGCAAGTCACATGAAAATATGTTTAACATATGTTGAACACTGATGGTTAATTTTGATGTATTTCGAACATATGTTGAACATACCTGCACTCATACAACTAGTAGCAAGGTAAGCCTCGTTTGAAGCAAATAGGCCTCGTCGGTTACAATAATATTCTATCTCGACTAGAGGCTGCACTACATCCTCGGGTGTGTCAGCTATTCTTTGAATTGCTTTTGTCAGTGCATTGACGAGGGCTGCATTCTTCCCCAAATCATATAGTCTGTGGCTTTACGGGTTAAACAACGATGTTGTTCAAACACACATAGTCTATTAGATAAAATATAACAAATATGCAACAGAATGTGTTATGGTTTACGAAAGTATGTACTTGCCTGGAACGATGTAGGTGCGTTGCTTCAACATTGCAATTCTTCTATTAACTAGCTCTATAATATGAGCATAGGTAGCCTCATCTTCTTTTAACACATCTTTAAGTTCAAATTGAAGTTCATATGTTTTTGCAACCAGTCCTGCCATTGTTGCAGATTTCTGTTGGTCTACAAATCTCAGTAATCGATAAATTGGTTGTACCACTTTAATGACCCAATCCATACTAGACCACCATTGTCTACTTGTGAGGCAAGAATACATGTATTCTTCTTCTTCGGTCATGCACAAATGGTTGGAGCTCCACACGGTGGCGGACCCAGGATTTTACCAAATGCACTAAAACCATTGCAGAAAATACCCTTTCAACACTTGCTGTTGCCACTGGTAGAAGCAAAACCAATTTGAGAAGCATGTAAACTATATCATACATTTTATGCCTCTTTGTTTCAACAAGCTTAACTGAGAGATCAACAAGATTGTTTAGATCTTTGAAGCTATCAGCTTGTCTCATGTCAACAATATAATTACAAGTTGCAATTCAAGTTTTAACAAATAATTGCTCAAGAACTCTTTAGGGTAGAACTCAACTAGTCTACGTACTTTCTGTGCATCGAAAGAAGCAAATGAGTTGGAAGGATTGAAGGCCGACATGCAAGAGAGCAACTCCATATTAACCTCATCAAACCGATTATGAAGCTCTTGGCTAATTTGATCAATGCACCAATATATACTTCTCTTTTGAAGTGATCATCATTTGTTTGGTTTCGAGCACGAGCGTACCTTGCTGATTTCCCATAAGGCACATAATCACCGTCCATAGCAGGAACTTCAACACCATGTTTATCACAAAACGAAGTGACCCTCTCAAGGAACTTATTGATCCAACAATCTAAATACTAATTGATTCTAGGGGGTTGAAATCTTGTACATGATGACTAGTCAATCCCGCATGGCGTAACGTGTGCTACACCCGTCCACGCAGGCTAAAAAAGAATGGCAGCGCATCCACGCTTGCTAATAAAGAATATGATTCGAAACACAAGCTAGTCTATTTGACAGTGCAAACTAGTCTATTTGACACAAACTAGTCTATATGATAAGCATCGCGCCCCAGCTTGACCCTTACAGAACTTAAGAACGCAAACTTGACTCAATCTCACGCGGAACTCAGAACGCCAAACAGTGTGCACCAAATATTGAAACTGCACCATAGAAAAGCAGATGTAGAGCTGCTTCTAGCTGTCGGCTGCCGGCTGGGCCCCAGGGTATGCTGTGGCCCACCCGGCATACCTTGTGGGTGTGGGTACGCCTCTGGCTCCACACATTTGATACCATCCACTTCATGAACTTGTCTTTTCTATCCTAAAAACTCTTCAAGAAAACAAATTTCGTTCCAAACCTTATGGCGTTTGGACGAACTATCTCTCCTCCAATTTGTTGTCGTATTTCATTATGCAGGCAATTGTGGTTGTATAGGAGCCGACAAATCCTCTTGGTCGCCTTAACAACCGCAGCAACCTCGTTGAACTGGCCGATGTCCTTCAACATGAGGTTCACAGTATGCGCTGCACAGGGCTGCCAGACTAGAGTTGGATATTCTTCAATTACCAGTTGACATGCTTTCTTGTAGTTTGCACCATTATCAGTCACAATCTGCATAACATGTTTAACTCCAATTTCTTCAACAACTTTACGGATCTCACGATACAAAAAATCCGCATTTTGTACGTCACCAGTCGCATTCACTGACTTATGAAAAAACATTCTTCTATTTCAATATAACATGAAGTTAATTATACCCATCTGTGTAGGTCCTGTCCAGGAATCATACATGATAGATACTCCAGGAATGTCATTACTATGGAACCACTTAGTCCAAACTTTCCCAAGTTTTGACTTTGGTTCTTTCTTAAGCATTGTGTCAATGCAGGGTTAGACGGGTGCCCGACTGCGCAAAATATCAGAATCAACTCTCATAGACTTCGACCTGCCAAACATCCTCGAAAGAGCATTACTTCTTGTACCTCGTCCGGTGGCACTTCCACTACCTCTACTATGTTCAAATGTCGCACCCCGGGCTCTTGCCCTCTGCTTGAGCTGGTGCAACTCCAACGACTCTCGGCGAGCCTATTCCATCTGCTTTTCCTCATCATCATCGAAGACATCTTCACGTGATGAACCACGAGCTACAAGCTCTGAAGCAACTTGCTCCATTCTCAGACGCTCATCTCTAATAGATTTCTTCTTGGCCTTCGTTTTTCTATACTTGCTAGCATGAGCCTTCTCACTTCCGTCGGAACCCCACTGTAAGGAATAACATCCCCGTGCTTTCCAGCAAGATGTTCTTTTAGGCGTGTCACACCTCCACCTGACTTCGTAAGCTTACAATATTTACGCTTCCACCCAGCACCTCCTAGTCTCTCTCTATGGTCCCAAACATCGATACTTTTACCAGCTATCAACTACAATATCATGCAGCAACAAAAACATGTATCAGTAATAAACAAGAGGATCATATGCTTCTGTAGAAAGAAAGACAAATTTCAAAAATAAATAACATAGTGCCTCAAATTGAACATGCGTTGGTAATATGCATTTTAAACATAAGTGATGCATTGTCTTTATCTGTTCCACTTTCCAGTTAAGAAAAGAGGAATTGCTACTCACAACTACAAGTCTTATTCCAATAGCAAAAGTTCATGGACCTAGCCTAGACTATCGGCATTTCATTGATTAATCCTCCAAAATGGTATACCTGATCTGATTACATACCAGGTGGGAGTCCAGGTTTAGGTAAACCAGCAGTTCATCCTGCCTGGCATGTTGCTTTGAGCTATTTTTGCATGGATTTAGCAAGTACTCCATGATATATATATAGCAATGCTTTCATGCAGCATAATTTTTGTTATAAAAGGTAATATATACTAAGTGTATCAAGGTCCCACTTAAACACATGTTGAGGAAGAGATAAAGATAGTGCACACTCACTCACGAATAAGACTTAGTTTCACTAACCTCATCAATGCTTTGCTGCTTTTTCTTGTGCAAAATTTACTTGACTAAACAAATAAGGGCAAATGCCTTTTCGAGGGCAACAAACTGCTAAGAAAATGGAGAATTTTCAGAAGCCTCTCACCACAAATTTTCTTTGCTGCTGTAGATCTGCTGCTTGGCTGCTGCTTACCTGCTGCTGTGCTGCTTTGCTGCTGCTGCTGCTTTCTCCTCTCCCTCCTACTTTGCCGCTGCTCTCAATAATGTGATTCACTGTTGCAGCCTCATACTTTTTCTACTCCACATGCAGAAAACTCTACCCTTCACATGCAACAAACAAAAACACCCCTTTACACTACCCCATGGACCCTACATACTCCCAATCAGATGAGTAAGCATCTAATGCATCTAAAATGTCCCCTGGAAGTCTACCGTGTATTTACAAATTCAAATTTTTGAATTTCAAATTTCGGCCGGTTTTTTTACTCCTGATCTCAGCTGGGTTTTTCGGTTACCAACGGTTATCAGCCGGTAACCACCGGGAAATCGAATCCTGATTGCGACGGTCACCGACGAAGAGAGCAAGCGCCTCGTGGTCGTTGACAACGGAGCGGAGGTCGACGTGGTATAGCTAGCGCCGATCGATTGATTCCTTTCAGCAAAGTGGAGTAATTGGCCACTCGTCTCGTCTGCAGAGTCGACGGCCGCAACGCAACGGTTTCCATTGGCTTTTGCTCGCTTGTGTGCGCTAATACTACCTGGAGTTGTATTAATTGCAGAGATGAATGATAGGGATTGAGCGATGTGGCTTCCCTGTCCCGTGAGCGTGTTCCCATGCATGCCCCCTTCCACATGGCGTGCAGCTACTCGTTACTAGGTGTGGAAATGGATCGGATACGGTCGAATAGTCTCAAATATGAATATGAATCTATATTTTTAAAACGAATACGAATACGAATATTCTCGAATACGGATATTTTCAAATACGGATTTTCTCGGATACGAATATCGGATAAAATGGATTCTTAGCGGTTTTACCAATTTTTCACCGGTTTTTGACCAGTTACCGGTTTTAAATCACCTAAATTCAAATTTTGAATCACAAAATTCATATGGATTTTTCATGGGTTCTAGAAACGGATCAAATATGAATGCGGATACGAATAGTCTCGAATACGAATGCGAATACGAATATTCTCAAATACATATACGAATATTCTCGAATACGAATACGAACATTTTCGAATACGGATTTTACTTACCACATTCACGTTTTCTCGGATACGAATATCGGATAAAACGAATTATCCGTTATCGTTTTTCACCCCTACTCGTTGCCGTTTTGAGGCTGGCCACCTACTACCTTCCGTCCACAATAAAGAAAAAGTCGCCGCTATTCTTTCTCGTTGCCACTTAGTCCATGACTATCATGCATGGGAAGCTATCCAAATTCAGATGGAGATCCTTCTATCATTGCTACAGGTTCCCCTTGATTTTCTTCATATTTATCACATTCTTCTGCTTCAACTTCATTAAACTTTTTCTCCTTGCAGTGCTTCTCGCGGTGGCATGCCCAGTCGGCGAGGGATCCTCCGTCGCCATGGCCGCTGGACCCGTCGCCGCCGGCGACCTCGATCTGCATTTCGCGACCATGGAAGTTCACTGAGTTCAACGCGAACTCGAAGCACGGGTCACCGCATGAGAAGTCTGGGTCCATCCTCGCCGCCCATGTGCGCCTGTCAGCGGCGCTCGAGACCTCGAGTTAGCACCGATTGGCACCGGCAAGTGCGCTGATCTCGATTTGATCCTATTTTCTCATATCAGTTATATATATGGGCCTGTTTGGCAACGGCTGCGGCTTATGATTTTTGGCTGAAATTTTTGAATTTGACTATTTACGGTACAGATTACGGAGAGATAGATACTCCTTGCGATTTTGGATGGTACAGATGTTGGATTTTTACCGTGTACATCGTTTAACTTGTAGACCCCATCTTAAGAAAATACTCCGTTTGAAAGTTAGGTACTGTAGCAAAAGCCAAAAGCCACCAGCTTCGGAGGAAAAGAACAGGTCCATAGCTTTACGGAAAACATTGAAAAATAAAAGTTTATGATACTCTCACAAATCAATGGTTAGATTTTATTTCTACTATCATCTTTCTACTCTCAGTATAATGTACTGTAAACAAATCCCTGAAACATAGCTTTTGTTATTATCTCTCAACCAACTGTTCTAGTCATCAACTGCTGACATCTTTCAGAACTGGATATGTTGGTTGTGGACTCGTACCACGATATAGTATCCTGTTCAACTCATTTTGTAAAAGCGTTATATTTAGAACAATGTTGGTTAGTGTGCATCTGACCCCTCTTTTTGTTGGAGGTAGAAACATGGATCGTAGTGGTTACTGGTTAGGTCAATGAGATTGACACTTTTCTTGCAGATTTACCTGACAAGATGGCAACAATGGAACTAGGTAAGGAAGCCGTTCTTTTCGTCTTGATGCGGATTGCAGAACGTCTAATCTTATCGAAAGAACGCCAGACCTCACTGAATTGGACAATAGTCGAAGGTGGACGAGGCTTTCGTTAGCGAGCGAATGGGACGTTGCTAAACGAAGCGTCCAGAACTGGACGTATTCCCGGATAGCGTCCTTCCTATATTTGTGATTTTCAGCTTTCCTTATTTACTATTAATTAATAAAAAGGCCAGCCAAAACAAAGATCAACTGCCTTATTAGTAGATATATTTGTTCAAAACTGCAATTTCAGATCAGTAGATACCCCCAGATATCACTCCTAGCTAGCCGCTATTTCTGGAAGAAATGCAATTAGACAATCACGGAGCTAACAAATCACATATACGAGTTCTTGGCCAAGCTAATCAGGAGGTGAGGAAGCCCGGTTCTTTTCAGCTTTTCAGTCGACTTTCCATTTCAATTTCTTTCAACAATTACTAGTCATTAGGCTAATAAATTGCAGCTAAAAGTTATAAGCAGCAGTCCAAAAAAGCACCCCTGAAATTGTGTTTACCTGGGCCTGCCTCCAGAGGCCACGCTGCATCAGCGGAGCCTGGCTCAAGTTCAGGCGAAGGAAACCAAACAGCCTGAAGTTTCATCCACTCATGCCAACCAGGTTGGATATAGGCAACCAAACAGACCACCCTACAAGAATCGGACCGCACACTGACCAGCTCGCCCTGCAGCCTACCCAATGCCGATGCCCCGCCCCGTCCGCCACCACCCCCAGCAGCCATTGGTCCTACTTCTGCTGCCCACCGTAGCTGGGGGACAGGGCGCCTTCGGTGGCTACTCCTGGGCCGTCTACTCACCGCCACGTGCGCCCACAAGCAAGAGCGGAATTAGACTCATGGCAGAGTAGGCTTTAGCCTAAGGTGTAAAAAAAATGCTTAGTGTATAGCTCAGATGATTTCAACCTAGCCTAAGGTAACATTCTTATGGTCCAGTCCAAGTAGCCCGATTTCAAATTTTTAGTCCACTCCTCCCCGTAGCCGGCCACTTGGTCCATTCGCTGCTCGTGGAAAGAAGCCCGCAGGCTGCAACCCAGCTCGCAAGCCAACTCACCTTTCGCTGCCTCGTGGTCCATTGCAAACCCTACCTGACTACCTCTCAGCTCGTAGACTCACACCCACACGGCTAGCTCGCATGTCGCCCCCTCTCGCACATCATGCCACCCTGGCTCCTACCCAACACCACCCCCCTCCCAAGACCCGGCCCGCTCCCCTCCTAGCCCCCCTCCCATTGCCACCCCCTCCTAGCGTCGGCGTCGATGGCAGCTTCGGCATAAGCCAAGAACTCCCAAGGCAAGCACAAGGTGAAGATGTGATTCTATGAAGATACTACACACCACACTTACTAGCCCTAGATTAGATTTAGATTGATTTTCACTGGTGGCCTATGGGAAATGTTGTTATATTTACTGAGATATTTGTCGGGCCCTTCTCCAGGAAGTTCCCAAAGGCGTAGATATGGGTGGCGCCCAGGTAGTGGAGCTGGCCCATCAACTTGCCGCTTGAGTTCTTCAGGATCTTCTGGGCCAAGTGATGAGGAAATCACTTCCTTGGATACACACAACACTCATCCATAAGATGCTAAGTAAGGAACTATGACGAGAGCACGTATACGGTAGTTGAATTATCAGGTGAACTCATTCCTAGAATTGTTTAATTCAGCTTTTGAGAATAGGTTGCTGCTTGATGTGTGATATGATTGTGTTTAGGAACATAGGCAATGACCAAGAAGATGCACATGGAGTCACGGATACACTTGGGATGAACACTGGAGATCACCATGTCACTTTGAGACCAGAACAACTAAGAATGAAAGCTGGACATTCTCTAAAATCCAGTTTAGCCTCCAAAAATAGCGTTGACTTCAACCAAGCATAGAATATGCATATGGAGTCCAAATGAGGTAATCTTGGACATGTTAGAGAGCTTATGATGTCCTCTTTTTAATGATTTTAGTCTCACCTCAAAACTTTACCTGAGCACATCGTAATCTATGAAACAAGTCTAAATCAATTTCAAATCTAGGACCTAAGCCTTGAATCAGTTTGACCCCAACTAGAGAGTTACAGTGTGATGTTGCTCCACCCTCACAGACATGCTCCCCACATCCCTAGCCCCTCAAAAACTACCAGGGATGCTGCCTTCATATTTTTGATGTGACGTTAAATAAATTACAATGCTTAAAACAAGACAATAGGTTAGTAAAGGAATAATATCAAGAATTACAAATTAGTTTATTACGTTGTAGTTTGGAAAAATTGAAGAAGCTAAAATGGCTAGAATTTTGGGAGAGCCTAACCGGGAAATTTAGGACATACTTGATTATAAGAAATACAATTTTATTACCTATTTATTTCATCTTGCTTGCAAAGCTGAAAGGGAAATACAGGGAGCGACACATGAGAACAATGAGTCATTTTGGGGGGCTCTTCTTCCTCCAAACAAAGTACCATAATAGAAAGGGCGCCTCTTCCATTTATATCAAGCTGAGAGTGCTCTACTTCTACTTCTATGCCCTCACGTGCACCCAAAACAAGTAAGACTATAACCGTTCAAGCTCCCACCAAATCTGCTCCAACAAAGAGTGTATCTTTAGTTGCTTCTACTGGACATACAAGGGATATCTAATATCACAAGTTCAAAGGGTTGTGCATTTCATAAGAGAGTGCCCAAGTCAGTGAGCTCTCATTGTGAGAGAAAATGATGAGTATACTTCAGCTAGTAAAATTGATGAAGAATATACATTTGTTGTAAATGACCATGCAAGTGATGAGATTCACACTAGTGATGAACAAGAAGAATACTTGAGTGCCGAAGTTTCAAATAAGCACATGAACCTTATAGTGAAGCGTGTGCTTAATGCACAAATATAGAGTATTAAATAGGACCAACGACACAATTTGTTTCAAACCAAGTTCGTCATCAAGGAACGTTTGTGTCATATCATCATTAATGGAGAAAATTGCAATAACTTTGCTAGCTTGGAGATGGTCGAGAAGTTTGGCTTGACCACAATTCCTTGCCCTCATTCTTACTATATCCAATAGTTCAACTCATGTGGTAAGCTGAAGATAATCAAAACTATAAGAGTACAATTTTTGCTTGGTTTATATCATGATTATATTGATTGCGATGTCATGCCTATACAAGCATGCTTCTTACTTTTAGGTAGACCATGGCAGTTTGACATGGATTCCACTTATCTTGATAAAACTAATCAATATACTCTCATGCATAAGGGCAAAAAAATTGTTTTACATTAATGTATCTTGAAGCCATTATTAAAGATGAAATTAAATGAATTGAATGTGAGAAAAGGATAATGTTGAAAGTGAGAATTAGATAGTAGCTAAAGAATGCTTTCCACCTAAAAAAAGAAGCAAAAGACTCAACTGCTAGAAAGAATGAAATTAAAATGAAATATGCTATTCTATTAGCTACTAAATCTGATTTCAATGACTTGGAAATGGAAAATTCTATTTTCTATGCCTTTTTTTTTTGCAAAGATGCTTTGTTTTCACTTAAGGATTTGCTCGCATCTTTGCCTCATGCTATCACTAACGTTTTGTAGAAGTTTAAAGATGTGTTTCCATCTGAAATACCCCTAGGGCTGCCACCTGTTAGAGGAATTGAGTATCAAATTGACTTAATCTCGGAAACTTCTTTGCCAAACCATGCATCATATAGGACTAATCCAGAGAAGACTAAGGAAATTCAGCATCAAGTGTAAGACTTGCTTGACAAAGGGTACGTACGTGAAAGCCTTAGTTCTTGTGTTGTTTTTATGATTTTAGTTCTTAAGAAAGATGGATCTTGGCGTATGTGTGTTGATTGTAGAGTAATTAATAATATCAGTATTAGATATCGTTATCCTATTCCTAGGTTAGATAATTGCTTGATGAGTTGAGTAGCTCTACTGTTTTCTCTAAAGTTGACTTGCATAATGGATACCACTAAATTAGAATAAAACTTGGAGATGAATGGAAGACTGTATTTAAAACTAAGTTCAGATTATATGAGTGGCTAGTGATACCTTTTAGTTTAAATAATTCACAAAGCACTTTCATGAGATTAATGAATGAAATTTTATGTGATTTCATTGGTAAATTTGTGGTAGTTTACTTTGATGATATATTAATTTACATCAAGTCACTTGATTAACATCTTGAACAGTTACGTGCTATTTTTATTGCTTTGAGAGATACACGTTTGTTTGGTGACCTTAAAAAGTGCATCTTTTGCACCGATCGAGTTTATTTTCTTGGCTATGTTGTTACTCCATAAGGAATTGAGGTAGATCAAGCCAAAATTGAAGCTATAAAGAGTTGGCCAACACCACAAATGGTCACACAAGTGCAGAGCTTTTATGGGCTTTCTAGATTCTATCACTGCTTTGTGAAGGATTTTAGTACCATCGCCGCACAACTTAATGAATTGATGAAGAAAGGTGTTCCTTTTAAATGGAGACAAATGCAAGAAGAAGTTTTCAACCTTCTCAAAGAAAAGCTCACAAATGCATCATTGTTCTAACTTTTTTATTTTAGTAAGACTTTTAAACTTGAGTGTGATGCTAGTGGAATTAGTGGTGTATTGATGCAAGAAGGTAAACATGTTTCTTATTTTAGGAGAAATTGAGTGGGCATAGTTTGAACTATTCAACTTATGATAAAGAATTATCTGCTCTAGTTCGAACTTTAGAAACACGGCAACATTATTTATGGCTCAAAGAATTTGTTATATATTCTGATAATGAATCTTTGAAACATAATAGAAGTCAATCTAAACTGAACCATAGACATGCACATTGGGTTGAATTTATTGAATATTTTCCTTATATCATTAAACACAAAAAAAGGAAAGAAAATATGATTGCTGATGATTTGTCTAGACGGCATACTTTGTTGTCTCAACTTAATTGCAGAATTTTGGGCTTAGAGATAATAAAAGATTTATATACTTTTGATGATGAATTAAAAGATGCCCTGTCCAATTGTAAATATAGTAAAAGCTAGAACAAATTTGTTTTTAATGATGGTTTCTTATTTAGAGTTAACAAGGTATGCATTCTAACTAGCTCTGTTCGTCTTTTGTTGTTATAGAAGGCGCATGGAGGAGGATTAGTGGGACACTTTGGCATCAAAAAGATGAAGGATATCCTTGTTGAGCACTTCTATTAGCCAAGGATGAGGCGCGGCATCGAACGCTATGCTTCGCAATGCACTACATGCCAAAAAGCTAAATCGCGATTGAATCCGCATAGATTATGCACGTATCTTCCTATTCCTAGTATTTTTAGGAGGATATTTCTATAGATTTTATTTTAGGATTGCCTAGGACATAGATGGGGAGGGATAGTATTTTTTGTTGTAGTGAATAGGTTTACTAAGATGACATATTTTATTCCTTTTCATAAGAACGATGATGCTACACATGTTGCTGATTTATTTTTCAGGGAGATTGTTCGACTACATTGTGTGCCAAAGACAATTGATTCAGATCATGACGCAAAGTTTCTGAGTCACTTTTGGAGGAAAACTTGGGACGAAGCTGCTATTTTTAAATACTTGTCATCTCCAAATTGATGGACAAACTGAAGTTACCAACCATACGTTGCCAACAATGTTGAGGGCTGTTTTGGAGAACTTAAAAATGTGGGAAGAATGTCTACCTTATGTGGAGTTTGCCTACAATCGCTCACTGCATTCAACCACAAAGACGAGCCCTTTTTAGGTAGTATACAGCTATAAACCTTGCGCTCTAATTGATTTATACCTCTACCATCTTCAAAGAGGGTAAATTTAGATGCTAAGAAATGTGCTGAATTTGTTCTTAAGTTGCATGAAACCATAAAAGAAAACATAGAGCGCATGAATAAGAAATTAGGGTTGCTGGTAGTAAAGGTTGAAAGGAAGTAATTTTTGAACTTGGTGATCCTGTTTGGTTGCATTTGAGAAAGGATATATTTCCATAATTGAGAAAGTCTAAGTTGATACTTAGAGCTGATGGTCTTTTTAAGATTATTGAAAAGATTAATGATAATACATACAAGCTTGAGTTGTCTGCAGAGTTTAGGGTTAGTCCCACATTTAACATTGTAGATTTGAAGTTATACCTAGAAGAAGAAGATGAGCTCGTGTCGAGGATGACTCCCGATCTTCCGATGAGAACGATAACTATGATTGTTTGATATGACATTGATGATGAGCCTACTTGACCAAAATGACAAAGTCCATCCTGCAATCGCCACACCACACCGTTGTCGTTGCCAGCCGTGCCCCACACGGATGATCTTTCTTGCAAGCAATTGAGAATCAAGCATGAGACAAATAAGCATGATCTGAATTTACAAATAAAAATGAAGTTTCATTGAACAATGGAGAGGCCTAAAGTCGTCATAGTTGGTCTAATCCACATAAGTACACAACCGATGTTTCTGAATGAAAAACAATCTAAACAAGTATAAACCCTAAAAGTAGTGTCCTTGATAGTTTTTGAGGGACTAGGGATGTGGGGAGCATGTCCATGAGGGTGGGGGACATCCCACTACAACTCTCTGGTTGGGCTCAAGCTGATACAAGGCCCAGCGCCTAGCTTTGGAACTGATTCAGACTCGTTTCATAGATTATGATATGCTCAGGCAGAGTTATGAGGTAAGACTAGAACCATTAGAAATAGAACACCAGAAGCTTTCCAACAAGTCCAAGATCACCTTATTTAGACTCCATATGCATTTTCTATGTTCGTTTTAAGTTAGCGTTGTCTTAGGAGGCTGAACTAGATTATAGAACATGCCCTTTCATTCTTGGTTGTCCTGGCATCAAAGTGACGTGGTGACCTCCAATGTTTATCCCAAGTGTGTCCATGACTCCATGTGCCTCTCCTTTGTCCTTACCCATGTTTCTAAGCACAATTACATCACATGCATTATGCAGCAACTTATTCTCAAAAGTTAAATTAAACAACCCTAGGAACAAGCTCACCTGATAATTCAATTATCGTGCATGTGCCCTCATCATATTTCCTTGCCTAGCATCTTGTGGATGAGTATTGTGTGTATCTAAGGAAGTGATGTCTTCATTACCAAGCCCCTCTAAGATAAGGATGACTCAATTTTAGATGAATTTAGGAAAAAGAATCGAATCAATCGGAGCTAGGAAGGAGAAAAATAGGCTCTTGGAAAATTAATAGACTGAGAAAATATTGGAAATTAAAAATACTACTGTGCTATAGACCGGGTGCATGGAATAGGGCGATCTATGGTAGACTCAGCTCATGGAACAATGCACATGTGGCGGGGCTTGCTGACGTGGCATCTAGGGTTGACGTGGCAGTGATGTGGCAGGACATGTGGCATGGGTGGGCTAAAGTAGTGATGATGTGGCAAGGACACATGGCACTGACGTGGACGCTAACATGTGGCTCCTAGGGTTGAGGTGGCTGCTGAGGTGGCACGGCTGACTCGGCTTGGTCTACGAGTCCATGGAACAGTGGACGCTAACATGTGGGCCCGCTTTGTTAGAGACTCAGCACACATGGACCAAGTTCATCAAGAAGGCAAAAGGGTCGGTTAGGCGTGGTGCGTGCTGACATCACTTAGCTGACATCAGCAGCGCGCGGGTCAAGGCGTCTCTTCGAGCACAAATGGGCGCGGTGCGTGGTGGCGACGAACTTGTGGACCGAGGTAGCAAACAACGAAGTAGCAACGACCAGCAGAATGATGGGACGATGGCAAAGCATGGCCAGACGGCTTACCGGCAATGGCATAAGGCAGGGAAACGACGGAGCGGCTACCGGCGAGGTAGACGATGGTGACTCGAACGGTGGCAAAGTTGAAAGTGACGACCCACGGTGAGCTCGGCAAGGAACAGCGTGACTTTGGGTGGCTCGGGATGCGGAAATCAGGAGGCGTGGACACCAAGAAGGAGGGGTCGGACATGAACGCCGAGATAAAAAAGGATACGGCGGCGGTGGCACCGCATCGGACACAAAGACAGGAGTACAGCACGGAGACGATGGCCTGACGGGTGGGCCCCACTTGTTGACGAGAAGAAAGAAACGGAGGACCGAGATCACAGTGTGGACAAAAAGATGCGACGGATAGCTGGCACATGTCAATCATCCAACGATCACGCGCGAACTCGGATGCGGGACGCGTGGCAAGAGCGGGCTGAGGCTAGCGGGCTGGGGAAAAGATGGTTCGGGCTAGGGTTTCTTCCCAAAGGCTTTCAAAATTTTTAAAATGATTTTTAATTTTCAGAAATAGGAATAAATTCAATTGAGCTCCCAAAAATAGCTAATAAACCCGAAAAATTCCAGAAAAATTCCTTGAAGCACAAGGAATCTGAATAAAGTATTTTCAATAATAATTGAAGTTTAAGTTAGTCACATTAAATATTTTTAGTTTGGAAAATTTTAATTTAAGCTTTAATTAATTTTAGAAAAATTCAAATAGTGAATTTTATTTTAAAAACTTCAAGAAAACTCTGAAAAAGGGATGTTACATGCGAGATCGAGCAGACGGTGCTTAGCTTGCCGGAAGTTGGTATTCTCACTACACATTTTGACCATTGTTTCACACATTGACCCATTTTGTACATGGTATCTGTTTGTAACAGTGTGATTTGGGTTCTTTCAGGGATTGGGCCGTATGTGGAACCGTGGAAGTGGCGTTCTATCATAATCCTTCGTGGACATTGCTGGTTACGGATGCTGTCATTTTTGTTCCTGGGCAGCCGCTGGAGTGTATCAGCAAAAAATTGCTGTTGGCATCAGCTAAGAACGGCTTGGCAATGAAAATATTGAGCAAAGGGAAAGAGGCTCCTCATGAACCGGTTGTGGTGGACAATAAGCTGAACCGACAGAAAGGTAATAACAGTCTAATAGTGGATGTGTCTCCATATTATCTAAGTACTCCATTTCTGAAGTAATTGTCATTACAATAAAACAAGAATTAGCTGAAATTAGTGAAACCTCGTGCTTATATTTTAATTGTGGTGGTATAGTTCATACTAAAAAATGCTACTACAAAAGCTTGTTAATGTCCACCTAGTTCAATTAGCCTTCTACATTTTCGAAAGCAACAGCCTTCAATACGAAGGTCAATTTTGCCACCCCAGCATCTATCTGTTATTTCTGTTGCTCCGGCTTTCTGCATGCACTGTTGTTATATGACAACTCTTGTGTCCTCACTTAGCAATCACATTCTTTCGGAAGCTTCAGGGTAGCCATTTCCTAGTTGCCTAATGCGGTAATGCCTACTATATCTTTTTTGTTTCAAGAATGCCAAATGCCTATATCAGTTATGGTATCTTTGCAATGTATTATCTTCAACACTGATCTTCTCTATTATTTCAAGATTGCTGGTGATCAAAATGGGTGTACTCAGTTATTTGATTTTCTGTTCAAAGCTCAATGTGTCAGATGAAAACAACAACATAATGGTTTGTTGCAGAGGACAAAGTCATATTCGGCGTATTGAATCGATAATATTGACACATTCGGCGTAACCTTGTTTATCTTACTACAGGATGGGAGAGAATGGTACTTCACATATTATTTCTTGGTCCCTCAAATCTTCTGGAGCCAAACGCAAACTTTGCTCAAATACCACAGAAATTGATTGTTTCACCAATTGTCAAGACACTCGTTTTCAGCAAAGTTCCAGAGAAGGTATGTCGATGTGGTGAATGAAATCTGTAGCATCACACAGCAAAGTTTCAAGAATTATGGTTCAAAATGTATGATTAGTTGTAATACAGTCATACAAATGTAAACTATATGTACTTTGTATTTATTCATAGCCATATTTGATTTACTTTTTTTATGTTGTCTTTGTAGGTTTCGGTTCATATCCTACTATTGATGAAGGGGTGGTGGGATAGAATGAGAGCAAATTTTCGTTATTTAAGTACTCAAAATATATCTATACTATATTACATTGTTTATATTTTGGCATAGTTTTCTTATTATGTCATATGTTGAAGCATTGAGCTAAAGTTTTATATCAATGATATATTTGTGATATACTTTTATTACGCCGTTATATAGGTATAATACTTCTTGGCTGTTAGGTTTTGAAAACTTAATCTAAGATATAGCGAAATTCTAGATCTGTCGCTGCACGCAAACCTGGCTGCACACTCTTGAAGCCGCCTCACGGAACCCTATCGGACTGAGAAACAAACACTCGGTCACGGCCATCTAATCGGCTGAGGTGCGAGGCCCAACTACATCACTGCCATTAGGTTGCTGCAACAGCGCCCGGTAAAATTCTGTAGAACAAATTACTCTTGTGCCTATCAGAACCAAGGTTTTCAAAACCGATTTAAATTATTTTGCCAGGGTTCCGATAACACCAATAATTGAAAATTTTTAGAAGATTTCAGCCGAAAATTTTAAATTAAAAAAGACCAAAAATCACCGATTATCGGCCAATAATCAGTTGAAATTATCAGCTGAATATCACCCAAGATTCTAAATCACATGCATATACATTCATACAACATCCATTGCATCATCAATTAAAATTAGGCCGATATTATTTAGCCGGCACTTATTTTTACTATTGGGCACGGGCAAAACCGATATACTATCGGCCAATTATCACAACTCTGATCAGAACCCACTTACTGGTAGGTGGAGTTACCAGTTTACCCCTCGGAGGATTGTGCTTCCTCATACTCATAGGTACATTACACCTAAATCCTAACTAATCTAATTTATTATGTCGATATATATTCTTTTGGGGGACCGTATAAGAGCTCAACGACAAAGGTGTTGAAAACATGAGCAATATTTTAATTCCAAAATTTACTAGGTGATAAATACAATAAACCAGTGATGCAAAATTTACTACTAGCAGCATGCTACTCATTATACTTCAGAATATACGCAAGAAAAATATAACAACAAAATCAAACGAATGCGCGAATGACTTACTTTTGAGCCTGATGGAGAACAGGAAGCAGCACAGACTTGATGCAGTGCAAAACGTAGATGACACAGTGTAGTAAGCGGTCGTGCAAATGTGCGCTACCCAGAAACCTTATTGCCGCCCCGTGCAGGTACTCTCTGCGACAATAGTTCGGAGATAACCACTCTTCCTCTTTCCAGGTGCGCGTTGGGAAGAAAGGTTGGCGAAGTTCAAACAGCACAGCACCAGAACACAAGATCGCAGAAAAGAAGAAAATAGAGGCAGTAGAATTATCACACATACTCTGGACGTCTCCAAGCATATAAATAGACAGACTGATAACTGACATGATTAAAACAACCATTTACCTACTGGTAACTGACACATTCAACCAGCCATTTATCCACTAGTAACTGCCTGTCATGAAATCTCCAATAAAGCCTCAAATTCAAATGTTTGAATCTCATTCAAACACAGAGAGAGTGGTGCAGAGTTCAGCAAAAAAATAAAGATAGACTTGGTCTGCCAAGTGGTGCGCCACGTCACAGCACAGTCGCCGTCGCAAGTTTAAGTCATGCGATTTTCACGCGAAAATATGCAAATACGCGCGCGTGCGTGCGCGCGTGTGTGACTAGCCAGAACCCTCCTCATACCATTTCTATGCATATTCAAGGAGTGGTGAGGACTCCACCTTATAAATCGGTCTTTCTCACCTTGCCTTAGCAATATAGTACTAAACCATGCATACTTTGAAATTAAGAAAATGGGACATACTCAAACGGGTCAATTTCTAACAATCCCTCACCAATTCCAAAGCAAGAAGTAAACATATGACAAAGATATTATGTTGAAGTACTGTTAATATACCAATCATTTAGTGTAAGTCCTATACGGGTTGAACATGCACCTAGAATGACAAGATTCATCTTCTCACAGCTGATGAATGGACTATGCCTTGAATTCACAGCTTTTCGTGATCAGATTTTACTTGAAATTACAACTAGTACTAGGCTGCCAATAAACCACACCTAAACAGAGCGTTAGATGGTCAGTTAAGCTCAAGTAGGTGTATTCTTTCTAGGTATTCTACAAGCTAATACCTTTTTCTCATTTGGACAACAGAATACATTAAGATTTTATGCCAACCTTCCGTACAGTCTAAAGTACATTGTTTATTAGGACATGGGTACAATAAATATGTACTCTCTTGTTACAACATCAATTTGTGTTTCCCATGATCTAAGTCACGGGATCTCCGATCAAGAAGGTACGGATTACCATTGTGATGTAACTTAAACGGGCATCATTCCCATGTCTATAGATGCAACAGAAATCGCTTTCCGTGCTAACATCTTTGTAAAAGGGTCTGCCAGATTTTTCTAAGTGTGAATATAATTCACAGTAATCACTCCGGAGTTTCTCAGTTTTCTGACAGATTTAAGCCTACGCTTCACCTGTATAGAGGACTTTATATTATCCTTTGTACTTGTGACTTTGGCTAACATTGTTTGATTATCGCAGTACATCAGGATTGCAGGTATTGGTTTCTCAACCAATGGCAAGTCAAATAGAAACTCTCTCAGCCATTCAACCTCAACAGTGGTTGTGTCAAGTGCTACAAGTTCTGCTTACATGGTTGACCTCGTCAATATGGTCTGTTTGCAAGACCTCCATGAAACTGCAGCACCAGTTAAAGTGAATACATAATCATTTCTGTCCATATTCAAGGAGTGGTGAGAACTTCACCTTATAAATCGATCTTTTTTATCTTGCCTTAGCAATATGGTACTAAACCATGCATACTTTGAAATTAAGAAAATAGGTCATGCTCAAATGAGCCAATTTCTAACAAAAGGTATAGCAAAGTTAGAAGGAATGGCTATATGTACAAAACTATAATACCAAGCAGTAAGAAACGTGTCAACCCTTATTCTAGAGGTGTTTAGTTCAGTGATCTTGCCATGTAATCCGATTACGCAGTAACGAATCCCATTTAATCGTTTTGGTTTTCGTGGCCCGTAATCAGAAAGGATCGGATACAGCCATACCAGCCGGGAGGAAGAATGTTGATCAGCGGGAGTTCTGTTGTGCACTATTAATTCGTTGGTCTTCTATTGGTTAGAACTACAAATAGATACGGTTCTTGCGAGTTGCCACCCCCGGTTTTGTTTGTAATTTTTCTGCTTGACCATGGTGTTCAACTGGCCGTTGGAGTGATCGGTTATCAAACGTTGATCGGTGACATTTGTGTTAGGCTTCGTATCACCTCTCTACTGACCACTAATGTGATCCGATACCACTGTCCTCGTACTCCTCAACCAAACGTGAATGGTTTCCAAAACCATTCCTTAGTACGTTGGAAACAACAAATTAGGTAACCATTCGTTACATCACCCTATCCTCCTCCTGTAATCTCTCATTCCCATTACGTTTATTGAACTGAGTTTAATCATCGTTCAGGTATGTGCGTGCCGGGTATTTCTGGTCGCCTACAACTGATCATTCACCACCGCCGGCCACCGATGATCATGACCTGCACATGCCACGCTGTCTGTGCGTGCTTTTCAGCCATCTCGCACAGCAACTATGCGGCAGACAAAACAAAGTAAGCAGCTCAATTCTTTTTTTAATGAACACTTTCAGTGTAATTGTTATTAGCTTGCCACACTGTAATAGTGTAATTCCCACGACTCTTGCATATAAGTAATCTACCCAGAGGAGAGACGTCCACACGCTGTTAATTGACTGGGTTCAACCAAGCTTTCTATCCTCCGTAATACGGCAATTAATGGCATTGCTACACGTGTACAGATACAACAAATCATATAGTACCTACGCGACAATTTGATGCGCCTTCAGTGTTCACATGTTCTTCTTCAGCAGCCACACTGCATACATGTACATTTACTAGCAGTCAATGTATTTAGTGTTTGCTCAGAATCCATCAAATGGAACCCTGGTCTACCTCCCAACCTTCAAGCATGATCACGCCAGCTCTTCATTTCTCACTTAACTTGCAGCGGAATTAAACCCTAAAAACCGATTGTATCCGTCCAGCAACATGTCATACCGATCCTAGCCAGTTTTTTCCCATTTTCGAAGTATTACCCCTACATATATTGTTTACAGATGGGCGTGGAATCAATATCACACCATGAACCAACCAGTTTTCAGCAAAACGGATGGTACCAATTTTTCTGAGTGGAAACAGTTTTCTAAACCTTGATCATAATACATTGCTGGTCATTATTTATTTCCAGGAGTTCCAAGGGAACTCATGGAATAGAGCAGGTGTTACATTCCTCAAACATTGTTGAACGGGGTCTCTCTCTCTCTCTCTCTCTCTCTCTCTCTCTCGTCACTGCGGTCACAAATCGACAAGTTACTATTACAAGGACCAGCAACAATACATCCATAGGCTAAAAACTCTATGAATACTGCTCAAACAAAGGCCTAAAAATGAACAGTTTCACAAATGGAGCTTAGAGTTACATGTAAGTTGAAACTGCTCCGGATAAATTAGTAGGAGAATGACAGGTTCATGTGCACTCTAAAATCAAAGCCATCATTCACCTCCATATCCATTCCGTATACCTCAACGCTGCTCAAACATCACATGTCTGCCTCAGTGTCAGTCAGGGCCATGTGGACCCACCATTCAATGATGCGCAGGTAAACCTAGCATTTTATAAATGATCTTCTTCATGTGAATGATTTGGGACCTCTCCTTGACTGTCCAGTGGCATGTATTGCGCCATGATAGCTCTAATCTCCGAGTCCATGTATGACTGAAAGAAACACAACACGGAATTCATAGCGACAACAATGAACTAACTCTAAGCGAAAGAACATGTATTTGGAGCAACTTTACAATATCTTTTGATCATTAGTAGGAAAATAAAGCTTGGTCAGTAAACATATGAAGTAAAATGCAACATCCTAAAAAATATTGGAGCATATTGGCTATCAAACAAATAAGTTACCGCGAAAGCTGCAGTCATTCACGAGCCATGACCCTTTTCATTGCAAATTATGTGGCAAAAGGAAAAACCAGCCACCACAAAGTTGCCACATTTTGCATGCAAACTAAGCCAAAACATGACCACTCTTTGTGACAACTACGATCAGGGTAAGAAACTGAACAGTAGCTGGAAATGGATGGCAGCAGCACACCTTTCTACTCCCTCCATTTCATTATACTTATCAAAACACCCTATGCACACAGCCAAGAATGCAAAAGTTCAAGAAAGAATACTTAAGATAGACAAAAGCTGCCCCAATTCAATCCAGCAATAGACAAGAGACAACGAAACAACTATTCCCATTAAACCGGAGGCACATAATGAAACAGAGATGCATCAGCTAAATATATGATTTATAAAGTAATAATGGCTATAAGCTTTTCAGCCTTTTTTTTTCTTCTTCGAAGGATAAACTTTTATTGACTGACAGAAAACTTGACCAGTTTCAATCTTTTAGGTTTAACAAGCAACACAAGGTACATGGCAAGACGCAAAAGAGCATCGGGTCACACAAGGCAAAAATGCTAAATGTGCCACTGAGCTTTCCAGTAAACCATAATCCAAGGAGTGGCTTGCCAAAGCCACGTGTAACCATGGATGTATGACAAGCAAGAGTGACAGATCGTCTGCTATTAGAATAGTGCTCACTGTTCTATAATGTACATGCTAAGTGTGGTAAAGTGTAATTTATCAAAACTGCTGCCCTCGCAAGTACCAACTAATAAGTGAATAACACAAACAGCACCAACATGAGACATCTGCTTTGTGGTTACACTTTTTTTTTTCCATTACTGAAGTTTAGATGCATTACTGACCAATCTTGATTTGTAACGCAATAGCACAAGACATCTAGACTCAAATGGATCAAAGTTGTATCTTATTTTGCATCTAAATGAAACTGGTTGAATGTGTTAACAGTTTAACACATAACAACACAGATCCAGGGGTCAGCTGATATAACCGGATTAATAGAACAAGCATTTCCTGCACATGTCTATTTTATCAAGGAACCTAAAAGGGAATGCTAACATAAAATAGAATTTTGTGTAAGGAAATGTAGTTATTTATAAGCAAGGAACCTAAAAGGGAATGTTAACATAAAATAGAATAGGGAATGTTAACATAAAATAGAATTTTGTTTAAGGAAATGTAGTTATTTATAAGCAAAGAACCTAAATAGGAATGTTAACAGAAAATAGAATTTTGTTTAAGGAAATGTAGTTATCTATAAGCAAGGAACAAATTGTTGGGGGGAGAGCAGATTCATTCATCATTTAACAAGGTTTAATAATGAAAGCTATAAGAATGAAGATAATGCTGTGCGCGTGCTAGCTTACCCTTAGTCTGTACTTGTATATGATATAACTTCCCGCTGCCACAACAACCAAGACTATCAAGATCCCCCATACTGCAGCCCATGCTGCTTTAGCCTGAACTGCTGTCTTACCTACAGATTAACAATCCAAGTGATATGTAAGTGAAAATTTAAACATAGATGCATCAAATATCACTGAAGTTTAGATATTACTTATGCAAGTGTCGTGCTCTCTGATGTACAAAAGGTCTCCACTGCAAGAACATTCATAGCCACCCCATGTATCTCTGCAGCTGCATTCAGGACACTGACAAGCTTTTCTCTCCTTGCACTCATCAATGTCTGCAAAGGTGAATGGAAGATAAGAGTTTAAGATGTATTGTATGTTCTGCATTGCTCTAAATTTGTAATCCCTCCGTTTAAAGTTAATACTAGGCCCTGTTTGGATACGTTTATCTGAGAATCGATTTTAATCTGATCAGGATTTTCTGATAAGTCGCGATCTGAAGAATCTGCAGTCTGAAGAATCGTCGCGGTGGAAGAAACGACCCCTCGGGCTCGCGGTACAGGATTTTGGATTCCCAGTGCAAATGCCGATCTTTCCCACCGCGGCGGTTGAAAGAATCGAAAAATAATCAAAGCGTTTGGGTGGGATTCTCGCTTAATTCTACCCAGAATCGGATTTTAAGCGTATCCAAACAGGGCCTAACTCCAGTCCAAAATAGATGTTGTTTTAGCAAGTTGGTTTTGGTTTGCAAATACTTGTTGTTTGGTTTTCTAGGCAAATAATTTCCACCAAATACCTGTATTAATTGCTTCCTGGCAGTGGTGTTAGATGGATATACAATTAAAGGGGTGATATATGTCAAAAACAAAGAAGGCATTTAATCCATGTTCTATGTGCACGTGCACATAGCTACAATGACAAGTAAATTGGACCAGATGAATAAAGGTTTTAGCAGAACATTTTTGTTACAGAATAAGTTCAATGAAAAATAAGCATCTAACGCAAAGCTCTGGCAATTTATCGTGGTACATCACAGAGTACCTTCACATTTTTTAACACCATCCCCTCGGAAACCAGCTGGACACTGGCATTTCCCATCTCCAGATTCCTGTAAAATAAAAAAATTATAAGAGAACAGATCAGTAGTCAGCAATACTGTAATAGTATATCGCATGTTTTCTGTGACAAGCCTAAAACCTACCTGACAAGCTGAGAATGTTTTGCCGTTACGGGTTTCATGCCAACATCCCCCGTGATCTATCAAGCATTTTCCTGGCCCAGCAGCTGCAAATAAAATAAATTATTAATATATATAATTACTATTCTGCACACAGGTGTAGAATGCGCGCCGAAAAGTTACTGTCAAACACATATAGAACATTCTAGTGACCAACTTTCGCTGTTGTCGAAGTTCTATCTCAGGAATTACCACAGTAAAACATTCCCTTTCAATAGGTTGCACTCAGTGTAGACATTCTTGCATATGTATAAACTATACTAAACATGTTTTCTTGGTATCAATCTAACATTCACATACTGCAACCAAATTCACTAACTAGAAATTTGTTCATCAACCATGGGTTCATTATTAGTCCCCTACCAATGCAAGTGGTGTTAAAAGCAATCATAAATTACACTGAGAAGCTAATTGTTTCAACGCATATTCGTAATACAAGCATGGAGAACAAAAGTCTATTACGTTCACAATTGCTGTAGCCATCGCCTTTAAACTGCACGCCATTGAATGTAGGGCATTCACACACTCTGCCACGGAAAGTGTCCTGATAAAGAAAGGAATGCGAGAAAATTGGAGAATTGTTAAGATAACAAAGTGTAAAACTTCTATTTATCCACACATACCCTGCAAGCTGTTACATTAGCAGCTTTGTCTTGCCAGCAACCACCATTGTCGTTCAGGCACTCATTAGTTTCTATATCTGTTTTGGAACAACTCAAGAATTAGTGATCCGTATTCAACTAAATATAGCGTAGGGAAAAAACAGAATAGTTTCTTTATTCGTACCGTCACTCAGACAAACGTTTGGCTCAGTAGTTTCCTCAAAGCCAGCACAAATAGCTTTAAGGACAGCTTTCCTCTCAAGCTTTCCTGTATTTCTTTCCAGGTAAAGATCAGCAAGAGTGAATGTAAGTTTGTTATAGGAGTTCTCAGGGAACATTTACCTCGATATTGTCGATTGTTCACAACAAGAGTAGGCAATATAGTAACATCTCCTCTTGAACCTTTCCCAATCTATACAACACAAAACTCATTTGAAACCCCAAGATATGAATGTAGTATTGAGGATGATAAATGTTCGTTGACAATAATCTGCCATGCTTGTTTTTTTTAAAAAAAAAAAGGTCTGCAGAGCTGTGTTTTACTAAGAATTTTCACAATAAACTAAGCATCGCAAGGTCATTTCACCTGTGCATCCTGCTCCATTTTAAGCAACGGGTGGTCAGAATCAGCATTTGGATCTCCCATGCACTTATCAACCTTCTTCACATCCAAACCTGTTTCAAGTGTAAAAACATTATAGTTGTTACATGTATACTGAATTAGTGATGCCATTTTATCTGCGAATTGCATGCCTAATGGCATACCATGCTATGGACTATGCACAAAAGTACATACTAATTAAGCATGCCATGCTATGTACTGTGTACATA
This sequence comes from Dendrocalamus latiflorus, assembly GCA_017311315.1. Taxonomy (NCBI): domain Eukaryota; kingdom Viridiplantae; phylum Streptophyta; class Magnoliopsida; order Poales; family Poaceae; genus Dendrocalamus; species Dendrocalamus latiflorus. The sequence continues at coordinate 11,185,992 of CM029675.1, forward strand.
AGTACACACTAATTCAGGTCGTAACAAACTGGGAACAGCAAGCAGATAACCAGCATATTTAAAAGTTAAAACCTTCCAATCAAGTATGACAAAGTAATTACTATAAACATGCTTAGGTAAAGGAAACTACGAAAGTTTCTGAAAGAAAATAAAAGCCAACCTAGTGATTTGATGACAGTCTCTGCACATTTTTTGTTATACTTCTTGTCCTTCATCGGGCACCTTATGTGAAAATCAGTCACATAATCCCACCAGATCCATGGTTTTTTGCTCTCGTTTGCAACTTTAAACACACAAAGCTGCCGCAGGTTCTCTACCACAACATCTTTTCCTTCATAGCCAGTGCTAAAATCTTGTTCTGGATCAGGTGCACAGTACCTTCCATGGTTTATACATTGGGACTTGCATTGCTTACTGATGACAAATGCTTGAGGGCAGTACCAAGTTATATAATGGGGTGTGAACTGACTATAACCACCTTTTTCAAGTAGTTGGGCAGCTCCTTTAAATTCCTTCAGAAAGTTCATCAGCATATCACACTTCGGCCCACATTCATCATTGCTATTTGTCCATAACTCATACTCAACCCGATCATCTGGATGTGGAACAGCCTCCCTCCAATCAAGATTCACATTTACCATTTCACCATCTTTAACAGCTTTTTTCAGCTGTTCACCAAATTTTTTATCAATTAGTGCGGAAGGAATGGTTATGTTCTGTATATACTTTGCAGCCTCATCATCTTCCCGAGGTAAATCCATTGTTATCAGTGGCTCGTCCTTGTCATCAACTACAAGCACTGCTGAGGCACCAGCATTCTGCGCATTCCAAACTTTCTTGGCAAATAGGCAATCTGGAAGAAAAATGTACGGAGAATAATTAGCATCTAACTCCAAGCTGCTAGAGCAGCTAATACATAGATGAAGGTTATAATGCATTCTAAAGGTGTCAAAGTTGGTCTATTTGGTTGTTAGCAACTGAAATTGATTAACCATAGGATAAGTACAATGACGGGAACTTCAATGTAAAAAATAAAAACACGATTACCACCATCACTTGAGCTCACAAAATAAATTGTGGAAGGGCAAAGACATACAAATAACAGGGAGTAGAGCCCCCTTCACCAAAGATTCTATAGAAACTTTAAAGATGGAGTTTCTTAGTTAGTGCAAAAGGATAGCATTGTGAAAAAGGGAGAAGGTAGAAGTCAAACAGGACAGACAATGAGAGATAATAGCCAAATGTGGCACATCAACTAATGAAGTATCATGCACATCATGCATTTAAGTGAAGATTAGAAGAAATCGCCATGATTAGTAGCAACATCTGGAAAAGGAAGGGTATCATCTCTAGTTTCATGCCCATCAACCAAACATTCCTTACCAAGACCTTAACTCTACGAATCATAAAGGATTAAAAGAAAATTCTGGAAAACTACCAAACCCCCAGGTGCAATTACCAAATTACTGCGATAACAAACCAACAGCTAAAGTAGCTTAGCTTTACCCAGTTGAGAACTGTTATGAACACTAATGTTCATAACAGGGTAACCTATGATGCATGGACACGGCCTCTGTAATCTGTAATTGCTATCTGCTAACATTTATGTTTTAGTTCTTCCAAAGTTCTAATCCATTGATTTTTCTTTTCTAGATAGTATAGTGACAAGTGGATCAATGGAGGGTGTTGGCCGTGTACCCCCAACCCCCCCCCCCCCCACCACCACCACACACGCGCGCACGCGGACCTTGAGATTTCACAAATGAGAATGAAGTGTTTTACGAAGTTTTTCCCTGTACTTGAGCAGTTCAGACAAGCTAAAGAGGAATATGCAAGATTTTCCACCTGTTCTGCAGAATTTAATGACTTTGACTCCATTTATGATAGAGAGATCCTTGATCCAATGAATTGGTGAGCAAATCATAGACAATCAATTCCTATGCTGCAAAGTTTGGCTCTCAAAGTGGTTAACCAACCGGCCTCATCTTCTAACTATGAACGGAATTGGAGCACATATAGTTTCATCCATAGTATGAAGAGAAACAAGCAAACTCTTGAGCGTGCTGAAGATTTGGTCATTGTGCACAGTAATGTGAGACTATTATCAAGGAGAACAGAAGCTTACAAAAAAGGGGCAGCAAGGATGTAGGATGTGGGAGGAGATAGCTTTGAATCTCTCACTGGTGTTGACATTCTCAAAGTTGCTAATCTCTCTGTGGAAGAACCAGAGTTGGAAAGTGTGTCTTTTGAAGATAGGTCTACTTTGGAGAACCTAGAGCCAAATGAAGATGACTAGGAGTCTTCGTGTTTCGTATCTTTTAAATTTTTAATTACTCGTTAAATTCAAGTTTTTTACATAACCTAAGCTGAACACCACTATCCTATGTTTCTATCATTCTTCTATGCGTGTACTTTATGAACACTAGTCCTGTCAGTTCGATATCATCCTATCTCGGTATCTCCAATGGAGTCAATTTGAAGTTGACTAAATTTGGTTCTGCTCTTCTGTATGGATTTTATTCTTGCATAATTGATTAAAGGGGAAATTGGCTACAGGACACTGCAAATTGTCACCATTTGCCAACGGACATCCAAAAACATGGTTACGCCAGAACATACTGTAAAAAAGTGTAATTTTGTTGTAAGACACCGAGGGCACTATTATAACATTTTTGGACCAGAGGGAAGAGAAAGCATGCGAATTGTCAATTTTGCCCCAGGAGAGAGGACCTGAAGGAGAGCATGGGATGCGGCTTCCCTGTTTCCTTTGCCTGTTCCCCTCTCTGTTCCCTCCTAGGTGGCAACACTCTATTGGTTTCGACCGCTTGCTCACGTACTCATAACCTCCAAACGAGTACTCCGATGATGGTTACGACCACGCTGCATGAGTTATGACCACATTGCATACTCGTCATGCTTATTAAGGCGTCGCTTAGGCGACGCTTAAGCGTCGCCTAAGCGGTAAGGCGGCTCGGGGGGTCAAGGCGTCGCCCCTGCCTTGCCGTTCGTCCGCCTTAGGTCTAAGTGAAGGCAGGAAGAAGGCGGCGGAAGAGGTGGGCTAGGTTTACCTCATGTCCTCGCGCCGCCTTCGCCTCCAGGGCGCCGTCAAGCCGCCTCCGCCTCCAGGGTGCCGTCGAGCCGCCTCCGCCTCCGTTCACCATCCACCTTGCCGGATCTGGCCGCCCGCAACATTACAAGAAGGAGTGAGGGAGGAGGGAGGGAGGCGGCGGCCGGGAGCGAGGGAGGAGGGAGGGAGGCGGCGGCCGGGAGCGAGGGAGGAGGGAGGGAGGCGGCGGCCTGGAGCGAGGGAGGGAGGAGGGAGGGAGGCGGCGGCCGGGAGCGAGGGAGGAGGGAGGTAGGCGGCGGCCTGGAGCGAGGGAGGAGAGAGGAGGCGGCGGCCTGGAATGAGGGAGGAGAGAGGAGGCGGCGGCTGGGGTGAGGGGTATGAATGAGGGAGGAGAGAGGAGGCGGCGGCTGGGGTGAGGGGTATGAATGAGGGAGGAGAGAGGAGGCGGCGGGCTGGGGTGAAGGGTATTAGGGTTAGGTTGTTTACATTTGAGTCCTTAGAGGTTTACGAAATTACAATTAGATCCTTTTAGGTCCTTCATCTCTTTAAATTTCTTCTGATTTAGTCCTCAGAACTCCATTTTCTTCGCCTTATGATGTTTATAAGGCGTCGCCTCGCCTCACGCCTTACCACTTAAAAGGTGTGAGGGGGGTGGGTCGCCTTACCTCGCCTTACCGCCTTAATAACCTTGATACTCGTAACGACCACAGCCACTCCTTCCAGCTCGTAACGACCACGTTAGTTTCGACAGGGAAGCCACGTTTGGCGCGAGAGGCCCAGATGGGTGAGCAGCTGAGGCCATCCGAGGCCGCGCGGAGGCGCTGGAAGGCGAGATGTGGCGCCTACGTGTGTAGACCGAGCAATGGCGCAAGGCGGCCGAGGCAGACGCTGCGGTGATCGGTTGTGATGCCATCTCATCGGTCACCACGGCCTTGCCAGCAATGGCAACAGATGGGGATCCCCCGCAACGATGCCCAAGTATCCACCCAAGGGAGACGCTGCACCAACCCGGGTCGCCCCTGTCCCGAATCTCCGCCGGCACCATTGATACGGCCGAGGCAACGCCTTATGGCGCGATGGTGCCATGCCTCTCCTCCGCATCTATAAAGCCACTCCTCTGCCTCCTAGCCTCCTCACCCAGCGCCCGTCGCAACCAATTAAGCCCTAGCCTCCCGAGCTCCCACTTCTCCTTCGGCTCCGACGAACTACCGCCCGGAGCAATTCCGACTACTTGCCGTCCTGTTTGCTGATTGCTTGCAGTAGAAGCATCACCGAGAGACCACAAGGCCACGTCGACCACCGCCAGGCTCACCCGTCCCCTTCGGCGAGCTTCCCCCGTGTGCACTTCACTGCCGCTCAGCCTCGTCATCGCCAGCACAATTAAGACATTCCCAAACTCCGCCGCCCATCTCAACATGTTCATAGCCACCCGTAGGTGCTTCCATTAAAAGGAATCGAGTTCTAGTGCCTCGAGTCGCCGGTTTGCTCCATCCCCTGTTCCCACCACCGCTCGGCTTGCCGCCGGCGAAGAACCTCAGGCCCAAATTAGCTCACGCCAACTCGAGGAGGGATGCACGCATGGTCAAGGAGACCATTTTGCTAATGCTAAAGAGCCGCCGAGGTCCTCACTGCCAGCACCATGAGGCAACAGGAGGCGCCATGAGGGAGCTTCAATAGGGAGCAATAACATTAGGAGAAATGGGGAGAGAAGAAGAACCAGGAAGTTGTGTCTTCTCTCTCCTAGGGCAAAATTGACAATTCATGTACTTTCTCTCTCCCCTCTGGCCCAAAAATAATATAATAGTGCCCTCGGTGTCCTACAGCAAAATTACACCTTTTTATAGTGTGATCTGAAGTAACCGTGTTTTTTGATGTCCGTTGGCAAATGGTGACAATTTGCAGTGCCCTGTAGCCAATTTCCCCTTGATTAAATGTCTGCACAACTATTCTAAAAATGGCAATTTTTCACATATAAAGTCATTAAAAATATCTCATCCATTCCAACAAGCAATGATCGCAGACACTTATATTACTCTCTGTTCACCAAGTTAACTAAAAGTAGCTAAGTCCCACATTTACCACATTAATTCACTCATCCTGCACGACAACAAAATCTCCCGGCCAATTCCCCAAACAGCTCAAACCACTAAGTGGCAACAATTTGCTTGACTTATCCACGGACGGGGGCCCTTACCCCACAGCCAATTGCGTACATCCGCCACACAGACTACTAGAATCAGCTAAATACGCTACCTTTCCTTCACCCCCGACAAAACCACCAATAAACTCCCAACACAATTAACTATGTAAATCAGCTCAAATCACCGCCTCCTAACTCATCAACTACGCCGAATCCTCGAATAAATCACCGACACCGAATCCATAGGCGAATCTATCAAACCGCAACCGAAGTTACCGAACCACGAAACAGCGCAAATTCGCGGAGCAAGGGTGCGGGAGATCGGGATCGGGAGGCGGTGTGGCACTCACTTCCGCGGTCGACGAGGAGGAAGCTCGGGAGCGCGCCGGGCTTGGCGCGGAAGGGGTGCTCCTTCTTGTTGGCGAGGTCGAAGGCGTCGCAGGCGTCGGCGTTGTCCTTGGGGTAGACGACGGCGCCGGCCATGCTCCCGCCGTACTGCGGGATGCCGAAGTTGCCAATGGCGCTGTCGTGCCGCCCCCGCAGCGCCGTCGGCGACGTCACCATCAGGCTGTTCTTCTCCACCACGAATCGCGCCTCCACCACCGCCGCCGCGGCGAGCGCCAGCAGCGGCAGCAGAAGCCTCCCGAACGCTAGCCCGCGCATCTCGCGCGCACGTGCTCGGTGCTCCGGAGGCGGCGGCGCGGAGGCGAAGCGAGGCGACGCGGCGAGGGTTTAGATCGGAAAGCGAAGCTGCAGTGAAGAAAATGGGAGCGGTTTCTCTCGCCCGCTCGCTTAGCTCGCGTGGGGCCGGGGGATGTAGTGCGAGTGGTGTTCGCGTCGAGAGCGAGCGTCGCGGACTGAGTTTTCGTGATCCGTTACACTGACGGTCCGGGTCCCACTTACGGGTTTGGAAGCAAGGTGTTGTGAACCCAGTGTATAGAGTTCTTGCGTGTCGGGAGCATCGTGCTAGGATGCTGACATGTGGAGCTAGTACTCAGATGGCCCCACTGTCAGTGTAATGTGCGGGAATAAATTCTGACCAGTATTTGGTCGGTTGAGTGGTGGAGGCGACTCGTGTGGTCTGTTTGGTAATTTTGGCGATTTCGTTTTCCTGTTTGTTTTGCTCGTGCGTTTCGCGTGAGGGGTCGCGACTCGCGAGCGTGCGTGCCGTGGAGTTGGCTCGTGCGATTGGAGTGGCTGACAATGTGGGGTCGGGTGTGGGGATGGAGCGATTGGTTTTGTGGACCGGATCTAGGACGGAGGTGAACAGGGGGTGGAGGCTGAGGGCATCTCCAATGGTTATAGCTAGCAACTAACTATAAGACTTCCACATCATTTATATAGTACACACTAAAGCTAGCATTCTAAAGAACTATCTATAAGGATAGCTATTTGATGCTTACATACACACACAGAATTTATAGAGGCTGCCTCGTTTGGCATTATAGACTAGTGCTTAAGGAAGAGCTGGTTCGATTTTTTTTGCATATTCTCTTTCCTCCACATAGGATATATGCTGATGTGTACATGCATATAGCTAGCTGACTCAGACCATTGGAGATGTCGGGCCTGTTTATTTGTATCCGGCTTTTGGTTTTTAGCTATATCTTATGACTTTTAAATAATCCATGAGAGAATACAGAATAATAGTAATTCACTTACAGTTTTAGCCAATACAAATAAAATTATTATAGTATATACTATAATTAATTTATATGCTCTATCTTAAAAATATTTTGTTTAAAAGGTAATTACTTTAGAAAAATTATAAAACAGTTTTGGAAGCCGAAAAGAACCTATCCGAAGAGGCTAACCGGGGAAGGATGTTACGGTTATCGCCGGCCCCACCGTCAGTGTGATGTTTGAGGATTTGGTGACGCGTACTGGGTCGTCCATTGGAGATTTTCTCTCTGGATCTTTCCTTTCTTTGCCACGTAGGACTACCACTCCGGATGGCATCTGACAAAAAGAAGAAAAGAGTAGTTCAGATGGGCTAATGCACTAATGACAGCATTAGAGCAACTCCAAGAGAAGAGCTAAATCATTTTCTAAAGGTAAATTTGGTTATTATTAGAGAAAAAACGTCTCCAATAGACTCTGTAAATGACTCTCCAAATTTAGTAGCTCTCCATCTCTCCTCCTTCGCTCTCTATTTTTGGATAGCCTACCTCGCTCACCATCCAGCCTCTTGGCGCGGTCGGCGTTTCCTTCCCGCACGCTGCGCCCCATTCCCGCGCGTACGCGACCCACCGCGCGCCCTCTAGTTTAGATAGCCTGTTGGAGTAGTCTTGTTTTTTTTGGTGAAATTCATTTTAGAGAATAGCTAAATCACTAAATTTAGATACTTCTTTTGGCTAATCTCTTGGAGTTGCTCTTATGCACTATTGCAGACCGTTGAATGGAAATTGACCATCTGGTCGGGCATACCGGAAAAGAAAAGGAGAAGCTCTAATAAGTTGATTTTAGTGATAATGATAAATACAATTATAAGACTAATATGCACTGCTATAGACAGTCCTATCACAGACGGTTCCTGAACTGTCTGTGTTTATGTGTCAGTGATAATAGGTGATTATCACAGACGGCTGAGCCGTCTGTGATAACTTACATGACAGACGGTTTTTTAGAAAAACCTGCCTGTGATAGTCGACTATCACAGACGATTTTTTATCAAAAACCGTCTATGATAGTCGAGTATCACAGACATTTTTTTATCAAAAACCGTCTGTGATATTGTGTATATCATAGACGGTTCAGTGTTCCTAACCGTCTGTGATATACAAATATCACAGACGGTTAATAACAAAGACCGTCTGTGATACTCGACTATCACAGACGGTTTTTGTTAATAACGGTCTGTGATATACATAATATCACAAACGGTTAATAACAAAGGTCGTATGTGATATACATAATATCACAGACGGTTAATAACAAAGGCCATCTGTGATATCGTTCATATCATAGACGGCTCAGTGTTTGAAACAGTCTGGGATAGCTATTGCAACATCAATTGATTTGCCGTTTTTCGGCTAGTCTCAGGATATGCTAGCCATGCCCTCTAAAAACAAGCTACATCACGTATATAGCACAGATGAATGAAATAAACGACCAGCAGATCACATATATACATAGAATGAAAATTGTTACATGAATCTGACAAATGAATTAAATTGAATGAATTGTTTGATTAAGCACTGTTGTAGGGGTGGCCCCACCTAAACCCAGCAGGCCTGGTAGAAGGTTATAAAGCCCAGAATAGGCCATGTGTAATGACATAAGTGCCCCTGAAGGGGATACTCAGATGTAAGGGTATAATTGTAAAAGCACTCCCCATGTGTGTGTGTGTGTGTGTGTGTATATGGAATACAGGCCATGGGGGAGGACCCAAGCCATTACTGTCATTGTCTCCCAACTCTCCACTACCATCTCTCTCTCTGTTTGGTCTGTAGCCACAACAGTTGGCGCCGTCCGTGGGGAGGACAGGAGCAAGCCTGAAGTCCGAAGAAGGATGGCAACAGAAAAAGCTTCGTCGGCGGCGGCGAAGGGAAAGAAGGCGGCTGGGTCGGAGCGTCGCATGGGCACCAGGGCTTCGGCATCGGCTGTTGCGGGCGCAGGCGACGACGCAGGCGCGGTGGTCGAGGACGTCGACGCCCGCGCAGCGGCGACCAACCCCACCACTGGCGCTGCGACGGCCGACCCCACCGACGCGACAGTGACCAACCTCGCCGCTCTCGCCGCAACGCTCGGCGGTAGCGCAGACCAGGCGGTTGGAGATAGCCACAACGGAGCGACCGGCAGCTCGGGAGCTCGCGAGGCGGTCGTACCCGTGCCGACCCGTCCGCCGGGCGCGCCGGCGGCCCCGCCTGCGCCGGCGGTCGAGAACACCCTGCTGGCGGCCCTCAAAGCGTTCCAACAGGAGCTGGAGGATCTCCGCGGGGCCGTCCGAGACGTACAAGAGGCTCGGAGCCAACAGGCCGCGCCAGTGATAGCCCCAGAGCCCGCGCTGGAAAGGGCAGACAGCCGCGACGCTCCCACGTCCGACCGCGTGCCGCTGCGGCGCGTCGATTCAGGGTCTCCGCTATCGACAGGATTACAGCAGGTGGCGTGGCCCGAAGACTTCAAGTTCCCCAATGTCGTCAAACCATATAAAGGCGATACGGACCCCCGCGAGTTCGTGCGTGTCTACGAAACCTCAATCGAAGTCGCGGGTGGCAACGACACCACAAAGGCGAAGGGACTCCCCCTCGCGTTGCAAGGAGTGGCGCTTTCCTGGTTTTTCACTATAAAGCCAAACTCCATCTACGCATGGGAGCAGATCCGCGACTGTCTTCACAACAACTTTCAAGGGAACTATGCTGAGCAAGTCGACGCGGACCAACTCTTTGCCGTGAAGCAGAAACCTTCAGAAAGGCTCCGGGACTATTTCAAGCGCTTCGCGAAGGTGCGATGCCAGGTCAAGGACGTTAACGAGACAACCATCATCAACGCGGCCATACAGGGCCTCCGCCCGGGCCCCCTAGCCAAATACAACGCGCGCAAGCCTATCAAGACAGTCGCCAAGCTCTTTGACAAAATGGAAGGGTATGCGCGGGCCGAGGAAGATGCGCGAAGACGCAACGCCCCCGCTCCCGACCTCGCCCACGCGAAGCGCTTGCCATGCAAGGAGGAGGTAGGCGATGGTTCCCCGAAGCAGGGCCGGAGTCGACAACCCCGGGAGGACACTCATGGAAGCGACGGCCCCGGGGAGCTGGAAGGCTCGTCAAGGAGCACGCGCAAGCCCCGGCGTCACCGGCGCAGATCACAAAAGGCTCGCCATGTCCTCGGCATCAGAAACGCTCTTCGGGAGCCTGCCCCCATATCGTGGAAAGAGGGCTGGGGATGTGAAGGCGGACCCGGTCATGACGAGCGGCCCCGGGCGGAGCAAGAGCTTCGGAATTGCGGCAAGTGGTGCGAGGTGCATAGTTACGGCGATCACTATACGAAGGCATGCACCGCGGTCACGGAACTGCGACGGGTGGTGGCCGAAGCTCGGGCCTCACCCCCTAGGCCCCGGGCAGTAGTCCAGGAGCGGTAGCCAAGGGGTGACCCCCTGCGAGCCTCCGCCAAAGAAGGCGTACGGCACCGCACCATCAGCGTCATTACCGGAGGCTCCTTATCAGGGGCCCCCTTGGAGCAGTCACAGCCGTGGGTGCCGCCCCGCAACATCACCTTTACCCTGGATGACGCCAGGGGTGTGGAGTTCCCTCACCAAGACCCTTTAGTCATCCAGGCTCACATCGCAGGCCATGATGTCAGGCGCATCCTCGTCGACGGGGGGAGCTCTGCGAATATTCTGTTCGCAGGGGCCCTCGAACGAATGGGAATCCCCCGAAGCCGCCTAGAGCAATCAGGAGCACCACTTCAAGGCTTCGGAGGCCAACCGCTGGAGGCCATAGGGCACGTGTCCCTTCCAGTTACATTCCGCCAGGGGAATAACACCCGAAGCGCGCACGTCATCTTCGACGTCGTGGACATCCCGCACCCCTACAACATCATATTGGGATGGCCCGCCATCAATTCCCTCGAGGCGGTCCCGCACCACGCCTTCTTATGCATGAAGCTCCCAGGCCCGAAGGGCGTGATCACTGTCTTCGGCGACCAGGACCTCGCCAGACGCGTTGAAGTCAGCAGCCAGAACTTACACCGCCCGGTGCACGCCCTCTCGGGCATGCTTGGCGACACGCCCTCCGCTCCGAGATGGACGCCTAAGCCTCGGCCCGAAGGTGGAGTCAAAAAGGTGCCGCTCCAGGCGGAGGGGCAGTTCGTGTCCATTGGCGAGGGGCTCCCTGCGGAGGTCGAGTGAGATCTACTCCAAGTGCTCCGGGACAACGCCGACATTTTTGCGTGGTCGCCGGAGGACATCAAGGGCGTAGACCGCGCAGTAATCGAGCACCGCTTGGCGGTCCGCCCTGACGCCAAGCCGATCAAACAGAAGCTTCGCCGTATGTCCATGGATCGGCAGCAGGCGGCCAAGCTGGAGGTGGCGAAGCTTCTCCGGGCCGGGGTCATCCGCGAGGTCCACCACCCAGAGTGGCTCGCCAACCCCGTATTGGTCAAGAAAGCCAGCGGGGCCTGGCGTATGTGCATCGACTTCACGGCACTCAACAAGGCGTGCCCAAAGGACAATTACCCCCTGCCACGCATCGACCAATTGGTCGATGCTACCGCCGGGTGCGAGCTAATGAGTTTCCTGGATGCTTACTCTGGTTATCATCAGGTATACATGGCCGAAGACGACGAGGACAAGACCAGTTTCATCACACCAATTGGGACCTTCTGCTTCGTCAGAATGCCCTTCGGCCTAAAGAACGCAGGCGCTACCTTTACCCGCCTTGTTGCACTTGCCCTCGCCGCCCAGCTCGGGAGGAACGTGGAAGCCTACGTCGACAACGTAGTAGTCAAAACCCGGCAGCTCGCTTTGCACGGCCGGGACCTCCAGGAGACCTTCGACAACCTCAGGAAGGCCGGCATCAAGCTCAACCTCGACAAATGCGTCTTCGACGTCCAGGCGGGCAAATTGCTGGGCTTCCGCGTGTCCGGACGGGGCATCCAGGTGAATCCCGACAAGGTTGAGGCCATCCTGGGCATGGAGCCGCCCAAGACGACGAGGGAGGTCCAGAGGCTGGCGGGTCGCATGGCAGCCCTGAGCCGCTTCCTATCCAGGGCGGCAGAGCGGGGTTTGCCATTCTTCAAGACACTTCGCGGGTGCGACGGATTTCGCTGGGATAGCGACTGTGCGGAGGCCTTCAACGAGCTCAAGAAACACCTAGCGAGCCTTCCCACTCTGGTCGCCCCAGCCCAGAGGCTCCCCTCTTGCTCTATCTGGCCGCGTCGGTCACAGCGGTCAGTGCTGTCCTCGTCCTAGAGGAAGGCGCCATACAGCGGCCCGTATACTTCGTCTTCGAAGCCCTCCAAGGCGCCAAGACAAGATATACGGAGCTGGAAAAGCTAGCCTACGCATTGGTCATGGCCTCCAAGAAACTTCGACATTATTTTTTGGCCCACCCGATCACAGTGCCTTCCTCATTTCCCCTGGCAGAGATGTTGCACAATAAGGAGTCCACGGGGCACATCGGCAAGTGGGCTGCCGAGCTCGCCCCGTTCTCCCTGACATATGCCTCGTGGACTGCAATCAAATCTCAAGTCCTCGCCGACTTCCTCGCAGAATGGACTCCGCCGGCTCAGCCCGCCCAGAAGCACGACGACCCGGTCTGGACTCTCACCAGCGACGGAGCTTACGGCGTTGCGGGCGCGGGCATAGGCGCAGTAATTGTTACGCCCGAGGGGCAGCGCCTGCTATACTTGGCGCGCCTCGCGTTCCTGGCCACCAACAACACAGCTGAGTATGAAGCGCTGCTCTTCGGCCTGACGAAGCTCAAGGCAGTTGGTGCACGGCGAGTGCTCGTCCGCACGGACTCACGTTTGGTGGCAGGCCATGTAGACAAGTCATACCAAGCCAAGGACCCTAAGTTAGCCAAATACCTCGCGACTGTAAGAGCGAGGGAAAGGCATTTCTTGGGCGTCACGGTCAAAGCCATCCCTCGCGCGGAAAATGAGCAGGTCGACGCTCTCGCGAAGGCGGCTAGCCAACAGCTGCCACCCCCTGACGGGGCGTTTTACGAAGTGTTGGCGCAGGCGGCCATCGCGCAGGACAACCGGGACGCGGCCCTCGTTCACCACATCGCCCAGCAGGGCGACTGGCGAGAGCCTATCTTCAATTTCCTGCAGGGCATCGCCGAGCCAGAGGACCACGCTGAGCTCCGGCGTCTGCAGCACCGTGCCAGATCCTTCCAGGTGTTTGAAGGGACGCTCTACAAACAGGGCATCTGCGCACCGCTCCTGCGCTGCCTCTCCCACGAAGAAGGGAAGAAGCTCCTTGCGGAGATCCACGCGGGGGCATGCGGGTCTCATCTCGCGCCGAGGTCATTGGTTGGCAAGGCAATCAGGCAAGGCTTTTACTGGCCGACTGCCATCACAGACGCCTAGGACCTCGTGCGTCGGTGCCAGAGGTGCCAGTGGATGGGACGCATCATCCGCAGGCCCCCGACAAACCTCAACCCTATTCCCCCGGTATGGCCGTTGGCACGCTGGGGCGTCGACATAGTGGGACCACTCCCCCGAGCCCCAGGGGACCTGCGGTTTGTGGTAGTCGCGTTGGAATACTTTTCCAGGTGGCCGGAAGCGGTAGCCCTAGCCAGGATAACCTCGGCTGCCATGCAGCGTTTCCTCTGGCAGAACATCATATGTCGCTTCAGCGTGCCCAGGGAACTCACCGTCGACAACGACCTGCAATTTGATGCCACCCCATTCAAGGAGTTCTGCGACGACATGGGCATCACGCTTCGGTTCGCCTCGGTTGGGCACCCCCAGTCCAACGGAGCAGTCGAAAGGGCGAACGGCGCCATCTCCATCGCCATCAAAAAACGCCTAGTCGGGTTGCCGAAGGGCAGGTGGCCGAGCGAGCTTCCCAGCGTCCTCTGGTCCCTTCGCACAACTGTAACGCGCCCGACGGGGTTCACACCTTTCAAGCTCCTTTTTGGGGATGAGGCAGTGACGCCTGAAGAAATTAAGGCTGGATCGCGGAGGGTCCTCGTCCAAGCGCCCGACGAGGAGCGTAGCGTATCCTTGGACCTCCTCGATGGGGCGCGGGCGAGCGCAGCCCAACATGTCAAAAAGTACGCATGCCAGACAGTACGTACTCGAGACCGGTCCGTATATCCGCAAAGGTTCAACCCTGGGGACCTCGTCCTCAGAACGGCGCTCCATGTGGAGACCGTCGGCAAGCTGGAGTCCAAGTGGGAAGGTCCATACATCGTGGCGGAAGCATTACAGAAGGGAGCATACCGCCTCGCCACACTCGAGGGACAAACTCTCCGCCACACATGGAACGCGGACAAGTTGCCAGTGGGCCTGCGCTGCCATCTTGGCGCCGGGGAACTCCTTCGAGTCAGCGGAGGAGGTCCCCGCCCCCGTGCAGTGTTTGTCGCACTGCGACCCTGGCTGCGTCCTCCCCGACATAGCCCCAGATCCGTCGGTGGAAGTTTCGGAGGTCGGGTTCGGTAAAGCGAATGGCGTCCGATATCGCCTCCGGCCGGGCAGGAAGGTCCAGGTGAGGGTTCGCCAGCTCATGGACATGTGTACACCCATGAGTGTGAAGCATGGCGAGGGCGAGGCAGGCGCCGAGGAAGCCGCAATGCTCGCCGAAGGTCATGGCACTACGAAGAGCAACGCCGGCCCCTTCCTCGACCAGCCCGAGCGTCTCCGCCAAGTCCTCCGGCTCGTGGGCAGCGTCCAGCACGTCGACGCACAGGCCCTGGAGGGCCCGGTTCAGAGACTCCATCGCCCTCCACAACGACGTGGATGCATTGTCCAGGGCGTGGTCCTTCTCTGCAAGAGACTCCACCAGCTGGGCTTTGTCCTCCTCTAGTGTGGCGATCTGCTGCAAAAAGGAGGTACGTTCCTCCGTCGCGACGCACCGGACCTCCTCGGTCTCCTGTTGCGCAACTGCCAAGGCGCCCTCCAGCGCGTGAAGTTGTTCATCCTTTGTGGTGTGGGCGTCATCCGCAGCACAAAGATCAACTTCCAGGGCCCTCCGCTCCCGGATGCGGGCCTCATCTAGCGCGTGGCCGAGGACAAGTGTGTGGAAATAGCAGAAAAGAGTCAGCAGGTGCCCGACAGTACTCTAGCACCCGCGAGCGCACATACCCTTATCTCCGAGGCCCGCAGCGCGAGCACCAGGTGGTCTCCCTCGCACGACGACAATAGCTGTTGGTCAAAGCCGCCGCGGGCGCGCTCGGCGGCTTCATTAAAAGCGCGAAGCGTCTCCAGGCGCGGGAGGAAGTCGGAGAGGACAAGCCCCGCCCCCGCCACGTTAGGGGCTACGGAGACTTCAGCCACATCGACGGCAGCAGCCGCCTGCAGGACACCCTGTTCAGGGTCCGGCGCGTCGCGCACACCCCCGTTGCTCGATCCTTCACCACGTCCGGGAGACTTCGTCTCGCCTGATGTCGATGGAATGAGCGAGCAAATCGGGGAGAGTTTCGCGAAGTCGTGCGAGGAAAGCGAACTGCGCCTACCTTCTGCACCCCCTACCGCGGCAGGAGGGGGTGCTTGTTCAACTGCCAGTTGGGGGGCGAGTACCTCGGTAGGCGATCGAGAAGACCTTTCGGCCGTGCCGGCCGCGTCGGGCACCGCAACTCCAAGCACATGGCCGGCAACGCCGTACCGACCCCTTGGAGGCGCAGGGGACCGGACTCGAGGGCGTTTCGCCTGTGGTTCTACGGGCGATTCTTCCGCGACGTCGGTAGCCGTAGCTCCTGTCGTGCCTTCGGTCCCTACCACCCCGGGCGCATCCTCGGCAGCCACCGGGGGTGGCAAAGCACGGCCAGGAGCGGCGTCCTCCCCGGGTTGGCAGGTTCCGGCACCACGAGGGGCGTGCTCATGGGCGCAACAGCGCTGGCGGAGGGTGCCGCCATTGGGCTCGAGACGACGCGCCCTCTCGAGCTGGTCCGGTCGGACCTATCACCGGCCGCACGTCCCGTCCCACCAATGCCAGCCGCCGAGGCGGCTGGTGGGCTGGATGCGGTAACCTCGGCGCAAGCTCCCGCTTGGCTACCGCCACCATGACGACTCGAAGCCCTTGCGGGAGCCTCCGCCGGCACCGCGCGCTCGGACACAGCAATGCGCAGAACCTCGCACGTGTGATTTATCCACCCCTGCTTCACCGTTTTGGTCGCAGCCTCACGCAGCTTGTGCTCCTTGAGTGTGTACGAGCCCAGGAACGTCGCAACCATGCACTCCGCATCTTCCAGCCGAGCCACTGCACAAAAGGGAACAAGTCGGTTAGCCACGGGCTACGCAGACACAAAGGGATGCGTACCAACGCACTGCGCGACTTACGAGGAGCGGAGGGCGGAGACAGGCAAGACAACGACGGGCGCACCCCATCCTCTCGGTCGTCGCCCCGTCGCCCGTACTTCCATCGGGCAGAGAGGGGCGCCACCCCGTACATCGTAAACTCTTCAGCCAAGTCGCGCATACTTAGCCGACGTGCAACGCCAGCAAGCATCCATAACCTCCGTGCGTCATCAGCTTCCGGCTTCACGCTTGGCGAGCTATTGAACGAGATCGGCCCACCTCGGCACAGCAGGCCACTCCTGCTAGTCACGATGTAATAAAACCATCAGCGTGTCCAGCCGGATTCCCACATCTCCAAGCAGGCCGGCGCAGGGAACAGCGTCGTGCAGCACTCTCGTAGCACGAAATCCACGTTGCCAAAATTGGATACAGCCCCCTCAACCTTCCGGGGTCGGCAGCACGCGTCGTGCAGGGTGGCGAACAGGCTTGCGTTGGGACGCCGGCCCTCCGTCCGCATGGCCCATGTGAAGACGGCTAGGCAGACTATGGCGTTTGGCGTCAGCTGCGCTAGCTCCAACCCGTAGGTCCGCAGGACTTCGCCCACAAACGTCGTTGAGGGCATTCGAAGGTCGGCGTCGAAGAACGCGACAAAAATGATTGCCTCTATTTCCTGGGGCTTCGGTTCCGTCTCGTCGCGGCGGGGTAGGCGAGCCCCATCGCGCTCCTCGATCTTCCCTTCCCGTACAAGCCGCTGCAGTGTCTCCTCAGTCACATGGCTCTTTCCCAGCACACGGGAGCAGCGACCTCCCGAGTATTCCATGGCGTCCCACCGCTCGTCACCACACGAGCGCCCCCGCAGCACCAGCTCGCAATCCTCAGAAGGGAAGGACAACTCGTCCCGACTAGATATGGAGCCGGCGCCGGGATGGCGGGGGGCACCGTCCTGACCGACCATTGTTCTGAGATTAGGGCAAAAGGGCTATCAACACGAAGTAAGCAGAGATAGGCGGCAGGCGGGATAGAGCGCCCCCACCACAGCGAATGGCACCTTATAAAGCCCGCTCGCCTCCTCCACGACCAGAAGCGTAGGCAGATTAAAACCCCCAGCGCTTCGACTACCCACGACTGGAAAGAAGAACCGTCGGCATCTGGAGGGGCGTGCCTGGTAGGTGGCCAGGCAGTGCACAACGCCAGACCGCGCCCGACACGCGTCCCGCTTGCCTAGGGAAGAGGCGAACGGCCGCGCTCACGCAACCGCTCACATCCCATGACGCACCAGGCATAAACCGCCGCGTGCCCCACCCACGGAAGGCAGACTGCATGACGCGACAGCCTTCCACCTGATAGGCCAGGCGTCGGCACGATTCCAGCTGTCATTAAAAGCGCACAACCAGACCGCGCGGTCACAACGGTTCCGAGGCATAGCGACATCGGCGACGCAAGGCCCGTTCTCACTATTTCGTCAGCCGCGACTCCGACTTGGTCTCCAACACCGACCCCGGAGCCAAGAGGTCTGACCTCGCCTTGGCAACTCTTCACACGTTCGAAGGGTAGGGGACGGAGCGCGCGCGCGTCTACCTCGGCCAGGCACCAGCTCCGCTGCCACCCGTTCGAAGGGTAGGGGACGGAGCGCGCGCGCGTCTACTTTGGCTAGGCGCCAGCTCTGCTGCCACCCGTTCGAAGGGTAGGGGACAGAGCGCGCGTGCGCGTCTACCTTGGCCAGGCGCCAGCTCCGCTGCCACCCGTTCGAAGGGTAGGGGACAGAGCGCGCGCGTCTACTTCGGCGAGGCGCCAGCTCCGCTGCCACCCGTTCGAAGGGTACGGGATGGAGCGTGCGCGCGTCTACCTTGGCCAGGCGCCAGCTCCGCTGCCACCCGTTCGAAGGGTAGGGGACGGAGCGCGCGCGCGCGTCTACCTCGGCCAGGCGCCAGCTCCGCTGCCACCCGTTCGAAGGGTAGGGGACGGAGCGCGCGCGCGTCTACTCGGCCAGGCGCCAGCTCCACTGCCACCCGTTCGAAGGGTAGGGGACGGAGCGCGCGCGCGTCTACCTCGGCCAGGCGCCAGCTCCGCTGCCACCTGTTCGAAGGGTAGGGGACGGAGCGCGCGCGCGTCTACCTCAGCTAGGCGCCAGCTCCGCTGCCACCCGTTCGAAGGGTAGGGGACGGAGCGCGCGCGCGTCTACCTCGGCTAGGCGCCAGCTCGGAACGGAGCGCGCGCGCGTCAACCTCAACCACCAATCAAGGCGTTGGGTTCGGCTACGGCCTCAGCCTTCGGTCAGGTTCGGAAAAGTTCACAGGCCGCAGGGACAGAGGGGGCCAAAGGACTCGGCAACATGGCTTCGGCCCTGTGAAGCCCTTTACCATGAGAGGCTCCTGTTGTAGGGGTGGCCCCCATCGAAACCCAGCAGGCCTGGTAGAAGGTTATAAAGCCCAGAATGGGCCATGTGTAATGACATAAGTGCCCCTGAAGGGGATACTCAGATGTAAGGGTATAATTGTAAAAGCACTCCCCATGTATATATATTTGGAATACAGGCCATGGGGGAGGACCCAAGCCATTAATGTCATTGTCTCCCAACTCTCCACTACCATTTCTCTCTCTGTTTGGTCTGTAGCCACAACAAGCACAATTGAGTGATTTGTACAATTGAATCCAATGTCTCAACATCTAATTATCACCATTGCCGGGGTGGAACTCTCCAGTCTTTTTTATGACCTCTGATAGCAAGAATTGGGAGAGGTGTCCACGAATTTCGACGAGTTTGTCGAGATCATATGCACTTTCGTTGAAGTCCACCGGCTGTCGCTAGGAGCAATGTTAAGTCATTAATTAGCATGTGTGTATATATATACATATATATAATCAGAAAATAATAACTATTGGAAGCTTCACAAACCTCTGGATCATTTATCTTGGTGTCCATGATTTCCTTCATATGGCGGCAAACGTAGAATCCACATACGTTACCTTGTAGCTGCTGGTGGCACTTCAAAAATAGAATTACATACATAGGTATTTTCAATTCTAGAGGCATTATAACATCCAGTGTCGCAGCATGTCACTGGATTTGTTGTGTCTCCCTCCTAGGGCAACATAAGCGATAAACAACTTACGTGATTCAAAAACGTTAGCCTCGGCCATTGCAAACGAAGGAAAGATTACAATAGAGTTATGTATGGAGGAAATGAGTTTACATGTTAATTACTTCTTGCAGATGACTGAAGTCGTGGTTGCTCCTAAGTAGGGAATCAAGGTATAATACCTTGCTCCACTTTGGTACAATCACAATCAAAATCCAGTGAGACCTAGTCATGTGTGCCGCCATAGTGATTAATCCTAAGTTCATGCTGCATATAAAGTACAAATGAAACTTGTGTGGCAACTAGTGAAGCACTTACCCTTGGTTAAAGGGTAGCATGATGTACTCCTTGTCGCTGTGAGCAATCAATACCCTCGTTATGTAATCTTGCACGAAGGATACATTTTAGTTGATAGATTGCTCGTAGACCAACTGTGGGTCAAGGAAACCCACCGGTTGTCGTGATCGCCGGACTTGTGGGATCATGTATCTATATATAAGGAAAGAGTAATTACATTTATCGGTATAACGTAAATGTAGAACTTCATTGAACAGTACACTTAGAGTGTCCAGCATCGTAGAAGTGAGGCGTCGAGTTTGTCGAGATTGAATAGTAAGAATAAGTCTTCGAATGTCACGACGAAGTAGCCCGAGTCGTGGAGGAAATTCGCCTCCGTATATTTCACAGTGAATGCACTCTACCGGTTTGGCTTCATGTTGGACCTCTGCATGTACCAGGTATGCAATGTGTTGTGGCTATAGGCTAAACAGTAAAGAAGGGGACTCGTAGAAGAGGAAGAGGAGAGCCAGATCTATGGGAGAGTTGGAAAGAATGAGAGGATGCCCATCCTCCTACCCCTCCTGGGGGTTTATATACATGAGTGGGGTAGAATGGGAAGTACCCATTCTACCCCTTAGTACTTACAAAGGATGAGGGTACATTGGTATATTTACATTGGTATATTGCTCTACACTATCGGACCTATTACATATTAGGCCAGTTGCAAGGCCCAGTCACGGGGGGTTGGGCCACCCCCACAACAGTACTCCCTCGACAGCAAGCGCAGAGGTCCCGATGGGCGAGCTAACGTGCCAAACTATCCCAGCCCCCATTCCCCAACAGCAAGCGCCACTGTCGCCCAATTCCCCGGCGCACGCGTTCGCTGCATATGCGCCTCAGGGGGTCCCCGACAGCCTCGCTGTGGCACGCTGAACTCCGTGAGGGCTCCGCCACGGCGCCTCCGCTTGGCTGTACCTCCTGGGACCCGTCTCCACATCTCCGTCACCGGACGTCGCGCGTGTAGCCCCCTCAGCGTCTGCGCCTTGGGTTCCATCTCCAGCCAACGATATCGGCCTTCGCTCAAGCTTCACCGCGTCGGGCTCTGCGACGACAGCCTCCGCTTACTGAAGGTCTCGCGTGGGCTCCGCACCAGCAATCAGCTACCCCGGCCACACGACGTTTGGCGTGATGGCTACCTCAGTGCCGACGCGAGACCATCCCGCGCTTCGGAGCCCCCTCGTCCACAACCTTCGCCTTGGCTCCAGGAAGACCTCGCCAGTCTTCAACTCGGCTTCGAGATGGCTTCGTCGGCCCTCGCTCGGCCCCGCGATGACTTCGCCGGCTTTCGCTCGGACTTCGCGTGCACAGCGTCAAACTCCGCATGCGAAGCTCCGGCCTCCGCTCGGCATCTGCGCCTAGCTTCGCCTCCGGCAGTGACCTCTGTGCTCGGCTTCGCACGCACTGTGGGCTCCACAACGACATGCCGACCGACGTATGCATGGACATCGACGTCAACCATTGGCTTGCATGCACGCACCCCGCATGAATTCTCAACACGTGCAGGCATTGGATCAACAAGCTGCTAGTTAACTCTCCATGCATGCGTATAGTTCGAGCACTAGTTAACCCTGCATGCGTGCGTAGCTAGCTCCGTGATCTCTCCTAAGTCTCCGCTGAGTCCCCTGGGGTCCCCGCCAACGTCTTCGGAGCCTCCGCCACGATCGGGGTGGTCCTCGCCAAACCCTCCGAAGCCTCCGCCGAGCTCTCCGAAGTCTCCGTCGAGTCCCCTGGGGTCTCCGCCAAGGTCTTTGGAGCCTCTGCCGTGATCGGAGTGGTCTTCGAAAAACCCTCCGAAGTCTCCGTCGAGCTCTCCGAAGTCTCCGCCGAGTCCCCTGGGGTCTCCGCCAATGCCTTCCAAGCCTCCGCCGCGATCGGAGTGGTCTTCGCCGAGCAGTTCACATGCATGACAGAAGACCAGGTGTATGTGTGTGAAGCATATGCATTCGTCACGCGTGAATGCACTTAGGCCACGTTGCATGCACTGCATGCATGGCCCATGCATGTGCGTACCTGTAAGATCGAGGAGGCCGACTAGAGGGGGGGTGAATAGGAGGATTTAAAATTTTCGTCTAGTTCTAATTAGCAATTTTAAACTTGATGGATAAATAGAGCAAGATAACACTAACACCACTAATCAACCTAGTGAGGTTCAAACAATCACTAGCACAAGTAATCGACTAAGAGCAATAACGAATAGTAGAGAATAACAATTGCTACTCTAACTAATCAAGCAATCAAATAATATGAATGAAGAGCGTTGCTTGAAAGAAAATGATCACAAGAGAGCAAACCACAATTGACACGATTACTTTTTACCGTGGTGATCAGAGACTTGCCGGTCTCCCCTAGTCCACGTTGAGGTAAGCCCGAACAAATCGGACCGGCTCCACGAATGAGCCTAAACACCTCGATCACTTTTGGTAGCCCTTTCCCTCTCCGGGTAGGCGAGCTCCGAGCCTTCACAATCTTCCGGGCCTTCTCACAATCTTCTTGAGAAGATCACCGAAACTCCGCCAAGCCGTCTAGGTGCCGGCGAGCACCAAGAGAATAGACCACTGCGGCTTGATCTCACTCAAGTGCTCAATGGATCAACTAGAATGCAATGCACTTGAATTTTGGGTCAACTACCTCAAATAAATGCACAAGTGAGTGAATGAGGTGTGAGAGGTTGCACTAGGCTCAAATGTATTCAATGGAGGTTCAACAACATGTCCAAGTTCTGGTGGGGGTGTATTTATACCCTCACCAACCTCAAATAGCCGTTACAATAAACAATCCTGAAAATTCAGGAAATCCGGAACTACCGCAGGCAAAACCGCGGTACTTCCGGACTCTCGCTGACCGGACAGAACGGCTATGTCAGAGAGTCAGAAGTAACCGTTGGTCAATGAGTGCGGTACTACCGCCGTTGAAATCGCGGTACTTTCGGACGTCCGGAAGTTCCGCTCCAAGACCCGGTACTTCCGATCTCAACGAGTCTAAGTTTTATTCTCGGCGCTCTCTGGAAATAACGTTCCGCACAAGTATCCGGAACTTCCGCACATGCGGTAGTTCCGCAGGTCAAACTGCGGTACTTCCGTTTTCCGAGAGGCTAAGTTAAACTCCGGGCGCTCTCTGGAAATAAAGTTCCGCTCGGGTGCCCGGTACTACCGGCCATCCGGTAGTTCCGCAAGTCAACCCGCGGTACTTCCATTTTCCGAGAGACTAAGTCTGAGTCCGGGCGCTCTCTGGAAAAAACATTCCGCCCGGGCGCCCGGTACTACCAGACCTGCGTTAGTTCCGTCCAATACACACCGGAACTACCGGATTTTCTGACAATGCACAGATTTGATTTAATTTTAATTTCTAAGTTCATGCATGATCCTAAATTGATCCAAAGGGCACATTTGAATATGATCAAGCAATCACCATGATCCCTCTTAATAGTACGGCGTCTATCCTATAATCCGGTCTTCCAACCTAACTCCAAGACCGGAAAAAATAAAATAGATACTTAAACTATTTACCTTGTCGCCCTAGAGATCTTGAATCTTCATGGGATATTTTGTGAGCCTCTTTCTTTGCCATTTGAACTTATCCTTTCAAACACTTAATGCACACATTAGTCCTATATTCACATAAATTCATTAATTACCAAAACTAATATTTTTAGGGGCCTAGATGCTTTCAATCTCCCCCTTTTTGGTAATTGATGACAACAAGAGCAATTTATGAGAAGAATTTAAGATTTGGATATACTCCTAGGTTGCAAGATGTATATCACAAGGTCTTTGAAATTTTAGCAGTTTAGAACATGGGGAATTTTTGCATTTTAGAAACTAATAAGAAAGAGCTCCCCCTAAACATGTGCATCAAATTTTATAGGAATTTATCAGGCATGATTACATCATAGCATTACTGCACATTCACCAAAATTCAAAGATACGCAATAGACAAGTAAACAAGCATTGCATTAAGGACAAGACATAGTTCATTACAATTCATCAGAAATTAAAATACTAAACATCCACAGAGTTTAAACCACACAACCGCATTACATGGTTCATTTCACCATACTTTATTTCAAAGCCCAAAGGATAGATAAAGACTTAAACTTCTCCTTGCTACAATTTCTCCCCCTTTGGCATCGAAGTACCAAAAAGAGGGACTAGTCCTGAGCTGCACTGGGAGAAGGAGGACCACGGCGACGAGTGCGACGACCATAGCGAACTGGAGAAGGCGGATGAACTGCACTCTCCAAGGATGATACGCGATCACCAAGAGAAGACACAGTGGAGATCAAGACATCCTGGCGCTCCTCAAGTCTAAGTATGGCGGAGTAAATCTGGGAAAGCGACACATCGCCCTCGCCCTGGGGAGGAGGATCAGCAGCTGCCTGATGCTGAGGCTGAGGCTGAGGCTGAGACTGAGCACGGGAACGAGCAGGAGCAGGAACAGGAGGCTCTGCACGCGGCTTGTATGGCTTGTGCGGGGTGCAGAGTGCTCCTCGGTATCCAGTCTTCCGAATGATCACAGCCATGATGAATGGTGCAAAGTTGATCCTTTTCTGTTTGTCATTCTTATTGGCGTCAATCCCCCTGATGATAAGATCCACCACATCAAACTTTTGGCCGCGCATAATGTAATCAATTACATTCCACGCATGGCCACGAATAGCATCATAATTCCCACTCTTGGGAAAGATGGTGTGGTTGATAATCCTGTTGACAAGGCTGGGAATAGGAAGCAAGCCAATTGTCGTCCCCAGTCATCGTTCAGCTGCTTGGTCATAGTACTCTGAATATGCAGCAATAGGAAGAGCTCGCTTGCTGTACACCTTCTCATAGGCACTGGTTTCCGTCCCAAGTGCTAACTCAAACTCGTGCCTGGTGCACTCAATGAACTGGGTCCCTGTCATCCAACTCAGATGCTCAAAGTTGGGAGAGATGTACAGGGTAGCATAGAACTGTCTAATCATGTTGTCCATATAGTTGCATTTGAAAGCAACAAGTTGATGAATATCGGCTTGCTGAAAGAGCTGATAAGCACCACTGAACTTGTCAATCTGCGACAAGTGATCCCAATCCACATACTTGTGTGCAGCAAACTTGCGAGCCGGACCATACATTTCTTGGTACACCTTTTCTTGAAACTTGGAATGAAACTGTGGGTTCATTGAGTTTCGAGGGCATACATACGGACTGCGGCGACGAAGAATAGCATAGTCCTCATTTGTGATCTTGGCTAGGTCCACTTCTTCATCTGTCGTTACCTCAGGCATCTCCTCATCTGAGACCGCATATTCCTCGCTCTCATGTGAGGCCTCAGATCCGCTCTCATGCGAATCCTCTGAGTCACTCTCAGGGTCGGAGGCGGGACCCTTGCCCTTGTGCTCTGCCGTCTGAGATGCAGGAGTCGAGGAGGAGGATTGACCAGTCGTGCCCCCATAGGACTTGTGCGAGACATTCTTCATCCTCGGCATCTTCAATGACACAATAGGATAATCAAGGTATGAGGTAGAATAAGCGAAAGTAGGTTTGAAATTGAAAGCAATAAATTTCTGCTGTTCCAGAAAAAACGGAAGTACCGGCGGCAAAACTGCGGAAGTTCCGGGAAATCCGGTAGTTCCGGCATTAAACCTGCGGAACTTCCGGGACTCCGGTAGTTCCGGCCTCTCGACCGGTAGTTCCGGTTTTTCTGGACATTTCTAGGGCATGATAAAAATTGAATCTTTTTGGAGTATTTCTTGGATTGAATCCAATGCATGTGTGTGTAAACATCTAAATGCCCCAAATATACAGATTTGCCCAAGAAAAGTTCAGCAAAAATCATCACATTTCAAATTTAACCTAAACTCCACCTAGGGTCGTTAGAACAAGATAAAAGGGGTTTAATCCGATTTACCTTGTGGAGGCGAAGGAGAGGAACCCTGGGAGTGTAATGAATCGCCCAAAAACGAAAAGCTCCCCTCGGATTCGAAGATCGGGAGAGGAGGAGGAGGAGGCCCTCTGCGGTTTTGGGAGTGGGAGAGGAGAGAGAGTGATAGAAACGGAAGGAGTAAAGAGAGGGGAGTAAAGGCAGTCGACGGTTTTGGAAACCGCAACAAATCCCGCAAAAAGCGGTAGTACCGCGCGTAACACGCCGGTAGTACCGTGTTCACAGAAATTCCGGAAGTTCCGCAGATTACATTGCGGTAGTTCCGGTTTTTCTGTCAGGAGCGGAAGTACCACACAATGGACTGCGGTAGTTCCGGATTTTCTGGAACTTTTCAGGATTTGACTTTTAGAACTTGAAATTTTGCAAATGATCCCTAGTTTTGCATCCAACTAAAGTCATTCAGGATCATTATGCATCAATTGAGCTAATGCTATATTTTGAAACTAATTTTTATGAATTTAAACGAATTTTTGACCAAAATAGGGGAAAATCCAACAAAAAATCCATATGAGCACAACAAATGAGCAGAAATGGATGAAATGTGATTTCAAGCTACATTTGAGTAGTCTATGACATTTAATTCATTTCTCAATTTGCAAAAGCGGCTTTCATCTAATGGTTTGGTGAAAATGTCCGCTAGTTGATTTTCGGTTCGGATGTGGCTAATTTCAATGTCTCCCTTGCTCACATGATCTCTCAAGAAATGGTGGCGTATATCTATATGCTTGGTTCTTGAGTGTTGAACGGGATTATTGGATATTTTGATAGAACTATCATTATCGCACAAAAGAGGTATTTTATCAAAATTGATCCCATAATCCAACAATGTTTGCCTCATCCAAAGCAATTGAGCACAACAACTTCCCGCTGAAATATATTCGGCTTCGGCGGTTGAAAGTGCTACGGAATTTTGTTTCTTGGATGACCAACACACTAGAGATCTTCCTAGAAATTGGCAACTACCCGAGGTGCTTTTTCTATCCACTTTGCATCCCGCATAATCAGAATCCGAATATCCAATTAACTCAAAATTTTCACCTTTGGGATACCAAAGCCCTATGCTTGAGGAATGCTTTAAATATCTTAGAATCCTTTTTACGGCCACTAAATGGCACTCTTTTGGAGAAGCTTGAAAACGTGCACACATGCATACACTAAACATAATGTCGGGCCTAGATGCGGTAAGATAAAGCAAACTACCAATCATGGATCTATAAAGCTTTAAATCTACCGACTTACCTTCTTCGTTGAGGTCTAGATGCCCGTTTGTTGCCATGGGTGTTTTGATGGGTTTGGCTTCTTCCATTCCGAATCTTTTGAGTAGATCCTTCACATACTTTGTTTGGCATATAAACGTCCCATCTTTAAGTTGTTTGATTTGAAGTCCAAGGAAGTAGCTTAGCTCACCAATCATCGACATCTCGAATTCCCTAGACATCATCTCACCAAATTCTTTGCAAAAGTCTTGATTAGTAGAACCAAATATAATATCATCAACATAGATTTGACATACAAAGAAATCATCTCCAATAATTTTTGTGAATAGAGTTGTATCTACTTTACCAATTTTAAAGCCTTTTGATACTAGAAAGTTACGAAGGCGCTCATACCAAGCTCTAGGAGCTTGCTTTAAACCATATAGCGCCTTTGACAATCTATACACATGATTAGAGTATTTAGCATCTTCAAATCCCGGGGGTTGTTCCACATATACTAATTCGGAAATTGTACCATTAAGAAATGCACTTTTGACATCCATTTGAAACAATTTAATGTCAAAGCATGATGCAAAAGCAAGCAAGATTCTAATTGATTCAAGTCTAGCAACGGGTGCAAAAGTCTCATCATAATTTAAGCCCTCGACTTGAGCATAACCTTGAGCTACTAACCTTGCTTTATTTCTTACCACAATTCCGTTTTCATCTTGTTTGTTCTGGAAGACCCATTTTGTCCCAATGACATTGTGCTCCTTGGGTCTCTCCACCAAAGTCCAAACATCGTTTTGAGCAAAATTATTCAACTCTTCATGCATGGCATTTATCCAATCCGGGTCATCTAATGCTTCTTCTACACGCTTAGGTTCAAGTGAAGATACAAAGGAATAGTGTTCACAAAATGAAGCTACTCTAGAGCGAGTTTGAACACCCTTACTCACGTCACCCAATATTTGGTCAATTGGATGATCCTTGGCTATTGCATTGTGAATCTTGAAAATATTTTGCGGTTGATCCTTTTCTTCATCTTCTATAACTTGAACATCGTTTGTTGTGGAAGAGGAGGGTGGTTCCACTTGTCTAGATGAGCTTGGTGATGTTGGATTCTCTTTTGGCTTGATGTCTCCGATTTGCATGTTCTCCATTGCCTTGCGAAGACTTTCATCTCCTACATCATCCAAGTTCTCATGCTCTTCTTGAGAGCCGTTAGTTTCATCAAATTGAACATCACATGATTCTTCCACTAAACCCGAATTTTTATTAGAGACCCTATAGGCTTTACTATTTGAGGAATACCCTAAAAGGAAGCCTTCATCACATCGACTTTGAAATTTTGAGAGCCGAACACCTTTTCTTAGAATATAGCATTTGCAACCAAATACTCTAAAGTAAGAGATGTTCGGTCTCCTTCCAACAAGAAGCTCATAGGAAGTCTTTTTCAAGAGTCGATGTAAATAGAGGCGATTTATGGCATGACATGCGGTGTTAATAGCTTCCGCCCAAAACATGTCGGAAGTATTATATTCATCAAGCATTGTCCTAGCCATTTCAATTAATGTTCGATTTTTCCTCTCTACAACTCCATTTTGCTCCGGATTGTAGGTTGTGGAAAGTTCGTGCTTTATTCCAAGTTCATCACAAAAGTCTTCAACTTTTGTATTTTTGAACTCGGAACCATTGTCACTTCTAATTTTCTTTATTTTAAAATCAAATTCATTTTGAGCCCTTTTTGAAAAACTTTTGAAAATCCCGGAGGTTTCACTTTTGTCATTTAGGAAGAAGACCCATGTATATCTAGAGTAATCATCCACAATGACTAAACAATAGCTATTACCTCCAATGCTCTTATAGGTTGTTGGCCCGAACAAATCCATATGTAAGAGCTCTAATGGCCTAGAAGTTGACATGATACTTTTGGAAGGATGAGAATTAGCGACTTGTTTTCCGGCTTGACAAGCACTACAAAGTCAATTTTTCTCAAACTTCACATCCTTCAAGCCAACCACTAAGTCATGCTTAAAAAGTTTTTTAAGTTGAATCATTCCCACATGACCTAGCCTTCTATGCCACAACCAACCCAACGAAGTTTTTGCAATTAAACAAGTTTTTAAACAAGACTCATTTGAAGAAAAATCTACCAAATAGAGATTCCCAAATCTAAAGCCTTTGAAGACTAGTTCATTATTATTATCTTTTGAGATTACAACATTTTCTTTTGAGAATGAGCATGTTAAGCCTAGATCACATATTTGAGCAACGGATAGCAAGTTAAAATTTAATGATTCAACTAAAGATACATTAGAAATTGAAAGATCGTTTGAGATAGCGATTTTACCCAATCCCAATACCTTTCCTTTGCTATTATCTCCAAATGTGATTTTGTCATTGCTTCCATTCTCAAATGTGGTGAACATCTTCCGGTCTCCGGTCATGTGTTGGGTGCAACCGCTATCCAACACCCAATGCCTTCCACCGGTTTTGTAGTTCACCTACAAAAGAAAATCAAGTTCTTTTAGGTACCCAAATTTGTTTGGGTCCTTGGAGGTTAGTGACCAAGGTCTTGGGTACCCAAATGGATTTCTTTTTAGCACCCAAAATCGAGGTGCCAATGAAATGAGCAATAACATTTCCATTTGTGGATTTTCTAAGCATATAACAAGAATCATATAAACCAATGGAATGCATGTTATTCTTAGAACAATCATTTTGCATATGTCCAATACACCGGCATTTTGTGCAATACTTACCATTTTCCTTTACAAACCTTGGAGGCTTATATACCGGCTTCTTACCCTTTTGGGGGACATATCCAAGTCCCTCTTTGTTAAAAGAGCATCTTTGATCGCTTAGTAACTTAAGGGTTTCCTTTCCCTTGTAAGCCCTCTCTAAACTTTTGTTTAAATTTAGCACTTGTTCTTTTAAATTTTTGTTTTCATTAGCAATGATATCATCATGAACAAGATTTAAAGCATTTCTAGAATCTACACTTGATGAACAAGGTATGGCAAGTAAATCATCACAACAAGTGGATATGCTAGACTTTGAAATTTCTATACTAGACATTTCATTCAAGATATTGCAAGTAACTCCAATGCTAGTACTAGATTTGTGATTTTCTTGGAGAAGCAAATCATGAGCTTCCTTTAGTTCCTCATAAGAGTCTTTGAGAGAGATGTGTTCTCTCTTTAAGACCTTAAACTTTGATTTTTCTTTTCCAAGAAATTCATTTAATTCAACTAGCATATTCATCAAGTCATCATATGAAGGTTCA
Organism: Dendrocalamus latiflorus; assembly: GCA_017311315.1. Taxonomy (NCBI): domain Eukaryota; kingdom Viridiplantae; phylum Streptophyta; class Magnoliopsida; order Poales; family Poaceae; genus Dendrocalamus; species Dendrocalamus latiflorus. The sequence goes on from CM029675.1 coordinate 11,215,918, forward strand.
TCATCATCAAGCAAGTTTACCTTTTCTCCTTTAGCCATAAGGCATGTAGGAGTGGAGAATAGTGATGGAGCCTCCTTGATGGCAATGCCCACAAGCCCTTTCTTCTTGGGAGATTCGTCCTCGCTTGAGTCGGAGTCCGAATACTCCTCTTCGGAGTCCCACTCACCAATGTGGGCTTCATTCTTGCCATCCTTGTGAAGCTTCTTGAAAAGCTTCTTCTTGCCGTTGTAGTTCTTCTTCTTTGATGACTTCTCCTTGTCATCCTTCTTTGTTGGACATTGAGAGGCAATGTGCCCCTTCTCATCACATTCATAGCAACGAATGTTGCTAAACTTCTTGTTGGAGGAAGAATGTCATTTCTTGGTCTTCTCATGACTTGTGCTCTGAAATGGGCGCCTTCTCATGAACTTCTTCATTCTTCTTACTAGAAGCGCAAATTCTTCTTCGGAGTCCTCCTCATCATCTTCTTCGGATTCTTCACTCATTACCGCTTTAGCCTTGAAAGCGGTGATCTTCTTATTCTTGGAAGAAGATTGCTCCAAGAGCTCTTCCTTGTCTTTCTTGTAGAGCTCGTTGGTGATGAGGTTGCCCAACAATTGTGTTGGTGTCATTCTTGCCAACTCCGGTGAGTCGAGGAAGAGAGTCACCAACACTTCATATTTCTCCGGCAAGGCCCTAAGCATCTTTCGAACAATATCAATATCGGAAAGGTTAGTTCCAAGGCCCTTAAGCTCATTCACAATGTTGTTGAGCCTTGAGTACATCTCATTGATGTCTTCATGGGGCAACATTGTGAATGTCTCATATTTGATCCTAAGCCGATGCAATTTGGCCTCCTTGACCGTGGATGTCCCTTCGTGTATTTCCGAAAGGGTAGTCCAAATAGCATGAGCCGTCTCAAGATCGCTCACCCTATTGAACTCATCCGCGTTCAAGGCTCCAAATAGAGCATTCATAGCTTGAGCGTCTAAATGAGCATTACGCCCGTCTTGGTTCGTTGGGTGATCCGGATCAAGAGCCATAACGTAACCCTCATTTACGACTTTCCAAATTTGAGGACTCATGGCCTTTAAATAAATAGACATCCTAATTTTCCAATAAGCATAATTTGAGCCATCAAAGAGAGGTGCCTTTCCTATTGCTATACCCTCACTAGCCATCCTTTTCTCTCTAGACGGTTAAGTCTAAAAATGGGAGACCAAGCTCTGATACCACTTGTAAGATCGAGGAGGCCGACTAGAGGGGGGGTGAATAGGAGGATTTAAAATTTTCGTCTAGTTCTAATTAGCAATTTTAAACTTGATGGATAAATAGAGCAAGATAACACTAACACCACTAATCAACCTAGTGAGGTTCAAACAATCACTAGCACAAGTAATCGACTAAGAGCAATAACGAATAGTAGAGAATAACAATTGCTACTCTAACTAATCAAGCAATCAAATAATATGAATGAAGAGCGTTGCTTGAAAGAAAATGATCACAAGAGAGCAAACCACAATTGACACGATTACTTTTTACCGTGGTGATCGGAGACTTGCCGGTCTCCCCTAGTCCACGTTGAGATAAGCCCGAACAAATCGGACCGGCTCCACGAATGAGCCTAAACACCTCGATCACTTTTGGTAGCCCTTTCCCTCTCCGGGTAGGCGAGCTCCGAGCCTTCACAATCTTCCGGGCCTTCTCACAATCTTCTTGAGAAGATCACCGAAACTCCGCCAAGCCGTCTAGGTGCCGGCAAGCACCAAGAGAATAGACCACTGCGGCTTGATCTCACTCAAGTGCTCAATGGATCAACTAGAATGCAATGCACTTGAATTTTGGGTCAACTACCTCAAATGAATGCACAAGTGAGTGAATGAGGTGTGAGAGGTTGCACTAGGCTCAAATGTATTCAATGGAGGTTCAACAACATGTCCAAGTTCTGGTGGGGGTGTATTTATACCCTCACCAACCTCAAATAGCCGTTACAATAAACAATCCTGAAAATTCAGGAAATCCGGAACTACCGCAGGCAAAACCGCGGTACTTCCGGACTCTCGCTGACCGGACAGAACGGCTATGTCAGAGAGTCAGAAGTAACCGTTGGTCAATGAGTGCGGTACTACCGCCGTTGAAATCGCGGTACTTTCGGACGTCCGGAAGTTCCGCTCCAAGACCCGGTACTTCCGATCTCAACGAGTCTAAGTTTTATTCTCGGCGCTCTCTGGAAATAACGTTCCGCACAAGTATCCGGAACTTCCGCACATGCGGTAGTTCCGCAGGTCAAACTGCGGTACTTCCGTTTTCCGAGAGGCTAAGTTAAACTCCGGGCGCTCTCTGGAAATAAAGTTCCGCTCGGGTGCCCGGTACTACCGGCCATCCGGTAGTTCCGCAGGTCAACCCGCGGTACTTCCGTTTTCCGAGAGACTAAGTCTGAGTCCGGGCGCTCTCTGGAAAAAACGTTCCGCCCGGGCGCCCAGTACTACCGGACCTGCGGTAGTTCCGTCCAATACACACCGGAACTACCGGATTTTCTGACAATGCACAGATTTGATTTAATTTTAATTTCTAAGTTCATGCATGATCCTAAATTGATCCAAAGGGCACATTTGAATATGATCAAGCAATCACCATGATCCCTCTTAATAGTACGACGTCTATCCTATAATCCGGTCTTCCAACCTAACTCCAAGACCGGTAAAAATAAAATAGATACCTAAACTATTTACCTTGTCGCCCTAGAGATCTTGAATCTTCATGGGATATTTTGTGAGCCTCTTTCTTTGCCATTTGAACTTATCCTTTCAAACACTTAATGCACACATTAGTCCCATATTCACATAAATTCATTAATTACCAAAACTAATATTTTTAGGGGCCTAGATGCTTTCAGTACCATCCGCCTCCGTTCTGCATCCGCACGACGTCCCCGACCTCACAGCATTCGGCGCGGGAAACCAGAGGGAAGGCGCGACGGTGTCTGCCTCAGTGCCGCCCTTCGCTCCAGTTTCGCCACCATGGGCCTCCGCCAACACGGCTCTGCGACGATTTCGCCGGCCTACCAGCGCCACTCCGCCTTTGCTCTAATGCAGGCATGAGGACACGCAGAGGGCAAGCAAACTCATATTGCATTGCATTCGTGGCCCATGCACGTGCATGGTTCATGCGCTTTGTCTCCATGCGAGTTGGAGAGCACATCAAACCAGGCGTCACGCCAGACGACCGCAACTAGAGCATTTGACTCATGGCGGCGGCTCCGCATCTCACAACGAGGCCTCCGTTAGCTTCACGCAGCCAGGGTCTCTGCACCTGCGGAGTCTACTCCGCGTCGCCACCGTCCCACCCGGTACGCATTGCATGAGATTACGTGCGACGCTTTAATAATCCCTGCTACATTTCTTGCGTGCATGGCATTAAGGAAACGGTTGTGCATCATATCATTTATTGCGGCTGCAATTCCATTCTAAGAGCATTTAATGTGGTCATGTTTGCTTCTGTGTTCTTGGCCTGCTCTGGGTTACCGCAGCATCTCATGCTTTCCTAGTGTAGCATTCTGAAGCATTGTGTTATCGCTATGCTTTGGCCGTTTCTTTTGTGCCTCTGTTTTGGTCCTCTTTTTTATTTAAATCGCACGATGGCCTTGCGCCTCAACGTACTCTACGGAGTATAAATAAGACGCGCGGAAGACCGCGGGGCGCACACACTCTCTGGAGTATAAAAAAGATGCGTGAATGTTGTCCCTACGCGCACTCTACGGAGTATAAAAAAGACGTGTGGATGTTGTCCCTGCGCACTCTCCGGAGTATAAAAAAGACGCGTGGACGTTGTCCCTGTGCACTCTACGGAGTATAAAAAAGACGCGTGAATGTTGTCCCTACGCGCACTCTCCAGAGTATAAAAAAGACGCGTGGATGTTGTCCCTACGCGTACTCTCCGGAGTATAAAAAGTACGCGAATGTTGTCCCCGCGCACTCTACGGAGTATAAAGAAGACGTGGATGTTATCCCCGCGCATTCTACGGAGTATAAATAAGATGCGGATGTTGTCTCCGCGCACTCTACGAAGTATAAATAAGACGCGGATGTTGTCCCCGCACACTCTACGGAGAATAAATAAGATGCAGATGTTGTCCCTGCGCATTCTATGGAGTATAAATAAGACGCGGATGTTGTCCCCACGCACTCTACGGAGTATAAATAAGACACGGATGTTGTCCCCGCGCACTCTACGGAGTATAAATAAGACGCGAATGTTGTCCCTGCGCACTCTACGGAGTATAAATAAGACGCGCGGTCTCCGCGCGCACTTTACGGAGTATAAAAATTGCACGATGGCCGAGACACCAGGGAGTGCCTCGCTTTAGCGGCACACCACCTGGATATCGTGCCTTCACGTGCGTTGCACCAGGGAGTGCATCGCTTTTTGAAGGTAGGGGAATGACAGTTTCGCCTCCGCGGGCACTGTTTTTGAAGGCAGGGGAACGCCAGTTTCGCCTCCCTGCCTCTTCGTGCATCGCGCCCTCGGCCTACGCCGCATGCGCCCACCCATCGTGGGCACTATTTTTGAAGGCAGGGGAACGCCAGTTTTGCCTCCCTGCCTCCGTGGGCGTAGCGCCCTCGGCCTACGCCGCTCGCACCCGCTCTCCGCTGGCACCGCCGTTCCCCTACCTTCAAAAAGAGTGCCCGCGGAGGGCGAGCGCTTGAAGCGTAGGCCGAGGGCACGACGCACGCAGAGGTAGGGAGGCGAAACTGGCGTTCCCCAACCTACGCCGCTCGCACCCGCTCTCCGCTGGCACCGCTTTCGAAGGTTGGGGAACGCCAGTTTCGCCTCCCTACCTCTGCGTGCGTCGTGCCCTCGGCCTACGCTTCAAGCGCTCGCCCTCCGCGGGCACTCTTTTTGAAGGTAGGGGAACGGCGGTTTCACCTCCCTACCTCCGCATGCGTAGCGCCCTCGGCCTACGCTGCAAGCGCCCGCTCTCCGCGGGCACTCTTTTTGAAGGTAGGGGAACGGCGGCTCCGCCTCCCTACCTCTACGTGCGTAGCGCGCTCGGCCTACGCCGCTCGCGCTCGCTCTCCTCAAGCGCTCTTTTTGAAGGTAGGGGAACGGCGGTTTCGCCTCCCTACCTTTGCGGGCGTAGCGCCCTCGGCCTACGCCGCTCGCGCCCGCTCTCCGCTGGCACCGCTTTTGAAGGTAGGGGAACGGCGGTTTCGCCTCCCTACCTCCGCGGGCATAGCGCCCTCGGCCTAGGCCGCTCGTGTCCGCTCTCCGCTGGCACCGCTTTTGAAGGTAGGGGAACGGCGGTTTCGCCTCCCTACCTCCGCGGGCGTAGCGCCCTCGGCCTACGCTGCTCGCGCCTGCTCTCCGCAAGCACTCTTTTTGAAAGTAGAGGAACGGCGGTTTTGCCTCCCTACCTCTGTGGGCGTAGCGCCCTCGGCCTACGCCGCGGTAGTGACGTGCGCATCATAGGCATCTATGCGGACACCTGAGTTCTGCACTGTGCTCTTTCTATCCTAATCTGTTGTATAAAATGTGTAGCTATTAATGTCGTATCCTAGCCATGTCACAATTGTAAATTTGGCCCTTTTGCCAACCATTTTAGTGTTTCACTTGACGACCTCCTAGTCAATTGCGCCTTCAACCATTCTTTGAACTGACTATTGTGTTGTCTCGTGATCCAAACTTCTGACTGCCCTGCATTCTCTTGACGTAGCATGCCCTTGTGCTTTTCAATATATGGGGTCACTTCAGTCATGTGTTGTAAAATCGTGAAATGGCTTGAGCATACGTATTTTGATCCGGAGTTATTGCTTTCCTTCCGATAGTCCCATACCCTATAGCCTCCCCTCATGACGAGATCGAGGTACCTATCGGCTCGACCTGAGCCATGTAGCCGATGCAGAATTCAATAACCTCTTCTGTTGTATAACCTTCGATGATGCTACCCTCCGGTCGAAATCGATTGCGTACATAGGACTTGAGAATTTCCATGTACCTCTTGAAAGGGTACATATGACGTATAAACACGGGGCCGCATATTTTTATGTCTTTCACAAGGTGGACAATGAGATGGACCATGATATCAAAAAATTATGGAAGGAAACACATCTCTAGATGACATAGAGTTGTCACCACCTCGGTTTGCAGATCATCTAGTCCATCGGGATCAATGACCTTCTGAGCAATTGCGTTAAAGAAATAATATAGCCTTATGATTGTCACTCGAACCTTGTTCGGCAAAATACTTCTAATTGCAACAGGTAGCATTTGTGTCATTAGCACATGACAGTCATGAGACTTCATGCCAATTAATTTCAAATGTTCCATGAAAACAAGTTTCTTCATGCTGGTGGAGTGACCGGATGGAACTTTCACACCATGTAAGGACTGGCACAGTTGAGTTCTCTCGGACTTAGACAGAGTGTAGCAAGCTACGGAAAGGTACGTCCGGCCTTTATCGGTCTCTATCGGTGCTAACTCGGTTCTTATTTTCATAGCAACCAAGTCACGCCTTGCATTGACATCATCCTTTGTTTTATCAGGAATGTTCAGTAAGAGACCAATCAAACTGTCACATACATTCTTCTCTATGTGCATGACATCGATGCAATTGTGAACTTCTAAGTGCTCTCAATAAGGCAAGTCCCAAAATATTGACCTCTTTTTCCACATGTTCTTCCTCAATGTACGTCCCTTTTCAAGCACAACGTTGATATCCTTGACCATATCATACACCTCTTTCCAGTTAAAAGGCCTTGGTACTGAGTCAACCTCTTTTTTCCTGTCAAATTGTTTCTTCATCTTGCGGTATAGGTGATACTTTGGAAGGAACCTACGGTGACGCATGTACACAGTTTTGCGCGAGTTTTTCAACCACACACTCTTGGTATAATCTAAGCAGTGCGGACACGCTTTGGCTCCTTTTGTACTCAACCCTAACAGGTTACCAAGGGCAGGAAAATCATTAATGGTGCAGAACAACATGGCGCATAGAGTGAAGTTCTCTCATTTGTCTGCATCCCATACATGTACCCCTTCGTTCCACAGTATTGCAAGATCTTCCACCAATGGTGCTAGGAACACATCAATATTGTTGCCAGGTTGCTTCGGCCCTTGGATAAGTAGTGACATCAAAATATACTTCTGCTTCATACATAGCCAAGGAGGAAGATTATACATGCACAAAGTCACGGGCCAGGTGCTATGTCGGCTGCTCATGTTACCAAAAGAATTCATTTCATCTGTACTCAACCCAAACCTTATATTCCTCGGTTCCACACCGAAATCTACAAACATCCTATCGATGTTCGTCCACTGGGCAGAATTAGCAACGTGTCTTATCATTCCATTTTTCTTATGCTGCTCCCAGTGCCAATGCATCAATCTTGCATCCTTGCAATTCGCAAATAAATGCTTCAAATGAGGAATTACAAGAAGATACCACATCACCTTAGCAGGAGGTCCTTGCTTCACCTCGATACCCTTCCCATCATCAGAGTTATTTTTACGCTTGTATCGGGATGCTTTGCACACTGGACAAATATGTAAGCTAGCATACTCTTTACAGTACAGGATACAATCATTCAGACATGCATGTATTCTTTCTACTTCCATTCCCAATGGACAAAAAAAATTTTTGGCTTGGTAGGTGGTTCTCGGTAACACATTTCCATTTGGAAGCATGTCTGCTATGAGACCTAACAATTCCGTGAAACTCTTGTCAGACCAACCATTGCTTGCCTTCAATTTCAGCAGTTTTAGAACTGATGATAACCTCGTGTATTGCGGCTTGCAGCCCGAGAACAAAGGTTTCTCTGAGTCCTCCATCAAACCCTCGAATTTACCAAACTCTTTCTCACTATAGTTCCCTTCTACATCACACAACATCTGATCCAGAATGTCATCCTGCGACCTATCCTCATGATTGAAAGCACAGTCCACAAAAATTTGTACCCTTTTCTGAAACCCCTTCGAATCAAGTGAGCTTCGATCTGCGTTGAGTTGCTAAACATCTTGAGATTATCACAATCAATGCATGGACAGTACATATATTTCATCCCCTTCTTTAACATATCCAGCTCGGTCGCTCTTGTAAAAGCAGACACGCCATTAATGTACTCTTCACTCACACGGTTCTCAATGTACATCCAGTTCCATCTACGCTACACAAGTAACAAATGGGTGTCAAAAATGATTATTAGCGCTACTACATAGCAATTTAGACTAGCTATATATGCTTACACGTATATGACATGCATATATATACATATATAACATATATAACATATATATATATATATATTACGTAGGTATAGCTAGCTAGCCACGTATTCATGACATAATAATGTTAAGCAAGAATATATTGAAGCTAGTGAACTACAGACTAGTACTTACCCATTCTGAAATTAACCAAACTAACATTATCTTTCTAAACCTAGCTAGCTACATCTAAATTAAATAAAAACCTATCCATCATCTCTTTCAATTACAAAAACATGCATGCATATAAGTTATTAAAAGTAATTGAGTACTAACCTCTGATCACCAAGAAGACGGCGATATGTTTTCACCACGAACTCCCTAAAGTCAGCCGCCTTGCTCCACCGATGCAGCGCAATGAAGACAGATATGTGTCGAGATCAAGCAAGTACAGCCAGTAATTAATAGTGCAGATTATCACAGACGGTTCCAACCACTAACGGTCTGTGCAAACAATATATCACAGACGATTCGTATAAATAACCGTCTATGAATTATCACAGATGGTTATTAATACGAATCGTCTGTGATGTCCACAATATCACAGACAGTTCGTAATACCAACCGTCTGTGATTGTTGAGTATCACAGACAGTTCGTATATAGAATCATCTGTGATAGTCCTTCATAGACGGTTTATACCACAAACCGTCTATGATAGTTCACTCTATACCTAAAATTTTTCTGTTTTTTGGCTAACCTTAAGAAATTAAATAATGTTACCCATGCCCTTTGAAAACAAGCAAATACAGACGCAAGCACAACAACATATTCAGATCTATTAGAGGATAACAAACTAACGAATCCTTCATAGCACGACGGTGAGGCTGAACAAGACACACTTACGACATTTACGGTAAAAGTGTGTTGTCCAGCCTCTCGCTGTGCCACAACGGAGGCGCTAGCTCACGGCAGTAGTCAGCGTCGTCGAGGAACAAGCAAATACAGAGGCAAGACACAACAACACATTCAGATCTATTATAGCTAACCACCCTTCGTGGCATGACGGTCGCTCTGAACAAGACACACTTACGACACTTACGGCAAGAGTGTGTTGCCCAGAATACCGCCTGCCACAACGGAGGCGCTAGCTCATAGTGGAGGGGAGATGCAGGAAGCTAGCTAGTGGATGAACTCACGCGTGACTAGTACCAGTGGAAAGGTAGATGGAGAGTTATTAATAAGGGCTGAGCAGTGGGAGGAACTGGTGCCTGCCATTCGATGTGGAGAGAATGAACGGGTGAGATCGAAATCCTGGGTAGAGAACTATGATTATCACAGACGGTTTGTTACACGAACCGTCTATGATAATGAATATCAGAGACGATTTGTTATACGAACCGTCTGTGATGTCTCACTTATCACAGACGGTTCGTATTAAGAACCGTCTGTGATATTAATATCAGAGACGGTTTGGAATATGAATCGTCTGTGATATTAATATCAGAGACGATTTGGAATACGAACCGTTTGTGTTAATGCTTAAATATACACGCCCTAATCTAGCTCTTCTACACTGTCCTCTCCCTCATCTTCTTCATCACCAGATTTCTCAATAATGACATCTAATATTCTTTTGATCTCCTTCCTCTCATCTATCCATCATGAGTTGTTCGGACGCAACCTTACACAGGCGGCCAACAATTTACGTCTGGAGCAGCTCCTCCGCTCACGCCCTGCTCTCCTTCCTCGACTCGCTTCCATCCATCAGTTGAACCTTATCATCTGCCGTCGACGGAGGTGTCTAGTTGCTGCTTAGGGAAGGGAAACCGCCCTCAGCCTCGTTCTTCTCTGCAATGTGCACAAAGCGGAGAAAGCTCTTGAGGCAGTGCAGAGACACATGGATAACTTTGCCGATCAAGCAGAATCGGCCGATTCTGAGAAAGCTTATCATGTTATCCTCTTTGAGATTATGGAACATGCTAATGATTTGCCCAGGCTTGAGGAGGAAGTGGAGAGGGCAAGGACAATCTTGATAGCATTCGAGAACATAGTGGCTAATCCTCCAACTCCAGAAGTCGAAGAAGAAGCATATGAAGCCCAGAAAATTAAAATCTGGGAATCTCTTTTTTTAGACTTTTGTAATAAATTTGCCTTGAATTTGACTCTCGTCTCAGTATAGCTTCTGTAGTTCATACGACAAAGGTCTGTGTTGTTACGATTACCACAGACGGTTCGTATTAAGAACCATCTGTGAAAGTTCACATACGGTTATTAACACGAACCGTCTGTGTTGTCTAGATTATCACAGACGGTTCTTAACACGAACCGTCTGTGATGTCTCAATTATCACAGACGGTTCATGTTAATAACCGTCTGTGAAAACATCACAGACGGTTGCCAGTATAAACCGTCTGTGATAGTTTAAGCACAGACGATTCATACGAAATCGTCTATGATGTACCCGTCCAGTATAGCCTCTTTCGTAGTAGTGATGTTTATTGATTATGATATTGCTTAGTTTTATTTGGATGAAAAGGTGAAAACTATAAGAGGTATGCATTCAATATCACATTCTTATCTTATTGTATTCCTCGGATCCGAAAATAGAATGAACTTCACCAAATAAGTCAAACTTGAATATGTGCATATATTTTCACAATACATTCTTGTATGTACACATTAAAGAAAGTTCACTCTATGTTTTGTGGTTTCATTAGTATTGATCCATATTCCATTTTCACATATTAAGGATCTTTACTTTGAAATATATCACTTGAGTATATATAGCTTGTGTAGTTCATATATACTCATAATCGAGTTGTCATCTAGTTCCTCTATTAATGACAACAAGATGAGTAAGTTTTGCTTTGAAAGCTTATTCTAGAGTATACTCGCAATTCAATTTCTATCTCATTATTTGTTAAGATTGTCATGAATTACCAAAAATGGAAGATTGTAGAATCTAGTCCCTCCATTATGAGTTGATGGTGAAGTTTGGCAATTGATGATAATTGTTTTGTGGATTAACATTTTCCATGAGTTGGATGAATAGGTTAGGTTCCACAAATGAGGAAAACTTAGGATGACTTCATGTGTTGAAGATCATCAAGTCAAGTAGTGGATGCATCATGAGTTGATGCATGTCCAAGAGAAGATGATTATGTGTTAATCATCAAGTCAAGCAAAGACCTATCATGTGTTGATGGAGTTAAAGTAAAGGATGCATCATAACTTGATGCATGTAAGACTATGACTCAAGGCAAAGGTATTGCTAGCTAGGGCTAAGCATGTGTTCTTAGTTTTTTACCGTTCTTGATGTTTGGTTACAAGACCTGATTGCTAGTATTGTTTGTTGTACTATTAAGAGGATTCATGTCTAATAGCTTGAGTTTCATCATGTATTGATAGCTCAATCTCACTTACTCTAGCTCTTCATGGCATGAGGCTTGTATTTGCGAATGTGTTTTGCAAATAGTTGAAGTTCGTGTGTTGAATCCTTGTAACATGGGACTATACATTACGAATATATTTTGCAAATGTTTGAAGTCCATATTTCTATTCTTTGTGGTATGAGACTTATATTTACAAATGTGTTTTTGCAAATGGTTAAAGCTCATATATATAATTCTTGTGTCATGATTCTAAAAAGTGTGAAAATGTGTTTTGCAACTTGTTAGAAATCATGGATAATCCTTATGTGCGTGATACCGTAGTTTGCAAATGTGTTTTACAAAATCTGTTGAAGTATATGCACTTCTCAGGGAAATTGGAACTACCGCAGTATATTCTGCAGTACTACCGCTAGTCAGACCTATCGGCATTGTAATCATGGAACTACCGCATCTGTTGGTGGTCTGAAGACTTGTGTGGTCGAGAACTATTATGGTCGAACCAATGTGGTCGAAGACCTGTGAGGTCGAAGATCAATGTGGTCGAAAACCAGCGTGGTCAAATCGGCGTAGTTGAACCAATGAGGTCAAAGATCGACTGGTCAAAGATCGAAGTGGTCAATACCAACGTGGTCGGAACCGACATTGTCGAGATATATATGATCAAAACTAGTGTGGTCGAAACCGACATGGTCGAGATCTGTGTGGTTGAAGACTAGCGCGGTCAAACCAAGACGGTCAGATCTGATGTGGTTGAGAACTGTGTGATCGAAACCAGCATGATCAAACCGACGTGGTCGAGACCTGTGTAGTCGTAATCAACGTGGTTGGATTGATTCAATGTGGTTCTTTCGACTGCTTCTTCCGGAGGTGTGTGCAAGGCAATCGTATCGTCGACCTTCATTGTCTTATCTCTGCAGACCGAGCTGCGGGACTGCATCAAGGTTCAGCTTGGCATCAACTAGTAACCTGCATCAAGCAATCAATAAGTGCTTGAAACAGAACCGAATTTTCAAGGAAAATTGTGATTTTCTTTTGAAATTATTCTTTGAGTTTCCCCAGCCAATTCTCCTCTAAATCACTTCATCCAAGCCTTGAGATTTATGCTGCATTGCATCAAGGACTGGAGATTGCGTTGGCACTATTCACCACTCCAAAAACCACCGCCGCTGCCCTTATTTTGTCGCCGTTGACCCTCCCTATCCGTTCTCATGCCTTCTCGTGCTGTCTCACCGCTGCCACCTCTGCGCCACCTGTCGAGATCGTACGCCCTCTCATAAGTGCCCTGGACCCGTGTCAAAGCCACCGGCCACGATCGCCACCGCCACGCTACCCTCTCGCGCCTTCTGCCCTCTTTGCTCTCTCTCGGCCAACCTAACACTGCCGCTGTCTTTTGACTGCCACATTGCATCACCAAAGACAGCCAGTGCACCACCCTTGAGCCAGCCACACCGTGCCTCCCCAAGTCTTCCTGACACTACCATGCACCACCACAGCCCAAACACTGTGCCGAACCACCTCTGCTATCCTATTTAAGTGCCTGAGCCCCTCCATTTGAAGGCATCGATCTCCAGTGTCAGCCAAGCACCCCTGAAGCTCCAGCCGTCCTCCCCATTGTCGATAATTGCCAGAATCTGCAAAGGCAAGCCCTAGCTCAATTCTGTCTCTTCGAGTCGCCACTTTCCAATTAACCTCACCTAAAGCCTCTTCACGCCCCCAGAAACCCCTCCGAACCGCCACCTTAGCCCCTCGAGCACCCCTCTTCCCTAGCACCGGGAACCACCACCTCGTCGAAACACCTCACCGTGGCCAGTCCAACTCTGACCTCCCCAACCCGAACCACCACTTCCATGAGCTTACCCAAACCCCACAGATGCTCAAAGGCCACTGCCATTGCTGGTTTAACCCTCGGTTAACCCTACACTATTCAAACTTCCCACAGAAGAGAAAGCCTCGTCGCCGGTGAACGCCGACTCCGCTGACCCTACTAACCCCCGAAATGGAACCCTTATGGCCCTAGCAACCCGACTATAGCCTCCAAAGCCGTTGCAGACCACTCAAACCCCGCTGATCGTCGTCGTCAGCCAAGGAAGATGAATAGTAATGGCTAGTTACTGTTCACCCGACCCGATAAATCCGAACCCGAACCCGTTGAACAGTAGTGGATCCGGGCGACCAAACCTGCAATGAACAGTGCCCAACTTGTTACTATTCATTCAAACCTGAAAACACAAATGTATACCCATTTTGACCGTTTCGAGCCCATCGACCCATTTCTCAGCTCTGTTTCGCCTTTTGTACCCCCTATAAGCCCAAAACGCTATTTATTTGGATTTTTTCTTTATTTTATCTCTTTATTCCTATCTCAATTCTTCGAGTGTGTAATTGAGTCATTTTATTTGGCTTTGCATTAGCTTCCGACGTTGAAGTTCAACCGGATCAGGAAGGAGAAGAGCAAGCCCAAGCTCAAGAAACCAAAGAAGTCGAAATTATCGAAGTCGTAGA